>JANBPO010009603.1:82208936-82891886 GCA_024336825.1 Amorphophallus titanum | reverse complement strand
CTAGCGAAGACCTGTACCCGATTTCGGTCGACAAGTCACACGACGCGCTTCCCATTCCCGGCCCTGACGGTTGCCAGATCACAATCGCGCCTCAGCGGCCCAAGACGAGCGGCGGCGCGCGCACTGTGAGCCCTGACGGCCTGGATGATGGAAGCGAAATTCCCTTTTAGCCTTCGCCCCGATGCAGGTTCTCGCTAGGCCCTGCATCGGTCTTCCCACCGCTCCCCGGCGGCGGGCGAAAAGCCGGGAATTATTTTGGAGGATAGAGACATGGCACTTTCCAACATCAAGCGTGAACCGCGCCGCGAGTGGACCGAGCAGGCCGCTGGGGCGCTGGCGGTGTTAGCATGGTTGGCTTCATGCCGCTTCATCGCCTATCCATGGGCGGTGTCAATCGCGCCAGTTTACGATCACCGGCCCGACTACGGGACTATCTGGTTTGTGACGATAGCTGCGAGCGTTGGGCTAGCCGTAGCCCCGCTTCTGGTAATTCTCGCTTGGTATCTTGTCCACGATATTGGCGAAGCGGTTTGTGGTCTGGCCGCAGCAATGGGGTTCGACCCCCGCCCAAAGAACCGTTATCGGTAATCCATCCATGACCACACTCTGGGCAATGCGAGACGGTATGGCACTCAGGCCGTGGGGCGCTGAGAGCGGTGCCGTGGTGAGCAAGATCGCCTTCGGCAAGCCCGTCGAGGTCACGGTGCGCTCCCCCCGCAATTCCAAGCACTCGGCGCTGTTCTGGGTGCTTTGCCATCGCATCGGGGACGCGGTCGGCGTGGATGCAGAGAACGTCTCCGACCTGCTCAAGATCGAGACGGGCCATTGCGACATTATCAAGTCCAAGAAGTACGGCGAGCTGCGGCTGCCACGCTCCATCAGCTTTGCGAAGATGGACCAAGAGAAGTTCGGCAAGTTCTTCGACGAGTGCCTGGTTGACCGCGGCTCGGTGCAGATCGCATACCCCCGCATCAAATGAAGCTTGCCACCCCCAACCCAGCCGCTCCCCGATCACACGACGACACCGGCCGCGTGCTGCATTAAAGCTTACGGCGACGGGTTGGAGCTCACAAGGCGATCCTCGGTGTGACTGTTATCGACAGCCTCTTCGCGCACGCTGGAGCCACGCCGGGCAAGATCGCGGTGATTCACGATGGCCGGCCGCTGTCCTATGCCGCGTTCGCCGCGCGCATCGCCGCAGCGCGCCGCTTCATCGAGGCGGGCGGCGTCGATCGCGAGCGGGTGGCGGTGCTGTTCATCAACGACATACTCCAGGCCTGGATCATCGGCCTGGCGTTGCGCAGCCTCGGTGTGACGACCGTCAATGGTCGAGATCCCGGCGATCTAGAGACGCTCGCCCTGCCGGCGATGCTCGCGGTGCGGACGACGCAGGAGCCCAGGCCGGGACTGGACGCGGCGGCGGCCGAGATCGGCGCGCCCTTGCTGGTGGTTCCGCACGATCTGGCCGGTGACCTGGACGCCACCCTGCCGCCCACCGGCCCACAAGGCGACCATATCCTGCTGACCTCCGGCACGACCGGCGTTTCCAAGAAGGTGCTTTACGCCGTGGGTCGGGAAGGCTTGGCGGCGGCGCGGCGTACGAAAATCTACCATTTCACCGCCGATACGGTGCTCAACGTCTTCAATTTCGGAGGCTGGACGGCGCTGGGTTATCTCTATCCGGTCTGCGTCTGGCGGCTAGGTGGGACGGTGATCGCCAGTCAGACCCTTGAGGCCTTTAGGACCCTGGCCGGGGTGGCCCAGACCCATCTTTTGACGACCCCGTCGTTGCTCGCGGAGATATTGAAGGCGCCGTCAGGGTTTCCGATGCGGCAGCCCGGCGCGATGCTGGTCTGCACCGGCGGCCCGCTACCGGCGGCGCTATGGCGGGCAGCGCGTGAACGGGTGACCGAGGACGTGCGCACCGGCATTGGTTCGACCGAGATCGGGGCCTACGCTCTGACTCCTATCGGTGCGGAAGAAGACCTGACCTGGCATCGCATCGATCCGGATCACACGCTCCAGATCCTGCGCGAAGATGGGACGGCGGCGTCCGTGGGCGAAATGGGCGTGGTGCGTATCCTCACGACGGTGGTCGATGGCTATCACGACGCCGCCGAGGCGACGGCCGCGGCCACGCCGGACGGCACGCCAAACAGGGCCTCGCAGAAGCGGACCATCTGGTCCCAGCCATCGGAGAAGTCCATCACGCTGGCGTTCGGCGACGGGTATTCCACCTTCCAGTTCGGGTTGCCTTGGCCGTCGTACTGGCCACCGATCGCCAGCGGACGCCGCCAGTTTCGCGCCCCCTCGTGGCTCTGGCTCAACTTCCCCTGGATCGCGTCAATTGGATAGCAAACCACGGCACAAGAGACTTTTAGGTGGTTCGGACGCACTCGAGTGCAGTCCTACATCCACCCCTCTCAACCCGAGAGGATTTCACTAAAAACGCTACACGACGACAGCAAAACACCACACACACGGGCTCAACGGCCCAACACACATGGGTTCTCATACGACAACGAGAAACCACACACACTGAGACAAAGCTTTGAAATCGTCTATGAAGAAAATATAATATGGAAATACAATGCCCAGTCCAAATATCATAAGCTTGCTCAAATGGAAATAAGAAAGAGATAAAACAAGAGATTCCCCCTTTAATCTTCAACTAATCTCAGAGATGAAATAGAAGAGTGCATTAGAACGATGAAGCCATGAGAGAAGGAATCGACCCCTTGAGAAAATTCACACAAGCAAGCAGTCAGTGGAGAGTAGCGGCGGCTTGCCTCCAAATTCAAGCTCGGGAACGTGAGACGCGGTCCTTGGCGGCATAGTCATCCTTCTCCAGTAGATGCACAACTCTTCTCCTCCTCTTCCGGCAAGGATGAGCACAATTAGACCAAAAGATGTGTGTTCTGATCAGACCAAATGCGGCTACATATACCAAGGAGAAAAGAAGGCAATAAGACATGAATACCTCTGCAAAAACCTCTTGAAACCACCCCCAATCAATGGTAGAAACCCTAAGGATAGAGTGGTATAAAGCCATGCCAATCGGATCTCAAAACATTAGGTTCACAACCAAAATCGACAGACCCGTTTCGAATGGCCAGGACAAGTGTCGACTCTTAGAGTCACTCTTGTTCACTGGTGTTTTGCCAACGACTAAAAAACATCACACAGGTAAAAGTGTCGACTCCTGGAGTTGACGCTTTTTGCCAACACTTCTGTTTGGCAAGAAAATCAACTCCTTGGGTGAAAGTGTCGACTCCCAGAGTCGACATTTTTCACCTGGGGTTCTGTTTACACTAAGAACAGTCCCCAGGCCTGCAGGTGTCGACTCTGAGAGTCGACACTTGCATCCTACTGCACTCAGCTTGAAGTCATGCCGCCCGACGGACTCTTCCATGTGCCGCTTTCGGGAGCGCACAAAAAGCAGTATCTCGCCTTCGCCGCAGGGAGTGGAATCACTCCAATCTTCTCCATCATCAAGACCACGCTTCTCACTGAACCGGAAAGCTCGTTCACACTTTTTTACGGCAATCGCGCTACCGAGTCCGTTATGTTGCGCGAAGAACTTTCAGAGCTCTAAGATCTTTTCATGGACCGGTTCAGCCTCATCCACCCACAGCAGGCGAATACGGGACTTGGACTTGATGCTGTCCAGATTGCGGCGCAGCCCTATGAAGGCATATTCAATCCGCCCATCCTTGGTGCGGACGTATTTTTCCCCAACATCGTAATAGGCGGCCAGCCAAGGCTCAGAGGCGATGGCAGCCTTGACCTCGGCCAAAGAGCTTTCATCCAGCGAGTTCATGAACTCACGCCCGCAGACGATTACCCCACCCTTGTTTGCCTGGGCGTACTTCAACCCCCAGACAGCGGACATCTTGGCGAATGATCGCGTCTTGGCCGAACCGCGCCCGCCATACGCCCCCCGGTACATGGTCTGCCCCTCGAATACAGGGACCAGCTTTACCGGAAGCTCAATCTCCGGCGTCATGCTTCGGATAGGCCGCGCGGATCACAATCTCATGCGAGAGGGTCAGAGGCGCGTCGCTGTCGCCGCCAACCGGCTGGGTGGCCTTCCCGTCTGTACGGTCGGCAACTTCCTTGATGGCCTGCATATCGCCCGCAACGGCCATATCAACCAGCTTCTCGGCTATCTGCGCCAGCTTGGTCTTGTCGCCGTCCGTGCGATTAACAGCGAGCCTTACCGCTGCCTTGAATTGCTTGCCGTTCTTCCCGGTCGGGTTACTGACGGCACCAGCCTCAAAGGGCATTACCTGTCGTTCCTAACATGTTGAGATTATTAACGCGATGAACCCTCCGCCAGGACCACCTGCGGAAGCCATGCATGATGCGGGTGTGGCGCGTGGTGAATGAGATGGTCCTGAGATGTGCCGGGTTATGGCGACGGGCCGTCATACCGCGATCACATCTCGCCGCTTCATGCCAGCGTCAGGGATATAGACGTAGCCACGGCCCCATGAGTTCTCTATCCGGCAGTTCAGCCCGGCGTTCGCCAGCTTCTTCCGGACTTTGCACATGAGCACCTTGATGATGTCCCGGTCCGGCTGGTCGCAATCAAGCCGGTGGGAATACAGCGCCTCATACGCGCCGTCATATGATGCGCCATTGCTGCCCCTGCCAATGACATAGGCCAGCAGGGACCGCTCTAGCGGCGTGAACTTGATGGACAGGAACCCTGGCTGTGACGCCAGAATGTCCCCGGTGGCGCTGTCCAGGCTGTTGGCGTACTTCAGCGCCTCAATCTCGCCCGTCATCTCGTCAAAGCGCTGTTCCAGCTTGGAGACGGCGGCAAGGGTCCTGCCCCCGCATACCGCCTTCATGTCACGGAAAAGCTGGCGGATTTCCTGTTCCATGCCGATACTCCCCTCAGAGTGTCAGTTGCCAAAATCGTCATCGTGATAGTCGGCCTGGCTCGCGGCCCATACGAAGGCTACGAGGACGCCGATAATCAGGGCGAAGGTGGTTAGGTCGTGGGCGGTCATGCCGTTACTCCCCGAACACAATCTGGCGCTTGGCGATTTCCATCAGCACCAGCGTCTCGCCAGCGTTGGCCGTCCCCGCGACGTAGCAAGTGCCGTCTTCGAGCTGGCCCAGGATTGCGAGCTTCGTGAACTTCTGGCCCTTCGCAGATTCCAGGATGTCGCCTGCGGGGAAGCGGAAACCCTCCCCGACCTCGACCAATTCCAGCTTAACGACGCTCCCCACTGTCGCTGCCCTCCCCTGCCGGGCCTGTCGGCATGTGTCGGCATGTCAGCCGTCAAACAACCTTGTTGAGTTCGTCCAACATGCGCTCGATATTGTTCAGGCCGGCGGAAGCATCCGAAAGCGCGTATTCGATTTCACTGAGGCGTCCGGGGCTACCGTCCTTGCCGAGCGGGGACTTACCCGCACTCCCCAGGTCGCAAGGCGTCGGGCCGATAAGGGTCACGCTCAGGCTCTCGATGCGAGTGCCGATGTAGGCGATCTGCTTGGAGATGTCGCGGGCCCGATCAGCTAGGGCCTCACCCCTCGTAACCGCTACCGGCATGTTAGGATGCCGAGCTTTCTCGGTGTAAAACCCCTTGTCCAACCCGGACTGCGCCTGATTGGCATATTGCGCCTGATTGTCCATGTCCCTACTCCCTCGAGTGTGATTGGCTGTCTTCTGTCGGCATGTCAGCGTTGAAGGCGTGCCCTCTACGGGCTTGATCCGCTGCCAGCTCTGTTGCTGCTTCGGTGTCGTCAAAAGCAGCGTCTATTCCTCCGGGCCAGGTCTTGCGCCGGAAGATGGGCTTTGTGTCCGCTGGTTAGAACAAGAGTTAAGAGGGGGAAAAAAAAAGGTAAAAAGATGGAGGCGAAAATAGTACTGTCCGTATTAATGTTCTCTCGATCCTCTTTTTTATGACGGCATAGAAGTCTTCAGGCGAAATATCTCCTGCTCCTACCGTGAGCCCCTCTATCAGCAACTTATTCCAACTGTCTTCAGGTGCTGCATTTGGAGAACATTATAAAATATGTAAATACACACTACAAGATTTTGTGACATCATTGTAGTGCTTGGACACGGCCAGGCCGTATCAACTCCCATGGCTGTATCTTAGCACAACTACGTATATGCTGACCGGATGGTTCAAATTACATCTTACCTAACCCCATAAATCTAGGCGCACCACAGGCAAGCAAATCAGCATCCCCCCCCCTCTCTCTCTCTCTCTCCAATGATGGGCTAGGATATGGCCTGGCCATATCAACTGCCCTGGCTGTCATACATATGTGCTAGTTCTATGGTACGGCCAGGGCAGTTGGTGCAGCCTGGCAGTACATGAATGGATAGCCATCGGATTTTTATCCAAAGGGATGAGGAAAACAAAATGCTACTGGCTTCGGTGCTCTTAGTTCACGAAGGTAGAAGGTATGAAGAACATGTAGAAAAGGGTTTTGGCATGGGAAGGCCCTGCGCTGGGTGCCCACATGAGAGAACCCTGCTCAAACAAACAACAGTTTTTTCCCCCGTTAATTGATGGATCTCAATCCGATTGAGACTAGGGCAGGCCAGTACCACCTTGATATGTGTATATATATATGTTATAGGATAATAGTCTATCTAAAACCATTGTTCTTCTAACATGACTCGTGTATGTTTTCCGGCTATTTCACTGATAATAGTTAGTGCAGTCTGTTCACTCTTCCGTTGCTTACATGTCTGGAACCAATCTTTGTCTTTTCACATAGTAGCATGGACCTTTTTTTAAACTGAAAAAAAAGATTTTTTTTGGGTAGAATACCAAATATTATCAATTTGTTTCTAATGCAATCATCATCATCATTGTAGTCGATGTCATCATTATCATCATAAGCTTACTGCATTAATCTGGTGTTAGCAAAATCGAATTAAGGACCGAAGGATTCAACAAAATTTCCAACTCACTGGCAGTTGATGGAACTCTCCATAAGGTGATGCCAATCTACCTGGCAATATAACTTCAGATAAAAGAGAGTTGGGCAAAAGTCCCATAAAGTTTGTTGGCAGGTAGAGGAAGACCCTATTGGCTATGCAAGTTAAGCTCATGCAACTAGGACAACCCCCCCAATCCTCCATAGCCTTTGAAAAGAGTCTCCGAAAAGAGGGAATGGAGAAAGTCTCGTAGATGATTTTTTCAGGGGAATTCAAAGCTGAATGGTAAATTGAAAACAATACCAATCTTTAAATTTGATGTGTAAGCTAATTTTACGGTTGGATCATTAGACTAGAGTGTAGTGATGTCAAAAAGTACCTTTTATTATGGATTCAAGAAAGCTTTCAGCCCTTAGTACTTCATTCCCTGAACAAGAAAAACATATTAAAAATTTCCAAGTAGGCCAAGTGGCCAATTAAAATATAGAAACATTGCACTGTGCCTAAGAAGGAAACAAGTGCAGGAGCCACGCACTCGAGAAAAGTACACAAGTAATTCATGGCATGAATAAGAATTCTGACAAGTGAAAAAAATATTAGTAACAAGGGACTCTGCCCTATTTGCATGTGTAAATTGTCATCCATACATGATGGACTTATTGACCAAATCAAATTATGGAGTTCAACAACTACAGGACAGGAGCCTACACACTCCCCCATGGTGACTGATGTGACTATTCAATTGGTGCAATCATGAAATTTGGCATCTGGTGGACCTTTATCTTCCATTTATTCACAGCACACAGTATACACAATTCAGTGTTCCACAATACCATGTGGACAACATGTCGAGGCATTGATAAATGTCAATGAAGTTCCCTAGTTTTCAGAATGCATTGATGAGTACAACATGGACATGTGATGGACACTAGCTGATGACTTGAGAACTTTGGCAGGTGGTAGCATCTGTTCACCTCGGATGGATAGTGGGACAGAGAGAACACTATTCTACCGGACCATGGCATTCAAAACTGCCTGGTACTGCCATACCGGGCCAACTTGTATCAGTACCGGCCTCTGCCGGTCTGGTTCCGCTTGTTTAAGACCGGTATCGGCCGGTGCTGCAGAGAGAGAGAGAGAGAGAGAGAGAGAGAGGGAGGGCTGGCCCTGTCCAGTACCGGCCCTCCCTTGCGCATCTCCACCAGGGACGACGGCAAAGGGGGTTGCGGCAGAAGGCCTGCAGAGCAGCTGCGAGGGTCGGCGGCAATGACCATGATGGGCACACAGCTCAAATTCTCCACAGCATATCATCCCCAGACTGATGGGCAGACAGAGGTCGTTAATAGGAGTGCAGGAGAGCGCTCACCCCCTCAAAGAGGGGATGAGTGGTTCACTCCACTATCCCAACCTACAGTGGTAATTTTTATTAATAATATTAAGATTGTACAATGACCAAGGACTAGGGTCTAAGGGGAAAGGTTGTTTCTTTGATAGAGGCGGCCATCAAGGTCTCTTTTGCAATTTTCGTTCTTCTAGTGAGAGGACCCAATCTTTGAGCAAGTTGAGACCATTCCCCATGTTTAGTGGGTGTGGACGCACTAAAATTCACGTATTATTTTATTCACTTATTTGCCTCTTTTGTTCATTTATTTGTTTAATGAGTGCGTGGGCGTGCCAGTCACAAAGTGATAGTTTATTTGGGCTTCATGGAAGCCCTCGTGCGCGCGATCTGACTTATCAGATGATTGTGTGATTCGTGTCGGAACCAAAATCCACCGTGCCATAAAGATCACAGCATTATTTACATCTCCCCGGAGGGGAGAACACTCTTGATTAAATGTCAGGAATAAGGGCCCTAGGGCCTAAAAAATTGTATTGATGCTATGAGCAAACAAACAACAGTGGAAATTTGCATTGGCATGGGTATCCATTCATCTATTAAATCAATGGGAACGGTTAGTTTACAATCGGCCATGTATCGCCCTTTTCAATGCTCGGGTGATAACCCGGTTCAAAACACACGGAATAGGCACGGGATGCGTGCCAATGTACGCCATGCATATGGCATGCTTAAAGCTCAATTTCTCGAAGGATGGGGATCAATCCCTCACACGGGCGAACCCACTCCAATAAATTATCAGCCCGGAACGGCATGTGAATGTGGCCATGATGGGAGGAATCCCTGAGATCAATGCTCATGCCACATGGCAGCTTTAGTTTCCCTTTTAAACAAGGTCCGGGAAGAAGAGATCGTCGAGAGAGTCCATGAGGCTAACATATTCGACATTTTATCTAGTTAGCTTTAGTTTCGCTGAAGTGTGGGTTTTACTCCATTCGGGTTCTTTACCATGCTTTAATCGCATTATTACAGCCTCTTTCTCTCTTATTATTGTTATTTGTTTCTATTATTTGTTTGATATTTTGTTTCTCCATTTGTCGCATATTTTGTTTCTTTTTTTGTGTTAAGAACAGGGAGGTTGGTTGACCGGACCAAACCGATTGGTCGATTGACACTACCTCGGATGAAAGTCCCTGGGAACAGGTCGACGCACCAATGCAGTGCATCGACTTGGTCAGTGATTGGTCGACCGAACCATTAGGTTTGGTCGACCGGACCACCGAGCAACCCCAGCCTTATCTACTTTTCATTTTTTTTTATTCGTTCATTCGCTCGAGGGAATGGTCGGAGTTCAAATTCGTGTTTAATGCAAGGGGGTGGTTATTTAGAGATGGCACACAATCACGCATAAGCTCAAGTATGCATGAAATGCAATGTTGTAATTGCATGCATAAGAAGTGGTTTCTTCTTCTTTTTTTATTCATGGAATGCATATGAGGAGCTTAAATTGACTCTTTTTTTATTTATGTGTTCATAATCCATTCGGCAATCCGTCATGATGACATTCACGTTCAGTTCTTCATGTCTTCCACATCTCTCTTGTTTCAGCCAGAGCATCTTGTTATTTATTTATTTCATTTGTTTGTTGCTTCCCTTTGTATTTTAATATGTACTGTTCTGGCGAAAATTCGACAACACCTCCCCTGGACCTAGATGCTGGGGGGGTAAAGCGGGTGCTCATCCATAAGGAGTGATGTGCCCCAGAAGTATGAGTGCGCACGGAAGCGACAACACTCTGAGAAAGTCGAGAGAAACTGAAAGCCAACGAACGGAGGATGCTGGTTGAAGACAGGCACGGTTAAGGGACATAGAGGGGGAAACAAGACCCCACCGAATCAAATAATGGCAGGGGCCACCAGATCAAGAGGTGGCAAGGGCCACCGTATCACATGGTGGTGAGGGCCACTGGATGAGGTGTTGGCAAGGGCCATCGTATCAAGTGGTGGCAAGGGCCACCGTATCACATGGTAGTGAGGAGCCAACGGATGAGGTGGTGGCAAGGCCACCGTATCACATGGTGGTGAGGGCCACCGGATGAGGTGGTGGCAAGGCCACCGGATCACATAGGCTCAAGAGCCACCGGATAAGGAGGAAAAGAGAGCCACCGGATGAAGGCTCAAAAGAGCCACCGGATGGGGCTTATATGGAGCCACCGGTTCACAGGCTCAAAAGAGCCACCGGATTAAGGGGGTGAGCCACCGGATCACGGGTTCAAAGGAGCCACCGAATCAAAGGGGAAAAAGGACACTAGATCACATGAGTGGAGGGGGCACCGGATCATTTGGGTGGACAGGTCACTGGATCAATTGGGCAAGAGGGTCACCGGATTAGGAGGGCTATTGAGCTACCGGATGGAGTCTAAGAGGTCGCCGGGTAAGTGGAGGGGCTACCGGATGAGGTGCCAAGCATCACCAGATCGAGGCCGATCGAAGGGGCCACCGGATTAGGGTCAAAAGGTAGTGAAGCCAAAGAGGGGGGAGGTAGGCTACCGGTTACGACTCTCCACAGAAAGGCGGGGTTCTCTCCACGGAGTTAAAGGGAGTTCTGAAACAAGACCTACATGGACTTCAACAGAGTAGGGAAGGTGGCAGTGAAGCATGGATAGGGGACAACAAGAAGTAGAGAAGGGGCTCGATTGGTTTTCGAGCACCATCCATTGCATTGGATGGGTCTTGAACTGCAACACTATAGGAGCTCCCTCTAGTAAAGAGAAAATGACGAGATAAACAGAGAGAGGGCAAGCTGCCCAGCGAGGGGACACGAAGGACCCAGGAGAGGTGGGAATAGTCGGACAAAGGTCAAAATCCTCGAGGGAATGATCTTCAAGGCAGCTGGCTTTGACTTGGCTCATCGTGTTGAGCACACCCACGCCAGTCCCCAATGAGACTCGTGAAATCCATAAGAATGATAAACAAAACAAACGGCCACAACAAAACGAGAGAGGAAAAAAATGAAAAATCTTTTTGTTCATTCAACCACAAAAAGGGTACAGGCACTCTGGCCCAGAGGTCAAGTAGGAGAATTGGAGTACACAAGCGAGGAAAGGAAGAAAAAGGGAAATAAATGAAGAGAAATTGATTACAAAGAGGTGGGGGAATGGAGCATTGGCTTCACCCCTCCCGAGCCTCACTTCCTCTCTTACTCAACCTTCTTCTCTTCTCTCTTTTTTTCTTCACTCAGACGATGGTCGTTGGAGTAGCAAGTAGCCGAAGGGTGGCCAGCGTCTATTCTTTTCTTCTTCTCCTCTGGTTGTCTCTTCCTCTTCTTATATTCTGGCCTCTGGTCTCTTTTGTTTTCTCTCTTCTATGTGCAGGTCTTTTTTATACGGCCGTGTGCGCGGATGACGTCGCAAGCCTGGGTCAATGGAGGGCCTGGCATCTTGCCAGCTTTCGATCGTTGGTTGGTGGACAACCTGGCTTGGCAGAGCCCAGGGCAGTAACCTTTGGGTAGGGGTACGTAATACCCAGTGGTTCTTGAAAAAGTGATGCTCTGGCATTTTCACGAAAGCGTGGCAGAGCCACATTCACGCTGTTGTCGGAACCACCGGATAACACATGCTAGCGTGCCACCGGATGAGGGGATAAAATAGGCCACCGGATGAGTAGTGAAGAAGGCCACCGGATGAGGGCCTACACACCGCCGCCGTATCGAGCCTCGCCACTGGATGCTATAGTACCCCCCAGCTCACCGGGCGCTACAGTACTACCCACCGTTTATGTTCTGGTTGGAGGCCACTAGATATAAAACGTTTGGAGGCCATCGGATACACCACAGCTTGGAGCCACTGGGTGCTATAGTAACCCCACCGGTTGGATATGCTGGGAAGCCACCATTTATCAGCTTTTCCAAGTGCCACCGTTTATGGCTTGCCAAGTGCCACCGGTCATGGGGTGCTTCCCACCGGTTATGCTATGATGTCGCCCGGTGAAGGGGAGATGGGGCACAAGAAGGTAGCAGTCGTTCTCAAGCTCCAGAAAGCTTGACAGCATGAAGGAGACCCTTACATCTCCACAATGATCCATCCCACAGTGTGACCTTCCATAATCTTTTGCAAAGGCATCCTCTTCCATATCGTTGGAAAAATAAACACCACCTACTAAGTTTAGTTCAAGCTGAGTGGGAAGATTTTCTAAGCCACCGTACATTCCACTGCCATCTAACGTAGTGGCTTCATTGACAACAGTGAGAATCTCATTGCCATTATTTTCTTGCACAACCCCAATATTACTGTCATCTTTTCCTGACAGCTCTTGCAATAGCCAATTGACGTCGAAATACCCTAGTAAATGGTATAGCAAATCAGTCACAACGTCAGTGTCTGATTGAAGTGCATGGTCAGATGAATTCTATTGCAAGTTTGATGATTTATTGGCAATTGACGGAACCAAAGCAGAGGGGCCATTGATTTTATCTTCTTCCCACTCCTCCTCAAATGATGCTCCATATTGTTCATCATCCTTGTTTCTTATTTTTTTTATTGGCATACTTCCCGTCTCCAGGACAAAAGAAATACCACTCTGGATCATTGCTTTGCATGCCAGATTTCCCTGGGAGATCTCTTGGAGCAAACTTATATAGTCCAATCTCCAGCTCAACATCAATCGGATGGAAACAAAACCTAGGTGGGTTGACAAGGGAGGTCAACCGGTGGGGAAAGGAAGCCACGCGAGGAGAGAGGGAGATGGAGTGGTCATCCGGTAGGGAGTGTGGGATGTTGATCCGGTGGAGGGAAGTTGGTAGTTGATCGGGTGACACCCCTCACTGGATGAGGAGAAAGTGGGAGAGAGAGCACGGGGCGTGGGTGGTTGTCCGGTGGGAAGTGTGGGATGTTGATCCAATGGGAAGAGAGGGAGACAAGGGTGATCCGGTGGGAAGGTTTTGGTGGTGATCCAGTGGGATGGTTCAGAGGTGGTTGATCCGGTGGGGTGATTCGGATGCGATCCGGTGGCATGGTTCAGAGGTGATCCGGTGGTGAGGTGTGGGTGTCCATCCGGTGGGGGGTGCCACCAATTTTCTTATTATTTTATTACCTTTTATTCCATTTTTATTTTTATTATTATTTATTTTTAATTATTTTCTCCTTTTCTTTTATTCTATTTTTTCTATTCCCCCTTTTTTTCTTCATTCCCTGCTATTTTCTTCTTTTGACGCCCATACCTCCACAATCTGGGCTACCTCTTCGAGGATGTCGAGATCTCGCTCAATTTATTATTCGGTAATTCGGAAGGGAAGATATCAGGGAATTCCCTTACAATAGGGATTTCTTCAAGAATAATTTCCGTAGACTCAGTGATGATTATATAAGCAAGGAAAGCTTTACAACCTTGCGAAATGAGTTTGCAAGCATGAAGAGAAGAAATAAGGATAGGATGCTTCCTATATTTGATGCCAAGGAAAGAGAACTTTGGAAGATCTAGTTTATGGAAGGAAATTCACCTATTGCGACAATTAATATCAGCATAGTGCTCACATAGCCAATCTACTCTGAAGATGGCATCGTAGCCTTCCATGTCAAGGTATACGAGGCTTGCAGGAAGATTATGGCCTTCTATGGTTACCTCACTATTTGGGTAGTGAGTTTTGAGTTCAATTCCAGAACCTAGAGGTGTGGTAATAGCTAGGTCTGAAGGTAAAAGAACAGGTGAAACTGGTAAAGTTTTAGCAAAAGTGGTAGATATAAAAGAATAAGAAGCACCAGTATCGAATAACACAAAAGTAAGATGTGAATAAATTTGGATAGTACCTTCCATCAGACCGTCATCCTTTGGGGCTTCATCATCCATCACGGCATTTAAACGAGCCTACCGCCTGCGTCCACCGTCATTTTTGGAAGGTTGATCTTTTATAAAGGGGCAATCGGGCATGCGATACTCCCGACTTCCACATTGAAGACAAGTGCCAAGGCGCTTCCAGTGCTCTTCGACTGAATGACCGAACTTCTCGCAGAAAGTGTAAGTCGCCATGACTTGCTTCTCCTCCTTTTTAACTTTCTTGTTCTTATTGTTGTGGTTATCGTTCCCATTACGGGACCTCTTCTTGTTGTCACGAGATTTGTAGGACCCCGTGATGCCGAATTTCTCTTCTTTCCTTCCTCTCTTCTAGGACTTGCAGCTAGATTCTTCGCCTATACCTTTGAACTTCTCGACCTTCTTCAAGGTCCTCTCGCATAAATGGGCTCTATGGACCATCTCCGTATAGGTCTGAATATTCTGAGGGGCAAGTTGTTTAACAAAAATTGACCTCAAGCTGTCCATAAAGCGATTGGCTTTGAGAAGCTCCGTACTGACAAGGTGTGGAGTATACGGTGCTAACCTTGAGAATTGAAGTTCATATTCTGCTATAGACATCATACCTTGCCTAAGAGAGGCAAACTCCACAGCCTTCCTTTCCTGAACATGCTCCGAGAAATACTTCTCTCGGAAGAGTTCAATAAACTCCACCCAAGTGACTTGTGCATTATGAAGATGGGTCGAGGTGGCCTTCCACCATCTGCATGCATCTTTATTGAGTTGGAATATTGCTAACAGGACCTTCTCCTGGTCCGTGCATTACATGACATGAAATATATGGTCCATTTCATCTATCCAGTTTTCTACCTCATCTGGGACCCGAGAACCATGGAGGGTTCATACTCCGAAAGTTCCAATGTAAATCACTGATGCCTGCTTGCGCACCAGGTTGTGCCACCGTTTGAAAGGCCTGGTGTTGACACCCATTTTTTAACCTACAAGTTACGTCGTTTCTCTTATTCATCATTTTCGATGTCCCGAATTACCCATTATTTTGGAGCCTTTCTTGGATGGATTGCAAGCCCATTTCATCATTACCTAACCTTTGGACTTTGGAGATCATGATTTCTTAGAGTCCCGAGGTTTATTTTATCAACTTCTGACTTCCAAGTCGACTTGCGGCCCATTTTGGTCGACTTTCATCCAGCATTAGGGTCCTTTCACTGCGCAGTCTTGAACACGGCCCTTTTTCATCTCCTTCTGTTCCTCTACTCATTAAGTCCCATTCACCAACGTTGTTCATCTTTTAAAGATCTACATTTTCTTCTTCTATGTCATTAGCTAGTTCTGCACCGATTTTACGTTATTCACATTTTTCTGGCAGACTACACTGTTCACCAGTGAACCTAATATTTTTCTATGATTCTTGCCCCATTTTCTCCCTCTTATGATTATCTTTTCATCTTACTCTCTTCATGAAAATTGTTTATCTTTCAGTTATCTACAATTTCTTCTTCTACCATTTTTGATAATTCAACACTATTTTCAAGATATACTATGATTTCCAAAGTCGCGTAAAGTCTATCCAAAAAATTTTCTCCAGCAGCCTAGCGGTCCTAGGAAGACCACTAGGTGATAAAAATGGACTTCCCTAGACTGCTAGGCCCCAAACTTGTACAAAATCACCATGTTTCACCCCTGAAGTCTTGTGGTCACCCCCTAGACTGTTTGCCATAGCCTTGCGGTCCTCCCATAACCGTTTTCATCCGTATGCGATCGTGCGATAGACCGTTTGCCAGACAGAGAGTCCTAAACTTTCTGAACTCTGATTTCCTCACCGTGGGACTCTTTGGAGACCTTGTTTAATCTATTTTCTCTAAGAAGAAGCTTCCAGATCGAGTCTAATTGATCTAGGACTCTTATCCGACCTTCAGAGAAATTAGATCTCTGCATCAGTGAAATGCTACAAATCATGTCATGATGAAGGTTGATATCTCTGTTCAAAAGAAGCATGAAGGTTACTCACACTGAGTAACCAAGGACTTTGCCATCTAATCAACGTAATTCCTTGAGTCAAAAAGTGTTAACTATACTAGATTGCTTAAAATTAAAATTAAAAAAAATGGTTGACTCTGGATCTTGTCTGAACTCTTAATGTGTTTATTTTCAATATATGTTAGAAATTCTTCTAGAGTTGTGAGCCGAAGATTATGAGTAATTGTGAAAGAAATAGCCAGGGCATGTTTCTTAAGATGAATATTTTTCATTTATTGCATATGCATTAAGGGTGAGTCCAGGGTGGTTGTGTCTTTTGATTTAATCGTTAGCCACAAACCATTACATTCTGTAAGAGTTAATAAAGTCATCTCTAAAGGAAGGGTAATTTGGTAATTAACCTTGGAAGATGGTAAATATATCAAATTCACCGCCTTGAGCTATCTTTTACCTTTTCAACTACGTCTTCTCTACCTTCTCTTCATCATATAGTATTTCTCTGAAAACCCCAAGTCTGAGCATCACCATTGTCCCTCGACGCACCAGAAGATATTCTCCATCTTCTCGTTGCAAGGAACCAGTCAAAATCACTCCATTCCTATTCACTCTTCTCAACCCTATCTCCTCGAATACCCCTTTCCTGCTTCTCTTCTATGAAAATGTCTCCGTCTTCCACAATAAGCAAGGGAAAGCAATCAGGTTCAGAGAAACAGCTAGCAGGCCCTACATTTGTAACCAAGGAGCCTCAGTCCAAGCGTATTCATGACAAAGATGTGTTCGCCAGTGGATCTCACCTGTCGCAGTCTATGAAGTCATCCAAACGGAAAGAATGAGCACCTGAGTCTTCAGGAGAAAAGAGAAAGGCTCGTTAGAAAGTAAGGAAACTAAGCCCTATTAGATAAGAGAAAGATTCTGCTGAAGCAGATACATGTGATTCAGTAAAAATTCTGTTTCCAAGATACATTGACACACACGACCACAAACTGCTTGAAGGATTTCCTGAGCTAATGGAGATGATTGCATTTCAAGGGTGGAAGAAGTTTGTTAGCAAGCACAGAACTTACTATCCAAGGTTGGTAACACAATTCTATGAAAACTTGAAATATGATGCTAGCATTCCCAAGTTGTGGACATATGTTAAGGGAATTGAAATTGAGCTCACAAAGCATTTGCTATACAAATCACTTAGAATTCCACAGGATGGAGTTGAGGAAACTAAGTTTGATTATGATGAACATGAAGCCTATTCTATCATGACTGGGTTACCCAGTAACCCTCAGGACTTGAAACAGACTTACCTCACAAGCTTCAACACCAATAGGTTTCCACCCCTACAGAGGCTGTTAAACCATATTTTTACAGCCATCATAACTCCTCAAGGTGGTGGCCGAGGTAGACTAACAGAAACCCAGAGATTTCTATTTTTCTGTATATTCAAGAACATCAAGGTCTGCTTTCCTGACCTGATGATTCAAATCATAGGATTTTACAAAAATGCTGGCAGGCACCTACCATATGCAGCTCAACTGACTGCAGTCTTCAAAAGGAAGAAGATTCCTTTGGAAAATGAAAAATACAAGGAAATCCTAATGTCTAATATCTACATAATGGACTTTGTTGAGAAATTTATGAGACTTAAAATGGTAGGGGGAAAAATACAAAGACAATTGCCTGAGAATCATCCACCTCAAGTGTTTGAACCTATAGAACATGCTCAGCAGCTTGAGTAGCAGTTTGAACAGTAGCAAGATGCACCACCTCCTGCAACTCCAGTAGTCCAAGAAGGAGCTGAGATTCAACTGGAACCGGTTGAAGGTCTACCACAGCTAGGTGCCCGAACCCCAACTGCTTCACCTCACCCATCTCCGACAGATCAAGAATAGAACATCCTTCTTGAGGTACAAGTGACAGCAGCTGACCCTCAAACTTCTCGAGCATACACTTCTTCTGCACAAGAGACCACCACTTTATACAAATTTATGTCAACCCAATTTGAGTTAATTCAGTCTGGCATGAAGGAAATGTCCAATAACTTTGAGCAGCAATTAATTCACCTAAGTATGGAGATGAACAATAGAATTGTTGGAATCCAGAGAGACAACAAGTAGTCTAACAGAAATTTCACCAGATTAGTTCAAGATATTCAGGGTGTCCTCCATGTAGTAGGAAATCAAATTGGGTGGATGAGTGATAGATTCAACAGTCACAATGAGAAATTGACCACGGCTGCTGTAACACCCTGGATCTTTGTCGGATCTTTATTGGGTCTTGGCGGATCTTTATTAGGTTGTTTGGATCCTTTTGGGAGAGTTTCAGATCGCTTTTGTGGCTCCCGAGTTGAGTTTTACTTTTCGTGTGAATTTTTCTCCCAAGCAGTTCAAGATGTGCTTGAAGTCAAAAACAGTCGACTGATTTGCAAAAATTAGTCAACCGAAGTCACCAGGTAGAGCCCTGTGCTAACGGTGAAAAATAGCCTACATGGGTCATAAATATACCCATTAAGGGTGACAAATAGATGAATACTAGTGAAAAATAGTTCTGCATGTTGAAGAATGGCCAAATATGAAGTTCTCATGTTGATGGAGTCGACGTCAGAGGCTTTCGAGTAGACTCCAAAGTCACCCTCCAACTGAAGGAAACAGAGGTGTCAAATAGCTTCACAATGGCAACAAATATGGACTAAGGGTGACAAATAGGTCCATAAGGGTGACAAATAGCTCCTAACGGTGAAAAATGGCTCTTACAGTGAAAAATGAAGAGCAATCAAACTTCTTCAAAGGATTTAACTGTGCATGGGTTTCCTAACCCTACCATCACGAATCTGGAGCCTTCTTAAGCATTGGACGACCCTGATTAACCCCATCCAAGATCAAGAGAAGAGATTCATCTCCAGTTCAAGCACTGGGAGATTCGTGAGCTCATTCCAGCATAAAAGAGAAGAAGAGAGAAGAAAATGGAAGAAGAGGAGCTGACTCCAAAGTCCAATGGAGTCAACTCCGTAGCATCCTTGCAATAGAGCAGACAAATAGCTCATAGCGGTGAAAAATAGACAACTAGTGGCGACAAATGTGCATTAAGGGTGACAAATAGCTTGGTACGGGAGACAGGGCGCTTGGTACGGGAGACAGGGCTAAGAGGCATGAAAAATAAAGAAGCACAGCTAACTCCAACTGAAAATGGAGTCGACGCAAGAGTTTAGAAGAAGCCAGTTAACGAAGTCAACGTAGTCAAGTCTAGAGTCAATAGTAGGACAGCCCACATGCATCAGTCAACATAACTTGGAGTCAACACAGTCAGACCTTGGGGTCGTCGTCAATTGACAATTGGTTCATAAGACCGACAAAAGGCTGTTAAGGGTGACAAATGAGTCACAAGGGTGAAAAATGGCTCACACAGCTGAGAAATACTTCACAAGGGTAACAAATGGCTCTACTGTAGTAACAGAAGCAGTAGTGAAGGATAAGGGTGACAAATACCCAACAGGGCTGACAAATGAGCTCTACGGGTGACAAATACCCAACAAGGGTGACAAATGGCTCTACTGTAGTAACAGAGGTAGCAGTGAAGGATAAAGGTTACAAATACCCAACAGGGCAGACAAATGAGCTCTACGTATGACAAATACCCAACAAGGGTGACAAATGGATCACAACAGTGACAAATGTGTCACAACGATGCAAAATGAACAAAAGCAATGGCTCATGGGAGTAAGGGTGACAAATAGATAAGTAAGGGTGAAAAATAGCTTGCCAAAGCTGAAATATAGCCAAGCTCACGTAAAACACTCAAATGAACATTAGACCTTCGAACTCATGATTGACACATGTCCCTAGGCCAAGTGACACCCTTACAAAAGAACCCTTACAGAGAATATTCCATGTTTTCAACTGGATTAATCATAAAAAGCTTTTGAAAATGATTTTTGTTCAAAAATGCAACATGCCTTGGGGAAAAAGCTTCAAACCTGTTGTGTCTTGGATGGAGGGGATTGGCAGACCAACCAGAGGACAACGTATCTTATCTTCTTCGAGCCAATCAGTGGCCACTCATCTCAAAATCTAGAAGCTACTGTGGATCTGGACGGTCCAGATTTCATCCTACCAAATCAGAGACAACAGGCTTTGTACAATGCATGCAGAAAAGGAAGCTTTCTGGAACGCGAGACAGAATATACAAGAGTGCATGCTCAAACCAACAAAAGTGATAGAAGGTTCAAAGACGAGCCGAGTTCATCGATGAGCAGAAGAGAAAGAGAAGAAGAAGAAGAAGAAGAGCCCAGAAGCCATCCTCTGAAGAACTGAAGACGAAGCACAAGCTACTCTTCCAGTCTTGTTCGTCTTCCTGCAAGAAGAAAAGAAGCTCCATCTCCAGCTTCCTATTGCAAGGGAGAAGCAACCCTCAAAGGAAGCAACTAACCTGGAAGCAGCGAAGCAAGCCTTCTAGATTTCAGACAGTGACCTTTTTCATTAAGCCTGAGTTTCTTACATTCTGTCTAAGTCTTACCATTGTCTTTTTCTTTTGATCATCTATCCTTGAAACTATAAACCATCCCTATCAGTGATAGTAGGAAGATAGACTTAGCTAGTGTGCTCTGATCTGTGGTCTGGCCTTGTGTGCCATCCAGCTATAAGGCAGCAGAGTCATGCTGTATGGCAGCAGTTCCTTGAGAGGGGACAATCTCTCTGCAAGTTGTAAGGCAGCAGGTCTAAGCTGTGTATCAGCAGTTTAGTGCTTTTCCATTAGGGAAGCCTCACTCATTTGAGTGAGGGGTGGACGTAGGACTCTAGGTAGAGTCTGAACCATCTTAAATCCCTGTGTTTTCCCTCCACCACCCGCAACACCCCCCCCCCCCTTCATATCTGTCAAGGCACCTGCCTAGGCAGGAAGGTGTCTTTCTGGTAGCTAGGCACAGTTGTGCCTAGTTGGGCCTGCAAAAGGTGGTCCAAGGCACTGCCAAGGCATGCCAGGCGGCCCAAGGCACCTGCCTTCGCGCCTTGGGCCCCCAAGAATTTTTGGCCAGGGGGGCAGAGGGGTGCACCCCCTTTGACCCTTGCATAGGTCAATTCACGATGCGGGGATAGGTCAAAGGTAGATCAGGCTCCACACACTCAATCACCAGGGACTCTTACTGCAACAAACTCTTATGCTCTTTCACATACACCATCCACACACAGATTCAGACACACACTCGCAAGGCAACTCTTGAACCTTGATTTTAGAAGTTTTATTGTCTTTATTACTTTTCTAGTTCATGCTTGATGTACATGTAATGTTTGTTTGTTGTCAAATGATATACTTGTCTGTAATAAACGGTGATGTTTTTTGAAAGTATATTTTTTTGAAAGTGGGTAGTACCACTAGAATATACTAAGAAAATGAAAGAATGTGCATGTATAGGTGGGCCAAAGCCCCAAAAAATGAACCACCCACAAGACCTATACAACAAAACACACACCCAAAAGGTGTGGAAGAACTAGCCCCCCAAACAACTAAAAAGAGTAGAGACAGCCGAAGTCACAAAAGACAAAGTAATTGCCCATTTCTTAACTTTAGCCTAGATAAAATCAACAAGAGAATCATCGGCTCACGACTCCCTTCTGAAAGTGGCGTGGAGGATAAGCCACCACACCGTCATGTCCTGTTTCAAGAGCCACGGACTGTTCCACTCCCGAAGCAAGTCGCGAACTTCACTCCACCAGATGACAAAGCAGCTGGTCCTCCTAGCGATCTCTATCCACACCCCCCGAGAATAGAGGCAGCCAACAAAAAGGTAGTAAACGGACTCATCAGCACCTCCACATAGACAGCAAGAACGGTCCACATCAGGTAGAAAAGTAGAGAGCCTATCCCTGGTGGGGGGGAGCCACCCATGAGAGATTCTCCAAACCAAGAGTTTGACCTTGAGAGGACTCTAAGGTCTTCACACCTGCTCATAGAATCCGTAGCGCAAACCACCATCAGAGATAACCGCATAAGCCGGCTTGACAATAAAAGAACCTTGTTTCTCCCACCTCCAAGACCACTCATCCTCTCCTACCAGAACTTGGAAAGAGAGGAGAGCAGTAAGAAGACCCTAGAGCTGCTCCATCTCCTCCTGCCTAAGAGCCAAGCCTAAAGGTCCGAACCCAAGAGCCATCCGACGTGAGCTGATAATAAGCCTGAGCCACCGTGGCGCCGCCACGATCGCGAAGAGACTAGGAAACAAGCACTCCAAAGGGGCGTCCCCACACCATCTGTCCTTCCAGAATAGGTATCTTTGACCATTTCCCAGAAGAATCCGAACACCGGCGCCGAGAAAATCTTTACAAGAGAAGATATCCCGCCAAAGAGGAGACGTCCTGTAGCGAGGAGAAGCAGCCAAGTCCTAAACCCTACTGGACAGGAAGTAACACTGTCTAATAACATGGGACCACATCCCCTCCTCACCACGTCCCAACCTCCAGAGCCATTTGCACAGAAGAGCCCTATTGAAGTATCTCACATTCTTCAGCCCCAGACCTCCTTGAGCCTTGCTAGTGGTCATCCTACCCAAACAATATCATGCCAACCCCTGCATCTGCCCCCACTGCCATACCAGAAAACATTGCACTCAATAGAATCAAACTTCTTGGCCACCGTGCTTAGAATGCATCACATCAAGAGAAAGTAGGTAGGGAGACTATCTAACACCGAGCTGCATAAAATCAGGAGACCACCATAAGATAAAAGCTTAGCTTTCCAACCCGCCAGCCTAGCCTCATATCTCTTAATGATAGGAAGCCAGTCAGCACATCTAAGGACGCTCGGGGAAAGAGGAAGGCCCAGGTAAGAAAAAGGGAATTCCCTAACGGGGCAGCCCAACAAAGAGGCCACCCTCAACATCGCTCCTTCCTCCATGTTAACCCCCACTAGAAGACTTTTACTGAAATTAACCTTCAGGCCGGTAACTTCCTCCAAAAGTTTCAACAAGAGTCTAGCCATAGAAGAGTGCTGCCCACCCTCATGAAGGAAAAAAATAATATCATCCGCATACTGTAAGTGTGTACTAAATGGATCATCTGTGGGCACCTGGAATCCTTTCATCCACCCCGCAGCCTCAGCCTTCAACCAAACTCTACTCACAACACTGGCAACAAGCACGAACAGAAGAGGAGACGACGGATCCCCTTGGCGAAGCTCCCGACTGCTGTAAATCCATGATGGCAGCTTCCTATTAATAAGAACAACAAAGGTCGCAGATGAAACACAAGCTTTGATCCAACCCGACCATTAAATTATCTACAGAGTCCAATCCACAAGTATAATCAACAGAAAAGAAAGTGTAACCCAATCGCCAAACATGCTCCGGCTTTGGCAACTACGAATCGTTGCGCTGCACCACCAAACCTCGAGGAGGGACTACAACACCTACAAAGAAAGGGGTAAGCCTCATCTCATTGGCTCAGTAGAGATCTCGTGGATCCCTACTATGAAACAGCAACGTTCAACAACAACAATAACAGCAATAATAATAACAACAACAATAGTAGCAGTAGACAGTAGCGGAAACATAGCTCTCTAAGCTACTCCTACTCTCAACGAGAAACCTCGACCTCAAGGTCGGAATCGCCGAACCAACGAGGAAGCCACAGCTACGCTACTGGGAAAGGAACCATGACACTCCTATCATGCAGGCCTGTCCTTGCTGACGAAAGGCACAGCCCTAATCACATGGTATAAGGGTACGGTCACAACCTTACCATCGTGAACACTCTCTATCTACGGGTGAAACCACAATGACTCTGTTGGGAACCCTCGACCTTAATGTCAAGAACAACACATAGAGGTTACCCAGAGAACCACAACCTCACTGTCGAAAACAAAAACCTCGAGTTAGGAGAGTCACATCTCGAATGATGGGAGTACCTGCCTACTAGAAGCAAGGTTGGATGCATCCACTAACTACTTAGTCTGTGCCTCAGGTGTCACCCTATAGGCCTAAGAGGCGGTAACTATGACATCGTAACGCAAGTAACTCAGGACAAGGGTCTAGTCGGGGCTGTGCTCATTAACACATGTCTGTATGCCCCCAACCACATGTGAACACACTAACTGACTGGGCTACATCAGTCCCTCTAACTAGTTTTCTCCCTAATCTAGACTCAAACTACCATAGTGGGGAGCCATACAAAATCCAGCCTATAACCGTCTCAACAGGGAAAGCCATTCTACCACTCTCGGGTGTGTCGACACCCGTGTGCCATAAAAAAGGCTACGACTAGTGGGGGATCACTGGACGTGGGAACTCATCATAGGTATCGAGAAATGTAAGGCAACTCTGTGCCACCAACTCAGAACAACTAACTAGAGTGGTTAAACCATTGGTCGTCGAGTCACACAACTCATCCCAAGGCCACTGCACATTATCGCTTCATGCCATTAAATCACCCTAAGCTGAGAGTTAGAAACCACCATCCAAAGGACTCACTAGGTGTCTCATAACCACTGGGTTCATTACCTGTCTAAGGGAGACTAAGAAGTCCCCAATACCCTTGGCTGGGTCATAGAACTCACGGTTATTGGCCATACTCATGGCCCATATGGAAACCACATTCTGAAGAAACCAATATTGTGTGGGAACAACCCTTCGCACGTACTCGGGGCATAGTGTCACGAACCAGCATAATGAAGAAGTATGGAACACACAGGGTCAATGAGACCTACTAAATCACAAGGGCACATTATTTGAGGTATCTCAACACTCACAGACATTGAAAAGTGCAAACTCAGTTCCCATGCAGTGTTCGGGACAACCACAAGGCTAAAGGTTGACCAATGGGCTTCAAATGGGTTAATAATTGGCCAAAATGGGCGAGGGAACAGAATTTCAGTCGACGTACCCAAGGGTTGGTTGACCTTATAGCAGAGGCAGCGCCCTTGATCAGTCGATCAGCCCTCAAGGTCAATCGATCATTCTACCATGGTTAGCCCCTCCATGGCGACTGGATTGGCTAATCTATTCCCTCTATCAATCGACCGATTTCGACGTTAACCCTGTGTAACCTCATTCGAGGGGTTCTAATCTACGCCCCACTTGACCCCGATCGAGGGGGAGAACATCGGGGACCTCACCCCAGCTCCCAAAATCCTAAAAGCATGCAAATAAATAGGGAAACACCGCTCGATCCAGCGGAAATTGACACTCGCCTTAAACATGGAAAACAACAATAACATGAACAAATACCCACTCGCAGCCTCACCTCGGCCTACAAATTATGGGAAAATGGAATGCAAGGGCCAGGGATCTATCCCCCCACCTCTCATGACAATTTTCGACACCGAGGATGCCGATTCCTTGCAAAATCACCACTCGAACTGATGCTGGGCTCGAGAACCCATGAACGAGCTCTGTCGTGCCACCACCTCATTCCTCTGTCAGTCCTCACCACTCACCATCCTGCGTGACCCACCACCTTGCCCATTGCCATCCTCCGTTGGTCGCCCAGAGAAAGGGTAAAGAGAAGGAGAGAAACGAGAGAAGAGAGAGGGAGAGGATGAGAGAATGAGGTTGTGAGGGGGTGTGAAGGGGTTTAAATTGAAAATATTTTGGGGTTCTAAAAATTTGAAAAATATAAAAATGGTAAAAATCATCCCCACAATCCTTGTAACTGCACATCTCGGCTACATCGCTCTGACACCTGAAAACATATTGTTTCACCAAGTTCGAGGATCATAGGTGTGTCCACATCCTTATCCTCAACAAAGAGTATACAAATAATATCCTTTCTATAAGCTTCAAAAACAGAGAGAAATTTGGACCCGTTTACATCTCTAGTCCTAGCCAACTGACCGCCTACGTAAAAATAGTAACACGAAAACAATGGGTTGTTGATCACTCGTGTAAATTGCATGACTTTATTGGCTACGGTGCTCACCTCAAGAAGCAAAGGCTGTGCCTACAGCTGGCAGGTGCAATACCCCCTCCCCCAAAATCAACAGGACACAAGCACAATCCCACATTCCTGTCTCTCCCATGGGGTTCACCCAGTCCTACCTGGCTTATCCTCAACATCAAGAAGAACAATGGGCTGTATTAGAGAATGAATTGCTATCATATAAGAGAGTAGAAACACCAATCATCACGTGCGGAAATCTGAAGCAAAGCCTCACACCATATCCAATAAAACGCATCAAGACTGTATGCGTCACATATATACACTATCCAACCTGGTTTCAACTCACTCTCTATCCTGATATTTTACATCTCTTCCGTGCCCTCCCATAAGTATTTTTTCTTCTTTCAACCTGGCCTCCGTGGGAAACCAAAAAAAGCTATACAAGGATGCACATCTGTCGAGCAGGAATGGAAGTTTAATCTCCTCGGAAACTAAAAATGGCAAGGTGCAGATCCTGCTTTAGTGCAAAACATGAACTTTCCAGTGGGTCCTTATCTGATAAGTTCTCTTTTATGAAATGGGTTTCCAACTGAGACATCAAGTTTACGATTGTATTCCTAAACTCCAACAGGGGGAAGGAAGGATATCATCTTAGATTAGAGTGATTAATAATTGTTTTCTTTACCCACTGAGTAGGGTAAAATCAATACGGCCCACGTGCGATACGGTAATGTCAGGCTCAAGTCGGCCCAAGATCCACACAGCGTAAAGCAAATCTCCGATAGTCAGTAGTCCAGTAAAGATGGGCAAAAGATTCGCCAACCCACAAGGGGTATCGACCCAGACATCTCGGATGCCGATGACCCTTCGACGACTGAACGTTACTCCCACTATCACTGACCTATACTCTAGTAAAAGCGAGCATGTCCTAAGGGTCATGTAAGACTCGCTTGAAGACCGCATGGCCCGGATAAATAGGCGCACAACGAGAAACTCTCCACGATTACGAGGAGACATTACCCCATGACTCACGTCCTTCTCTGTTAAGGGACGAGTCTCTACCGCCAGGACAACCACTATGAATGAGCTCCGATCAGAGGCATACAGGGAGACATTCGAGCATACAAGGAGACATTCGAGCATACAGACACTCACACAGAGAAAGTCATCTATATACAGAGAAGAGCCCAGACCTACTTCTAAGCATGACTCAAGCCCTGCAAGCACTCTTCGAGCACTCGCTGGACGTAGTGAACATCCTCAGAGGCTCCATCCCGACTCAAGACTTGATCACTCTACTCTCATCCACTTCTCTCTCTCTCCATCATCTGTTAATCCTCATGTAACATGGCCCATACCTAAACATCGGAGGGTTGTCCCCTGGGGTAACGTCCAGGACTCCTTCTGATGCCTTCTTCCTAGTGTTTGCTGGCTTTCCCGGGTGACTAGACGTTATTCCCTAACAAATAAATCTTAAAAGTGTGGTACGAGATTCAGGAGAGTATTTTTCCTCCTCTACACCCACCAACTAGCATTGTTATTGTTTCAATGCCATCCAGTTCAAGAATTTAGCATTATTCTAAGAGTTCGATATTAGTAGGAAGCCAAATGTAATGACAAAAAGGATAGTGGATGGATTGAAAGTGAAGATATAGAGGGAAACATCAGAAGTCACCAAGAGACTCCCCTATGTGCCGCGGCGGCAGGTCGGCAGGCCGGCGGCATGCAGCCTCTATCGAGGCGATGCCCAGAGAGAGGGAGGTCACGTGCTGGAAGAGGCAACAGGAGCCGGAGTGCGGAAAGTGTCGATGGGGTGGCGCATAGCTGTAGAGTGAGGAGAGGTAGAGAGAGGGGGTCCGTCGAGGGCTGCCAAAGAGAGAGAGAGAGAGAGGGCTCGCACACGGAAGAAGAATAATAATAATAATGTTTGGGGGTGGGAGGTGTAAGATTGTGGGGAGCCGTAGAGGAGGAGGAAAGTAGCGGCAGCTTCACTGCAGAGAAGTGGAAGGGGAGAGGCAGCAGTGGCGGGGACTCGAGAGTCAACTTCGTATCCATCGTCATCTATGAATTTGGGGAAGGGATTTCCTATCTACGACATTTAGAGACCATGGAAGTGGAAGAGGTGGAATAGGCGAGGACAATGTGAGGCACACGAGTTGGCGAGGATAACGCGTGGGTGGGTTTCGACTGAGAAGGAAAAAATCGTAGAAGAGGTGGGGAACCGATGGAACCGGCGAAAACACTTATTGAACTAGCCACGAAAAATTTATCAATCCGATTTTTTTTAATCAGGACAATCCAGGATTGCCCTGAGTTCATTGGAATCAGCTGACCCAATCTGATCCAGATCGGGATCGGCCATGCCCGACCCAGGGACCCAATCCCCAATCCAAGTCCACAATCCTTGCTGCAATGTGTTGATAAGATTCAACACTTCTTTTGGCAATCACGGATCATTAATTAAAAGTTTAGCAATGTTGATAAGACTCAAGCTTCTATGAACTTACTGCTGCCAACAACTTCTAGAAGGTGTTGCAAGAAAGAATAGACATGTAATTGATGCCAAAAGTTGGGCATGTCTTGCAGAATTGCTTTTTAATTTTAGTTCTCAACTAAATATTCATATAAAGAATAGAAGATCCTTTACTTTTTTTCCCTTTGCAGTATAATACAACAGTCATAGATCCTTATACTTACCATCCACCCATTAGTGCAATTAACTAAACAGCATGCACATCCAACACTATTTTTAAAACTCTATCTAAATATCTGAAAATCAATGCAATATGAAACACAACAATGGTCTATTTTTAAAGCACTTAAGAAGGTCAAGACAGTGAATGCCTGAATTTCCAATTCCAAGATGGCCAGTTCACTTTTGATGTCGACCAGATCATCATCCTTTACTTGCAACTGCAAAAGGCCAAGTCATGAGAATAAAATTTTCCATAATGAATTACTTAAAGTAAGAAGATAGTTTCCATACAAATTCAATAACTGGCTACCGGTCTTAAACAATAACCAAAAAGGATAAGGCCTTCCGAATGGTTGATCCATTTAATCATACTTCAATCGATTAAATTAAGTGTAACCTTGGCCCTTCTCGGCTGATGATATCATGAGAAATAGAACAATGATTATCAGTGTTGTTCTTTCCAATAATATCAATAAAATCATCTCTTTAGTTTTTTATAACCTCCAGATATTATACCCATAATATTACTGTCTATGAGATGCAAGACCAATGAAGACACAGGTTAAACGTTGGACATTATACATCTGCAAAATGTTTGGGAGATCTAAGTAAATGCAGTGTTTGTTAGTGCATTAGACAATGATTATGTGCTATGTAATATGTGAGAATGTAATTAGCCCACTTTATGTTGTTGAATAATAAATAATTTTTGTCTTCCAAATGTGTTGTTTTTTTTCCTGTGGTTATCTTGCCTCCCCATATAGTTTGTTGACAACAATAATATAACAAGCCCAGGAAGCTCCACATATGAAGTAGAAATTCCAATGCAGGGAAAACTGGAAATCATTTTAGTCTTTATGGAAAAATGTCAAATAAGAATAAAAAAAACTATGTAAGAGAATGACACTAAATAAGTAGCAAACTGAAAGGAGAGCTTCAATATTTGCCTAACCTTTACATGATAGAAAGGGACAAAAATGATGTACATTTTGCTGTGAAGAAATGAGAGAAGGGTAAGTGGAAGAGAAGCATCTGTTGTACAAGGAAAGTTCTGAAGGTCATATGCAAGGCATGCTGCTTCAAGACATAAAACTTCCTTCAATCTATTCGCAATGCTTCTTAAGAAGGTGAACTTCTTTGTGATATAGAGAATATATAAGTTGAATGAATAACTGAAACCTTATCTAAAATAAGTCATAAGTGGTTCTAGCATTTCATGCTGGTAAGGGACTAAGCAACATTCACAAGAAGCAATTCAGCATGCTGGAAAGGTTAGCATTTTTTAACAGAAAATTTGTCAGAAAAATCCAAAGATAAAGCATATGGGAATGGATTCTACAAAACCTGTCTCTTGAGGAACCTGTTGTGCTGATTAGCTTCAGAAAGTTTCCTGATTAGCCGTCTTCTTTCAGAGTCAACAAGGAGTGCCTTGAGCTATAGAGAATGACAAGATGGCAACATAGAACCGTATTACATAAAAGCTATCAATCACAAAATATTAGATGGTTGGACATGGCAATGTAATGAAACCATGACATGGGGAAAAAAGGAAACAGCATGTTTAATCAAACTTAAAAGAGTAAAAGTTTATCATCAACACTCGACAATGAATAGGCAGGGGGTTTCTTCTTCTATCCGTCCTCTGCATCTGCAACTCTTTCTTCCTCCTTCCCCTCTTTAGTTCTGGAGACTTGCCCTCGTGTATGGAAAAATTATGAATTTATAACAAAACGAGCCTCTCTACTCAATGCCATTTGGTTGTGACTTGGATATTATCACATGAAATCAGAGATGGCACAAATACAATGCAATGTTCCAGACTTCCAGTCACCCTTCTTGTTCTAACCATGTCTGCGTTGTCTCCATATGTCAGCTCCTTTTGTGATGTCCACTGTAACGACCCAGAGATCCGGATACCGGTAAACCGATACCAAGAACTCGGGAAAGCCACCCAAGAGGCTGATGAGGCCCCGTAAGGGTTGGAGGGTTTTGTCGAGATAATGCATAACGAATTGGAATTATCGCCCTCGTCTTCGAACGGAGTTGGTTTCTTCAAACCAACTGGGTAAGCCCTAAACCTTGCTCCATATCTAGTGCTAGTTTATTTAATATCTGCGAAATTACTCTGTTGAGCGAGAGAGGGAGTGCCCGACCCCGGAGTGTTCCACTTCGAGCAGTCACTGTGGGGTTGTGTGAGAGAGGACCTAGTGCCCCAACTGGCACCCGGACAGCCCCTGAATCGTGGGCTTCGTACCCTTGGGAGGGCAACCTAAGCCCTGCTGGCACTCTACCAACTAGGGGCTTGATCCATCACCTCTACTCGGCATCGCCGAGTCACCCGGGTTCGTGTGTGAGCAATGGTGGATTCGATCATTCCCGAGGACTTTGCTTATTGAATGTATTTGCGTGATAGGTCTGAGGACCCATAGTCTATTTGCTGCATAGCCCCCCTTGTGGTGTCACATCACGACCCGAACGACTAAGCAGCAAAGAAATATCACAAGACAACCTGGGCAGTCAAGCCCCAAAGAATATGCCTGTCTGCAAAACATTAACCCGCATCTAGATGGATGAATTGAAATTGCAAGAAGTAGAGGCTATCATGAACAAACACGCTACTAAAGACTCATCTCTAGAGGCTCAGCCACGAAGAATACAAATGGCAAGCTTGAGACGTCCCAAGAAATATGTTGCCGGTGGTGGTGAATCACCACAAATTTGCATCCCGGGGGACAAATTACACTCGAAACTCGAGAAGTCTAAAATACTCCTAAAGATGTACAACGACGGACTGGGTTGTAGGAGTCTGAATATTAAAAAAAAAGAGTTGAAGTAAAATAAGGGAATGATAAAAGAAGAAAAGAGGAAGAAGACTAGGGGAGGGATAAACGGACAACCCCTGAAATGGCCATCTGATAGCACCAAAGGCCATCTGGCAGCCCCAGCCCAATAGGTAGCAGTGACCCATCCGGGAGCCCTCCAGTGGCGTTTGAACTGGTAGGCTCCCCCATGCCTCATCTGGCAGGAGCTAATAGGGCCTATCTGATAGGACCCCATGATCTCATCCAGCGGGCCTCTTTCCCTCAATCGGCGGCCTTGTTATTCAGCAATCGACAGAATTTCCTTGTGGACCGACAGGTCCCCCTTCCCCTGCGAACTAGCAGGGATCCACCCCATTAAATCGGTAGGGTCTCAATCTCTCCATCCAATGATAGAACCCAATTGCCAGTAATTTCTTACAGCCAGCAACAAGTTTTACTGTAGGCTAAAGAAGCCCATCCGAGGGGGGTTTTGATCCGACGGTGCATTTGCTAGAATGACAGCTTCGTAGCATGCCTCCCCCATCTAGCAGCCTGCGATGCATGGGTCGCTCCAGCTGTCACTCTTCGATTAAAGATCGATGAGCATGCACATCGGGGACATCCCTCCTATGCAGTGCAAAGAGCAAGGACACACCAGGTGTCCGTCCGCCTGCACCATGAAGAACCTATACACGCCAATGGGCATGCAACTGTCGCGAGTATAAAAAGAAGAGGAGGGCATCATAGTGAAAAGGGGGGAGGAAGAGTGCAGAAGAGAGGAAGGAGAAGAAAAAGTGTTTGGAGGACGTTGCGAAGAGAAGGAAAAGGAAGAAGCAAGAAAAAACTCTCTGGAGTCTGGTGTTGTGCCCCTGGATTTTAATGATGTCATACACTATGACTCATCAACCTAGGTTTTGATGATGTCATACGTTATGACTCATTACTAGTGGTTTGATGGTCTCATGCTTGTGACTTTGATAGTGTCATGCTTGTAGCCTTGATAGTGTCATGCTTGTACCTTTGATAATGTTTTGCCTTATGTGTTTTAGTGATATGTGTGCTTTAGTGTTGTATGCGTGAATTCTTGAAGCACAGATTGTAGGAAGCGGCAGTGTTGATGCGGCATTCTTGTAGTGTTGATGGAGCAGATGCACTGTTGATGGAGTGTTAATGGAGTTTACACAACATGCACACCATGGACGCAGCCCTATGTCTTTATGTCTGAAGGACGAGCTCAAAAAGTCCTTAAATCAAAGTGGAAGAGCAGGCTTGAAAACCTTTAGACAAGAAGAAGAAATCAAGATTATAAGCTAACGGGGTCGATGCCATAATGAAACGGAGTCGACGCAGCTATGGACATCCCGCAATGGTTACAAGGTTGGCATATAATGAATAGCAGTTAAAAATGCCTGTTAGTGGTGACAAATACATCACTAAGGGTGAAAAATAGCTTCTGCCATCTACAGACAGTTCAAAATGCATTTGTTGGGCCAAGGTGTTGACGCAGTCCTTCCTGACGTGAAACTACCTCGGACCTACTAGCAAGCATAATTCGCAACGTAAACGGGCCGTAATTGGCGGCTGACTCACTCGACACTCACCCGAACCCGTGGGTGACTCGGCGATGCCGAGTGGAGGATGTGGGGGGCTGGTCCCTTGCAGGCTTCCCCAGTTCCTGGTATCGGTATGTCGGTATTATCGGTATATCGGTATCTCGAGCTCTGGGTCGTCACATCAATGGAGTCGATGCGACAATGTGTGAGCACTCAGCTTTTTCAACTCGGTACAGTCAATCTCTCTCTTCTCTTCTCTGTAGTCCCTTTGCTCGTCTTCTCTACTGCCTTCTGCTTGGCACTGCTATGGTGGCTTTGACTACTACAGTGCTCAGACTGTTATAGTAGCTCGGCCATCTTCAAATGATCTCGGACCTCTTTCATATAGCTCGGACTGCTAAAGTAGCTCGGATTGCTATAGTACTCTGACTGCTATAGTATTCGAACTTCTTCAGAAGCTCAGATTGCTACAGTAGCTCAACCTTCTCCAACTTTGGCTCAGACTGCTATAGTAGCTCTATTTGCTATAGTGGCTCGGCCTTCTCCAACTTTAGCTCGGACTGCTACAGTAGCTCGGGTTGCTACAGTACTTGGGGTACTACATTAGCTCAGCTGCTACAGTGCTCGGGCTTCTTCAGAAGCTCCGATTGCTACAGTAGCTCGGCCTTCTCCAACTTTAGCTCGGACTGCTATAGTAGCTCGGTTTCCTGCGGTGGCTCAGCCTTCTCCAACTTCAGCTCGGGCTGCTACAGTAGCTCGGGTTGCTACAGTGCTCGGGATACTACAGTAGCTCGACTTTCTTTAATTTTAGCTCGGATTGCTACAGTAGCTCAGACTGCTATAGTGCTCAGACTTCTTCAGAAGCTCGAGCTGTTATAGTGCTCGGGCTTCTTCATTGAGGCATTTCATCAAACATGCACAAACCTTGGTTAGAAGTATGCTCAGACCTTGTCAAGTGGCTTCCATTCATTGAGCCTCATACATCTTGTCTTCTAACTACATGGACTTTTGTTAAACCTATTTGCCTTGATTTTTATGCACCAGTTGCCTCATTTTTTATGCCTTACTTGATTTCTTTCTATCTTTGCAGGCACATTTTGTTGCCAATGCTTGCTTGACCTGAAATGCATGAATGTTGATATTATCAAATGTAAGTCAAAATCATCAATGAATCATAGTTAGACATCATCAAAACAATAGAATTAAGCTTGTTATATACATGCCCAATAGGTCATTCCATGAAGGCTGTGTCAACCCCATGCTCTCAGAGCGTCGACCTCAAGCCATCACAGAAGGCGTTGTAAGTGCCAAATCCAAAGGATGAGTCGACCCTAGTGTTTTAGGGTGTCGACGCTAGGGCTTCCCCGAAGCCATTATGAATGGCTCTCGTGAAGGATGCATCGACCTTGCCTCATAGTGCATCGACGCACTTAAAGCTTTTCAAGCCTTTTTTTAGTAAAATCATAGCTGTTCAAAAAAGCTTCTAGTAGCCAAAAATAGGAACCGCAAACATCCAAAATCACCTCTTTTGAGGTCTGGAGGAGGTTCCTAGGACTGACCACTATCCCTATCATCATTACAGTACCGAAACCACCTTTTGGAGGTAGATCAGCCAGGTATCATATTTGGGTAAAGTCTCTTTTCATGGTACTCTACTTTTTGCAGTCAACCAATGGGATTACAGTCCAAGAGAAGGTACATAAGATAGAGCAGTGTCCTCTCTTGTCCTAGACCAATGAGGAGACTTTCTGGAAGAGCTCAATCAACAAGGAGCATCATTTCCTCTCCAACAGTTCAAATAAGAGGATCTTGGAGGGAAAGCTGATTTGCCTCTCCTGGACCAATCAAATGAAGATATTCTGGTAGGAAAATCTTCTACCGAGAGTTGGGAGAGAAATACAAGTCTGGTAAGTCAAATTTCTCTATGCTCTCAAGCCTGCTCGGACCAATCAGAGAATGACATTTGAAAAGGTTTGGTTCCAAAAAGAACATTGTATTATGACCAATCAGAATACAGACTTTGAGAGGGAAATCTGTCCACTCTCCTTGTCTACAAATATCAGGTCTCCTGCAGGAAGGAAATTGTAGTTGTTTTGCTACTGCCGTCCTGGAGAAGAAGAGAGCCAAGTAGAGAAGAGTGTGCTTGAACTTTTAGAGAAAAATCTATAAGGAAGAAAAAGGGAGAAGAGAAGAAGAGTGAGCAGCCACATAGCATTAGCAGCCGCGCCCTGGTTCGACCCAAAACTAGTGTTGTTTCAAGAGAAGAAGGAGGAAGGAGAGTAGCCCTCCTTACATCCAGTCTGAGCTTGAAGAAGAAGATCTTCGGATCTAAATCTGAAGGTGTAGCCACCAGCTTCCAGATCTCTATCTGAAGCCACAGCTAGTGTTCTGCCTTGACTCTTATTTTTCTTTAGTTGCAACCCACATCGGGTTAATAGTGTGTGACCGGCACTCTGCTTGAGTGACCGAAAGTGTTTTGGATTGAGTAACAACCGTGTGTCTTGGGGAGTTGTCCTCATGTTTTTGCTACACTTGTAGCTTGTGTTTAAGCAATGGACGTTCCACAAGGACCACCCTCAAGACAACGTCATTGGAGATGTGGGTCAATCCCCTTCAACCCGGCCCTTTTTTCTGGCTACCAGGGCTGACACCCTTTTGATGTTGCGTCGACGTAGGGAACGTCCTGCGTCGACCTGGCTCTTTCCAAACAGCAAATTAAAAAAAAAAGAAAGAAGAAGAAGCTGAATGCTTGGGATCAAAAGAACATATGTGAAAACACGAGATGGGGTAGGATCAGCAAACCCGACTTTATTAATATGATCATTCACCTCAAAAAAAAAACACAAACGAAACATAAGCAAAGGGCCCTAGCGGCATTTGTCCGGAATTACCTCCCCGTTGGCCCTGCATGAGGGGGAACAATGAATGTGCCCTTGCAACGGCACGCTTGGCCTTCGGGGATCACCCCATTATGGCCATAGCCCCGCTTTGCACCCCGGCTGATATCTCGCTAATTTTAAACCATTTGATCGGGATTTAATTGAACATCTCTATTTCATCAAACAATAAATTTGTCGTGCCTCGTGCTCCGGTCTTACCGCAACGATTGTTATGTTTTCAATCCGGGCATTCACCCGAACATCAAATCATCGAGCTACGGCCGATATGACTCCAAATGTCCCTCTACCCCCCCTATGGGGGATTTTAATGCTTTTCAATATGCTATTTACTCCTTTTATAGAAATTGATGTTTAGGACATGAGGCCCCATTTCTTGGCAATTAATCAAAGATTTTTCCCTCTCCGAGGGGATGTAATTAACGCCGTGACCCTTATAGCACGGCGGGTCTCTAGTCCCGACCCGATACCTACAATCGTTTGATTAGTCAGACAAAGCGCACCCCGGGTTTCGGACAACTCCAGTCTCGAAGCCCAAACACATTGTCACCTAGGTGACTGACATGCCCTCGCACTTGATAAAATGATAATCTAATAAACCGATAAATGATACCCTGGTATTATAATAACACCAATAAATTTCGAGTGCGTCCAACAGTGGCATAGGTAAAAGCCATCAGATTTGTGGTATTATAATCCTCCATCAACAATCTTGGCAACGAATTACTCAACTACCAGGCTGGTACCCAAATTCCCACTAAAAGGTCAAGATATTTTGCAAGAATGTCTACGGATGCACCTCTGTAGGAATCTTTTACTGCAAACTTAAGGTGCTCCTGTGTGGATATTATAGCATTATTGGAAAATGCTACTGGTACTCCAGTTAAGATATAGGTGCTTATATCTCAAGCAAAGACCTCCATTTACTACAGGAATCTCCATAGTATAAGAACACAGTAGACTGTAAAGATGTACGGAGTACATTCATGGATACTGTAAGAAATCAAAAATAGCAGAGATCCCCCACATAATATTCAAAATAAAATCTAATTAGTATAGAAAGGAATTTACCCTCCAATTTTTTCATCATCAATCAAGCAGCTCACTCTAGTTAAACAATATGATCCATATATTCAAAGGTACAAGGGAGATCGGTGTCATGTTGGCAATCAACTTGAAACTATCCACTTCCTCTGGACTCAAAGTCCCAAGGATAACCCCTACATTGATAGTTTAAGGCTTTGCGATGGCTACAAAGATCGTACAAGTGATGGGAATGATGGTGATGACAGAAGGGTAAATGGATGAATATACCATGGAAGTTTGCCATCATGTGTTTTAAGCATATAAAAGCTCTCAAGAACTCTTGTCATCTTTTCAACCTGAGCTACTAGTTGATCGATTAAGACCCAGATGCACCTGACTTTAGAATTACATGAATTAGAAATCCATTACTTGACACTGAAAAACAATAAGAGGAAACAATGAAATGCAGCACCCAAACAAATTTTCATAGAAACCTCTCAAGATTATGTCCCTCAAATTTATGGAAACAAAAAGGATTCAATATATGTTGCATAAGCATAAGCAATCTTAGAAAACAAAACCAAACAGACTTTGTATATCAAGACAACTAAAGAAACATAAGTTATAAAGGCCAATATATATATTTTTTATGTATAACATGTCAGAAACAAAAGGGGGAGCCTTTTCAATGTAAAAACTAAAAACATTCAGAAGTAAACAGCAAGAACTATTATATTGTTTTGTTTCACTGTCATCTTTTTCAACTCCCTCCCCCCCGAATACCAAGAGTAAACCCACCCACCCGCAGGTAGGCCAGATGTCTCTTGGATAGCACGCTCCCCTTAGCCCGACGAAGTCTACAAGGTCAGAACCCACGTGAATCCCAGGGTGGTACCAGCCCTGCATTTGTGCCCACTGAGGGGATTTGATATAGATGGTAATAAGCCACTTTCAAAGCCATGTTAGCGTACAAATGTTAGAGTTCATAAAATTTAGCAAGTCATGTACAGACGGAGAAAATTTCAAACTTAAGAGATAAATGATCTCATACCTCTGAACTTCGCATGGCCTGAGCCTAACATTGATCATGAGCTTGGCAGCTCTTTAATTCTTAACTGTTCTTGCGGCGCAAACCAGCTATATGATAGTGCCAAATTCGCAGACAGGATATATAACCTTAGATGGGATCATGCATGTCTATATATAGAAATCCTAAGAGATGAGATTAAAAAAAAAACTCTACTTCCCCCATTCTGCGATTCAACCGCATGCAAATAGTGTGAGCAACTGTCATAAGCTTCCTTCAATGTCAAAGAGTTGAGATAAAGAGATATTTAAGTATGGTGTGGAGATGTGCGAGCTTCCCTTGATGATAGTACGTCTATAACAACATAAGAACAAGCCAACATATATACAATCCCCAGCCATGATATGCGATCACAATTGGACTAAGCAGCTCCTCAGGTACCGCTATCAATATCTCACTAGTCATAATGAGCTAGATCGACAACACGCAGACTCGTCATGTAAGGGTGATCACGTTGTCTTAAATTACAGGTGAGAAGCAAAAGGAGGAGGAGGAGAAGAAGATGGTGGAAATTAATTACGGCGAAATTGCTTTAGAGATACGATGCCATTGCGTTTGAATTCAAGAAAACTGACGTGGGAGGAAACAAGCAAATTCTTCATCCTACCTAGCTCTCCAATCGTGTCAATTAATGGTTCTTCCTTCTCTTGTCTTCATCGTGAAGTCTGACAGGCCGGGTGACCTTGTATATGTAGGCAATCGACCGGAACCTCCGCTTCCTCGAGCAGTCCCTCTTGTGACCGTCGTCACCTTCATCTCCATCATCTGAGTGATCTTCCTGTGCCCTCTTCGCCTCCGCCGTCGCCTTCCCTTCCCCGCCTCGAGACTGGGCAGCCGCCTTGGCCTTTCCCTCCCTCCTGCACCCGTGGTTGTTGCACTCCTCCTCGTCGCTGCTGAGGTGGACGAGCTGCTGTGCCGCCTCCATGTCTGGCCCCGTCAACCCCTTCGCCATTTCTCCTATGTACATGTGTATAGGGATGTGCATATATGTATCTGCAGAAGACGGGGAAGAAAACACTCCCTGGGGGGGGGAAGAAACCTGACTGATACACACGATCGAGATGGGCGCGTCTTCTTCTCCTTCTTCTTCTTTGGCTGCTTGTTCATGATCTCAAGATTGTGTTTTTATTGCGTGGGCCAGACGGTTTTGCTGCACAGCAAGATAGGAGAGAGAGGGGAGGAAGGCCTGTGGGGGGAGACGTTCTTAAATCCATTATTATTATGGCGAGGGACGCGTTTCCAGGACGACGAGGGGGAAAGCAAAGGGGGGATATTTGGGGAGGTAAGGGTGGTGCAGCCGTGACGACAGAGACGTGCTTCCGAAGAGAGAGAGAGAGAGAGAGAGAGGCACGAGGAACTACGTAGGAAATCGCGCGTTTCCTTCTGCGAACCGGGGGATTATCGATCTCATCGTCGTCCATCTGGAGTTCGGTAGGGTATGGAATGGCACCGCGTTTTCCCGCAGTCGTACGTCCCCTGGGGCCACGGCCATGCCGAGCTGACCCGCTACCCTCGTAGTTGAGTTCCCAAGCGTGATACAGCTCTCGGCGTTTATATATGGCAATTGGTCCAATCGCAAACCTTCCGGAAGCTCTGTCCTCGAGCATACTTTGGTGTGATCAGTAAAATCTTACGATATTTCAAGTCAAATTAATCACAGAGAGCCCTTCAATTTTACTCAACTATGTATATATAGTATCCGGACAAAGGGCCATCTGCATGCGAATGAATCCATTCCAAATAGATTAACGTTGATGTTTTTATACTGTAAGGCGTGGTATTAATTATCTTTGGTCTTCCATAATTAATTAATCTATATATATATAGTAATTACTTTGTCGAATAAATGAATAAATATGTAAGATGCGTACAAATTTGTATATCCATAATCCGAACGCCCTTATAAAAGATCGAATATTTCAACCCGGCTTTAATTTCTGGTCCCACCAAACTCGGCCATCTTTGTACGGAGCATTTATCTATGAACCTAGCCAAGGGACTGACACAGATATACATGATCAGGAAGCTAAAAAGAACTCGTCCCAGACAGGAAGGTGGCCTTTTTAACAATTCATCGAACTTCTTGTCCGTAGAATCTGGTGAATTCCTTAAAAAGGGACACGACAACATGTAAATGGGTCGGGTCGTTTAACTCGGATTGGACCAAGACAAGACTCAGACCCACGGCAAACCGGTCTGACTCGTCCGAGTTGCCATTGGGGGGCGGGGGGTGCCTGGGGCCGTGTTCCATTCGTACACGGTTGTGGAAACATGTCTTCCCACTCCACGCCATCCCCTGGTCCCTTCCAACTCCCGTGTAGTCAAGGCTGCATGTGGGGGCCGTGCCCAAGTGGAGACACAACCTAGTCAAGGTTGTGCCTCCCCACCCCACCCCACCCCGTCATCCCTGATGTCTTACAATGATTAAATCTCTATGCCAGATAATAAAGTGATTAATCAATTAATAAGATTTTCATGCTAACGATAAAATGAGCAAAATAAATAACAAGAAGAGGCATTTAACTATAGTCAATCAAGATGATGAGATGAAATAAATCAAGATGATAACTTGGAATAGAACCATTGAATAACGAGAACTTTCATGTAATTGGCCGTAACAAGCACGCAAGTACAATCATGTAATGAAATTTCAAGTAGAAGTGAATGTCATAGATTAACACGTTAGCAAGTACTTCAGTGCAATATCACGCATTGTCATTATAAACTCCCATGGACGCAAGTACTTTTGGGCGCTCCTCCCATGGACGCAAGTACTTTTGGGTGCAATATCACGCATTATCAAAGATCCCAAGTATAATCTAGACATTCCTTATTTATCGACCAAGAGTTCCAAGGGACAGTTCAAGTAACCAAGCACTAAGAATGAAGACAATTCCTTTAGAAGGAATTCAAGGGATAAGTCATAGGGATATGACTTCCATAACCAAAATTTGAGCAAGTTCAAGAATATAACATTCAAGGGGTCGTGAACACATCAGGGTAGTAGTCTGGATAGGCTAATAACCCTAACCAAGGCTCAGGTCTCGTGATGTCACACAAAAACTCAAGGTTCGAGAAACTGGGCAAGGTAGCGGTCGACAATGAACCGCAGTCATGAGGTAGCAGTAGGAATAGCCACGATCAAAAGAGGGTCCCAAGGGGTCTGTGTCGACTCACTAGGCAAGTGCGTCGACTCACAAAACAGGAATACAGGAACGCGGTCAAGAGAGAGATGTGGTCTCACAATAGTGGTTTAGGAAGATTCACGTCCAGGTCAGGAAAAGCAGTCGACAGAGGTCACTTCAATCGACTGAATAGGGCACAGTCGACTGAAATAGGGAAAATCGGTGGACCTAGCTAACATCATTCGACTGAAACAAGGTTCAGTCGACTAAAAATAGGACTGGCATGCAGGCCCAAGGAAAGGAGAACACGGCCAGTCCACTGTCCACGACTTGGAGGTCACATTTCTCGAAGAGGCGCATTCTGGATAGAGTTTGGCAGAACTCAGTCACAACCTTATGCTGTCTTACTCAAAACCTGGTCGAGTCCAGGGGTTCAGATTTTCAGGGTACAACCTGCTCGACATCCTAGTGGGAATCCCAGACTCGTGGAGTCTTATGGAGGCCTTGTGATAGAGGTTCCAGTCTTACGGAAAGAATATCCGGTAGAGGGTCCTAACTATCCCAAGAAATAGGGTATCAAAATTGTGAAAAATGAGAGTGACGGTAAGTCACTACCATCATAGTGGCATGACCCTCAAACAAACCTGACAATGCATTAAAGTAACATTGACTAGCAAGCCATAAGAACACATAAAATTTCAAATGTTAACTAGTTACAGCACTTAATCTACTCTTTTCATGGGACAGCATGGAAGGAAAGTGATTAAGGGAACAATACATGGTCTTATTTTGAGATTTAGCCATCTTTCATGCATCCTAATCCTTCACGTGCATTCTGTAAAAAAAAATGCTATTCACTTTAGACTTGTAGAAACCAGAACATGAGAAAGTCTGTGTTTACTGGAACCCGAGCGTTGAACGCGGTCTAGACAGGGCTGCGACCAGGAAGGTAGCAGTCTGTCGAGCAGCCGCGTTCAGGAAACCTTTGAATCAATTTTTCAAAAAAAAAAAAACAACAACAGGACATGATCGCGGTCTATCACGGGGCTACAATCTCCAGGTCGCGATCACTGTAGTTTCGCGATCTGGAATAGAGAATCGCCTTCCGGTGAACCCTGACACATCCCGACTATAAACCCGATTGCGATCGCTATATTACACAAAATTTAGGCAAAATGGTATCAAAAGAAAGAGCATTTGAAGACGCACATGATGGCATATTTTATTGAAGGTTAGGCCTGAGAGAAAACCTACCTTAAAGGAGTTTAAGACGAGGTCGATGGTGAAGCTAGAACCCTAGACGAAACCCTCCTTGACTCTGTGAAACCGCCCTCGATCTCTCACGCCATTGGCCGCCCAAGCAAAATGGAGTTTTCTGAGGGCGTGGCCTTCGATTTATAGGGCTACTGGGGCTCCTAGGGTCATGGTGTGATGTAGCAAGGTTGGGGAGAGAATCCCATGAGAAAATTGCGGTTGACCATTTTAAACGTCGCCAATCCCAAAATTGAAGTCTAGGGTTAGGGTTTTCGAAGGAAAAGTGAGAAAAAAACATCTATACTAGATGGGCCAAGGCTTAAGGTCCGATTTGAGCCCGTTAGAACTCGAATTAGGGTCCAATTAGATCGATTATGGGTTAGTTCTTCCTAGTTCTGAGTTCACCTAAAAATACCCTAAATTGGGCCAATAGACCTATTTTGAATTTTCTTTTGAGATTTTCCATGTTGACAATGTTCTTTCATCTCAAAGATGTAAGATAGGCATCCCTTAATGGCATTGATTAACTCCACGTTATTTCTACCCCTTTCTCGGCGCAAGCCTTCGTGCCCCAGTCGATTCTTACACAATATCGCCATTACGGACCGTACGTCCGAATCAGCGAAGAAACTCCTTCCTTGCGTTAGCATTACCTCCTCGCTAATGAATAAACCCTTCTCCAGCGCAAGGCTTTATGCCCTAGCCGATGCATTTACACAATGTCGCCATTACGGGCCTTACGTCTGAATCGACGAAAATTCTTCCTTTGCGTTAGCATTATCTTCTTGCTAACGAATAAGCCCTTTCTTGGTACAAGACTTCATGCCCCAGCCGACTCCTACACAATATCGCCATTACAGACCTTACATCCGAATCGGCATAGAAAGTCCTTCCTTGCATTAGCATTACCTCCTCGCTAATGAATAAGCCCTTCTCTAGTGTAAGGCTTTATGCCCTAGCCGATGCATTTACACAATGTCGCCATTACGGGCCTTACGTCTGAATTGGTAGAAATTCTTCCCTTGTGTTAGCATTATCTTCTTGCTAACGAATAAGCCCCTTTCTCGGCGTAAGGCTTCGTGCCCCAGTCGACTCTTACACAATATCGCCATTACGGACCTTACGTCCAAATCAACATAGAAACTCCTTCCTTGCGTTAACATTACCTCCTCACTAATGAATAAACCCTTCTTCGATGCAAGACTTTATGCCCTAGCCGATGCATTTACATAATGTCGCCATTACGGGCCTTACGTCTGAATCGGTAGAAATTCTTCCTTTGCGTTAGCATTATCTTCTTGCCAATGAATAAGCCCCTTTCTCGATGCAAGGCTTCGTGCCTCAGTCAATTTTTATGCAATATTGTAATTATGGACCTTACGTTCGAATCAGCATAGAAACTCTTCTTTTGCGTTAGCATTATCTTCTTGCTAATGAATAAGCCCCTTTCTCGACGCAAGGCTTCGTGCCCTGGCCGACTCTTACACAATATCGTCATTACGGACCTTACGTCTGAATCGGCAAAGAAACTCCTTCCTTGCGTTAGCATTACCTCCTCGCAAACGAATAAACCCTTCTCCGGTGCAAGGCTTTATGCCCTAGCTGATGCATTTACACAATGTCGCCATTGCAGGACTTACATCCAAATCAGCAAAAATTCTTTCTTTGCGTTAGCATTATCTTCTTGCTAACGAATAAGTCCCTTTCTTGGCGCAAGGCTTCATGCCCTAGTCGACTTTTATGTAGTATCATCATTACGGACCTTACGTCTGAATCGGTATAGAAACTCTTTCTTTGCGTTAGCATTATCTCCTTGCTAACGAATAAACCCCTTCTCAGCGCAAGGCTTCGTGCCCTAGCCGACCTTTTACACAATATCGCCATTACAGACCTTATGTCTGAATCGGCGCAGAAATCCTTCCCTAGCTTAGCATTACCTTCTTGCTAATGAATAAACCTTTCTCTCAGTGCAAGACTTCGTGTCCTAGTCGACTTTCATGCAATATTGCCATTACGGACACTACATCCGAATTGATAAAAAATCCCCCTTTGCGGTAGCATTAACCCCTTGCCAATGAATAAACCCTTTCTATCGGCGCAAGGCCCCGTGCCCTAGCCAATAGTCATAGGCTACCATCTAGGGTTAAGCATCGCATATCGACCCATCCCCATTCTCTTACCTTTTGATTCAAAAATGGGGCTTAAAATAGAGGTGCCCCACTAGACTTGTTCCTACATTAGGGCAAGGGCAAAAATGGCAATAACCAGGCTGCGATGAAAACCTGAAAGGGCATTGCAGGCAAAATCGGATATCCCGCAACGTGAAAACCTGAAAGGGTGCATGAGCAAAAATAAGAGAGGGCCGATTCCGACAAAAATCTGAAAGGGAGCTTGTACCGGTAATGTAGTTCAAAAAAAAAGGATACATCTTCCATCCAGAGGACCCTTCTCATGGTCAAAATAGAATATTCCCACAATTCCCATCGGAGAACAAACCATTATTGACCCTTGTCATCATCGGCAAGACCGGTCAATATTTCCCTTAACCTGGACCTTTCGTCCTCATTAATGAAAAAATCGATCTTTGCTTCGACATTTAACTAATGTTGATGAACAAACCATTGTTGACCCTTGTCATCATCGGGAAGACCGGCCAATTTCCCCTTAACTTGGACCTTTCATCCTCATTAATGAATAAACTCATTTTACTTCAATATTTAACCAATGTCGATGAACAAACTACTATTGACCCATGTCATCATCGACAAGACCAGTCAATATTTCCCTTAACCCAGACCTTTCGTTCTCGTTAATGAATAAACCTATCTTTACTTCGGTATTTAACCAAAGTCGATGAACAAATAATCATTGACCATTGTCATCATCGACAAGACCGGTCAATATTTCCCTTAACCCAGGTCGAGACCATCCGCTATAACCTAATGGCTTTGACCTTCCGTCTAAGACCAGCTTAAACGATATCCTTGCGTTGGCACATACCCAATACCAATGATTTCATCAAAGTTGGTGCTTGACTTTTTGTCGGGACCAGTTGCTATAACCCAATGGCTTAAACCTTCCATCTAAGACCGGATTAAACCATTTCCTTGTGTTGGCATATATCCTATGCCAATGATTTCATCAAGGTGGGTGCTTGACTTCTTATTAGGACCAGCCGCTATAACCCAATGGCTTAAACATTTTGTCTAAGATCAGCTTAAACGATATCCTTGCATTGGCATATACCTAATGCTAATGATTTCATCAAGGTTAGCACTTGACTTCTTATTGGGACCAGCCGCTATAACCCAACAGCTTAGACCTTCCGTTTAGGACCAGCTTAAACGATATCCTTGCATTGGCATATACCCAATGACAATGATTTCATTAAGGTTGGTGCTTGACTTCTTATTGGGACTAGTCGCTATAACCCAACAGCTTAGACCTTTCGTCTAAGATCGGCTTAAACGATATCCTTGCGATGGCATATACCCAATGCCAATGATTTCATTAAGGTTGGTGATTGACTTCTTATCGGGACCAGCCGCTATAACCCAACAGCTTAGACCTTCCGTCTAAGACTGACTTAAATGATATGCTTGTATTGGTATATACCCAATGCCAATGATTTCATCGAGGTTGGCACTTGACTTCTTGTCGAGACCAGCCGCTATAACCCAACGGCTTAGACCTTTCGTTCAAGACCAGCTTAAACAATATCCTTACGTTGGCATATACCCAATGCCAATGATTTCATCAAGGTTAGTGCTTGACTTCTTTTCGGGACCAGCCGCTATAACCTAATGGCTTAGACGTTTCGTCTAAGACCAGATTAAATGATATTCTTGCATTGGCATATACCCTATGTCAATGATACCACCATGATTAGCACCAGACTCTTTGCTAGAGTTGGATAATCTAGTCCCACTAGGGTCCACCCCAATTCATCATTGCGGGCCTTCCGTCTGATCATTTATACAAAACATCTCTTCCTTACGTTGGCAATCTACACCCGTGTGCCCCGCACACTCGTCCTGCATCTACGTCACCCATGGGTAAGGGGTGTTTATGGACGCTTAAAACTTGGCACCAAGAAGTCAGGCAGAGGTCAACCACAAAAGAAAAATAGGGTGTGTCGATGTTCCCACAGGGCTATGTCAACCCCACAGCACTGTGCAAGCTAAAAAAGGCCTTGGATAATGGGCTACGTTGACGCAGGACCCAAGCTACATCGACACATCTGAAGACAGACCAAAGAAGCTGATAGGCGAGCAAATGGTGCATCGATGCAGCTCACATCCTATGTCGACGCACTTGAAGCCAAAGATCAAGACTACCAGTGCTAAAAGGCTGCGTTGATGCACCTTACAGGTTGTGTCAACGCACCCTTAATGACGCAAGAAGATTGTACCCACTGGGGGATTCGATCGTGACACGTGATCCCAGCTTCATACGATGACGCTGGTTTTCAAGAGACGTGTGGAGGCCATACAAGATGTATGGCTAGGAGATCTCCAATGATTGGACATTATTCCTGGCCCCCAACCTAGAGGGAAACCCTCGTGCTGTCGCAATAAAAGAAATGGGAGGTCCATAAGAAAGGCCCCTAGCCCTTAGCCATTCGAAGCTCCTCAAGGCCGAATCCCAGAGTAATCTACAGTGCTCCAGTGCGAAGGAGACGAAGGGAGGAAAAGAGAGAGAGAAGAGGTGCTATATTGGGAGGGAACGGAGTCAATGCTCCTCCCTCCCCCCATTTTCTTTCTTTTCTCTTCTTATTGTAATTTGTATATTGTCTCCTCCTTTTGTTTTTTCTCTATTCGATTGCTTCCCAGATGTAATAGCCTTGGGATGATGTATCTTTTCTGTTTAAAGGAATGAATGGAAATGCTTTTTGCCTTGCAGATTTCTTTTCAATCCCCATCCCCACAGTTTACTGTGATTTTGTTGTTTACATTTTCTTTTAAATGATGGAAGCATGTTGCACCACGAAAGGGGGAAGAACCAGAGCCTATCCAGTTATAGTGGGCTAGGTCTTTGGCTCATTCCCTCCTGGTCTATCAGATGAGGGCTCATCCTGCTCCCCGGCCTATGAAGTTGGATTTAGCATGCTGTCCCTGATCTCCCCAGTGGACAATGCCCTTATGGGCAACATCAACTATATGGGTCCCTTCCCTCAACATCTCGAACAGGTCCTAATCATTTGTGTGGATTCAAATTTACTCCATGTATTTAATTCGCATGCTTCACATTTGCTTGATATGCACATCCTTTTGCTGTTCAGTGTATGAGATTTTTGTGGAAATGGCCATCTCCCTCCTCACCCAAGCCTATGGGTTGTTGAGGCTTTGGCTCAGTCCTGGATAATTTTCTTTAGGAAACTAAGTTTTCTAAAATTTTTCTTCCTTGGCATCAAATATAGGAAGCACACTGCTCTCATTTCTTCTCTTCATGCTTGTAGACTTATCTCGCAAGGTTGTGAAGCTTTTCTTGCTTCTGTGATAGTTACTGAATCCAAGGAAATCAATATAGAAGAAATCCTAATAGTTAGAGAATTCCCAGATATTTTTCCTTCCGAACTACCTGACATACCACCCGAAAGGGAGGTAAATTTCACCATTGAACTCATACCTAGAGTAGCACCTGTGTTAATAGCTCTGTACAGGATGTCCCCTATAGAATTGAATGAGTTGAGGAAGCAGCTTCAGGAACTGCTAGAAAAAGGTTTCATTCGTCCTAGCACATCCCCTTGGGGTGCACCGGTCTTATTTGTCAAGAAGAAAGATGGCTCCCTCAGGTCATGTATTGACTACCGACAGTTGAATCAACGTACCATCAAGAACAAATACCCACTATCACGCATTGATGAATTATTCGACCAACTTTCGGACGTAAAATATTTCTCCAAGATCGACCTCAGGTCAGGCTATCATTAGCTAATGATCAAGGAGGAAGACATTTATAAGATGACATTCCATAATAGCACATCGGTGGGCCATCCCCAGGCAAACAGATTAGTGGAGAAAGCCAACAAGATGCTCCTCCATGGCATCAAGACCCGTTTAGAACAAGTTGGTGATTCATGGGTAGATGCCATCCCAAGCATCCAATGGGCACACAGGACTACTGCCAGGGCCGCCATGGGCGAAACCCCGTTCCACCTGGTATACGGAGCAGAGGCAATTATATTAGTAGAGATATCCAACCCACGATGCGAATCAGACACTTCGATGAAGTCATAAATAATCAGGCGATGAGGGAGAACCTGGACATACCCGAGGAAGATAGAGAGCGCGCCCAGGTAAAGCTTGTCGCTTACCATCAGAAACTGGCCCAGTACTACAATACTCGTGTAAAGGAGTGACACTTCTTCCCTGGAGATTTGGTGTTACGACGAGCGAGCATGGTGGATCCTAAAGTAGCCACGGGCAAACTCGCACCAAATTGGGAAGGCCCGTATAGGGTGATCGAAGCACTTGGCAAAGGGGCGTACAAGCTAGCAATGCTAGGGGGGAGGAGATACTGAGGATGTGAAATTCTATAAATCTCAGAACCTTTTACCAATAAAATCCTCTTTCCTAACTCCCTCAACGACTACTTGAAAGCGTTGCCAGCTAAAGCCTGAGGAGGTAACCTAAGGGTTTCCAAGAGGCGAGCACTACTCCCCTCAAAAATGATGGTGGTAACCTAAGGGTTTCTAAGAGATGAGCACCGCTCTCCTCGAAAATGATGATGGTAACCTAAGGGTTTTCAAGAGGCGAGCACCGCTCCCCTCGAAAATGATGATGGTAGCCTAAGGGTTCCCAAGGGGCGTGCACTGCTCCCCTTAAAAATGAGACCTACGGGTGCCCAAGGGGCGAACACCGCTCCCCTCAGTAACAAAGGCGACCTTGAGCCTTTTTAGAGGCCAAGACAACCTTCAAGTCCCCCGTGGGGCAAACACCCACGAAGCAACGGGAGCAGACAAGTGTCCAAGGGACTAGTACTTATGCTCCCACAGAAGTAGTAAGCGAAGACCCCTCCTTGCCAAAGGGAAATGTGCATTCATCCCGGGATTCAACGAATATAGGAAAGATGTGCACACGCAACAAGGAAGCCGGAACCATTTCACTCTCGCAAACCAAATACACGCGCAGAGACTTTCCATCAAAAAGGTGCACAACAACCTCATTATATGCTAAGAAATTTTATTTCTGTAGTCAAAACATAGATCGCAGCCCTTGCTGGGACAACGTACAAGCCTATGGAAAGACATAACAAGATTAAGGCCCAGCCCTACTTGGGCGGCGTACAAGCCTATGGAAAGACAAAGAAAGGGTAAAACCATGCTGGCATTGTGAGCACCCAGGTATCCAATCTCTGCTCTTGGTAGAAACCCCTCCTACGGGAACCCCACCTGCGGGCGCCACCCGTTCTGAGGAAGCGGACCAACAGGGAGGCCCGCACTAGGAAAACTAGTCGGTGTCCTCCTCACCCGAAGATCCGACGCTGCAGCACTGGCACCACGAAGGTGCAGATGGACAACTAGGCCCACCCAGGGAACCAGTAGGCCGACTCACTATCATTATTGCATACAAAAAAAGAAGTCTCCCCCCTCGATGGTGGAAAGCACCTCATCACGCACCTGCAAGAGAAGCAACGACCAAGGGACGAACATGCAGTTAGAGCAGAGAGATGGTGTAACATCCCAGAGTTCAGGGTACCGATAACCCGATAATATCGATTTACCGCCACCAAGAACTGGGGATGCCACCCAAGAGGCTGATGAGGCCCCTGAAGGGTTAGTGAGTTTGTCGAGGAGACACTTCATAGAACTAATGGCATTCTCTCTTTTGTTTTCATGAGCTTTCATCATTGGTTGCAGGATCTTTGGCACTTTGGGATGTAGCAGGGCTCTCTGCCCTTGGCCGACCGAGGATGGAGTAGTCGAGATCCCATGTTCTCCGCGTTTAAAGGCACTTCCAAGCGATCACCCCATTCCTGTGAGGTTTAGGTAAAAAAATCTCTGGCGGTCACGTTGTTATATATATCCCAACCCTTTTCGTTGTAGGAACATGGACGTACGGGTAGATGTTTGTCTCTCACGGTCATGTGGGAGTGAACAAACCCATGGTAGCCACGTCGGGAGAGGAGCACAAGAGGGAGAACCTTCCCCCAATCCGCATCTGGACTCAATCCAATCCACCTCCTTTCCAGTGCCTACAGTAAACTCTGGCAATCACGGTGGGGTCAGCTACTGCCTACCATGAGTCCTAGATACCAAAAATCTAAGAACTAAAAGCTCATGCATTTTCTCTTACATTTTGAATTAGACTCTATTTGCATAGTGTTCACAAGAAGGCCAAACTTCTGACCTTTTAGTCCTTTGGGTGTCCAGGGTAGTGGCCGCCCAGGCCACCTGTGAACGGCCACCAGGGTGGCCGCCCACAAGGGTAGACGACCTAGACATTGGCTGCCCACCCTAGCCTCAACAGCCCACAGGGTGGCCATCCACCTTCACTGAGTGGCCATCGGTCAGGCCGCCCAGGTGCTTGAACGGCCAGAGACTTGGCCCCCTCCTATCCATTTTCTGCTTAACTCCGTATTTTATTTTCTACCTTCTTTATCTTGCATGCCTTTGTGTGTTTTGACATTCTCTGCTGGTCTACATGTGGGTGGGCTTAGGAAGAGCCGGCATCACACCTTATAGCAACGCCCTCTCGTTGAAATTGAGCTCTTCACCTGGGAATTCCCACTCGGGTGTAACAGGCTCATTTCAATCGGGAACCTCTGTGAGTCCTCGCGAATTGTGGATTCCCATGCGATCGCCAGGACGGTTGTACCTTTGCAGACCTGTGTAGTTGACCCTGGGCTTGAGTGAGTTCTCACTAGATCCCTGAAGAAGGCCTTTCACACTACTAGTTACCTTATTCTCTTCAATGAAAAATAAAAAAAAGAAAGAAAAAAGAGAGAGAAAGGAAAAGAAAATTGGGGCGTTGTTGTGAACGACCTTGTTTGCTTAACACACACTTTCAACCCTCATTTTCTCGTTTGACATCGAGTGAGCTTGATTGAAATGGAGAGAGTCTTCACTAACCCAGGATACGAGGGGGAGTTCACTCTTGAGATTAGGGGCAACCCTCTATTCGAACTAGAGGATAGCCACCCAGCCGCCTTTATAGGCATGTTTTTGGCTTCACTGAATGAGGCCGTCCACGCCAATTCGGCGTCGTCTCATAGTGAGCATGATCACGTTAGCCCTAGGGCTCCCACTCTATCACCGCACGAGGATAGGAGTTGATCAACGTGCTATCTCGCTATGCTCCCAAGGAGTTGGTCATGTTGGCCTCGCGAGGTAAAGTCCCTGCCGTTCCGCACATGTCCTCCCATTTCACACCCTCTCGGGCCCAACCTCTCCTTCAAGGGTCTTCTAGCCGACCCACTCGAGAGATTCCTCTTCAATCTAGCTATCCCATGGCTCCTCAAGGAGTTCCTCAACCCCCGGTTCCTCCAACCATGGTCACCCCATCGAAAGGGATGGACCTCATGATCAAACAAGAAATCCAAAGCTACATTGGGCAAGTGGTGGCCGAAAGTATGTTGGCTTCATGCCCTCACTCGCTGGCCTAATATTGCAAGCTCCCTAATGCTTATTTTCTGTCTGGCTTCAAGGCTCCCAAGTACAAGAGGTACGATGGTACCACTAACCCTCACCATCATCTTTCGGGTTTCCTTATGGATTCCCACCAATGCCTATATGATTGGGTATTGTTGGTCCATTTATTCCAAAGATCCCTCGAGGGTGAGGCCCTAAGTTGGTTCTCATCATTGCTAGCTATTGATCTCCTCAACTTTGATATAGTTTTTGAGCGATTCCTTACTCATTTTGGCCACATGACCTCAATTGTTCCCACTTTATTTGACCTGGTCATGGAAAAGATGAAGCCTGACGAGGACTTCATTCATTTTGCCAATTGTTGGAGAATCATGGCTTCCAGGATGGAGGTCCCTATCCCCGAATCTCAGGCCGTCACCATGCTAGTGAATAATGCCACTCCTCAACTCCGGGCCATCCTAATGCTTAGCGAGCTCCACACATTCCCTCAATTGTACAATCGAGCGTGAATTGTTCAAGACTAGATGATGGATTCCACCCTACGACCTTTCTTCGAATCTCATGCTAGGGGTCGAAAGGCCCCAGCTATCCCCACCACCGAAGGTGTCGCAGTGAATGAACAAGTCAATGCCATTGGCCCACCCTTTAGGCCCAATAACTGTCAAGTTCCACACCCCAATCAAACTGGTCCTAGTCAAAGTCAAGGCAATCCAAGGCCATATGCTAATGTCCTGCCACCTCAAAATTACAATTGCACCGGACCGAAAAGGGCTTCTTATCGCCCGCTACCTGAAACTTTGGTGACATATTCTTTGCCCTCATGTCTTCTCAAGCCATCCAACTTCTCCCTCAAAGGGATTGGGTCCACCCCAATGCTGATACCTTTAAGTATTGTCCGTATCATCGAGCTCCCGGACATGAAATTTATAATTGTTCTCATTTCTGGGACTGGGTATATGACATGAACAATGAGGGGAGAATCAATTGGTCCAATGTTAAGATGGCCATTGCCAACCTCAAGAAACCCAATCAGGACCTCGACATTGTGCAAAACTCGTTACTTGCTCATCAGCCAAACAAGGATCCCTCAAGCTCGAGGCAAAATGAGCGAGTGAATACCACGATCGGGATGGTATCCCGTGTGCTCAAGAGGACGCAAATGTGGAGCGTCGAAGGTTTTCCCGGATGGTATGGGAAATTGGAAGTGGAAGCCAGTAAGCCATGGGCTGACATCAACATGTTCTCCCAGGATCCTCGGCCCTTGACCTTAATTTCACCTCTAGCCAAGCCTCCTTGGTTAAACAAGGTCCTCTCACCTTGATCACTACCCCTCAACCAACCTTGTAAGAATCCACTATCTCTGTGAATGCTCAGTCAAGGAAAGAGCGCCCCTTGGTCCTCCTACAGCCTCCGCAGCCTAAACTGGTCTCTCCTCCTGCTCCTACTACTCCCATTGAGGAGTCGGCTTCTCTCTCATTCATCTTCGGAGCTCCTGCTCCTTTGCAATTAATTCATCCTAAACCTTTGGAGTCAGAAGAACCAAAAGAAGCCTCAATGAATGCCACTCTCCGCAAGTGCATCATTCCCCCATCCCAAAGGCAATCTTAGCCCAAAGAAAGGGTCAGTTCTCAAGTTCCCCCTGCGGAGTATGACATCCTCCAACATTTAGACAGGACACCGGCTAAGGTCTCCATTCTGGAACTCATCAAGAAATCCCCTTCGCACCAATCCACCTTGCTCCAATTTCTCTGAAAGATCATAGTCAACGAGGACCTTTCGAAAAGTGGCGTGACTAATGCCATCATGGCCCTTACTCATGGGCCATCTATTTCCTTCTCTGATGAGGATCTTGCTCCACCTGAAAGTAGATCACTACTGTTGTGCCTCACTGTCACTCTCAATGGAGTCAAAGTTGACTCCACCCTCATTGATATGGGAGCGTCGATCAATGTTTGTACCATGAAAATAATTCAAAAGATCGGTCTCCAAGAAGAGAACCTGGAAGAGGTATGCACCATGATCTCAGCTTATGCCAATTCAAAGCGATGCGCGAAGGGTAAGGTAACCCTACAGTTGGGCTTAGGTCCCGTGGTGGTGTCTTCGAACGTTTTCATCCTTGACGTCGACCCCGCATACAAGGCCATCCTGGGAAGGCCGTGGATTGAGCAAACTCTTGGATTTCCATCCACAGCTCACCAATGTTTCAAATTCCCTTATAATGGCCGAGTGATCAAGATCAAGAGTATCCCGTTAGTGGAAACTCTCAATGCCATCACTTTGGAGCAAATCCCCTTCATGACCATTCCAGATAAAGGCAAGAAGCTGGTTCTCTCTATAGCAGGTGTTGTAGGGCCCTCGGCCCTACATCCGTCAAATTCTCCTACTCTTCCTCAGCCAATCACTCACTCCAACATCCCGTTTAGCAAAGGATGAGAAATCATGGCTAGGATGGGTTTCACCATGGGTAGAGGCCTGGGTTAGCACGAGCAAGGTCTCACACGTCGGACGAGACTCAAGGTCTCCAAAGGTCGTGTAGGTTTAGGTTACTCAGCCGAAAAGGCATCTAAAACCACTCAAGCTAGAGGTCTAGTTTATGACCACTTTGTTCAAGGTCCAATATAGCTAGGAACTCAGCGGGAGCTGAGATAAAGTCTTGAAATTCCCAAAGAAGAAGTTCCTCCAGACTCCCCACTCGAAGAGGATTTCAGGCTTCTTTCCTTGTTCCACCTAGACAAACCTCCCGATAATGCCTCTCTCATAGGCACATTTGTGGCACTAGACAGGCCTGCCCCTATCTGTTTCATTCCCCTTCAATTTCATCCACCATTTCCTCCACTACTTAGTTATCTGGTCACAGGACAACTGACCCACATTGTCTGCACATTCACCCACAACCAACAAAAAAAAATGCCAATTCTTAAATGTGGGCTTGCGAGCTCACTGTTGAAGAAACCTCCTCCTTGGAGCATGAATCCCTCGGCCAAGGGCCGACGCTTTCCACCTTGAACCCTCCTTCACAAGCTCCCCTTGTACATAGTAGGGTAGAGTCTAGTTCGAGTCAGGGTCTGTATATAGCACCATTTCCTTCCAAGCAATCTAGGGTCCGTCAGGTTCCCGCATGTTACCTCAACTAGCTGGCCGAGAAGTGCACGCAATTATGTCAGGTCTCGATTTCACATCAACTCTCATTCCCCTAGGGGCAGTCAAATTAGAAGGATCTTCATTAGACGACGGCCTAGGAGTCTATGTGCTAGAAGAAGAAGAGGATGATGGAGAAGAAGGAGAGCCATTAGAGGATTGCTTTGATCCCATAGCTTCTTTCGTCGATGGAGCTAGAGGATTTGACGAACTGATGGGGGCATCTCTCACCCTTCACATTTTTTCCACAGCTCCGTTGCTCTTCGACATGGTTCCATTGTGTCCGTCATATTTTTCTGAGTCGAGTCATGTAATTTTCATATTTTATTTGAGCTCATGACCCTAGACCCATACATAATGATATGGTGGTCCAGGACACCCATATGTGTAACTAGCATACACACGACGCCACCCAATGTTGGCGAAATTGGGGACTCCTAGACATCCTAATATGTACCTATCATGCACTGGCTTTATATCAGATTTGAGGAATTTGGGAGGAACAAGAGAGCCAAAGTAACCTTCTTCATGACCCCTTCATGATGGTGATGCATGCAACTCTTTCCGATGAATAGGCTCCTTCCTAGCCAAACTCCTAAGTATAGGTTGACTAACCTGTGTGGACGGGGTGTGATAATGGACTCCCGTGAGAAAGTGGAGCAGATATTATGGATCAAGAGGCTCACTAGGGAGGGGATCGAAGGGATCAAAGAATGTGTCACACCTCGTGGCAGGTTCCCTCACTACACTGTCCCATGTTCAGAATTCTTCAAGGTGCAGATGGTCACCTTCCATCATTATGGTAGATGGGACAGTGGTCTCAAAAGGAAGATAAGGTTCCGCCCTCAGAACAAGTGGAATGGAGTTAAGCTCGTCAGAAATGGTGAGGAACAAAAGAACCTCACTTGTGATATGACCCTTGCTGCACACAGAGGTAATGGACCCTAATGCAGGGTGCATGAAGCTACGACAACTGGGTTGGTCGAAGCCTGGGGCCAACATACACGTCAACTTCAACTGCCAGTCTAACCCTGTAATAAGGTCTTCCAATGTCTCAGTCAAAAGACTTGAATGTTGTGTGGAATGAGTTGACGGGCACTACTTGTAGTGCGGGATCCATGAATGGATTGCTAGAAGTTTTGGGGACTAAGCCCTTCTTTAGCTAGCTAAGTAGTGGCTCTTCAATGATTAGCTCACCCTTGAGAAGCAAGTATGGCTCCGGATGAAGTTCATAGGGTGAAGGTTGTGGTAAAACATCTCCCTCAGATGGAGAGAGGACGTCCTCTATGATGGGGAGAGGACCTTGGGACGGCACCGGGTTGAGCCTACCAGCCACGACCTTCTTAATCTCAGGCAGGACTTCATCTTATCTTGGAGGTGGGCTAGGGGGAATAGGTGGCCAATACAAGAACACATCCTATTTAACCGATCCAAAAAGATTTATAAGAGTTCGGCAAAGGTGGGGTTTGGAATAGGGGCATCATGGTGGATTCGCCCATAGTCACCAGGCCTAGTCTTGGACCTAGGCTCATGTACATGTAGGACCCTTCGTCTCCAACTATGACCTTCTTAGTTAGAGGTGATTGGGTGGGGTAGGTAGATCCTTCTAAGCTCATCCTTCATTTGGCACCATGTCTCGATGGGCCTTTGCCTCCTAACATCCCTCATGCATTCAACATTTCTTGACTTCTCGGCAGCTTCATGAAAGAGCCTCTCCTTAGCAAAACTAGCTTTCATGGCATCAGACATAGGGTAACACTCAAAATATTTAACCATGGCGGCTTCCCAGTTTAGGTAGTCACTTGGGACTTTGGAGCCATAAAAGTTCAAGGCTTCGGGCCTAATGAAGAAGAGGCATTGGTTTCCAAGCCCATGGGTTCTATGCCACCATTCATATCGCCTGGGTGACTTGGAATCCATGGGAAATTGGGGGGAACTACAGGATGGGCATGTGAGGGAGCTAAATGCAGATTTGAATGAGACACCTAATGTGAGACAGATCTGGGTTGCAAATCTCCCATAAATACATCGGCTCAGATCCAACAAAAATGGTTGCTCTCTAAGAGTCCAATCAGACCTATCCATGCGCTCCATGAGTTGAGCCATCATGTCCTCCAGAGATCGGCCTCCCTAGGCGACACCTCGGGGTTCACCCATAGTGTCAGGATGATGGTACTGAGTACCTCCACGAGTGGGCATGCAAGGGGACCTAAAAGGAGCTAAGGGGTGACTTACTAAGACCTATCTGGATGGACAATACGAAATGAAGAACCTAGACTCAACCAATATCCAGTACGTGGTGGAGATATTGATCTGAAGATCCAACTCACGCAAGGATGCTACCTTCCAAATAGGCATAACCTATCATTCTGGCAACACCTTTTCATATACCAGATATAGTGATGGAATGCAACTCCTTGGACAAGACAACCCTAGACTCAACCTAACTCTGATACCAATTTGATGCGAGATGACATGAGACTCGTTACCAATTTGATGTAAACCTGAGACTCTAGGCGATCACACGACTAAATTGACGATGCAACTAGTGATGATGCAAACAACTTGACACCAAAAGAGCTCCAGAAGAGGAGTATGTGTCCTCAACAAGAAACGAAAGCTCACAATTCATCCCAAGCGAGGGAAACGAATGGATCTGCGCGGTTGAGAAACTGACAGGAGTCAAGGATGGTCAGCTCGCACTCGTGCTCATAACGAGTCATGGGACGGTCACGCTCTCTCTCTCACAGTGATGATTGAATTTTAACAAGCTCAGGCCTGGGCCGGGTCGACCTAAGTCTGGCCCAGGCCTGGCCCATTGACATCCCTATTCCGTGCCCCCCTCAAACTCATGTCCTGTGAATTTACCATTACGTCTATATATAATGAAATTTCGGGAGCTAGGGCTCCTTGCGCACGGGGAATATTAATGCCACGTGGAAGCACTCCGGATAATAATGAAATATCATTGTATCTTTCAACGGTTTTACTCACGATTGTTGGTTTTAATTGGTTCCTTTCAATGATGTGATGAGATATGAACAAGGTAATATGAATGATTAGCCCAACTATGAACAAGTATATGACCTACTCAAGCAATCAGCATGAACTAAGAACACATGGGCATGTTGTCTTTATGAAAAATAAGCAAAGGAGAAGGGAAAACACATGCTGGGGTGTGGAGTAAAGGAATAAATGAAAACACACACCGTAGGTGTAGAGCAAGCAAAATAAAGCAAAAAAAGGAAGATATGAGAGAGATAGGAAAGATAATAGCCCAAACTAAGGAAATGTGATCGCCACCAAGGTGATTAAGCCAGCAAAGCTAAGAAAAATACCTTGGAAAGAGGAGGATGAAACACCCACCCACAGGAGAGAAAACTAGAAATCTGCCAGCACCAACGGTCGTATATCAGGCCGCCAATAGCAATCTAGCGGTTTTACGTTAAACCGCTACAAAACCGCTAATGCTCCTATGGAGAACAGCCAGAGCAGACAGAGCAGCAACTCGGGACTTTAATCTCCACTTCTCCTGGCCAGCCAGAAGACTTGGGCCTCGTGCTAGGAACCCTATAAACTGGCAAAAATGTGTTGGAACAAAGAAACAAAACCCAGATTAGCCCTAGAGTAAGAGTAGTATCTATAATACAAAGGGACTTAAAAAGATGCAATTGAAAGGGTGGATACCTAGGGTGTTCATTTTTTAACCCCTGTGGGGCGTTTTAAAAGATGAGAGGAGGTTTAAAAGTGATGCAGAGAAAGTAGAACGTGAGAGAGGAAGAGGGAAGATGCTATGAATGCTATGAGGAAAGAAAAGAAGAACTAAAAGAACAAAAGACACTATGAAACCCTTGGAACACAATACTCCCTGGACCAAGAGGCTTGTGGACGTGGACAGCACTTCTCTTTGGTGGGTACTAGCTCCAGGAAGCGACAGCACCTCGACGTGAACTCCAGAAATCTCCCCCTCAACCCATGAAGCCAAGGGTTCTATTTATAGGCCCTTAAGTCCCTAGACGAGTTGGAGAGAATCCAGCTAGAAAATAGGATGAAACCCAGCAAACTCTTGTGGATAATATTCCCAAGAGTCCATAGAAACAAACAGCAGGTTCTAAGGATCAGATTTGAGGGAGAAATCACATAATCAAACTCTCAATCCAGCCACGGCGTAGCAGAGAAAGAACAATTCTGCTAGAATTCTCTGTCTAAGTTGACGGCCTTACGATAAACCACCACAGGAATTTAACGGCCAAATTATGGACCGCGAACGTGCATTATCTAATAAAAGATAAGGCCAACGAGCGAAGTTTTCATGAGTAGGACTCTGCAAGGAATTGACGGCCCAAGGTGCACCCGCCAAATGACTCTAACGGCTCTACGATAAATCGCCAGAGCACAATGAGTAAGATAAGATAAAATTTGAAGGAGAATGTTGTGTTCTGGACTCTGGCGTCAGTAAGCGGTCGAAGGGAGGAGCGTCACATGTCAGCAAACGTACCAAAGTAAGGCCGCCAGAGACAATAGGGGGGAAAAATGAAATAAATGTTTGCTAAACTTCATCTAGCGGACAAAGGGTGAGGAACAAGACCCAACCAAGGAGAAATGGCCCATGAAATAAGCCTCAAAATTGACCGAGAAGCCCCAGTAAGGGTGAACAACTCGAAGCATCATAGGAATGAACAAGGAGATGACCCAACTCATTGGTCATAAAATGGATGTCAATAGATGTCCCTCCTTAACGTCCCCTTTGCAGGGGAGCAAGCGGAGGTGGAGCGTAAGTGAAAGGAAACATGGAGATGAAGTGAAAATGACGTGGAGCGAATTGAAAAGTAGGCGTTAAGACAAACGACACCCGTTCTCAACCAACGAGCAGTAGGAATCTTTCAGAAAACTTCGAACCAATCACAAGGAACGGCAGACCTGAATGACGCATGTCTGGAGGAACTAACAATTAAAGGAAAGGAAACCATGACCAACCTCCTCACTGGAACGCACAGCTGATAGGCGACCAGAGCAAACAGAAAGGAAAGAGACGATTAACTAAACTCCAGATAGGAATCTTCAACTAACCAGACCGAGCAAATAGATCGAAGACGACCTTCCAACTCAGAGTGGAATGACTCTGCTTACTCGAGTCCATGGACACATAGCTATCCACCATTACCGAGACATCTGGGACAGACTAAGGCACGTGAATGCTCAAAGACGCGCATAATTGAGTATAAGTCAGGCCCATGAACTCAGCAAGCTAGAAATCTTGACAAATTATTAAAGGATCTTTAGGAAATTCATAACTTAATTTAGGGAGGTCAGAATTATGTGAAACCAAAGCACACTCAACAACCATTGGGTAAGGAACAACTTTAATGAAGAGTATAACTTCTGAAAAATGGGTCTAATAGGGGGTAAGTGGGATTTGGTGATAATGGGTCGAAACAGTTACAGAAAAACACTTACCCAATGAAATAGGGATATCTTGACCTACAGTTAACCAAATGATATGAAACTTAGCCCATTAGAAAGATTCGTACCATAAACCAAACTCTTATGTTAAGGTGGAAACTCAATTCACACCAGAACCCAAGGTTCTGAGCCCTTTGCTGTCAGCTATCACGAAGAGGTGTGACTGTTGGGTGAATTTAAATGTAATTAATGGGAAATTTATAACTTCATTTGTGGTTGATGAAATGATCTGAAATGAAGGCCATAATTTTGAATGGGAGGTCAGCCACATCTTCTATGTTGAGGTTGAGGCCAAATTCCATCGGGATATTAGAGTTATACTCAAATTACCTTGGGCTACCGAAAGGTCACGAATGGAATGGGGGAAAATAAATATTAATATTGTGAAAATCATAACTCATGCTAGGGATACTAAAATACGATGAAACAAGGACTCAAAGTTTGATCTAGAAGTTCTCTTGATTTTATCTGAAGACAGCCCAACCTAAAACCCAACAGAAATGCATGCCCACATGCATTTATGGCCAGGTAGACGAAGAGTCGTGACTAGAACAGGGCAGGAATAAATGTTAATCTTGTGAAAACCATAACTCATGGTAAGATGGATGAAACTTGATGAACCCATGACCCAAAGTTAGATTAAGAAGTCCACTTTATTTCATATGAAGGCGTCCCAACCTAATTCCCAACAGAAGAGCGCGCCCACTAGCACTTATGACCAGTGGTTGAAGGGCAACACTTGTTCAAACCCGAAGGGGTGCTTGGCATTAACTCCTCTTCAAACCAGCAACCTTGGGGGCTGGACTGAGCCTTGTAGGACATGGCAAAAGCTTTTGGGAGGCGAGAAATCTATATAATGAGGTAGGTTTCATGGGTAGTAAGCCTTTAGCAATACCTATTTTTAATTTTCTACCATCTACGATTTCTCGTGCGCAAGAAAGAGAGGTGAGGGACCTTGGCCCTGCGTAGGAGGGTGGACCTGTAGTTCTTACGACGACGGGAGAAGTCTTGGGAGGATCTGGGGTGTGGATCTCATCCCTAGATCAAAAGGTGAAGCTTAGGAGGATCTAGGGTGTGGATATCATCCCCGGATCATCAGTCTAACGTTTCAAAGGTAGGCACCTAATCTCAAATTTTAGGGGCCAATGATGCATTAGAATGATTTTAAAATATTTTTCTACACTTTAAAGAGAGACGAAGGGTATGTGGGATCGACCACCATGTCTATTTTCTGTTTATTTTTTTTAAGTTATGGGCTTTCGTGAGTCTTCCTCTGAGTCTCTATCAAAGTGCAGTCCCTGGGGAGGGTCAGTGCAGTCCCTAGGAAGGGTCAGTGCAGCCCCTGGAAAGGTCGATACGCATGGGGGCAGGTCCCTAGATAGGTCGATGCACCTGGGGGACAGGCCAACATAAGGTCGATGCACCTGGCAGATAGGTCAATATATGGATGATGCACCTGGGGGATAGGTTAGTATAAGGTCGATGTACCTGGGGGGAGAGGCCAGCATAAGGTCGATGCACCTGGGGGATAGGTCAATATAAGGTCGATGCACCTAGGGAACAGGTCAGTATAAGGTCGATGCACCTGGGGGGACAGGCCAATATAAGGTCGATGCAGTTGGGGGATAGGTCAGTATAAGGTCGATGCACATGGGGGCAGGCCACTGGAAAGGTCGATGCACATGGGGGTAGGTCCCTGGAAAGGTTGGTGCACATGGGGGCAGGTCCCTAGAAAGGTCGATGCACATGGGGGCAGGTCCCTGGAAAGGTCGAGGCACATGGGCCTGGGGGCAGGTCCCTGGAAACGTCGACGCACATGGGGGCAGGTCCCTGGAAAGGTCGATGCACATGGGGGCAGGCCCTTGGAAAGGTCGATGCACATGAGGGCAGGTCCCTTGAAAGGTCAATGCACATGGGGGCAGGTCCCTGGACAGGTCGATGCACCTGGGGGTAGGTCAGTGCAGGTCTCTGGATAGGTCCGTGCAGTCCCAGGACAGGTCAATGCACCTGGGGCTTTGTCCCAATTTCCAGAAGCTTAGAAAAAGAGAGTTTTGAAAGGGCATTTTAATTCATAAAAAATCTAAAAAAATGGAAAATGATAGAAGACTAAGTTGGAACCTCACTGTAAAGATTTCATGCTCCCAGAAATTCTGTTGTAGTTATAAGTCATTTTCTATGCATGTGTAGCCTTCCCTCAGAATCCTTCAATGGGAATACGCGAAAAGACAGTTCATTCAAAGCATGGAAAGACGGAAAGGCATCAGATCAACACCAACGATTCAACCGATCGATGCGTGACTTGAGTTTTCGATAGGAGATCGTACAAGATCTCCAATTTATTGACGTCTGGGGATACAGTAAATCTTACTCGGTCAAAGACGGTAAGGAGCATTTAATTGTGCTCTAAACACCATCACCATTATATAGAAAGAAAATCATTACATAGAAAAGTTGCAAATGGTGCCCTCAAAAAATAAAAAAGGGAAAGCCCAGTAGAGCAAGTACAATCTCATCCTAATCTATGGAAATAGGAGAAGGGTGAGAGGTCTGCAGCCCACCTTGAGGCTCGACGGTCGAGAGGCCCGCCGCGCTCAGCTCCGTCCCTACAGTCAAGGGCCGCTCGCCCCCGGTTCCCTTAGTGATGGCCGGCTCAGGCACTGACCCCACCTGTGTGGGAACTGCCTCGACCGTGCACTCTCCCGAGGTAGTTAGAGTTGGCGAACCCTCTTCCACCGGAGCAGAAGTGTCCCCGCTACCTTCCCCATCGCTCGATGTTGAAGAAGAAGGAGAAGTCGAGCCATCTTCGCTTGAGACTTGGCATTACTCAGGGTTAAAGACAAGCTCATCGAGGACCTGCTCCTTGGCCTGATTGACTGCCCACCTGAAACCTTAAGCAAAATCCTTCCGCTGCCCCTGCTAGTAGCCCTGCTCATAATAAGCAAAGGCAGTCCTCTTTAGCTCCTCGCAATACTCCTCTGAGCCCAGATATCGCTAGATTGCCTCCGCCCCAAGTCTCACTGCCTCCTCCTCAAACTCGGCCATCTTCATTTCAACCGTGGTCAGCTTCGCCTCGGCCTCAGCCCGTGTCGCTTCGTCCTCCCTCTTAGCCCGCTCAGCCTCCAGGATGCGGCTCCCGAGCTCCTCTCGCCTGACTGTCCACCATCCCAAACTTGTCGTATGGGCCTGACGCTCCTCTTCCAGGAGCCTGCCCTTTAACTTGGCCATATATCGAGCTTGGGATAGTTGCTCGGACAGCGACTGAGCCTTCTCTTGGCTCACCCAGTCCTTTGAGCAGAGCGAGGCCACTTCCCATTGGAGAGCACCGAGCTCAGAGGTTAACTGTCCAACCCTTCGATCAGACTCAGCGCGAGCCTGGGCTTGAGCCCTCTCCTCACTCTCCAACCGCACCAAGTAATCTGCTAACTTAGCCCCAAGCTGAGCCACAAACCCCCCCCTCCATGACCCTCTCTCGAAGCATGGGAGGGGAATAGTGTCAAAATTCATCCCGGACGAACGAAGGTGCCAGAGATTGGCAGTGACTGTACAGGGAAGCGTGGATGACGAAACGCCCCCGCTGCTTGGTAGAATCCCCCCTTGGATGAGTTGATGTCGGGATGCCTCCCTTGGACGTCCCCAGACCCGGGGCTGTAGTGCCTACCTTGGTTGGGATTTTCGAACTGACCTCCTCCTCCACTTGTGCTCCCGCAAGCTCAGTGGGGATTTTCGGACCGACCTCTTCCTCCCTGTGCGCTCCTGCAGGCTCGACAGTGGTTCCCTCGACTGAAGCAGGCACCTCCGGCTCAGCAACTAGAGGGCCTAGGCGATGGGCACCCTCGGCTGGAGACTCCTCGGTCGAAGGAAGAATTTTTATCCTTTTCTGCCTGCTCTTCTCAGTGGTCAGAGCCTTCATCGAAGCCAACATTAGCCACTCCTCGGAGTCCTTATGCTTGGAACCCCATCACTCTGGGTCATCTTCTCGAGCGATCCACTTGCCCTTATCTCGGGTGGGGAGAGGACCCTTGAGAACTCGAGGTGCACCCGAAGTGATCGCCTCCACTTGCTCGGCAACCTCCTGCTATGATGATCATTCCACATCATCACTGCGCGTCACTTCTGCTCACCAAAAGGCAAATCATCAGTGAAGGCTCAACCAACCAGAAAAGGGATGTGCAAAGTAAAGCCCCAAGATCCTCACGATTGGGAGGCAACGCACAGTGCGGATAGTCCTCAATATTGGCTATAGTCATCAACTCCACAGCGGATTAGCCATTGTCCTAAAGAATTTTAATTTCCTCCTCAAACTCTGAGGAGATCGTTGGATGCTTCGCGGGCAATACAGGCTAGAAATTCAGGTTAACAGGGAAGTTCCAACTTATGCCCTTCTCATCCCCTACCCAAAAAAATTGAGTTTTCTACCCCTTGTGCGATGAATCCCGAGGGGAGAGGATCATACAACTCCTCCCTCTCTTGGCCTAAAGGTAAAAGAAACCCTTCCCGACGTGGGTGTGCTCCTTCAGCTCAAAAAAAGCGTGAAAAAGGTCTAAGGATGTGGTGAGAATACACGAACTACGGAGAGTGATAAATAAAAAATGAAAGAATAAGAGTTGGAAACCAACTGAACAGGAGCCAGGTCAATTGTAACAGACTCATTATTTTGGAGATTTATTAATAAAGTCTTAACTTTGTCAATTTTTGACATATGTTGGAATTGTCTATCTTATGGATGTCGATCTCTTATATGTTTACTCTGATTGCTCGATATAATTGTCGCGTTCTGACTGAATTTTTCTTTCGCACTCGGGACGTGACAAGATACCTATCTCCCTCACATTGCTGTGTATCTCTATCAGAGGTCTACTCTTGACCGAACTTACTACAAGGCATTTCTTCCCTTTCTTTCTCCTCACCCTCAGCTTTTGCCTCTAATTGTAAGAGATTCAACGGCATTGATGGGTCTCTCTCTCCGGCTGTTCTTTTCTACCCCTCTTCCTACACGATGGCCAATGGTGAGGCTTCCTCTTCCCTCTGTCAGATTGTCGCTCTCCTTGCTTCTTCGCTTCCTTCTCCCCTCTCACACGACCTCCTCGCTTGTCTTTGGTGGCATAAGAGCGTTGTATAGTGAGGTCGTATGAAACCGCAATCGTGCTCTTCTCGTCATGACGAAACTCTGGTCATGTTCCTCTTTTCATGTCGAAACCTTAGTCGTGCTCCTTCCTCTCCGACGATTACGAACCCTCCTAGTGCTCCTTCCTTTCTGACGATCACGAAACTGAAGATGTAGGTGCTCTTCCTTTAGCTAGGGAAAGGGACGAGATGCCGGGAAATGGGCGAAGCAATTGGAAACGGGACTCGAGGATAGACAAAAACGTTACAATTTGGGGTTTGTTTCATTTTGGGGTTTTCCCGTCGAAGACAAGGATGGAGGAATGGGGTAAAATGGCCGTTTCGCAGAGGTGTTTACGATCGGGAATTCATCTCATTTAATGCATTCCATCAGAGGGAATGATAGCCTAATTTTCGCCGCTTCTCAATGCCCGATCACGCCTTCATGGACCAACCCGGTGCAATGTTAACTCTTCCAATCCTCACTGCAGTTGACTGCAATTGCCTTCTACTAGAGCAAGATAATGAGGTGATTGCAAAACATTGTACAATAGCTACTAGTTTCATACATGTTCAAAGAAGTCATAGACCTCCACAGCTTTCAACCACTTCGAAACAAAGGCACTGGATCATAGAAGCCATTTACGTAACCTTTTAATTGTGGATAGAGTTTTTTGTTGTTAGAGAGAGAGAGAGGGTAGAAGGGAAGGATTGATTAGTGACCGTCTGAAATTAGTTGGAATGTCCTCCAACCCACTTTATTTCGTACGGGAAGGAGGAATAAAAAGGTGCTTGTAAGGAGAGAGCTTCGCCCAACACAACCTAGGATATACATGCAGCCAAGCAGTACAAGCTCTCGCCAAAAGCCTTCTTCAATCACCAGAGACAAAATTGGTACCTAATGCACCATACAAAATAATGGCAAATTCCGACAAATCTTTTGAACAATTGTCCTCTTTTTCAACCTTTGCCTTCGTAATAGATACAGAACCACTGCCATCTGATCTGGTATATTTTTTACTTCAAACAAAAAAATGCAGTTTTGAGTAGCACAAAGGGGAAAAAAGAAAGAAAAACTGTATTTCACACTGCAAACTACAATATATGAACCACACTCATCATGCGGCATCATTCGCAGCTTTGGTAGACTCTTTGTTACCGCCACCTGGCGGCTTCAATCTAGACCTCTGCTGTAGAAGGTTCAATTGATCAGCAAATAACAGGCTCTTCATATACTGTAATTGTAGCCACTCTTTCTCCATCAGCAACTCCAACCCCTCAAAATGGACAATCTTTTCCTGTATTTCCTTCATCTGCACTTGCATAATGTCAAGTCATTAATGAAACACTCGTGAAGGAGTGAAGCCAATTTCTGCATTTCTGCGCTGATGAAGTAATAAATCATCAAGATAGACAGATTCGAACTCTAAAATTATCACACCTGAACCTCCACAATATGAGAGAGAGATTCTGCTATGTCCTGTTGTTCCTTCTCCAGCTGTATCCTTGCCTCTGCAGCTGCCTCCTCATGACCTCTTGCAAGTGTTTGATCATTTGAAGGAATAGCTTCTGTGCAAAGTCCCTTTTGTCATTCCACCAGACAACTCAATAGAAAAAAATCCTTCCTTTAAAGGCCATCAGTCGCATTACAAGAATGAAACACACAAGTGGTTCCAATAAAGAGCAGATGAAAAACTAACAGCCACAATAATGTGTTTTATTTAAGATTTGGGAAGCTTTTCTTTATTTCCACTCAGGCTGTCATCATACAAACTTTCATTTTCTTAAAAAGGCAAATCAATCTTATCGTAAGTCGCTTCCAGAAACTGGGATCTATTTGTTTCAGATTCATTGATGGCCTAATGCCAACTTCCCGGTTGTCATGTCACCTAGCAAGACAAACAAGGATGATAATGTTGAATTCCAGATTGCATGTTCATGCTAGTTGGCCGAGAATGTGATCTAACGATGGTTGGAAAGCTGTCGGCTCAGGGGTCGATAATTGAAAGCTATCGGCTCAGGGGCCGATAATTGAAAAGCTGTCGGCTGGGGGCCGATAATTGAAAAGCCGTCAGCTCAGGGGCCGATAATTGAGGTCGAGAAATCGGGCCACATGGGCCGGGCTTCGAAAAACAGGCTAGAAAAGCTGAAGAACGTTGGGAGGCAGGTTATAGAAGTCGAAGTTGGGGAAGTAGGTTGTGAAGTCGACAGACATTGGAGAGCGGGCTATAGAAGCCGAAGTTGGGGAAGGCGAGCCACGAGGGCAGAGAGAAGGGTTTGTTGATTCAAGGGAAGTGTCCGTCGCCCGAGGGGACAGAGAGTAGAGTTTGTCGCTCAAATGACTTGGATAGGGGGCCTAAATCACAAGGGAGGATGTTCGTCGTTGAGAGGGGACGGAGAGAATGGTTCGTTCCTCTAACGAGAGGTATTCGTCGCCCGAAGGGACGGAGAGAAGAGTTTGTTCATTCAATGACCTGGATAGGAGATCCAGATCAAATGGACTATTCGTCACCTGAAGGGACGGAGAGGAGGGTTTGTTCCTTTAGAAGAAGTGTTCGTCGCCCGAAGGGACGGAGAGAAGAGTTTGTTTAGTCAATGATCTCGATGGGAGGTCCAAATCAAAGAGGGATTCATCACCTAAAGGGATGGAGAGAAGAGTTTGTTTAGTCAATGATCTGGACGGGAGGTCCAAATCAAAGGGGGATTCGTCACCCGAAGGGACGGAGAGAAGAGTTTGTTTAGTCAATGATCTGGACTGGAGGTCCAAATCAAAGGGGTATTCGCCACCCGAAGGGACGGAAAGAATGGTTCATTCGTCTAACGAGGGTTATTCATCGCCCGAAGGGACGGAGAGAAGAATTTGTTCATTCAATGACCTAGATAGGAGATCCAGATCAAATGGACTATTCGTCACCCGAAGGGACGGAGAGGAGGGTTTGTTCCTTTGGAAGAAGTGTTCGTCGCCCGAAGGGACGGAGAGAAGAGTTTGTTTAGTCAATGATCTGGACGGGAGGTCCAAATCAAAGGGAGATTCGTCACCCGAAGGGATGGGGAGAAGAGTTTATTTAGTCAACGATCTAGACCGGAGGTCCAAATCAAAGGGAGATTCGTCACCCGAAGGGACGGAGAGAAGAGTTTGTTTAGTCAATGATCTGGACGGGAGGTCCAAATCAAAGGGGTATTCGCCACCCGAAGGGACAGAGATTCAGAGAGAAGAGTTTGTTTAGTCAATGATTTGGATGGGAGGTCCAAATCAAAGGGGTATTCGCCACCCGAAGGGACAGAGAGAAGAGTTTGTTTGGTCAATGATCTGGACAGGAGGTCCAAATCAAAGGGGTTTTCGCCACCTGAAGGGACGGAGAGAAGAGTTTATTTAGTCAATGATCTAGACGAGAGGTCCAAATTAAAGTGAAAGGAATTACAAATTTATTCATCAATGCCGATGAGCTGTCGGGAGCTGTCGTGGTTTATTCATGGGCACGGGGTGAGTGTCAAAGCGAGGGTCTTTTATTCTCTGGCTAGACGTAAGGTCTGAGTCAGAGTGAAGGGGTCTTTTGCTCTTCGGCCAGACAAAAGGTCCGATCTAGAGTGGAAGGGTCCTTTGTTCTCTAGCCGGATGGGGAGTCCGATCTAGAGTGGGAAGAGTTTTTTTTTCTTGACCTTCTTTTTTTTCTTTTTACTTACTCTTGATTGATTTTTTGTTGTTATTTTTGTTATGTCCGAGCATGCAAGCATTCATTCAATAACAAGCATACGGTAGACACGTAAAAGCTCCCCTTCACCGAAGATGGGCTATAGGCAATGCTCGTGATTCACCGATAGGGTGTGGCTCCTGAAACATGCCCAAAGGGGATGTGTGCACGCGACAGGGGGAAACCGCATGGTCTATATTCATAGTTATAACTACAATTCACCCGAGACAATCTCTCTGTGGTGTGGAGGTGTAGGCGTGCGAACAATGAGCCCTGGCCATAGGGATATGCAGGCTTCCTAAGTAACACTCGAGGACTACTCTATCGCATACACGTATATTTCAGGATCTTGATTTCGGTAGCTTCGCACGGCCCCCTATCTACTTGTTTTGGTGGCGGATTTCACCGTTCGGTGCGAGTCTCCTCATGTGTCTCAATGGGGATTCCCGACTACTATCATTTGTCCTTACTAAAATTTTATTATGAATTTTTTCATTCGATGCGAGTCTCCTCATGTGTCTTAATGGGGATTGCCGGCTACTAAGATTCGTCCTTATCGCAATTCTATTGTGTATTTCATCGTTCGACGCGAGTCTCCTCATATGTCTCAATGGGGATTCCCAGTTACTAAGATCTGTCCTTATTATAAGTCACTTCACTATTTCATGTGAGTTTCTTCATTTATTTTAGTGGGGATTCCTGGCTACTTAGATCCTTACACACTCTCACACCATCCTTTCTTCCCTTCCGAGTCTTCGGGCTCGTGGGAGGCAGGCCGAGATTCGAGTCGCGTCGGTTCCTTTCCGGTACTTAGATCCTGGGTCACCACAGACCCAGTGGTGTTGGTCGACTGAAATGCCCAGACCTGCAAAAAATAGAGTGTTAGCCCAATGAAACTCATTCAAATAACAAAGGCCTTATGTCCTCATTCTTTGCATGCATTTTGGAATTGGTTTTGGCCTCTTTTATGCAATTGAAAATCTAGGAAACCATAGATCATTTTGAGAGTTTTGTCATTACACACGGTGATCTTAAGCATGCTAACATATACTCAATCCTCATTCTTGATTGCTTCAACACGGCGTGGGGTAGAAACTAAGTCCAGGGTTTTGTTATCATCAAAATCAATCAGAGAGACTCAACAGATGGGTACCGGGTCGGTGAAGCTCGTCGCCCACGGTGTCACTGCGAACTAGTCGGACTAAGCTGCCACCATGGATCGGTCTGGAACCAGTAGCAAGGTCGGTGAGTCCCGGGCACCAAGGAGGGAGCAGCGGTCCTTGGAGGTGGGTAGAAAGGGATGAAGACCGCACCGAAAGAAGTTGGAAGCTGACGGTGCTGGAAGGAAGCTCCGGCGTGACCTCGAACGGGCGGGCAGACTGTAGGCCAGTCAGTGTCAGTGCAGGTGTGCAACAGGAAGGAGGGCCTGGAACGTGGCCTTCCGCTCATCCGTTGTTTACAAAATTTGGTGTAGACGCTGGTGGGGACGTCCCAGGGACACCAGTGGAGTATCAACTGCAACCGAACTCTGTGGAGACCGTGGCGAATTGTTGGAGCAGACCCTGCACTTCTGGATTATCTGCAGGCAGCAGGACAGGGGGTGGAAGAATTGGCTGGAACCGGGGCTTCTAGGTGGCAAATGGCGTGGAGTTTTCTCTGGTGGACAGGTGAAGGTCGTGGGATGATTGGGAAGCAGTGGCGGGGTGGCAGGTAGTGGTGGTTTTAGGCATGGGAAGTGAAAATAAGTGGTGCTCAGTTCTGTAGTTCAGTGCAGTCAGAACTGAGGGCTATAAAGGTGGATGGGGTAAGCAATGAAAGGGGGCTCATAAAATTGAAAAAAAAATTATGGGGGAAGGTTTTGGATGTGGCTAGGCAGTGCTCACAGTTTCAGGGCATTTGGAGATAGGAATACATATAAAAATATGTACTAAAGTGTCAAAATTCTGGTGGAGACTCCAGACTGTCCCCCAGCCAGAAAGAGGTCGGTGTCGACCGTGTCATGCTACGCGTCCGATTCCGGTGACTCGCTGAGTCGAGCCGTTCTCTGGCTCTGGTGTCCTCACTAATTCTCCCCGGGTGGGAGAAACTCGACCATGTCGTGCAAGGGTCTCTATCACTTTGGTATTGCTCAAGCAAGTCTGGATCTATCCTCTCAAGCTCTGCCTGGGTGATCCATGCATTATCGGACGCAGGCCGTCCTCTCCAACACACCAAGTAGCGGTGATACACGCCACTCCTAGTGGTAGTCACCTACTCATCTAGTATAGACTCTATCTGCTCACGCTGCTGAGGTGACGGGGCTGGAAGTGGACTCTCAATGGAGGGCTCACTCACAAGGGGTGGAGAAGGCCCAAACAACTCACTGGGGATCACTGTCAGGTCCCTATATGCGACTAAATCTGAGACGTTGAATGTGGAACTGATACCATAGTCCTTCGGTAAATCTACAACATATGCATTGGACCCAACTCGCCTTAGAACTCTAAAGGGGCCAGCACCACGAGCCTAAAGTTTCTTCACGGTCCCAGAGAGAAACCGTTCAGGTCTAACCCTGATCATGATGTAATCACCCTTTTGGAACTAACGGGGGTGCCTATGAGCATCGGCCAATTCTTTATATTGGGCGTTGCTGGACTCAAGGTGGTGATGATGATGTAGCCTCCGAACTAGCTGTATGGACTCATACCTATGTGAATGCAAGGGTGGTCCTGGACATCCAAACATGGACCTAGCATGTCTATGACACCTACCTGACTAGACAACACGGGGATGACCTGGACAACCAAAGTTGTACCTATCATCCATAGGTGTCTTACTAAATTTGGTAGACTCTGGGGGATCAGTATGACCAAACTTACACACTATGTAATCCCTATATGGTTGTGGACATGATGATGCATGAGAGATAGATCGATACTTCATTCTTTCTAAGCTCTGGGGTATGGATGCATGCATGGTGTGATGTTGACGGGCATGTGTGGAAGGGGTATGATAGTAGACTGACAATGCGAAAGTTCGTCGTTTAAAATACACGTATTAATCTTAAAAATTTCAACCCCCACTAGATGAAAGGGAGACCTAATATGGTGGCGAGAAGGGTCGAATCCACATGAAAGTGAGTGACAGCTATGCTTTTCATTTCTTCATGGTCTGAGGTTAGAGAGCCAGCAGGAGATTTCAGGTGGCTGATATTGAATTTGCATCTTTTCGCAAGGGTAGACATATGGAAGAATTTTGTATTTCTATCCCCCTCAATCAGCCACCTAATCCCAGATTTTTGCCTCCAAAAACACTCCTCTTGCAGAAGTCTTTCAGACTGGTGGGTCTTAGCCTCTTCTAATGCACTCAAAGTAGCATCATTTGGTTGAGTGTCATAAAGGTGTTCAGCATGTAGGACAGCATCCTCAGCTGCAGACAAATTACTATGAACATTGCCAAAAGTTTCCTTGTTCCATAACCGAAGCATCTTTTTCAAAGACTGTAGCTTGAGAAATAAACAGTGCATTGGTGAGGTGGCTAAAGGACTGGAAAGCCAGCAATTATTAACATCTTCCAAAAATTTTCCATGCAGAGTCCACATTTTCTGAAAGCAAAATCTACTTAATCTTCGTTCTTGAGAGATTAATTTAACAAGGAGAGGGGCATGATCAGAAGCTTCCCTAGACAGGTGATCAACAGAGATTGGTAGGAAATTTAACCAGGCTGCATTCAGTAGAACCCTATCCAGTCGTGCCCAAATGCCTCTGCCACCCAATTGATTGTTATGCCAGGTAAACTTAGAGCCCTTGAAGCCACCATCAATTAAAGCACAGTCAGTTATACAATTGTTGAAATCCATCATGGCCGACAATGGAGGTGGATTTCCACCAAGCTTTTCATCCACATTAGAGATACAATTAAAATCACCTGCTACCAGCCAGGGACCATTAAACATTAAGTGCGTTTGCATTAATGACGCCCACAGAATCTGCCTTTCCACTGCATTGCATTTGGCATAAACAAAGGTTAAAAAGTGGTCAGGATAAATAGCATTAGAATGTTGAAGAGTAATCTGCTGCTCATCCCTGTGAACTACCGAGAACTTCAAATGGTCTTTCCAGAGAACCCAGATATGGGCTAAACCATCAGAATTTGCAGCTGCCCTATCAAAACCTAAACTTCTGCAAATATTTGCCATTCTGTCAATAGGAATTTTAGGCTCCAATAACACAATACAATCAAGGTGATGAGATCTGATAAGAAATTTCACTCTGCCAATTGAAACATCATTACCAATGCCCCTGATATTCCATATGATGAAACTCATGGTAAAGATTTTATATCAGCAATATTTCCAGTGGACCCTGTCCTTAACATAGATCTAGTTAAAACCCCTGAGCGCTCATTGTGAATTGCCATAGCATTTTGAGCCTCAGCAATAGATGCAATGTCCTGTCTTCTAGTAGTGGCCTCTGTCACATCTGATACGTCCTGAGTGGCTGAAGGGATTGCCTGTTCAGGGTTTTGGTTTGAAGGGAGCTCCATTGAGGGGCTAAACAAAGAAACAGATTGAGCCGGTGGAGGTAAGACCTGTTGGATAGTTACTGTGGCAGGACACTCCGAATCAGGAGGAACCGATGGAGGAATAACTGACTCATGACTCTCAGTAGAGTCCACAACAATGGCGGGTAAAGAAAGCTCAGAATTAACTCCTTGCTGGCTGAGTGTGAGAGAATGTGCCGAGCCTCCAGAGACAAAGATAGGAGCAGTCGTAAGCTGAGCTTGGCCTGACAAATGCAAATCAGAGGGCTGCTTGGAGCATTCACCCAGCGAAGAGACACCAGGGATATCAGTAGCTCGGTTAGCAGGCATAGCAGCTTCTGAAGAATCCTTCTGATTAGCGACTGGCTGCCATATAGACTTTCCTTTACTTTCTGCCTTAATATTTTTGGGCTTCTCATTATTGAAAGGAGTCCTGTGACCTTTACAGTTAACCACATCATGACCAATACGAGAACAAGCAGAACAATAACTTGGAAGCTCAGGATAGATAATTTCCTGCCAAGCACCCCCTCCGGGAATTCCAATCCAGACTCTAGAGGGGCGAGGCTTAGTAATATCAAGCTCAATGCAGACCCGAGCAGCACTAGTTTGTGAAAGATTCAAGGTGGACTGATCCACTTTAAGGACACGGCCAACATTACCAGCAATTGAGCGAATCAAATGTTCTATATAAAAATTCACCGGCAGACCAGGGAAAGAAATCCATACCGGTAAGATTGGCGAGTCTGCTAATGGAGAGAAATCCATGGTCCATTTGAAGAACCGGAATAATCGACCATGGACAAAAAGGGATTCCTTTAACAAAATAGCCAAATAGTCATCATAGTTGCGAAATCGCAGCAGGAGGTGACGATTATCCAGAGCACTGATCATATAGTCCTCCTTGAATCTACATCTGCTGTTCAGATGAGATCGAATATCAGAGAAGGCTGGTCTTCCTTGAGGTGTACGAGCAACCAAGGTGAAATCGAAAGGCCTCAAAGAAGCCGCGATCTCCGCCTGAGAGAAGAAGACTGCAGGTTCGCCATTGTCAGTCAGCGCCGGAGAGTGAACATCGCCCGGAACCACCGGCGGGGCCATGGAAGAAGATAGAACTTCCGCAAAGGAACGAACGCCATTAGTGGAGGTAGCGCACGGAGGAGGACGAAGGCATGCACTGGAGGAAACATCCTGCGGAGAAGCTGCCAGAGGAGCCGCGGGCGCCAAGGGGGCCACGAGTGGCCCCCCCGGGTCAACCATAGGCGAGGACGAAGACTAGGTCAAGCAAAAGGAGAGGACGTCAAGGGAGATGCTCTCCCTCAGCAGAGAACTCTGACCTTCTCTGGTATTCATTTTCCACACATCATTACCTTGATTGTGAAGTATTAGTGAAGGGAAAGAATCTCCCTATCAACTTAATAAGTTTGGACTTGAAGGAGTACGATGTTATCTTAGGAGCGACTTATGTTTGGCTGTCCTAGCCGCTCTGACTTCTATCATTTAGTCATTGGCCTCCTGCTAATATATGGTTGGATTGCATTTTCTTACCTCCATGCATTGCATAGAAAACTTAAAAATTTGAAAACCCTGAAACACAAATCAGTTCAATGGCTATTGAATTGATCTCGGATTGCATCTTTTTAGCTATGTCCAAATATCTTGCATATACCTACCTTATTTGCCCTTGGACACTTTTGCACCTACCTCTCATGCTTCAGACCATGCTGCTTGGCTGTGACTTCATGGCATCTGATACCCATGTGTGTGGTCTGTGTATGCCAAGCCAAGGGACCCAACATTCTACTCTTGCATTTGGCTACTCCGGAACTCATTATTGAATGCATATCTGGCTGCTCCATTAACATTCTTCCCTTTTACATCACTGTTGAATGCATATCTGGCTATCTACTCAACTTGCGTTTGCATCTGTCTTAATACTTGACATACTGTTTCTCCTGCTATTTGTCTTTATTGCTTACTGAGTGGTAATCATTTTAATCTTTTGGTCTCATGCTATCCCATGAGCTCATATTCTGACTTTGTAATTGGTTTTCATCTAAGCCCTCTTTGCTGATGGCAAAGGGGGAGAAGTTTTGATGAGACATTGCCTATTTTATGACTATACTCCTTTAAGAGATGACTCATAATGAACTCACAATGACTCATAGTTGCCATCATCAAAAAGAGGGAGAATGTTGCGTAAAGTGTGTTTTGATGATATCTTACTACAAGTCATTGATGAGCCTGATATGCACTTAATAATGTCAACTTATATGCAGTTCAGGTCAACGGCAGCGTTGGCAAGCCTTATGAATATGAGCAGTGTGAAGATATCATACAATGGCCTCATGTGATATGGTGCAATGAACTAAAGGGCACAAACAAGGCCAACATCAGCAATACCAGTGAAGCCAGCAAGCTCAAGTCTGAAATAGTGGCAGAAATGGCAGTGTAAATAAGGAAGCTTTGATGTGCTCACACAAAGGAACAAAGGGTTCTCCTCATATTGACATGAAGTTGAAAATGTATGGGGAGAACATCAAAGTGTAAGGAGCTATGGTTCGAGCGTCAATCGCCCAGACTCTGTCCGAGCGACTGTAGCATGCCCAATCTGTCAAAGCTCTGTCTGAGCAACTATAGCATGCCCAATCTGTCAAGGCTCTTTTCGAGCAACTGTAGCATGCCCAATCTATCAAGGCTCTATCCGAGCAACTGTAGCATGCCCAATCTGTCAAGGCTCTGTCCGAGTAGCATGGCCAATCTGTCAAGAGTTTTGTCCGAGCAAATGTAGCATGGGTGGCATCGATGCAATGATGGACGTGCATCGATGCAACTAAAGCTTGAACTTCCTGAAGTAGCCAGGCCAACTGAAGAAATGTCAGCAGAAGTTCGTTTGTCAAAGAGCCGAGCAATGACGTCACCAAGCCTAAGACTGACGTCACCACGTACAAGCTTTACAAAGTCGAGCCTGACGACACCAAGCTCGAGACTAACGTCACAACATTCAAGCTTTACAAGGTCGAGCCTGACGTCACCATGGTCGAGCCTAATGTCACCAAGCTGGGATGTTCAAGACTTCCAAGGTTGAGCCTAACATCACCATGACACCAAGCTCGGATGTTCAAGCTCTACAAGGTCGAGCCTGACGTCACCATGACGGCAAGCTCGGATGTTCAAGCTCTACAAGGTCAAGCTTGACGTCACCATGACTCCAAGCTTGAATATTCAAGCTCGACAAAGCTCGGACTCCATCTTGCACACATCTCGAGCAAAGCTCGGATAAGCTCAAACTTCTTAAAGCCAAAGCTCGGATCTTATGAAACCAAGGTTGAACTAAGCTCGAACAAAGCTCAGACTGCATCTTGCACACATCTCGAGCAAAGTTCAGACAAGCATGGAAAAGCTCAAACTCCATCTTGCACACATCTTGAGCAAAGCTTAGACAAGCTCTCACAAGCTTGGACCAAGCTCAAGCTCGAACAACCTCAGAGTTCATGAAGTAGACTCGACCCATTGGACTGTCTCTCTCCATCATGAGGCTACTAAACATCTTTTGAGAAGGCAGATCAGACATGTATCATTTTTGTGAAAAGCCTTTTTCATGGATACTTTCTTTTTGTCCTGAGCTAATGGGATTTCAGTCTAAGGAATGTACCAAGGATAGAGGAGTGCCCCTTTTGTCATGAGCCAGAGAGGAAGAAGATAGGAAAAGGTCCAGGATCAAGACCATCATTTCTATTCTATCTTAGTCGCCAGACCAATTAGTCAAGAGGCATGATTCAAAGAAGTATTTTTATATTCTAGCCAATGAAGCTACAATCCCTTGGAGGGAAAACCTTTTGCTACATTCCCTCCATAAATGTAACATCCGTAGTTTAATGGATCTTTAGCGGGTCGAGCTTGGCAAAGGGGGAGAGAAATGCAAAGGCAAAAGGGGAAAGATGGCATAGGGGGAGAGATTTTTGATGTCAGGGGGAGTGATTATCAAGAGAAAGAAAGCTCTGTTTGTCTGTGTGTCTGTCTGTTGTGTGTTTGTCCGTCTGTGTGTCTTCTTAAGATATCATATCATTGACTAAGAGGGAGAGCTTCTGACTGTCTGCTATTGCATGTGTTGCCATCAAAGTATAGAAGTGTTGTCATCATCGAAAAGAGGGAGAATGTTGTGTCTCCTCTGGATTTGATATTCTGTTTTGATGTTGGCAATAGTCATTGTGTTTTGATGCTAACAACAGTCATTTAATCTTGATATTGACAACACTCTGGTGCTGTGTAGTTTTTACTGATGTCAATATAAGGCTTTCTCTCAATAAGGTCGATGCACATTCATACATTGGGAAAGTCAGGTCAGTGCATATGCATAAGTGTTGCGTTATAAGGTCGATGCATCTTCCACTTCATTGAACTAACAGGTCGATTCATATATGTAATTAAGTCTAGAAGGTCGATGCGCATATGTGTTACAGACTAAGAAGGTCGATGCACATATGTCGTTGAGTCTATAAGGTTGATGCACATATGCATTATAGTCTAGAAGGTCGATGTAGGTGTACACACTATGCACGGCCAGGTCGATGCACCTTGAACATAGTATACACTATCAGGTCGATGCTAGTGAATTAGCGATAGAAGCATAATGTCGATGCACAATAGAAAGGTCGATGCTAGTGAGCTAGCGATTGCAGCATCGGTCGATGCATGTTATAGAAGGGTCGATGCTAGTAAGTCATCATCTGCAGCATAAGGTCGATGCAAAAGAAGTCATCATTCTCAAGGTCCATGCACCTTGCATTCACGATAAAGATAGGTCGATGCACCTTCATTACAGAGTCAGTCTGTCTGGCAAATAAGGTCTACCTACATGAGTCTAAGGTCGATGTTTCTATTCTAACCTGCTGCATGTGTTAGCTATACAGGCTAATGTATCTCATTTATCTATCGATGCTCTTGAAGAATTTTGTGCATACACTCATATGAATTATCTGACCCTGTGAAGCACCTGAAACGGCATTTGCTACTACTTATTACTTGCTTCATAAGTCTCATAAATCTCTACTTTTATTTTGGATAGAAAATAAGAAACAACCCAAATCCATGCTCGAACACCTGGGTTGCATAAAGGCAGACCACATTACTCTCATGTGAAATTTAAAATGAAGCGGATTAAGGGCACGTGATCTAAGGCGGGAAGCTGAACTAATATCCTGCAACGTGGATTGTCTTCTCTTCTACTCCTGACACGTGGGCCTTCGAAGTGTGCATTCTGGATAAAATTATTGGGTGGGAGTGTGTCTTCCACGTGCCCAAAATTTGAAAAGCTCATGGGACTACAGACTCGTGCTTGCTTGTATAAAAGGGGATTGAGTAGTCAAATTTGAGACCTGAGCATAGAAGAGGAGCAGATCAAAAAAAAAGGGAGCAGAAGAGCAAGAGAGTTCCAGAGTTTGAGAGAGAAGAGTCTGAGAAGAGTTTAAGAGTGAAAGAGCCTGTTGCAGAGAGTAAGAAGAAAAATAGAGTGCCATAAGTGTATCTGAGAGAGAAGTGAGATTGAGCAGAAGGGTATTGTCCTGACTTCTAGATCAGATCCAAAGTCAGATCGCTCTAGTGGAGCTACAGTTTTCTCTTTTTGTCATCATTTTTTGTTGTCTCTTTAGTTTTCTTTTTAAATTCTCTGTAAGCTGTGTGTCAGCGGAGCAAGCTGTGGTGCTCAACGGTGAGGTGTGATACTCGGACAGCAAGTTGTGTTGCTCAGTAGGAAAGCAAGCTGTGAGGCTCAGTTGTTTGTAGGGATTTCATCCCTGAAGCTGTGGATCAAAGGAGTTCAAGCTGTTTGGCAGCGGAAGCCTTACTCAATTGAGTCAGGGGTGGACGTGGATCTCAAGCTCGAGATCGAACCACCTTAAAATTGTCTTGCATTGTGTGATTGCCTATCTTTTCTTTACTACAACTAGTTGAATGCATAGGATCAATTACTGCAAGTCTTTAATGCTTTTCATATATTCATCTGTTGCTTATGCACGAGTCATCAACCAGTAGGTATATAGAAAGACGTGGCTAGAAAGATAGGTTAAGCCTATCCGAAATGCCACCTCTTACGTGAGGAGATGGAAGATCGAACCTCCGCCGACTACCAAACCCGGTTGATTGACTGATCTCTGAAATTGATTTGTGCTAGATCTTTATAATTCGACATTGATCTTAGTGATCGATAGCCATTTCTTATCAGATCTCCTGATAGATAATTCATACTATTCTTAGTGGTTCTATTCACAGTAGTGTCTTTTATTTCCGCATTCTTTTTAACTACTGTAGATTTTATAACTTGGGGTAGATCTATTTACCCAGCTCTCAGCACGACGTGTGGCATTAATCGGAACGTCGCGTGTGTTCGACTTGAGCGCATGAGTTTTTCACTGACACGGCCTTTGGCACTATGGTTCGCGCTTCTGGCTCGGCCTGACCCGCGCTTGAAGCTCCCTTGCGGGGTGGCATGACACCTGGGATAATTCCACCCTAACTGGGTGATCATTTGGCCGCTAACGGACCCAATATGGCGAGAAGTCAAACCTGTGTCGGGTGATCGGGGCCTTCTACTGACAGAGCCTCTGGTTCCTTGTTATGAAGGGCCGATGACATTCTTTCTCCTTAGGAGAGTCTTTTATTCAGGTGGCGGGCCACCTGGTAGACCATCACCCTTGGTCGGACGACGGGTATGGTGTATGCGGCACGATAGAGTCGATGCCGGTTCATTGGGCAGGCTTGGTCGCACTACCGGTTGTTTGTGAATTCGTCTCGACCCTCCTGAGGTGAAGTCTCCAGTGTTCATTACAGGTGACTTGAGGCTCTGGCAGCTTGAGAAGGCTTCAATATGTTGATCTTCATTGGCCTCTGTGCTTCAGTGGGTCGCATCATTTGTCCTTGCTGCTTGATCGCCGTCCAAGTGCCAACAACTACCATCACGGGCACACACCCAGGATCGAGCATGCCACAAGTGAACATAAGTCTGACACCTCTGAAATAAGGCAACGTCGCTTATATCTCTCAGGAAAGGAGACACGACTCATGCCACAACAACAGATATCGGGAAAACAAAACGACAGGCACAATAAGCATCAGCTTAAACAAGGAAATACAGTCCTCCCAACTGATAGCTCGACAACATCGGCTCCAGTGCCAAAGGCAATAGGGAGCACCTGGCACATAGGACGCCAATGACAGCACCGGATCACAAGGAAATAACGACAAAATGACAACGACGATAGCACCTGCAAGATCTTGGCTCTATACTGAACACAGAATCTCAAAACACAACTACAAGCTGGGTCACATCAAGGCATAACAGCAGCTGTACACACGACTGCAAGGGACTAGTCATGCATCGAGCAGCTCACCAAGAAAAGGACCCACAATAGCAAGGAAATGATAATCTCGGGGAATGCAACTCAAGGACCACAATCACGTCCTGAGAACATAACACCCAAGAAAAGAATTATAGAGGAGCAGAGGGTACTTAATCAGCAGACGTGCCGATAGATTCCCCAATACTCACAATGCTGATGCTAACACCAAAATGACTCCAGTGCGACACGGTAAAAGACCACATCAAGGCACATGAAGCCAAGATGAAGTCACATCGAGAAGGATAGTTCTCTCGATCGACCAGAATCTTACAACCAATGATCCTCGACCTGTGGGTGATCAACCCACACGCTTCCGCTGCACACTCATACAACGTACACAGGCAACAGAAATACCTTGGCATTTGCATCTCAGCACAAGCTCGGCGGCATCGCAATTCATGAAAATCGTAATATAACACGCCACGAGTACTGATCCTACAAGCAACCGATTGCAAATCGCCTCAGTGCAAACAAAGGAGAGCACCAGCTTCAGCACAACACACAAAGAAGAGCTAATCTCAGCTTATCCTTACGTCCCAGAATAATTATCGAGCCTTTACAACACATCGGCCGCTGAACACGGCACGACGAACATGGTGCACAATGGCTCCCAACATAAAAATTAGGTCCAAAGCCAAGCAACCATAAGACAAGGAGCGGATCAGGATCAAATAAACACAGTCCACACTTAAGTAGACACAGGGCAAAGGTATTACTAAGACAACAATTCTAAGGCTTACCCCGAGAAGATTCCACCAAACAGGACGAGAAGCATTAAGCTCGACTAACAGAAGCTCACCAGGAAGGGCAATCCTAGGTTCGCTCGAGCATCTTCTCAACCAAGGAATCTAATCGACCACTTTGACAGACGTGAAACACATCAGAAGCTACACAGACTCAAGCTGGGATGACCAAAATAACGTAATAACGTGTACGATCATCGCAGCAATGCTGAAAGTCACCAGCCACCTGAACAAACGATGGAAAAATCTCGAGCAATGTACTGCAGATTCCAGCCTTCCGGTGAACTCTGACAAGTACAACTTGATAGAGACAGACACCACGACGAAAAAGAGCATCCCGTCACATCCTGACGAGAGCAAAACCATCTCGTACGGTGCTAACACAGCACACACAAAACAACACATGAAAATCAAGCCGACAAAGAATCGCGAACCTAATGCCAGCTGAAGACTGTACTGGACTTTAAGGACTCTGGATACTGTATATCTCAGATTCCCATGTACTTCACACAACAACTCTTTGATACCAACTATGACGACCCGGATCCTGGATACCGGATATACCCGATACCACTTGGAACCCGTGAAGCCTCCCAAGAGTTGTAAAGCTCCGAAGGGAAAAAGGATTATCGTGTAGTACCATTTTTATGTTGTTACGGCTGTGCCTTGACCGTCTCATATTTCTTGTGATCTTCCTTTGACCGCAAATGTTTCTCGTTTGATCTCCTCTAGACTGTTTCTTTCCTGGCTTTCAATGTAGCAAGTGGCATCCTTATTGCGATTCTTGTATGACTGCCTTATCCTGTGCGGCCTCCATCAAGACCGCCTCTTAACCAGTTTTTCAGATTTGTTAATTTTGTGGGTTTATTGCATGATATTCCGTTTAGCCTCTCCAGGCTATTCTATCTCGATAATGTGACCTTTGATGGGTCTACATCATGATATTTCCTTAAAAGTCATTCCTGTAATGACTTATATATACATTCTTCTAGTTAAAAGAGCTTATTTCTTGAAAGTCCTTCAAGAGTTTTCTTTCTCCCACATGTATCGCCTTGCCTACATAGCTTGACCTTGGAGCTTGTGGCCATTAAACATTGTAGATGTCTAGATTTCGTGGGATCTCTGATCCAACCAAATCAATGCCAAGGCAATCACTTGAAAGGGCCCAGTCTGGTCTTAGGAGGAGCACCCGAAGTGTACTTGTCCCCCGGGGAGGTGTAATGACAAGGTGTGGTATTGTACCGAGTACTATCTAGCGTGTGAGTCTATGACATTCTACATTCTCGTGAAACTTGCTATACATACTTGAAAGCGTGAAGTACTTGCTCACGTGACTCGACTTGACTTGACTTGATACATGGCCACTCAGATGAAGTTCTGGTTAATCGCTCATGATATCTTGACTTGCAATATCTCAATTCCTATATCACGTCAATTATCTTGTGATCATGCTATTTATGTAGTCCACTTTGTTTGTATTTTTATGCTTCATTCATGCGTATTCATGAAATGGCTAATTACTTAAATTTTGCCTAGTGATAGAGTGTAATTCTTACTGAGCTTCTCGCTCACTCCCCTGTCTTTCACCCTTTTCAGGTAATTCGTTAGATGAAGTGCTTGAAACTGGGAATGGGCCAGCGTGATCGAGTGAACTTAGAGCCTAGAGGCTGGAGTCTTTTTATTTCTTGAGTCTAGTTAAGTGTAGTAAGTCTTGTTATTTTCTTTTCCTTATTTTCCCTTATTGGAGTCTAACACTGTAAATTGAATCAAGTTGAAAATTTTAAATTCTCAATGAAACTATATTTCTGTCAAATTAGTATGGCTTCCATGTGTCTTTGCTATTAATATCATCTATTGTTTACTCACTCTGATTAACACGACTGTTTCACTGCCACGTTCCGAGCACTACTTCCCGCTGCTATCGGTTTGGGAGTGACACTCCATCTCTCAAGCCCTCAATCCCTACTGAGTTGTCTACCTGATGATCTTCCGAGAGGTTGGGCGCCCTAGCTGCGAAGAAGGCTTCTTCTGGGGCGATTTAGGATGCTCTGGTATGCTCAGAGGATCCAGTACTCAAGACTGCCGAGTTAGTTGAGAGCCCTCCTTTTGAAGAGCTTGTCGATTATGTGCCTTCCAACGACGAGGGGGAGCGAGAATTAGAGTCGCGAGCTAGCACCCCATCTCTTTCTTACGGGAGTGACCTTCCCACATTCTGCCCGCCAAGACTGACGCTAGGACCACTGAGTGTGCCCAGCTTCCTTTTAGAAGAAGGAGGGATCACCTCAAACGTTGCCGATCCGGCCTTAGAGGTTTCAGGGTCTAGTGAGTTGGGGCTCGTGCCTCTTAAGGTGAAGTTTTCTTTGCACATGGCCTTCTATGCATCGGCCATCATTTGTAGCAAGAGTTTTGACATCCTATAGGTTTTCATTTCTCTTTCTTTTCTCTTACAGGGGCCTGCAGTCTCGTTAGGACTAGCGCTACCGGTGGCGGGAACCATGGTTGGTTTCTCTCCTTTCTAGTCCAGGGCCACGACTTTTACTCCCATCATGGGTACGGCTCCCGTGCTGAGGCCGGTTGCTTTGAAAGTCCCAGGTGGGTTGGTCTCATCACTAGGCTTTGGCCAGCCCTCTACTGAGCAGCTTCAACTCCTGTCAGCGGGGACCGGGCTAGAATTCGTTGATGCTATTTCTATTGACGCGTCAGTGACTATCGAGCTCAGGGAAGCGTTAGGCGACACTTCCATGCTGGCGATTGAGGCCGGGGATGAACTAGGACAGGCGGCCCAGATAGAGTAATATGACAAATTCATCTCCGATGGTGGAGATTTTGAAGAAGGGATAGTTGGTGAAACAACTACCCAGATGCTTACAGTCGGTACCGAGTCGAAAAAGGTGTTGTAGCTGGAACAGTCTGCATCATTCCCTTTGACGGATGAGGACCTTGGAGTTCTAAACCTTGTCCCTTCCACAGCGGTCGAGGTCGAAGTCTCAGTCCCAGCAGATATTAGGCCCATCGAGTAGCCTGAGAAAGAGTCGGTAGAACCACCTTCTTTATTGCCCTCATCTTCTTCACAACCTGCTTTCAATTAATAAATTAACTATAGAGTTCAGTCCAATAAAGTACAATCTATAGGGGAAGAAGTGTACTTTATCATCAGGTACGCCCCCGACTCTAGCAAGCTGGCAATTACGAACCTCTACACTACACCTCTGAACCTCGAGGAGAAACTACAACACCTAAAAAGAAAGGGGTGAGCCTCATCTCATTGGCTCAGTAGGGGTCCCATGGATCCCCACCACAAAACAGCGATGATAAATATCAGTGATATTGGAAATAACAATAACAACAGTAATAGGAGTAGCAACAGCAACAATAATGACAGGAGTAACAACCGTAGCACGAACAGTAAAAACAGTAGCCAGTGGAACCATGGCTCTCCAAGCTACTCCTAACAGCGACGAGAAGCAAACCCCAATCTCACAGTTGAGGACCGCCGAACCAATGAGAAACCCTAACAACACTACCAGGAAGGGAAAACCATGACAACACTATCGTGAAGGCCCATCCTCACTAACGAAGGCCCAACCCAAGACCATGCAGTCCAGGGGTACAGTCACAACTTCACCGTCGTGAACCCTACACTATCTATGGGTGAAACCTTGGTAACTCTATCGAAAACCTAGACCTCAACATTAGGAAACGTACACAAAAATCACCCGAAGAACCATGTCCTCGCTGATGGGAAACCAAACCTCGAGTCAAGAGAGTCACGTGTCGCATGATGGGAGAACCTACCCACTAGAAGTAAGGCTAGATGTGTCCACTAATGACTTAATCCTCGCCTCGGGTGTCTCCCTCCTCACCCTAGGTTGAAACTGAGACATCGTACAAGTAACACAAGGACAAGGGTCTAGTCAGGGTCATGCTCGTTAACATGGGTACGAAGTCTCTGAACACTTGTGCACACATTGACTGACTACGCTACGTCAGGCCCTCTAGTTGGTTTTCTTCGGGGTTCAGACTCGAGCTGCCACTGTGGGAGGCCCTACAACAACCAGCCTAAAATCATCTCTCTTGGGTCTAGCTCTCCGCAGTTCCCAAGCGGGTCGGCACACGCATGCCCAGGCAAGCTATGACTAGTGGGAAAGCCACTCGATGTGGGAAATCTCAAAAAGAAATCACCAGAGTACTGACAGACTATATACAAGCCTTCGCATGTAACTCAGAACACGGGGTGGCACGATGCCAACCAGACTCAGGATGACTAGCTAGACTCGCTAATCCAATGGCCATAGAGTCACGTGACTCATCCCAAGGCCGTTGTACCACATGGCATCATGCCATCAAATCATTCTAGTCCAAGAGTTAGAAACCACAGTCAAAAGCACTCTTAAGGCAACTCACAATCGCCAGGTCCATTCTCTTTCTAAGGGAGACTAGAAAGCTCTCAGCCCCTAGCTGGGTCACAGAAATTCATGGTCATTGGCCATACTCATGGCCCACGTGGAAACCACTTCCCTAAGAAGCTAACACTATACGGGGACAACCCTCTGCACATACATGAGTAAACACTCACTCGAACTAGCGAAACATGGAAGCCCAGAACTCACAGGATCACCTGGACCCTCAAAACCACACTGGCACGCTAGTTGAGGTATTATGATTCCTCCAGATATCAAAAAATACACACTCGATCTTCATGGGGTGTCCGGGACATCCATAGGGCAAAAGGTCGAACAAAGGGTCTCAACTGGGTTGACTGGCGGCCAAAAGGGGCATAAGGATTGCATTTTGGTTGACCATCCCACTGGGTCGGTCGACCAACATAAGGCTCGATCGACCAGCTAAATGGATCGGTCGATCGGTCCAGAGCCAGCCACTCCCCTAGCTTGGTTCGGTCAACTGAACCACCTAGGTCGGTCGACCAAACCAGGGCTGCCTGCCCTGTCCATGGCGAATTCGCCATCGTTCGACTGAATTGCCCATTCGGTTGATGATTTCGGTGTCGTCTGAATGGGACCCCCTCTTAGAGGTCCTAATCTATGCCCCAATCACCCCGGGTGATGGGAAAAATATGGGGAAATTCTTCTCCAACCTCGAAACTACTGGGAAGTACCATCCAAACCACAAAACTCTGCCGAATTGGTGAATATGTCACTCACCACAAAAACATGCATTTTTCATCCGGGCATGAACAAACCCACTCTTGGCCTCACCTCGACCTACAAATCACCAGAAAATGGAAAGCATAGGCTAGGGATTTGTCCCCATACCTCTAACGATGATTTCCCATGTCGAGGACACTGATTCCTCATGAAAATGGCCCTCGAACCCATGCCGACTTCACGAATCTGTGAATGAGCTTCACCGCGCCACCGCCCAGTTCCTCGCTCCATCCTCACTGACCCCCCCCCTTACGTGCCTCGCCACCTCGCCCACACCATCCTCCATCAGCCGCCCAGAGAAGGGAGGGAGAGAAGGAGATAAACGAGAGGAGAGAGGGAGAAAAATGAGAGAATACCTGCAAGGCAAATTACATCCAATCAGAAGCCATTATTCAAGCAAACACCAAACCATTCATTCATGTATATTTACTAGCTCCGAATGAAGAAGTGAAATGGAAATCAATATCTATGCCATAACCAAGTGCTTCATTTCATTCATTAAGATTTTCATTACACAGTACATGAACTCTTGACAGATGATCAAACGATATTGACTCCTTGACACATGGATGCAAGACTAAAATGCAAATACAAAAAATGGCTCACAAATGCGTAATAGCTCACAATGTCATACAAACATGCATACAAACATGTGGAGACGCATGCATAAACTATATAAACCTAGAGTAACTACTCCCCCTTTGGCATCATCAAAAGAGGGGAGGGGATACAAGAAAAGTGAACTAGATGACCCAACGTCAAACACGAAAGGGGAGGAAACAGAAGGCCCTTAATTGTCATCTGCAGGAGGCCCTTGGTCATCAAGGCGGCATCATATCTCATCAAGAGTATGGTCTTGAAACTGGAGACGGTGCTAAATATTGGCAAGGGCATTGTCATGAACCGGAGCACAGTGTTGGATGTCGGCAAGTGAAAAGTCTGGCGAGAGTCATCATGGCTAGTGGAGAGGTTGGTCATGTGAGTGGACATGTTGGCCATATTAGTGGATAGGGTATCCAAGACTGTGGAGAAGGTATCCATCCTACTAGTCATGGTGTCCATGAAAGTGTCAAGCCGGTGAAAAGATGTGTCAATTCGATTCCCAAGATTGGAGACTTTCTCCCCAAAGGCATCAACACGAGTTTCCAGTCCATAAAAACATCTATCAAAGGTCTCATAATCTACTCAAGGTGACTTTCCAGCACTGTGAGTGGAGGACTCCCCATAATGGAACTGTGGTGGAGGTGGCATGTCCCAATCTGCATGTAGAGGGGGAGGTGGCTGCTCCTCGGGCTAAACTGGAGGTGGGGCTTGCCCTTGAGCTTCCTGCTATCCTTCCTCGTCTTCTTCATCAGTTTTAGATTCTTCTCCATAAACCCTCACCTCTCTATGTAGCTCTCCATCATGACCCCAATAATAGCTGAAGTCTGTGAACATCTTATGTTTGTTGTAAACATCATCTTGTCGCACTGGAATGAACACTTCATTGGCCAAGCTGATACCTGCATAAATGAAAACTCCAGTTAATTGTGAAGCATATGGCAAGGATCTCCTTCTTTGAGTACGACTGGACCCAACTAAACTCGTCATAAGGCGACCTATGTTTATGGTCACCCCATTCATCACATGATAAAATAGGAACCTGTGCACTTCAGTGACTTCATTTCGACTTCCACCCTTGGGATAGATGAGGGTGGTAAACATGTGGTGTAGAATGTGCTACAGTGGAGGGAAATCATTGGCATTCAACTTGAGCAAGTTACTGACCCCATGCACATACTGTAGGTCATGAGCATAAAGCTCTCTGGAACATGACCATGCCCAAATACCATATCTGCACCCCTAGCTGAAACTCCTAGGGCCCTCTCAAATAATTTTGAATTGATAGGAATCTGAACTCCTTTGACAACAATGTTCAAATGCTCATTTCTCATAGTTAAATTGCCATAGAACTGTTATACAAGGTTGTGATAGTATTTGGTAGACCTTGTGACAAAATCAGTCCAATCATCCTGAACCTTAAAAATAGCACTTATATCAGGGAAGAGTTCATTCATCTCACCAAAATCGACTAGACGGGGGTCGAGTATGGGACATGGGCACAGTGGCTGTGCACGTAGAGGTGCAGAAGCCCACAGTGGTGGAGGAGCTAGAGCCTCACCTCCCCTGGCACTAGACTCCCCCTGGGTAGAATGCCAAGAACTTCTTCTAGGAGCCATCCTAGACATGAAAACTGCGGTGGAAGCCCTTAGATTACAAACCCGTTCCCTTGGGAGTAGTTGGAGACCAGATAACACACCGAGGATGGTGAAAAAATGATTCTCCACAAGCTGGGAGCCGAAGAAATGGCTTCAAGGTTGCACAAGCTGCCACGTAGGTTTCGTCCCAAAATGAAGATGAAAAAATCAGATCTTGTGCGGATAGAAGAAGGGGAAGGTTTTTTGGGCTTGAGAAGAGGAGTTTTGGTGTTCTATGGTTAGGGACGAAAGTTGGAGAGTGAATGGGGGCGTTGGAATAAAGAAATGGGGTGAGAAAACCCCTTTCAAAAGGGTTCGGATGGGTGGTCGGCTGGGCCGGTTCGCCAGTTTCGTTCGACCGAACCAGGGTGTCAGTCGACCGAAATGGTCGGCCTACCCTAATTTTCACCATTTTTTCCTTCTTTTTCATTTCTTTCCCCTTTTTTGCCTTCTTTTTATTTTTCATTTCTTCCTTTTTTTTCTTTTTTGTGTGTGAATGAACGATTTGAGTGAGACTTCTAAGACGATTTGACTTAAAGAGCTTTTCTGAAACTCCCTCATTTTTAGCTTACAAATATCCATTTAGTCATCATCAAAATAGATCAGAAATTAAACATGAGGAGGGGGTTCAACAGGAAGGTATATAGACATCCTTCCCTCCTCCCTATTGGCTTTTGTTTAGAGTTTATAGCAGGGTGTTAACGTCATTGTGTTATGACCAGGACTGGAATCTGAGGGGGAGCGCATGCCGGCTCCTATCGAGGATAACCAGGGAGAGCCTTCCGTCTCCCTGATGGTTGCTGGGGACGACCGGATTATGGGAGAGACTCTGCCCTCCCCGACTCTAGCGGTGGATGTCGTCGATGTGGAGGAGAGGTTACCCTTGTCGACCCCTAGCGGAGATGCCGCAGGCATGGCGGGAGCCATGCTGGGTGAGGATCAAAATCTTTCTCAAGTTTTTCACCCTGTCTTGTCACAGGGAGGCCCTGGATGTTACTGACTCCCCTTTGTGTTTGGTGAGATTATGCAGGTCCTCCTGGTGTACTGGCCGAGATGGGCCATTCTTCCCTGGACCTGGGGGTCGAGTGGCCTATGTCCGCTTCTCCGCCAGAGCCACTACTGGATGCGAGCATGGGTGCGGCCTTGCTTCAGTGAGCCCGAGGTTACCTGGGAGGTAACCCACTGCCTTTCCAGGAGGAGCTTAGGCAGCGGTTGAGGGACTGCACTCAGGGCTATCATAGCCTCGGCTTCCCACGTAAGCTCTGGATGTCTGGCTTGGTCGGCATCTGCGCAGAGTACCTGCGGCTCCTAGAGGCTCAGGCACAGAGGGCTCGATGGTAAGCTGCCATCCGAGAGGCGGAGGAGTAGCGGGCTCAGCTTGCGTTGGCCACGGTCGAGCAGAGGAGACTTGCTAACGTAGCTGTGTCACTTTCTCGAGACCACACCGTGCAACTAGGCGAGGCGGAGAGTCGAGCTGAGGCCTTGCAGAAGGCCTTAGAGGAGCAGCAGTGAGCCGTGGAGCTAGCTAGAGCCGAGTGGCGGACTGTCGAGACTAGGGTCGAGGCTAGTGTTCAGCTTGCGTCGACCTTGGAGGCGGAGCTGGTGGCTACGGAGTCTCGCCTAGCAGCACTGGAGGGGAGTGAGCCTGGGATCTGATTGTATCACCCCTCTTTCTTCTTCTTTTGTGTTATCCGGACTATATGTGTTTTGTTACCCCAAGGGCATGTCTTGGGCTCCCTTTTACAGGGTATTAATGACAAACATCTAGATTTTGGTGTTGTTATCTGTTGAGTTGTTCTACTTCCTATTCCATGGAACAGTGTTGGGTGCAGGGACTGGCGACCACTTACTATTAGTCGTGCTTGATTTTCTCCTACTATGTACTGGTGCAGGGGGCAGGAGACTGGGCTTACCCGATGCTCGGGCATTGAAATAGAGGACTAGGTATGGGGAATGGTGTAACTGGATTTTGAATACTGGGAGCTGAGTGCGGGATACTGGGAGGTAGGGGAAAAGACCAAGCACTAGGGGTCAATCCCTTGAAGGGGAAAGCCCATGTTGTACAAGGTTAGCGTAGGGCTATCGGGACGTGGCGGCCTACGGGGTTAAGGCTGGGAATTGATTCTAGAATGCTTCGGTTGTAGGTTGACGCCCGGGTATTGGCTGTCTTTATGTCATTAGCTGACAATGTGGTTCACATTGACTTGAGAAACTGGAGTTGGGCAGGCCGAATGGCCTTGGGAGACATCGTAGCCAAAAGCTAGGATTGGAGACTGGAGTTGGTTGGCTGACTTGTGAAGGGGTTGTAGCCGAAATGCTGAAGCTGGGTACTAGGATTGGGTCTGAGTGACTAGCCCACAGATGCACTGTAGCCAAACCACTGGACTGGCGATTGGCACTAGAACCGAGTGGCTAGCTTGTTGAGGCGTTGTGGCTGCGGTGCTGGAACTGGCAACTGGTACCGGAACTGAGCGACCGGCCTGCGAAGGAGTTGTAGCCGTGATACTGGGACTGGCGACTGGCACTAGAACTGAGCAGTTGGCCTGTTGAGACGTTGTAGTTGTAGTGCTGGAACTGGTAACTGGTACCGGGACTGAGTGGCCAGCCTGCGAAGGCATTGTAGCCGTAATACTGGGATTAGTCAGCCAACCGTGGAGGTAGGTAGCCAAACGTTCGATGCTGGAATTGATGTAGGCCAACCCTCGGGAGCGTAGTGGGCATCGTTATTATGGGGTGGTGCTGAGGTCGCCATTGGCAGACTGTCATGGTTGATGACCTTCGTCGATGAGGAGTGGAGAAGGAGGGAGTCTCTCTCTTTTTTTCCCTTACCGGCTCTACCACCCTTTCGGGTTTTCACCAGAGCTGCCCCCCTTTAACTTTTTTCGGTACGCCCTTGCGGATTTTCACACCGAGGGGTCATCCAATTTTGCCTGAGGCGCCCTTTCGGGTTTTCACCTCAGCTGGGTTGATGGCAATTTTTACCCCTAGTGGTCCCGTGTGGTTGCCCTGATTATTCACAACTGTATCGCTGCCACGTTCCACTGCTATCGGTTCGGGGCGTAACAGAGTGTGAGTTTGTTTAGACTGTGAGTTAATTTGCATTAAGGGGGTGCCTGATTAAGGGGGAGTTTGCGTTCATTGCATATCTTGTTCATAACATACCGTTGCTACATAAATTTTTGCCTTGATCTTCAAAAAATACTTTACCAATCAGTAAGCACATGACTCACTATTGCCATCATCAAAAAAGGGGAGAATGTTAAGTACATGATGTTTTGATGATGTCACACCATGAGTCATTAGCAAATTGGCTCAGAATTTCATGCCATCCCTTGATGTGTCTAGGTGTGAAGATATCCTGCCAAGCGGTTAATATGCATCGACCTTGTTTTTTAATTGCATCGACCTTACTGAAGAAAGGGGTTTAGGTGTGTCGATCCTTGCTTGCTTCAAACAGTGATGTGCACTGACCTGATTGCTACAATCAGTCAGATGTGCATCGACCTTCACATGCTTCAGAAAAATGTGCATCGACCTTTATAAGCAATCAGTCAGATGTGCATCGACCTTCATGTGCTTTAGAATAATGTGCATCGACCTCTATATGCAATCAGTCAGATGTGTGTCGACCTTTGTATGCTTCAATAGTAATGCACACAGACTTGGTTGTGGCAATTACAAATGTGCACAGACTTGTTCATGCTGTTTGGAATGTGCACAGACTTGGTATGCAATATGCATAGACGTTATTGAGCCTAAGGTCACATGTGCATCGACATCCACTAAAGAAGTTCAAATGTGCACCGACCTCAGATGAAGAAGTTTCAAATGTGCGTCGACCTTTACTGAAGGAATTTCTATGTGCACCGACCTTGTTTCTCAATGTGCATCAACCGCCACTGAAGAAGTTCAAATGTGCACCAACCTCAAGTGAAGAATCTCCAAATGTACACCGACCTTGCCAAAGGCCAAGCATCTGATGTGCACTGACCTTGCCAAAGTTCAAGCATCTTATATGCACCGACCTTGCCAAAGGCCAAGCATCTTATGTGCATCGACCTCGAAGACCAATCTTCAAGGGAACCTTAGGAGCTGCATCGACCTTGTAGAAGATAGGTCAACCTCATAAGTCATGCCAAGCCAGCTGCACCGACCTTAATGATGAAGAGCTTCAAATGTGCATCGACACATCTTGGCTCCCAATGCCATTTTTAGCAGACCTGTACCTATTTCAGAAAAGCATATAGAGACCAAAAATAGGAAGTGCAAATGCCAAAATTCACATCTTTTGAGGTCTAGGAAGGCATCTTTTGCTCAGTCAACCTTCCTGTCATCATTGGATAACTATATCAGCCCTTTTGGTCCATGAAAAAGTAAGTTACCATTTCTGGGAACAGTTAGCTATCCTGGTACCCACCTTTTTGCCCCACCCAATCACATGGTCTGTTTGTGAGATCCCTCAGGACAAAAGGACGTCCTTGACAGTCCTACCTGCAGAAGAAGAAGATGCTACAGATCTTACTTGGGAAGCTCCTCTCACTTTTTTTTCTAGTCAACCAAAGTAACAAAATGGTGGAAATTTCTCTACTGCCTCCCTAGCCAATCAGAGGCTGTCAAAACAAATGGTCCTTGAAGACTAATGATTATTTATGAAGAGCTAATTCCATTCAGCCTGGAACCTCCTTCTGGGAGGGCTAATTGTGGTTATAAAAAGGAAGGTCCCCATGCAAGAAGTCAAGCTGCTACAAGAGTTGAAGCCGAGCACTTTAGGAAGAATCAGAGTGCAAAAGAAAGAGAGGGAGAAAAGAAAGAAAAGAGAGATAAGTGCCTGCTAAGCATCGTGTGAAAGAAAAGGCGAAAGAGAAGGAAGAAAGTCAGCTGCCAGCATAGCCAGCCTTGGTTCCTTCTCCCCGTTGATGCTTGCCCTGTCATTCACAATGCCATTTTCATCTGGAGTCATTGCACCTGTAGCAGTTTCATTCTTTTTCCTTTATTTCTCTTGTTTCCTTTTGTTTGGTCAACTTGTTCTCTAGGGGCTTGTCTCCGTGTGTGGTGAGGACCTCGTCCTCGTGAGGAGTTCACTCCTCGTGTGGGGCTTATCCCCGTGTCTAGCTATAGTGACAGCGCGTGTGTGTGGTTATCCATCTTTTGGCCAAAGAGTGGAAGCCTCTCCTTGTTGGGAGGGGGGTGGACATAGGCCGGTCCTATGACAGTCGAACCACCTAAAAAATCTTGTGTTATGGTGTGTTGTACGCTCTCCATCTCTCCTACCCCCACTCACAGGTTCTCCAAGCTCTCTGCTCTTCCATTCCACTGATTAACTCAATGATTTCAGTTCAAATTTGTACTTCAATTTTGGTTCATCGTTGTCCATCTTGATCATCGCTAAAAAGGCCCATTGTGTTAACCTAGATTTAGTCACCTCCCCTCTAGATCCCGGACGCCTAAGGGAATCTAGTCCGAGCTCGGTGCTCGACTAGGGCCACGCATTAACTACAGAGTCCAGTCTAACAAAAGTATAGTCTACAGGGAAAGAAAGCGTACTCAACACTGGGTGAACACCCGACTCTAGCGAGCTGGCAACTACGAACCTCTGCGTTGCACCTCTGAACCTCGAGGAGGAACCGCAACACCTGAAAAGATAGGGGTGAATCTCATCTCATTGACATAGTATGGGTCCCGCAAAACCCTACCACAAAACAACGACAGTAAATAGCGCTAAAAAGAACAACAGCAACAGAAGTAGGACCAGCAATGATAATAATAACGGTGGAAGGGAACAGTCGTAATAAAATCACGGTAGCTGCTGAAACCATGTCTTTGTAAGTACTCCTACGGCATGAAAAGCAAACCCCAATCTCATCATCAGAGGACTACCGGACTAAGGGGAAAAACCCTGGCTATGCTACCAGAAGAACCATCACGACACCTCTGTTGTGGAGGCCCGTCCTCACAGACGAAGACCCAACCCGAAACCACGCGGTTCAGGGGTGCGGTCACGACCTCGCCATCGTGAATCCTACACGCACGAGTGAAACCTCGGTATGTCTACTGGGAACCCTCAACCTGAAAGTTGAGAAAATGCTGGGAAGTCATCCGAAGAAACACGAAGAAACTCATCTCGTGTGACAGGAGTACTACCCACTAGAAGCAAGGTTAGATGCGGCCACTGACGATTTAGTACACAACCTCAGGTGTCTCCCTACACACCTCAGGCAGACACTGAGACACCATACACGGAACACAAGACAAGGGTCTAGTCAGGGTCGTGCTCGTCAGCACGCGTCTAAAGTCTCCGACCACGTGTACATACACTAACTAACTGCGCTACATCAGGCCCTCTAGCTAGTTTTCCTCCCAGCCCAAATTCGAGCCGATACACTGAGAGGCCCTACGACAACCAACCTAAAAATTATCTCACTCGAGTCTAGCTCTTCGCCACTCCCCAGTGGGTAGACAAATGCGTGCCTAGGCAAGCTACAACTAGTGGGAAAGGTCACTCGAGAGAAAGACTCTCTGAAGAAACCAATGGAATATTGACAGGCTACACACAAGCCCATTACACATAGCTCAAAACACGGGTGGCACAATGCCACCAAACTCTGGACAGAAAACTAGACCTACTAACTCAACGGTCCTTGAGTCACGCGACTCAAATCAAGACTGTTGTACAGGATAGCTCCATACCGCCAATCTGCCCTACTCCTAGGGTCAAAAGTCATGGTAAAATAATTCTTAAGGCAGTTCATAATTGTCGAGTTAAATCCCTTTTCAAGGGAAACCTAAGGAAACCCTTAGCCCCAAGCTGGGTCATAAGATTCATAATTCATGGACCATACACTTGGCCCACAAGGAAAACGCTTTCTGAGAAAACTAACGGGATGTGAGAATAGCCCTCCGCACCCATACCAATGTATAGTAACTCGATCTAAACAAGAAAGCCCAGAACACTCAGGGTCACCCAGACCCTCAAAATAACTGGGGCACACCAATCGATGTAATACGGTACCTCCGTACATCCAAAAATATGGTCATGGTACCCACGGGGCGTCTGGGATATCCACGAGTTCAAAAGTCGACCAATGGGTCACAATCGGGTCGACCAAGGGCCAAAACAGGCCAAAACAGGGCATTTCGGTCGACCAAACCCCTGGGTTCAGTCGAAAGTGGTTGGTTGACCGGCCAAAGGGCTCGGTCGACTAACCAAAATGTGGTCGGTCGGCCGACCACGACTGCCTTGAAACACCCCCATGGCGAACGCCTGATCAGTCGACCGAAAATGGCAAAATACTCTCAGAATCCCACCTAGGGGTCCGATTCTAGGCCCCAATCATCCCCAGGTGATGGGAAAAATAATGGGGAATCATTCCCCAACCTCTAGACCACCTAGAGGACCCATTTAAATCCTAAAAATGTGATTAAATCGGAGGATCCATCGCTCATCTCAAAAACATACTTTTTAACCCCCTACGTGAAATAAATCACCCTCAGCTCACTTCAGCCTACAAAACGTGGAGAAAATAAAGTGCACGTGCTAGGGAACCATCCCCTTACCCCCACTGAATATTTCCCACACCAAGGACATCATTTCCATGCGAAAACATTTCACGAAACACCGTCGGGTTCATGAACTTGCAGATGAAGCCTCGTCGTGCCTCCACTGCCTCAATCCTCTCCCCATCCTCGGCCACTTGCCACCCGCGTCGCCTTCGCCTCATCCTCGCCTTCCTCCGTCAGTCACCAAAGAAGAAAGGGGGAGAAAGAGAGAACATGAGAGGGGGCAGAGGGAGACTAATAGGGTGTTTGGTTGCTCTTTTATACCTCTTTTTTCTCTCAATTTTAAAAAAGAGAGCAAGAGATCTTATAACCATGTTTGGGAAATCACCCGTAGTTCTCGTTAAGTGTTCGCATTCAAGAAACCACCGAGAAGGACGATGTAATTCTTTTGTCCAAGTAAAAAATGTGATTCCTCTAAATCTCTCTCTTGCTCTCTCTCATGATGTTTGCATGCGTGCGTGATCATCATCTTGGTAGGGTCCCAATCTCAGCAATAGTCTACACCACAACTCTCCTAGAACACAGGAATGGATGGAACTTGTTAGCCAGATGTCGAAGTGCTGGCACAGGAAAAAGGAATTTGGGAAAATTAAGGTCACTCTACAAGCCCACAAGCAAAGGAGACCTCCCTGAAGTAATCTAACAAACAGCAAGTACTCTTCTTCCTTGGGCTTTGACAACGCACTCCATTTTTCAGGGATTTTGTCAACTCTCATTGCTTTCTTGGAGAAACAAGTGGGGCAGACTGCAGTTTATCATTTCTTTATTTTTCATGGAACCGAATGGATAAAAAAATCCCAAGGAAACGATCAACTCGTGATCCCAAGTTCAAATTCCGATGAGTTTATTTGACTCACATTCTTTGGGAGGAGCGTTGGTATGCGAGGGCGAGCCCGATAAACTCAACGCGCAGAAGGAAGCATCCTCGTTACGAGTGACCAGACCCAAATCCTGCTAAACAAATACTTGCCTGCAGCTTTTTTTGTCACCCCGCGTTGGCCGTAAACACTGTTCTATGTCAAATCCCCTCCCCATATCATTGACCAACAACTTTTAAGAAAAACAACTACAATAACTAGACCCTCCCCGTCTTCAAAGTTCGAACTACTGGTTTCACCGCGGTCTAAATTTAGATGGGATCCTTTTAAAGACCCTTTCCTAGCCGCTCCCATGTTCCAAATCTGCGAATTAGCACAAAACTTGCTGTACAGCTGGCAGTTGGCCAGGGCTATTATAAATAACCAGTCTGCTGGAACATTTGAACTCAATACCAAGATTCGGCGGCTCGATGATCCGTAAACAGATTTTCTCTGATCCGATACAATACATCCGAGTGACAACCGACTCAACCCGACTCGACGTGCATCATCTCCTCTCTCTCCCTCTCTCTCTCTCTCACCGTGACTCGACCCGACTCAGCCGATTCTAAGAGTGATCCACATCGTATCAAATTTTTTCAGGTACGGTACAACACGCTTGAGTCAGCCCGAGTCGACAAACCATACTCAATGCAATCAAAGTCTTGTGGATCTTTATCTCCTCCTCGCCCTTTATCCACACCCTCGTGTTTCTCTGTCAAAATTCATACGAAGGTTGACGTGAGAGGTGCAGAATAGTGGAAAAGGTCGGCAGGGGGATGAGTCGAGGACGAACAGGACATGATGAGCCAGAAAATAATAATAGATGCCCAGGGCCAGACGCATTTCATTTCACAAGATTTCTCACGGTAACAAGCCAAGCAATCAAAAGAACAGAATTCCATTTCAAACGCCAGCCAAGGTTACTTGCAGTTCCTTCCGCTTAGGAAGTCCATGTTACACAGGTAATCAGGAAACAAGCTCAGGGTAATGTCAAAGCATCGTCCATAAGTGAAAAAAAATGTCTATTGTATATTGTGACAAGATTGACATTTATAAACTAATGAGGTACGGTACTTAGCACGGGGGGAAGAACATAGTGCCCGTCAGGTGGGGGAGACGAAAAACATGGCAAATTTATATCATTATATAGCAAACTGGAACTAAATAAATTTATCCCAAAACACAAAGTTAAGCCGACTAGCTTCTGACTGGCGTTAATGACGGCTTCTGGTCTCAAGAAGTGCCTCTCCAAACAGATAAGTTGGTGAATTAGGCTGTGATTTTATCACCATTCATGGACTGACCATGTTGAACTGGAACCGTGACAATTGCTGCGGTATAGTGGAGATGACCGGCCCATATCTCTACATACATGTTCACAGTATACATTAGTTACATCGTTGCATCCACAGATTATGATTATCACAGAATTCAGTATGACTCGGTAAAAAAGGAAGAAATATTTCTGCATCATTATTGATGGTTCCCAAAGTATATGGATGCAGCCACACCCTGCTGTTAACAAATGTGACATTTGTTCGACAGCTGTAAGAATGGTTCCAGGTGGCACTCAGCTTGCTATGATTTCAGGCAAGCCATTCAGCTTGTTGAAATAATGTTCTAAAAGACAAGCTTACACTCCAACTGGCTTTTCATTTAAAGAACAATGGAACAAAATAGAGTGGAGAAACAACCAAGAAAGTAGTGGATAATTTGGCAAAAGAAACCAGAATGGGTATTTGGTTGAACAGGGAGTGACCTCCCACCCCCTAGCAAAAGGAAACATTATCTTAGCAGACATAGATTACATTAAGTAGATTTGGTTTTAACACTAGTGGATCAAGAACAACAGGAGAAGTAGAGTGGATAATTTGAGGGGAAGTGAATAGTACCACTGTGTATATCGTTAGTGGGGGGGATCCACTCGCTCCGATAAGGCCCAGCACTGGCAAGCTCACAGCCCAGGGTCCAACAACAACTGACTAACAATCCAGTACGCAACCTGCCAAGGCCTGCAGAAGCACTGGCCCGGAGCCCAGACCCCGTACGCTACGTGCGCCTCCGTCGTTCGGCGACAGCGACGCACGTCTCCACAACCATCACTGCATTAATGGCGGGACAACCACAAGACGACAAAAGAACAGCGGACCAATGTCCATTCCACCGAAAAAGGAACGGCGGGTCAGCGCCCATGCCACTGGTAAAGGAACGGCGAGTCAGCGCCACACCTCCCCTACCCTGTCAGGCGAGCAGGCGAGCGACCCACGTCTCCACAGGCCAGGACAACCCCAACAGCACCAAGTCAGAAGGCAAAAGTCAACAAAGCAAACTCCAGAAAAACCCTATAAAATATAAATAGGACCATGGCCAGATGGCCAGGAAGGTATGCAACCTCTGCCGTTCAAGCTCTCTCTGTTCTCCTGTGTCGGAGCGCTCCCACAATCCATCTGCGTTTGTCTGACTTAAGCAACAGCGGACCATGGCCAGATGGCCGCCTTCTGACGTCTCTCTATCCCTGTAACTTTTCCCTCGAGGCCACCTTCTTCATCCCACACCAAACAACTTTCAGGGGTGCAACTCGTGGTTCGAGGTGACTGATCTTGACCTCTACAGTTAGCAAAAGGATGTACAAGTGAGGAGGGAGTAAGAACAAAAACTCCCCCTATGCAAAGAACAACAAAAGAAGCCTCTAATTCCCCAGCAAGACAAAAATATAAGCGCTAACTGTCCACTATACAGAAAAATAGCAACTCCTTAAACGTTCACAAGTCCTCCAGAGATCTCTCTCTTTCTTATTCCACCTCTAAAGGGGTGAAGAAGTGCCTCAAAGATATCAATCATAATAAAGATAGCAGTCAGAACCAACCATTAGCCCTGTCTCTTGCTGTGATTCATTCCAATCCCCGGACCAAGCCAAGTTAGCTCATTTTACCATCTTATCTAAGTCGATAGCTTCTTTTCTGAAAACCCTTCCATTTCCCTCTCTCCCCAAAGTGTCCAAAGAATAGCGTGCAGGATTAGCCACCACACCCTCTCACACACTTTTGCCCTAGCCATGTCAAAATAGATACATGCAGACCCAGAAGATGGAGTGCTGCCACTAATCATCTCTCAAGTAGGTTGACATTAACCCAAGCTAATGTAAAAAAAGAGACTGAGAGCCTGAGATAAAATAATGCATTTTCAAGAGGTGTGCAAAGATGGACACAATAACACTTGGTAACCAGACCAGTGACACAAGCGCAACAGCTCCTCTATGTATCATCTCTGACCTTGCCATCAAAGATGAGAACATGACCTATGCCTAAAATAAAAGAGGTTTTAAGAAGCAGTCAGGAACCACCATCTAAAGTGGCAGGATCCAGCATCTGAGCTGTTCCCAGTGTGGAGAAGAATTAAGAATGTGAACCTCTGATGCACCTAAATTGAACTGATCATTGACACCAACCCTCATGATCTTGAAAGAAAATGAGAACCTAAAATTTATGGAATCTCTGTCGTAGATGATGATGATGATAGTGGAGGATGGTGGACCCTACCTGAACATTGTCATAAAGTTCAAACAATGGAACAGCAAGCAATTTCAAGTTCTTCGGCACTGCAAAGTACTCTCTTTCAGATAAGTGCACAAGGAAAAGTTTCTTACACTCCTGGAACAAAATTCCCATCGTCAGTGTAAAGAAATGCATCAACAGAACAAAAAGGTTAACTTGACAAATCCCAATTTACCTTGGGCTTAGTGATGTGAGGTGGGCAATATGGATACATTATAGTTTCAAAGTTTGGTCTCCACCAAGTAGCAACACATTCTCCAATCTGTAACAAATGAATGCTTTTATATCCAGGTCTCAACAAGCTCGACGAACACAGAAACAAGGATGCAATCATGTGAACATTAATACATCTAGTAAGAATTTTCTTCTCATTTGAAGACAAAAATAATTAACTCTAGATGTAAAACTGTAAAATGTTGACTCCAAGACTTCAAAAGTACAATTAGAAGGCATGCCTGCCAATTTGGTTGAAAAGAACTAGCAGCAAGTTTACTAGAAAGTTTCCTCTTCAGACCCTCAATTTCTGCACACACACACATTGATGTCAAATGCAAGTAGATAGCATGCAAGAGGCCCACCGTAAGGTGAATGGTTTGAACCTTACCATTTTCCCCGGGCTTCAAGCGCCCACCTGGAAGTTTGCAAAAGGTATTCCCAATCTGCAGCAGCAGTATGTGGGGATGGTTATGCTCATGCACCTGAAACCAAAGGCATGATTTATCAGGCTGCCAGAGCAAAAAGAACAAAGGAACATGCCAAGTCAAGTTACTATTGCCAAAAACACATCTAAGTGAAACAAAGCGAACGACAGTACACACACACACACACACACACACACGCACACACACACATATATATATATACACACGCTACCCCTCTTTGGAGCTCTGGCTAGATTGTAACCTAAAAATGGAAAAAAAAAAAAAAAAGGTGCCTGGGGGATGTTCAATGGCGATCCAACAGTGCCCGGATTAACCCGGGGTGCCTCGGTTCTGATGCGAGCATGGGCATGGCGCTAGGCACTTTTTCTGTTTTTTTTTTCCATTCTAACCTCTTTTCTTCTTTTCAATGTTTTTTAACCCTCTGCACCCTGCTGGACACCTTCGCAATGTGAGTCACTCAATACAGATCCAGTGGCTGCGATACAGTCCACTGCCTATGTATATATCTACAATTAAAAACCCAATTGACTCAAGGATACAAATGCAAACAAAATGTTACATGACTTGCTATGATGTCCCCATCACTTCTTCAATTGTCTATTCTCCTTTCTATACATTTGAAAATTTTCAAGCAGATTTGCATATGCATCATCCCTCTATTGAAAAGGTCTCGAAGTGATTGTTTACCTGATCCTCACTTTCGTCTGCCATGAAGCAGAGATTGTCTTCATCTTCATCCGAAGAGAGGCTTTCATCCTCCTCTTCTTCATTGCTCCAAGTGGATTCCATGGCCTTGGGCTTCTTTCCCTTGGCCTTGGTCACCTGCTTCATCAACTTAGGACACTCTCCTCGCATGTGTCCTAGTTTCTTGCACTGGTAGCAAATCAAGTTTCAAACTTCTTAAGTTGAGTAAATTTTAAGTTGGAATTTCTACTTACCTGGGAGTTCTTCTTCGTCATCTGGAGTTTACCTCTTCTTCTTAGGAAATTCTTGAATTGTCTAGTGAGCATAGCATGGTCGACCAGTGATGTCTCTGGGATGTCATCTTCATCCTCTTCATTTGAGTCTTCTATGTTCTCAGACACCTTGAGCCCAACAATCTTTTTTGGTTTGATATCTTCCTCACTTTGCCAGAAGTTAAGCTCATATGTCATGAGAGAGCCTATCAGTTCGTCAATAGTCAGTGTAGATAGATCCTTTGAATCCTCAATGACAATGGCCTTGGTGTGCCACACTGGGGTGAGAGATCTGAGGATCTTCCTGACAAGTTTAGTTTGAGCATATTCTTTACCTAGAAGTTTCAGATTGTTTGTTAACTGAGCGAATCTTGCATACATTTCAGAGATAGATTCTTCTGGCTTCATCCTAAACATCTCATATTTAGAAGTTAATAGATTGGCCTTGGTGGCCCTTACTTTAGATGTCCCCTCATAGATTAGCTCAAGTCTATCCCACATTTCTTTTGCGGATTTGCAAGTGAAGATTCTTGAGTATTTTGTAGGGTGGATAGAACATTGCATGATATTCATGGCGCTCCAATTAGTAGTGAATTTTTTGACTTGATCTGGGGTCCAAGTGTCATCTACCTCGGGTAAGACAAAAGGACCCTTACTAACCACATGCCAAATCTGATGATCCTGGGCACGTAGAAAAACTTACATTCGATTCTTCCAGTATAGATAATTAGTACCATCGAAAAATGGAGGTTTGTTGATGGCTTTCCCCTCAGCTACATAACTGCGAGGGACACTGCCATCGGATCTCTCTGGGTCGTTAGACCACATCTCTAGGAAACCTGCTTTGATACCAGTTGTTGGATGGTTAAGAGAGGATCAAGAGGGGGGTGAGTAGATCCGGGTTAATACAATGAGTGCTTTTAACGATGATCAAGATGAATAGTGATGAACCAAAAATGAAGTTCAGATCTGAACTGAAATCATTGAGTTAATCAGCGGAAAGAGCTAAGAGCTAGGAGAACCTGTGAATGGGGGTAGGAGAAATGGAGAGAATGCAGCACACCATAACACAAGATTTTTAAGGTGGTTCGGTTGTCTCAGGACAAGCCTACGTCCACCCCCCTCCCAAGAAGGAGAGGCTTCCACTCTTTGGCCAAAAGATGGATAACCATACACACACGTTGTCGCTACACCTAGACATGGGGGCAAGCGCCACACGAGGAGCAAACTCCTCACCACACACGGGGACATGCCCCACATGAGGAACAACTCCTCACGAGGATGATGTCCTCACCATACACGGGGACAAGCCCCACATGAGGAACAACTCCTCACAAGGGTGATGTCCTCACCACACATGGGGCAAGCCCCACACAACAAGTTTACTTGAAATAGAGAAACAAGAGAAATAATTAAAAAGAACGAACTTGCCATAGGACCAAATGACTTCAGATGAAAACGACACCATGAATGACAGGGCAAGTGTCAACAGTACGAAGGATCCAGGGCTAACTGTACTGGCTGCTGACCTTCTTCCTTCTCTTCCTCCTTTTCTTTCATGCGGGCTTCGCAAGCACTCATCTTCCTTTTCTTTCCTTTCTCCCTCTCTTTCTTTTGCACTTTCATTCTTCCTGAAGGGCCCAGCTTCAACTCTTGTAATAGTACCCTTCTTACATGGGGTCCTTCCTTTTTATAGCCGCAATCAGCCCTCCTAGATGAAGGTTCCCGGCTGAATGTGATTGGCTCTTCATAAATAATCATTTGTCTTCAAGGACCTTTTGTCTTGGCAGCCTCTGATAGGCCAGGGAGGGAGCAAAGAAATTTCCACCATTTTGTTACTTTGGTTGACCAGAAAATATGTGAGAGGAGCATCCCAAGTAAGATCCACAACATCTTCTTCTTCCGCTGGCAGGACTATCAAGGACATCCTTTTGTCCTGAGAGATCTCAGTGACAAAGCATGTGATTGGGTGGAGGTGAAAAGGTGGGTACTAGTATATGCATGATATAGAACGTGCACCGACCTTTACATGCATAATGCAAAACATGCACCGACCATATGCACACTTCTACAGAAACTTGCACCTACCTTGTATGGAGTCATACAAGATGTGCACAGACTTCAAATGCATTCTACAAAATCTACACCAACCTCATGTGCATTTCTACAGAAACGTGCACTGGCCTTGTATACAGCCATACAAGACGTGAACAGACATTATATGTAGTCATACAAAGTATGCACTGACCTATATGCTGACCTTATATGAAGACACATGAAGTATGCACCGCCCTATATGCATAAGGGAAATATACACCGACCTTGACATGCTCTTGAATGAAAATGCAACTTCCTGTGATCTGAAGCTTAGACAAAATTCAGACTTGTTTGAGGTATTTATGTATTTTAGTCTCAATCATGATTCATAGAATGTCATTATCAAAACCAAGGTTCCAACAGTCCAGACCCAAAGGAGAATCAATTTGTAGAAACTCACAGAATGGACTACAAATGCCCTGGGAAGATTGACAAGCGATGAGCATTTGGAAGATCTCATGAAAGGATTCGCAATCTACTTAGCAGGGGCTCACCTATTCCCTTGCACCGACAACATCATGGAGGAAGATCAATTAAGTGCAATTTGTGGGTTATGGGAGGGCAAAAGAGTGGGGCCAGTCATCCTTGCATACCTTTACAGTGGTCTTACAACTTCCAGCATGGGTAATCCTCCTTATGGTTGTGTGCTTCTTTTAACTTGCTGGATTGACCTCCACTTCAAATTTGACTTCCGTGAGGGGGCATCGACTACCTCGAGAATCTTCCAACAAAGTCCCCTCTACCACATGGCCGATGTGTTGGGCTTTGGCGAGAACATGGTTAATCGCATGCCCCGACTGAAGACACGCGGAGACTGGCGGGCTCACATCAGCACCTTGACGCGGAACATGTTTACTTGTGCGCCGACATGTTTACTCCCGTGTGAACTTCTCACAAGATCCTCCCCTAACATGGAACTCCAACTCATCGGTGCAACTGAATTTGCCCTTTATAATGCACACCGATGTGGTACTCAAATTGGCCTCCCTCGCCATTCATTTCCACTGTCATCTGACCTTCCTTCTCTAAGGAAAAGGGAGCTAAGTACAGAGGTAGACCCAAAGGATGTGAGAGCTATATATCAAAGCATCATGGAAGACAAGCATTCCAGGGAAGGCGATGGTACATATAGAGGAAGGCCAAGAGCTATGAACCGTTTATGCAACTGAATTATGGAAATTGAGGCGCAGAGTGCCCAGCCCTTTATATAGCCCCTTTTGTTTCAAATAAACACGGACCTTTGATGCTATCGCAATGCTTTTCACCCTCTCCCCCCCCCTCTTTTTTTTAATATATGCGTCTGAAATGGCGGACGCCAGGCGGCAGCTGACCGTCACCCGACAGGAGCTAGACATTTTGGTAAGTTCATGCAATGCAGTTTTTTTTATTTTTAGTTTACTTGGATTTCTTATGTTCAACCACTGGCTGTCGTTTATTCTCTTTCTAGCGTGCCCAGTAGGAGGCAGCAGCAGGTATGACTGGGGGAGCCTCTTCCAGCTCCCAGGCTACCCCTCTTCTGGAGGTCAACTCCCTCTAGAAGCAACTAGCTGGTGTGATGGCACGTGTCGAGGAGGCAGAGCGACAGCTCGTGACTCGGGATAGTACTTGATTTGCTCGGACATTGATTATGCACTGCTCTTTTACTGACTTTGTAAAATGGTTGGCTTTGGCAGGTGGTAGAGATTCAAGATGCCTTGACTCGCGCGGTGCGGGTCGAGGAGGAGCGTGTTGCTCAAGTGACAGAGCATGATGCCTGGATAGCGGAGCTAGAGGAGGAGTAGCGATGACATGAGGAATTGCCCCGTGATGTCCTGGAGCTGAGGGTTTTCTCTCCCGATGGCGAGGAGAGAGGCAGAGCATGAGAGAGAGGGGTTGAGAGAGAGAGATAAAGGAGAGGGAGAGGGAGAGAGAGGAGAGCAGAGCAGAGCGGCATCATGATTGGGATGAGAGAAGGGCACTAGAGGCCCAGGTGATGGAGCTCCGGTTGAGCCTTGGGGTCACGAAGCAGAAGCTAAGGGATGGCGAGGAGTGCTACCAGAGGGGATGAGAGTGCGCGGCGTGCCTCCGTCAGTTTGGCTCCTTCTCTGTTGGTGGCCTCTTTATTTCCTTGGCAGAGGAGCACCATGCCGCCGAGGCTGAGTGGGCGCTGCGGGGTGGGGCGAGTACTGTCTCGCAGACCTCTAGGAGGCCTCCCAGGGACCCTCGCCTTAGGAGGGAGGAGAGATGACCAGGAGGGCGGTGATGAGACTTAGTGAGTTGCTTGTTGATACGCATAAAACACTAGCCGTTGAAAATAATGTCAGGCCACAATTTTAAAAATAACTACACTCACTCACTGGTGCCCTCGTGCCGCTTTGATGGTGACCCCATGGCGCTATGCTCCTCCTCCCGCAGACGTCTCTGCTCTGCCTCCTCGCTCCTCCGATGGCCGGAAGAGCTAGCCAAGTGATCTCCCACTGATGTGCTCGGTGCCGTGCTCCGCGAGCCTCCCGCTGCTCCACTCTGGGATGCACTCCACTCGGATTCTTGACCCATCATCCAGATAGTCCGCTCCATGGTCCGGAGCTCGATCCTCAAGTCGTGGACCTGGAGTTGTGCCTCACGAGCCTCAGTCTGATATCTCTTAATGTCCACCGTCTGTCCACTCAACTGGGTCACCTCCGCCTGGAGTCGCTCGATCTCTTCCCGGAGACGGGGTACCTCCGTCACTTCTGCTCGGGCTCACTCCGCCGCAGCCAATGCTACGCTCAGTTCTCACGCCTGCATATTGCATTTGCATCATGGTCATCCTAGGCGCATGCATAAGTCATAAAGCATTTTAGGAAAGGTTTGGTTTCTAACCCACTCCGTGAGGGTAGCTTTGGCCTCCTCGACTCGAGCTACGGCTCGGGTAAAGTCTGCATCTCGCTCAGCCCATCCCCCGACAGGCTGTGTAGAGGAGGATGGTGCATCTGGTCCTGTCCTCTGGGCTCCCTCGGCCCGCTGCATTGTCAAAAGTTAGTCATTCTGCATGAACATTTCATTTTTAAAGTCTAAGGAAAGCTCACCAGAAGCTCTAGAGTTGTTCGGTACTCATCTCGCTACTGCACGGTGGCATGGAGAAGTCCCTCAAGCTCGGTGATGCGTCCTTGTGGGTCTAGCTGCATTCAGAAGCAAGTGTCATGCATATAAGAGTCATTCATTCATATAGAACAAAAAGGTTGAGTTCAGCATTCATACCGGTCGTCGGGTACCGTAGAAGACCTGGCTGCTATATCAACGGGTGTAGGCTTTCAGATATGCCTCATCACTGTCTGCCCGTTCTTTTATGGCCTTGCCCTTTTGTTTCCAATCTTGGACATATTTTCTGGCTCGGTCGCTCCAGTCAATGTCACTGGTGATCCCTTTGGCAAATTTTCCTAGGCGCTCGTCGTGACGGTGGGGGAATCTCACTGCGGGCTGATGCACTCCCCGCGTCCTCATGATCAAGCGATAGTAAAGAGGCTCGATCACGTTGATACAATGGAGCCAGACATCCCGTCCTCTGTAGGCCAGGGAAGCCTTGACCCACGGCTGCCCCGCATGTCCCTCGTCCCCATACGGTGTCCAACACACTTGAAAGGGCCATTCATGTCATTAGTCAGCATATAAAAACATCTAGAAGCATGTAGGAGCATATAGGAAATTCAGGCTTTTTATCGATGCATGCGGGTATGAGTCAAGGTCCTCTTGAAGCGCCCGAGTCAACCTCTGAATTGACCCCACGCCTCGGGCTATGTTCCACCACCTCGCGATGGGAATCTGCCCCAGATATAGCTCGACTCCTCGGCCAATCCCCAGTAGGTATGTGAAAGCCTAGAACTGATGATGTGACACCACCTTAGGGGTGATAGCCACAAGGCCGATGGCCCCTCAGACCTAGCAAGCAAGCAATGCGCGGATCGGTGACTTCACTCAAGCGGACTCACCCGCTAAGCACACTCTCGTATCCGTAGGCAATCCAGTGATGGTAGTGTGGGTCTGGGACAAAACCTCGCTGCTTCAGAGGTTGGCTAGCCTAGGATTGAACCCCCTAAGGGCCAAGGATGCCCAAATCACGGGTGACCAATGCGCCAAGGGCGTGGGTTAAGTGGTAGCTCTCACCTCACTCCGCGGTGACCACTCAATTGGTGAAAAATTTGGATCGAGCGCTCGCTCACCGTCTGACGGAGCTAAAAGATAATACTAAATAAGCAATAGTAAACCAGCAAGGGATGTGGCCCAGAGCTCACCTGATCGGTGTGAATACACCAATCCCGGTCGGAGACGAGGCGAGCGGGGAAGCGTGAGAACGCGCCCGCACGCTGCGCCGGTGTAGCTCTAACCTGAAAATCAAAAAAATACAACACTACACCTCTCGCAGGAGGGGGATCTCGGGGTGGGGATTAATTGAAATTACACCCAAAACCACCTCCACACAGGGAGGGGCTGTAAGCCGGCCAGGTAGGGTGGGGAATGGAGGGTGGGTCGGAAGCCGACCGATCTCACTCGGGCAAACTGGCCTGCTGCCCTTGCTGTCTGCACCAGCAAGTTGTCGGGGACAGAGCTCCTGGATGGAATGTCCGCTGGGGATGGGACTAGAGGCGTTGGAATGCTTGACGTTTTAGCGTGCTCCTGGAACAAACCTCGTCTCGTTCTGATCTCGGTTGCACCGGGTATTGCAGATTCCGTAGAACTGCGCCAGGCTTCTCGACTGCAGGCCAGAGAGGGCATGGACGAGGCCGTACTCCTAGATGGAGTATCAGATCGAGTCATGACCTTGCACCTCATTCCGAGGTTTCTCCACCTCTTGATGTATTCAAGGGCCGTTTCATTCGCCCTTTGCTTTGTTGAGTAGAGCTCAGCCACCATGACCTCCTTCTCGGTGACATGAAACCTTTCTCTGAACTTCTTTTCCATATCTGACCAGTCGCTAATCAATCTGGCCGGGAGGCTGGAATATCACTCGAATGTGAGCCCTGTCAGTGAAGACCCAAAAAACTTCAGCAAATATGACTCATCTGTGGCTAGATCACCATTGACAGTCATATAATATGCGATGTGTTCCTTCAGGGATCCCTTCCCGTTGAACTTGTCAAACTTAGGCGGCTTGCTGATCCTCGGAGGGAGTCACTTTGCTGCATGATGCCGCAGATATGGCACTTGATAAGCATCAAATGTGACATAGTCGTCTTTGCTTCGCTCGGCAAGCTTCAGCTCAATCATCCTTTCCACCATCAGTTTGTTCATGGCGGTTGGATCGACCGGTTCTGGGTAGAAGTGTGCTGGCTACAGGTAATAGGTGACCAAGGTGGTCGCCTACGGAGGAGGACGCAGTAATGAAGGTGCTTGATGGACCTGCGACAACACTGGTGGTATCAGCGACTGTGGTAGGCGCTGCTGGGTGGCCGCCAGGCTGGGCGCTGCCGGCTGGGGTAGGGTATATAATGGTGGGAAGTCGCACGGGTTGATGCCTCCCCGTGACGACTCGGCTTGCATCTCGGGCTGCTTGGAGGCTGAGGCTTGTTCTATTTTCTCCATCAGCTGCTTCTTCAGAAGTTCTATCTCCTACTGATATTTCTGGAGCAGCATCAGTACTGATGGGTCCATGGTTTCCGTGCTGGGGATGGCATCTCCTGTCTCCCCTGAAGCACCTTTAGGTGAGGTACTCAGCAATATCTCCTCGTCTTCTGCTGTCACCACGTTTGTAGTTAGGGTGGTGACTTCCTCACATAAAACTTATTTTTCTCTTGTCGCTTTCAGCATTTCCCTTGCGACTTCTGCTCTTCTAGTGTTCGGCCCAGGCCTTTTGACTAATCGAGCCAATTCCTGGGGGTGCTCGGGCAGACCCTCATATTTGCCAGCCAACCCAGCCACATTGCAGGTAAAAACCCGCATACATTTTCTTTGTCTGTGGACCTTCCTTCTTGCATGATCAGGGAAGGTCAGTCTCTCGAACACGGAGACACTTCTTCTCTCGTCTTGTCGAGGGGTGGCTTCATCAGCTTTGAGCTCGAAGCCATCTTCATACCTATTGTCATCAACCAATGATGTCATTCTTCTTTCTTCTTCTTCTTCCACTGCCATTGGTGGGCAGTCATCTTCTTCAGCCGCGGCTGCTTGCAATGCTAGCCCAGTCAGGGGTTGCCCATACCCCTGCAATAACTTCTGACCATGTTGGTCATCTCTTCTTGCCCCCGTTCCTGATGTAGGACTGGGGACAACTATCGACCTCCCACCGGAGGGATGTAGGCTAGCTGGGATCTTCCGGTGAGTTGCTCGAACCTTCTACCCACTGTGGGGGTATTGACTTGTCGGGCACATGCCTTGAAGTTGGCGCAGCATGGAGGATCCACGACCGTTTCTTCTCTTCTTGGGGCCAAGCGCCTCTCATTTCTCTTCCCTGTCTCGGTAGGCTCGGGGCGGTGATGAACAGGTGCCTCTTGGCAGGCAGGTTGGACCTTCTTGGGGACCTACACCTACTTTGACATCTTTGGCCTTGGGGAAAGTTCTCTTCTGTCGTGATGACCGGCTTCCTCTTTCTTAGCTCTCCTCCTAGAGAGGGCCTGGAAGGAATTTTGGGTTGGTATGGTAGTGACCACCCGATCCAAGATTGCTTGGGTGTCGCATCCATCTAGGAAGACGTGAACACCACCGATCAGAACAGACTGTCTTGACACTGGCAACTGTCCGGCAACAGGAGCAGGAACTCTACTTCGGGAATTCTGCTGGCGGTGTCCCCCGAGCTTGTTATGCTAGGCGAGGCGAGCCACCTGAGCCACATGGTGCACCATGTAGTTGGTCAGTTGAGTATGGCCTAACAGCAGGCCTTTGCGGCATCAGGCATTGCAGGCCCTAGGCTCCACGTTGATATTCTTTTCGGTCGACTCCGGGGCCTCTATCTCCAACAGATCAGCAAAGGCTACCCCATGAAATTGGGGAAATCGACCACTAGTGGGAAGGGGCCGAAGATGGTTGATACCGCCAAGTACCCGTTAGCAGCATGGTTGGCCACGATCGTGGGGCCAAAAGTCAGAGCCGCGATTCCAACAACCATCATTGTCTCCTGAAATCACAGAAGTGAATAAACAATCAGCGCTCCTTGGAAGGGCCCCCAGGGCACACTTATCTTGGCAAAGAGATGAAGGGAGACTGAGTCCCACCAGGGGTGTCAACCTGGTGACACATTATTTTTTTATTTTATTATCTCTTTTATTTAGAAGGATTAAGGAGATTGAACAAAAAATTCTTATTTTGGAAACTAGACTGGATAGAAGACTGCAAGATATCCAGCATGCTAAACGCACTACAGACACTAGATTCCTCGGGCTTATTGAAGACCTTCAAGCAGTTCTTCACCTTACTAGATCACATTTGGGCAGGCTAAGTGATCGACTGAACAACCATTATGAAAAGCTCACAATTGCAGCACAATACTTTCATGAAACTAGATCACTCTTCAATAAAGTGGCCAGAAATTATGACAATATCAATGACAAACTGATCTTGATGATAGATGACATAAAGTACATGGTCTAGGTTCTTAAAGATCATTATCCTCAACCAATCCCAGAGGACGAGGGTGACGGCTGGTATCCAGTTGTAGATCTTGCTACTTCAGCCCAAGAACCAGTACTACCTTTAGTAGAAGATGCACAGCTCACACATGTTGCACATATGATCAGGCAGTTCACCACCATTACACAAGGAAAAATTGATCTTTATCAAGACTATCTTGTTCAGCAAAATTTCACCATTGATGACAGATTGACAGTAATATCCAACAGAGTTCACAAGATAGTAGAGGAGATAGATACTCTTATCCAAGAAAGTGCATAAAAAGCTACTACAGATGCCCCTATGCGGACAGAGGAGCCTTAGCATAGTGCTGCATATTTCCTCTCGTTTTGCTTTTTGATGATGTCAAAGGGGGAGAAGAGATTTGAGTCATGTATCTCTGCTTGACTTATGGTGAATTGACAAGGTGGAAAGGAACGGGTCTGGTTTGTTTGATCTGCTTGAGTGGTTTGTCTGACACAAATACAACTTGGTGCTTTTGATACGTCGGGGCATTTGGTTGATACGTCGGTGCATCGCTGAGTTGCTCTAGTGCTATTGACTATTAAGTCCTAGAGAAAAACTGATTGTGTTAAGGTGATTCTTCGATAGCGTCAGTGCAGCTGAAGACACGATCTGAGTTGTGGAAGTCTTAAGAAGGCCTCTGGTCAGTGGTTGATCCTTGTTAGCTATTGGTGTTCATGTGGTTGGTGTTCATGTGGCTCAGTCTTAGCTCCAGACAGTTTTAGCTTAGTTCAGTCTCAATTCAGTTCAGTTTTAGCTTTCACAGAAAGCAGTTTCTCTTCCTTCTCATTGTATACATAAGAGAGTTAGAATCATGAGTCGTTTGCATATAGAGTATAGTGCTTTGCTCTTTTTAGTATAGTTTTTTTATTCTTTTCTTTACATAGTCATTTTGAATGCATTTAGCATTGCATCTTGTTTTGTAAAAACTTTGGTATGAAATGAAATGAAACTGGTTGATTTCAAGAAAGTGTGACTGCAATAAATTCTCTGAATGGATTGGATGAACTTAGAATAGATATGTGAGTAAATTGAATAATGTTTTCCAATGATAATCTGTGTCAAATATGTTTGAATGAAATAGTCCTTACTTTCTGAATGATTACATGACTCATAATTGCCATCATCAAAAAGTGAGAGAGTGTTGGAACCTCAGTTTTGATGATGTTACACTATGATTCTTGGTGTGAGCATATCTGTACATGATCTCTACTTTCATAATAACCATACTGTGGAATTCACTAAGGCTTTAGGCCAATGCATCCTTAGTTGTATAGCTCATCAGGTCAAGGCATAAGTTTGCTAGGTCGATGCAGTAGAACCCTTCATGATAATCAGGTCAATGAAGCAAGGCATCTCAACTACACTAAGGTCGACACATATACGACTGTTAGCGTTGTCAGGTCGACGGTGCTAGCAATCAGGTCGGTGCAGTAGCTCTTGTAGTGCTAGCCATTGTCTCATCAGGTTGATGGAGGTATGCATGCTCTAGGGTGTCAGGTCGAGGCATCACTTGAGGTTTCTGTTGTACTCATCCATCGTATGATCAGACAAGTCGACGCACCACAATTGATGCATCGACGCATCTATGTGAACTCATGTCTGCATCTCTTGTTGTTTGGATTTAAGGTCAACCTGTGTACTACACAGGTCTATACCATTGATGTGCTTGAACTTGTCTGAGTGTTTGTCCACGTGACAGGTCGACGTTGTCCGTTGCTGCCTCGAGTCATCAGAACAACAGCATAATTCCTATCACTCAACTTGATTACTTTTCTTGAAAACACATATGACTGTCTTCATGAAGCACTTATCTTAAAATCACATGAGCATTTCGATGCTAAGGTCGCTAATGAATTGTTGTGGTTTGCTTGATAGGGAAACCATGACGACTGATTACGACTTCTGGTCGAACACTTTTAATGCAAGAGACAACAGAGTCATAACAACTCGCGTGATCACAGGCAGAAGAAAGTTATTCCATGGGGCTCTCATCGAATAATGATTATTCATTTATCTGACATGTGGTGCTTCGATTCAGCACTCTTCTAGAAGGATTCTCAAGCAGGAAAAGTTTCCAAGGAATTTAAAAGAAATATATCAGAGTGATAAATATAAACAATAGTCCAGAATTTACAAATATACAAGTCTGACACAACCACAACAACGACGACGGCAGTCCCACTGTACAACTACACGGGGCATACCCCAGACAAAAGTACAACGAGTCCGACGAACATAGCTGGCACGCTAAGCTCGGTCTCCAAAAGCACAAGAAGGACGTGTGGGAGGCTGGGACAGCTCACCTACAGGAAGGAAGGGTGAGTCACAGCCAGACTCAGTAGGGGTCACGCGGTTCCCTACCACGCACTAAACATGCAAGCATACATTAATAAGACAATTAGAGCATGCATTTAAAGCAGTAACCAGGCAATGGCACATTTAATCCACAGTTATAGCAAAGCAGGAAAACCTATCTAGACTGGTAAGCATGCCGAACTATGTTTAATTAATATAGCATCGGAAGCTAAATCTACCAACAGAGTGAACCTCAGCTAACCATGTGACAGGAAGAAATGAAGAGCACCAGAAGAAGGAAACCAGATGCGTCCACTGATGTGTTACACTGTGTCTCAAGCACCCCGCATCAAGCTCGTGACAAGCGAGAGACACAATAGTACGTCGTCGAGTGACTAATCAGAGTAACGATCATCAGCGTCAGTCCAAGCCTCTGATCACGTGTGTACACACTGACCCATCGCCTTGAGCCAGACCTCTAGCTAATTTTCCCTCCCAGTAGGACGCTATTGACTATGCGAGAGGGCCCAAGGAAACTAGCTTAAAAATTGTATAACGGGAACACCCCGCCACCTCTCCCGGGTGGGTCGACACAGACATCGTCGGGCTACGACTAGTGGTTCCATCACAAGGAAAGAGATAGCTGCTCTCTTGGGATATAGAAGAATGCCACAGTGTATAAAATAATTTAAACATGTTACACATGAAACATGGATTGCATAGAAATTACACATGCAAGCTTTTGAAAATCTCCAGGTATATGACGGACCAGGAATGCCACGTTATATACCATAACGGAGCAGGGCAGGACCGCTATGCTTCACAGAACTCAAGAAATCCACAGGAAAACCAGACTATAATGCACCGGGGTAGGGGTGCTATAGGACTATAATGCACGGGAATAGGCACGCTAAAGTCAATAAGCATACAATGCACAGCTCAGGGGATATGACGGACCAGGCGTGGGGCGTCATAGTGAACATAACGCACCTATCGTGGGCCGTTATGCCCACTAGAATGACTAAACTCCACAGGAAACCACGGCATATAACGCACCTCGGCAAGGGCATCACAATGGACATAACGCATGGGGACAGGGGCGTTAAAGGCAACGAACCTTTAACTCAATACACAGGGAGCATAACGCACCGGTGCATGCACGTTAAAGCTACCCGAACAGCAAAATCCACAGAAAACTCAAACACGGACGATATAATGCACCGGAGCAGGCACGTTAAGTGACCATAACGCACCGGGGCAGGGGCGTTATGTCACCTGGGTTTCGTGACTCTGGAGTTTGGAATCGGAAACTCATCCCGGTCGATCGAAATCGATGGGGGACGTGACAGAATACAAAACCTGCTGAACATACCAACCCATACCGATCATACCAGCCTAGGCATGCCACTAGACATTAAATACGATGCCCATGGAATATATTTTAACAATTAAACGATAATTTCAATAGTTAAAAGATTAAAATGTACTAAACAGAAACATGCACAGAATTTGAGGCAACGGGCATCGGACCACAGCGCAAGTGGTACCGGTGGTGTCCTAATGTGATAAGGTAGCCATCCCCCTACCTAGAATTTGACGAAAAATGACGATACGGCAGCGAACCGACGAGAGGGAGAAACGGCGCCTCCCGACCCGGCTCGACTCCACGTTTCGAGAATCGAGGAATGGTGGGCGTCAGCGTGATCCCCGTGACGGGACCAATCCAACGGTACCTCTCTGGCTTCGATCAGCAGTCGACTGGACCAAGAAACGAGAGAGGCACGTAAATCGAGAATAAATCCTAAAATCACCTAAAAAGAGATTTGCACAGAAAACGAGGAAGATGGCAATGGATGGCGACATAGAGGGTGTCAATGGATTCCTGATGAGATGAGGAGTCCGATCCCCTACCTTTTACCCTGCGAAGACCGCGAATCGGTGCCGATCGGGCGACGGGGGCCACACCGTCTTCTAACTCGCATGTGTCTCCACGCTCCACAATCCGAGGGAAGAAGGGTGCTGGCACGATCCTCGCATCGAGCCTGTCCCATCGGTACCTCCCACGCGTCGACCGGGGTCCGTTTGGATCGCGAACCGAGTGATGGGGGTGGAGGAGAGAGAACGTATGAGGGTGAGAGAGAGGAGAGAGAGATGTTGAGAGAGTGAGGAGAGAGAGTGCGTGACGAGAGATATTTTATAAAATTTTTAATTTTTCTTATTATCATTACCTGGTTCTTATGCTGTCTGCCCATTCTTTCCAATTTTCAAAGATTTCTCATTTTCTCCCTTTTCCGGTTTCAAAATTAGTCCTACTGAGAACTTTACTAACTTCTCTCATCTTTCTGTTGTTTTTAGTCGATCACCGAGATCTCTCCCTCCACTCTACCGTGAATATCAACCATTAGAAAATTTTGTCTTGCTTTTGACTATCGAAGATGCATGCATTCCATAAGTAAATAATCTTATATTCTATTGATGGTGATCACGTACAGGCATCTTAAGACTCATTTTGACACTCCTGGTGCCCCGGTCTCCGAATCTCTGAACCTGCTGGCGGCGGGGATGAACAAGAGAAGAGCTGCTCAGCTCTTCTATCAGACGTGTGGTATCTACTCTTGTCACATCGCAATAATTATTTATAGGACAAGTGAATGGGCTGGAGTTAAAATAGCATTTGTTCTCACGATGTCAACGATTTTTTTTCGGAAGGGTGGTCATACCTATTAAAAACTAATTTCTTATTCTCAGAATTAACTAATTTTAATCCACATAAGTTCATACTACTTAACAATTTCAAATTGTTACGTCTAATATCCTGAGCTTTTTTGCACTATTCTTTGCCAGGATACACAGTTACATGCTAAAATGTGAACCTTGTCTTTTTTATACAGTTCTCGCTACCTTGGACTTCGTGAAGGTTGAGCAGACCTATCCTTATGGTGACATCCTCGTCTCGAGAGGATCCAAGATGTGAAAAATTATCGAAAATCTTGCTTTCTCTTTCTATGTTTTATGTTTTCCCGGCCCGCTCCACTTTCCACTTAAATATACACCACGCCCGGCATGGGTGAAGGCCCATAGATTAAGACGTAGAAGGAATGGCTAGTCTCTAGCAAACATCTATTTCGACTGTGTTTAGGTACAGAAAATTATACTACACATATATATATGAGGAGACCATTGTGGGACGCTAGGAGCCGAGGACTCTGTGTTGCTGCTCGCGTAGATGCAATCGCCTACGGGCTCCTATTTCCATGTTTATGCAAATGTTGAATCCTAGCGTAACGCAAAGCTCATAATTAAGGGATAAGCTTGGGCTTGTTTGACACTTTGGATGATACTTTGCGCTTCGGCAATTATTTCTTTCTCCCGTTTTTACACCTTTGCTTACTTACAGTAGAGTTCCTTTCTGTACAAAAATATAGACTTTAGAAGCTGATCTCTATACCTAGTTGAATGAGACAGTAGTGAAACGGGAATGAATGGCTCTGTGTGTCCCTGCGGACCTCATGCCGTGTTCATATATAGGCTTTTCTGTTACAACGCATTCTCCTCCCTCCAATTATTGGAATGGAAGGTACACACTCGAGAATGTGCTAGGGAATCAGAGTTAGTTGGAGAGAGAGGCCCCAGAAGGGAGATTGCAGGGTGTCACAAGGTGAAGAGAAATTCCTGATGTGCTTCTGGAGATTTCAAGTCCAAGGAAGTATGTCGGCGGTCCCAAATCCTTGAGATGGAAGCGCTGGCTGAGGTACTGACGCACTGGAGTGATGAGAATTTGATCATTGTCAGTGATGAGTATATCATCGACGTAGAGTAGTATCACTGTGATGTTTATATGCACGTCGGATGACGAATGGATATGGAGTAGTCAGCTCGAGACTGACGAAAGCCAGCATCAAGAAGGGCAATTTATTTGTGGAACCAAGGGAGAGGGTATTGTACTGCGACCTTTGACGAGGAAGAAGTGGATATGGGGCCATGAAGCTGGTAATTTAATCGTTCAAATAAGATGGGCGATGCCTGGGTCGCCGAGGTCGTTGGGGAGGTACAGGGACAACAGGAGGTGGGGAAATGGAGCTAGATGGTACAGAGATGGGAGGAGATTGTGGGATGTACTGCCAGGATAAGTAATTGTCGCCAGTTAAGGAGGTTGGAGACTAATATGGCACCTGGGTTGTCGGAGGAGTGAAGGTGCGTAGTAGGGATTCTCCATTCCTTCTGCTCCCACGGATGATGCCAGAGCAGAGGAAGGAGTGGCAGTGGGAGTGACGGCCATGGGAAGTGAGGTGGTGAGAGTGATTTGATACCAAGTTGAATGAGACAATACTGAAATGGGAATGAATGGCTCTCTGTGTCCCCGGGGACCTCATGCCATGTTTATATATAGGCTATTCTCTTTACAAGGCATTCTCCTCCCTCCAGTTATTGGAATAGAAGGTACACACTCGAGAACGTTTCAGGGAATCAGAGTTAGTTGGAGAGGAAGGCTCCAGAAGGGTGATTACGGTGTGTCACAAGGTGTTCGACACTTGATTATGGAAATGACACAGGTGTTCGACTTTGGCACGATTCTGTAAATATGTGTAAAACCGCATTCGACTTGTGTTAACTTTGGCACAATCCTATAAATGTTATAGCATTTGCATAGCCCATAGTCGTTAGTTTAGCATATTGGTGTTATTTCTAGCTAGTTTCTGACTGTACGTTCCGATATTCCGCGTCGGGGCGTGACAATGAATGTGATGCAAGTTATGATGTAAAATATAGCACTTGTCACTTTAGCAACAGCAGCAGAAATGGGATGCATAAAGGAGCTTTGTACGTACCTTGAATCAAAGGATCTAGGGCTCTCTTCATATTGACATGAAGTTGAAAATGAATGGGGAGAACATCAAAGGGGAAGGACCTATGGTCCAAGCATTGATCGTCGAGGTCCAAGCGATCACTGCCAGGTCCAAGAATCGACCGTCGAGAGCCAAGCCTGACATAGCCAGCTTCGAGAGTCGAGCGCCGAGACTCTATCTGAGCAACTATAGCATGCTCAATCTATCAAAGCTCTGTCTGAGCGATTGTAGCATGCCCAATATGTCAAGAGTTCTGTCCGAACGATGGGAGCATGAGTGGACTTGACGCAGCGATGGATGTGCGTCGGTACAACTAAAGCTCAGACTTCTTAAAGCAGCCACGCCAGCTAAAGAAATGTCAGCAGAAGTTCCTTTGTTAGATAGCCGAGCAATGATGTCACCAAGCCTGAGACTAACGTCACCACGAATAATCTTTACAAAGTCGAGCCTGACGACACTAAGCTCAAGACTGACGTTACAACATTCAAGCATTACAAGGTCGAGCCTGACGTCACCAAGCTGGGACGTTCAAGACTTACAAGGTCGAGCCTGACATCACCATGACACCAAGCTCGGATGTTCAAGCTCTACAAGGTCGAGCCTGACGTCACCATGATGCCAAGCTCGGATATTCAAGCTCGACAAAGCTCAGACTCCATCTTGCACACATCTTGAGCAAAGCCAAAGCTCGGACTCCATGAAGACTAAGCTCGAACTAAGCTCGAACTAAGCTGGGAGTAAGGTCAGATATCATGAAGACCAAAGCTTGGACTCCATCTTGCACATATCTCGAGCAAAGCTCGAACAAGCTCTCACAAGCTCGGACTTCTTTAAGATGAAGCTCGGACTTTATGAAGCCTAAAGCTCGGACTCCTATGGCAATCATTCTCGGGAGCCGATGCAATCATGATTGGGAGCCAATGGCAATCATACTCGAAAGTCGACACCTGTGAAAACTAAGCTCGGAATTGGCCTTATGGCAATCATGCTCGGGAGTCATCTTCACAAACTCCTCTAGTAGGTTGAGGTCAGGAAAAGGCTCCTGGGACAGTCAACTATCCTTGTCATCAGTGGCTTACCATAACAATCTTTCATGTCAGTTGATATGTCAGTTTATGTTTATGGAAAAGGTCACCTTTCAGAACAACCTGTCTTTTGCATTCGACCAATCAGAGGTACCGTCTAGAAGATCTTCCAGGACAGAAAGGACGTCCTTCTTTAGATAGCCAATGGGGAGAAGATCCTGTAGATCTATTGTTCAAAGAAGTCCTTTTATATTCCAACCAATCAAGGTGCAGTTCCTTGGAGGGAAAACCCTTTGCTACCTTCCCTCTATAAATATAAAACAATGGCCATCTTGGAAGAGTTGGCCGAGCAATGCATCAATAGGCATATCACTTTATCTAGTCCTAAAGAGAAGAAAGAGAAAGAGAAGAGAGGAAGAAAATAGAGTGAGCAACCACGAGCTTCATGAGAAAAATCTGAGAAGAAAAGAAGGAGATAGAGAGAGCAGTGAGTAGACCACAGTGAGAAAGAAGGAAGTAGAAGAGGAACGTCCAGAGCATCTGAAAAATAGTCAAGTGCTTCCTTAAAAGCTACATTATGCTTTATGCTTATGTTTATTTATTTTCTTTGATCTTTCACGGTCATATCCTTACGTGTTAAGCTGTCTTTATAGCATTGTCTGATGCTCTATTTAGAGACTGGAAGTGGGCAGGCTGCTGTACAGCCATGGGAATCTTGGGGAGTTGTCCCAATGTTTTTGCTGCACTTGCAGCGCATTTCTTTTCTTTGTTTGTGTGTGTGGGAGGGGCTTGTCCCCGTGTGTGTGTGTGTGTGTGTATGTGGGGCGCCATCCCCGTGTGTGTTGAGGACTTTGTCCTTGTGTGGTAAAGCCTCACCAGGTTGGTAAAGGGTGGACGTAGGTTACGGATTTACTACCGAACCACTTTAAAAATCTCTTGTGCAGTGGTGTATCCTTGTGTGATTGCTTATATTTTCTCTACCTCCATTTCACAGGGACCTATTGTTTTACTTCAACATCTTTTGATATGGCCGAACACTGCATATTCTGTGAGAAGTTTTATGTTTGGCAACACTCTTGCTGTTTAAACATAGGCTCACTAACATATGCTTTGAGTTGCTACATGAACATTCATGCTCATATGTTTGACTGCTGTCTCAGGGATTGTCGATGGGCTTTAATGTCTTCATCATTGTGAGCACATTCACCCCTGGATGATGTATAGCAGATGACGGCATCGTGATCTCGATGAGGACAACCGCGTTCAACAGAGCGTGCGTGCAGACCCTCTCACTTTTGACGGGTCTTTGAACCTAAAAGATTACTTAGATTGGGAGGCCGGTGTGGACTGTAATTTTGAGTGGTTTGAGATGATGGACCACCGGAGAGTCCATTTCGCGAAGATGAAGCTACTAGGGAAAGCTCAGACTTATTGGATGAATGTGGAGAGCCTACTTATGTAGCGACATCAACCTCAAGTTGAGACCTGGGATGGGATGAAGGTGAAGTTGAGGGAGAAGTGCCTTCCTGCCATGTACCATCCACGTCTTATTAATAGTTGGCAGAGTCTTACCGAGGGTAATCGACCCGTGTCCGAATACATTGCCCAGTTTGATGAATATTATTTACGGTGTGGAGTCACGGAGGAGAGCACTATGACCGTCTCACATTTCCGAAGAGGGTTGTAGATGCCTTATCAATATGAGCTATTTCACCGCAACGTGACCACTTTGAAAATGCCTATCAGGTCGCTCTCGAGCTCGAGCAATTCAAGTCAGAGTTTGAGTTTGCCCAGTGGCAAGGTCCCTTTCATCAACGTGGATCTAAGCCTCGTAGTTCTCCTGGTCAATATCATAGGACTCCCGTGGCTCGTCCTTTGGAGCCTACCCACCAGGACCCATTTGCCCCAAGGCTTCGCCCTCCTCAGCCGAGGGATCTCCCACCTTGGACCCAGCCTCCCCCTACTATCACCCGTTCGCCAGCCCCCGCACTGCCTACTCGTCCCCTTTTGCCTAGACCCCCACCCCCTTGGGAGGACAAAGGTAAGGGGCCATTAATCGGGGAGTCCAGTGGAGCCCGACAACAGTGTTTTAACTGCAAAGGGTTCGGGCAGTATGCGAATCGGTGCCCCACCCACTCATCCCTAGTTATTGGGGACACGTCGGCTAGCGAGGCTCCGCCTTCTAAGGTTATGCATGTTAGTTATAAGGCAGAGTAGGACCTCGATGATGAGTTCTTTGATAAGACTGGGGATGTGCAAGGTGATTCTGTCGATGCTCAATACCAAGATACTGCCCAGCTAGGGGTTGTCAGGTGCACCTTGACTCAGCCACATGCCAGTGATGACTGGCATCGAACTACCATCTTTCATACATACTATCGGCTGAATGGAAAGGCATGCAAGGTGATTATTGATAGTGAGAGCTGTATTAATGCCATCTCTACAGGCACTATTTTGTGCCTTGGTCTTACCCCTGTAGACCATCCCCTTCCATATCGAGTATCGTGGGTGGACTCTACCTCCATCCCAGTTAGGCTGCGGTGTCTAGTCCCACTGCAGTTCCACGCCTACCGTGACGACATCTGGTGTGACGTCCTACCCATGGAGGTGGGCAGCATTATCCTTGGCAGGCCATGGCTACTTGATCGGGATGCCACCCTTCATGGTCAGTCGAACACCTGTACCTTTGACTATGGTGGCCTACAGATCACTCTTCACCCCTCTCCACCAAAGAGTCTGCCGGTTAGGGGTCCTGCCAGCCTGACCACCTCGGGCCCTTCTACCCTTGGGGCTAGTACCCCATCCTTAGTCCAGGCCACGACTATTTCTTCTGCCACAGGCCAACCCCCGACGAGTAGACTGATGATGATTAGCCCCCGTGAGATTGAGCGGGAGGCTAGTAGGGATAGTCCTGTGTTTGTTGTCGCGGTTCGTGAGGTGGAGCGAGGCTCTGAGAGTGCACTCCCACCCAATGCTGCCCCGATCCTACAGGAGTTCACTGATGTATTCCCGGAGGAGCTTCCTGAGGGACTCCCACCTATGCAAGATGTTCAGCATGCTATCGACCAGATTCCGGGATCCTCATTGCCCAATCTTCCCCATTACTGCGTGAGCCTAGTTGACCACGTTGAGATGTAGTGATAGGTCGATGAATTGTTATAGAAGGCATCTATTCGGGACAGCATGAGTCCATGCGCTGTATCGGCATTACTTGCCTCGAAAAAGGATGGCACGTGGGGATGTGTGTTGATAGTCGTGCCATCAACAAGATCACCGTAAAGTACAGATTTCTCATTCCCCAACTTGACGACTGAAAGACTCAGTGGTATGCTAAGACACCACAAACGGAATGCTAGATGGACACTAAGATCTAGAGAGGGGTGAATAGATCTACCTTCAAAAATCTTTAACCCTTAAAAATAAAACTACAGCAGATAGAAGGTGCGGAGTAGAAAAGCTATCTGCTGCAGAGAGGAGATCAGTATATGGAAGAGCGTGAATGAAAAGAGCAAGTGCTGATTCTATATGATCAAATGAGCTCGGTTGAGGCAAAGGCACAAGCGCATTACACTAAGGCAGGTAATAGAGGAATGCAAAGCAATCACACGAGACACAAGAAGCTTTTAGGTGGTTCGGCGCAAGCCTACATCCACCCCACACTCAACCCAACGATCGAGTCCTGTAAGGAAGTCCAATACCTCATCCAGGAATAGATATAGTGGGAGCAGATCGATGCTGAGGGGAATTCCATGGCACTTGTTCGGCTGCGGCAAGTTGTCGAAGAAACTCAGAGCATTGCCAGAAATGCACCAGAGTAGCCTGATCCTCCCCAGGAAAATGGGCAAGGGCTGCCTTACCAGCACACTCCAGAATGGTTCGAGTTCTGGACCGACAATCGAGAAGCTCTCGAATGGCTGTGGAGGCACAGGGAGCAAGAAGAGACGGGGCAGAGTACCTTCTCGGCCAACGTCATTCATCCTCCTGCTCCCCCGGTCTCTCCTGATTCCTTGACACCATAGGTCAGTCAACCGGCCCTTGCCACTTCAGCTGCGCAATGGCGACCCTGGCAGGAGTTAGAGTCTCTGCCCTTTTCCAGAGAAGACACTGCTAGACTCCTCCGAGTCCTTCTTGGTTGAGAGGATGTCCTGGTGGGCGAGGCTACGATGAGCTCCTCTAGCTCTCCTCACCCTCCCCCTATTCCACTCCTGTCTCCGATGCTCGAGGATAGGAAGGGAAAATAGAAGTTGGGCAAGGTTCCGGCTCGACCGGACCAGGTCCCCCTAATAGTTCGCAAGTTGGGTTTGCTATCACAAAGGCCATCCGACACGCGAGATCAAGATAGCCAACAGGGGCAACAAGGCCCCAAGACTTCGTCGAGTGTCACTCGACCCTGCCCATAGTCAAACCACAGAGGTCAGGCCAAGAGGCACGATGTTACTCATGCTCCTCAATCCACTTCTCAATAGAAACCCTCACCACCGTGGCTAAGGCATCAATCCGTGCATACATCTTCAGACGCCAGTACCAATACGTCAGCTCAATAGGAGAAGCCTCCCTCACCACCGTGGCTAAGGCATCAAACCACGCATACGTCTTCGAACGCTAGTACCAATACGTCGGCTCAACAGGAGAAGCCTCTCTCATCATCGCGGTTAAGGCATCAAACCGCGCACACGTCCTCGGATGCTAGCATAAGTCAGTCGGTTCGTGGTAGATTCCCACAGCCACCGCGGTTAAGGCATCAAACCATGCCTACGTCCCCGGACACCAATCTCAGCATCCCAGCCTATCAGGAACTAACACTCGAGGTCATTGAATAGGTGATCAATGCCACCTTCCATCTACAACAATCGAAAGGTGCCTGGATCGAGATCCGGGCAAAGAAGAGTCACCGACCTCGCCCTGCAAACATATTGGCTAGACGGTATCCCCATAGAGATCTGTCAGCCTCAGTCCCAGTGCCTCCTCCTCCTTCTCCCCTAGAGGCAGCCATTGCCAAGAAACAGGAGAGGAACAGAAGGAAGAATCTCAAGAGGTGGCTCAAGAAACAGGCCGAACAAGCAGCCACCTTGCAATCCTCAGTAGAGTTAATGCCTCTCTAGAGGTTATAGTGACTCATCAACGATTTGGAGGAATACACTCCTCTTCGCCCTACCGGGCCTATCCCACTCGATAGCTACATCCTGTGGGAAGAAATGTAGAAACGAGCTCGCCTCAGAGACTGGGTCCAGGAGATGATCTAGAAAGTCAAAGAAGGCGAAACTCTCTGCATTCCAAAAGAGCTCTCCTTGTTCTATAAGGACAAAGAGATCATGGTGGAACAGCTGAAACAGATGCTTCGTAGCTACACTTGAAACATGGTGGCTATTCCACCTCTAGAAAACATCAACGCCTCCCGGCGAGGCGAGCCAGTAGCAGCCAGAACCTGACAAAGGATTGCAACTCCACTCAGACTACAGCCAGTCCCAGAACACATCGGCCATGGCCGGGGCCGCGGTCGTGGACGCGGTAGAGGCCGCAGAAGAGACCCTGAGCCACCTCTTTGCCCGTCTGCCTTTGATCCAGAATGAGTCATCCTCTTTCGAGGAGAACAACCTGCCCCGATCCCACCAGTGGAGATCTGGGGGCAACCCAACATCTTCGACCCAGCTGGCACCGAGGAGATCGCCGCCAGCATCCCAGTCCCGACACCAGTTCTGACCTATCTTGCAGAACAAGTAGGGCCGTCTGGCAAGGACCGGCCAGCCCTTCAGCCTTCCTCGAAAGAGCCATCATTGGCCTCTCTCTTCCAAGAGTCTGCGGGTGGCCAGGGTCAGCCTGAACCCAGTAACAAAGGCAAGGCGATGCAACTCCCGGACGAGGAGCGGCACGATAGCTCACAGCAGACCCAGCCTGACATACTACCGTCACTGGAGGACGCTCGAGCTCAGGCTGACCGAAAGGTTCTCCACCAGATGAAGCGCTTCCCTACCAGCATCGCGATCTGGGAAGCCATCGCTTGGAGAAAAGATTTGACAGAAACCCTTATCAAGATACTCCAAGAGCCGGAAGTCTATGAAGCACACGCGGTAGAAAGAAAATGTCACGCCCCGAGCGCGGAAGATTGCCCAGACTCGCCTATCCTTCCGGTATGGATCGCCTTTCCTGCTCTGCCTGTCAATTTCTTCATTGAGCCATTGCTTCGCTCTATTGCTGGAAATGTTGGTCGGGTCTTGAAAATTGATTCTACGACCCTTAATCTATCTCAAACCAATGCTGCTCGAGTATGCATTGAACTAGACATCTCCAAGCCTCATCCTTCAAGGCTTTGGATTAGATTCCCGGGGGGAGGAGCCTGGCAGAACATTTACTACCTTGAGTTACCTCCCTACTACTCTTTTTGTTCTCGAATTGGTCACAATGTTGATACTTGCAAAGGTAATAGATTTTTGGGTTAGAATGGGCAACAGCAACAGATTCATCCAGCTCAAGCACCCTCTGGGAAAGACAATAGATTCAAGGCTACATGGCAACCGATTATCAATAGGAACACTATTACAGAAGCTAAGAAATCTGCAGCAACATTGCCTTTGCCTTCTGCTGATATTGATTCTATAGCTAAGATTTTGTCTCCTACTATTATGACTCCTTCTGAGTTTCACCCAGGAGAATACTCCCAACAACCAACAGATGTCACTGAAAATCATGGTAAATTTATTTGTACTATAGATGATACTACCATAGCCAAGGATATTTTGTCTAAGCTAGTAGAGCGTCAGTTGACTCCTGAATTCCAGAATGTGGTTTCTAATTCTAACTCAGTGGTTTGTTGGAAGGCGCCTTCAGATACCCCTCAAGTGCTTCAAAATCTAGTAGAGCCTCAGCAGGCTCTGGATTCTCACTCTTTAGCTATTACTTCAAATCCTACTAATTCCTCTATGGTGTGCTTGATCGAGACTTCGGATACCCGTAAAGGGGAGCTCCCTTCATTCCAAATTTTGGCATCCTCTCCTTCTGGGAAGATTGCCCCAGTTCCTGAGCTGGCTGGAGTGGATCAGGAGAAATGTAACACTGGTATTGTAGTTGCATCTTTGGATTCAAATGCACAATGTAATCAAAATCCACATAAAGAAAATTGTCTGAAGATTGCTTCTGATGCTAAATTAAATAATATCAGAGTTATGCACAAAGGAAATGCTAGAGTTATCACCAGATCTATGCATAAGACTAGGTCTGTGGGAAACTTCATTGAATCATCTACTTCTCAATGTCCTTCCTTGTTTGGAACATCAGAGGAATTGGTAATGATGTGTCTCAAGGTGGAATTAAGTTCTTCCTGAAAAATTATAAGACTGAATGTGTTGCAATCTTGGAGCCCAAGCTTAATACTTGCCAAATGGAAAGAAGTTGTAGCAAATTGGGAATGAAGAAAGCTGTTGCTAATAATGATTTGCAAGCTCACATCCGGTTCTTTTGGAATGATAATCTGGACTTCACTCTTATTAACAGGGATGAACTGCAAATTACTCTATTGCAAACCAATACTTCTTTGCCTAGTTTCTATATGACTATTGTCTATGCCAAGTGCTCCATTGTTGAAAGAAGGACTTTATGGGATTCTTTGATTACATTGCACAATCAAGTTTTTTCTACTCCTTGGATTGTTGCTGGAGACTTTAATTATATTCTGAAAATGGATGAAAATTGGGGGGAAATACTCCAAGTTTATTATCTATGTCTGAATTTAAGGACTGTATTTCAGTATGTGGACTCTTGGATGCTGGATTTACTGGTTCTCAATTCACTTGGCACAACAATCAATTGGGGAGAAAAGGTATATGGGCCAGACTGGATAGAGTCCTTCTTAACACAACGATGATGAAAACTTTCCCTCTTACTGTTGAACATCTGTCCAGGGAAGCATCAGATCATGCCCCTCTTTCAATCAAACCTCTTCATATCTCCAGGTTTCGTAACAGATTCTACTTTCAGAAAATGTGGACCCTCCATGAAATTTTTGTTTCTACAGTGGACACTTGCTGGCACACTAGCCCAATAGCATCTTCTTCTATTACCACTCTATATCTTAAATTGAAGCACTTGAGGAAAATGTTAAGTCTCTGGAAAAGGGAAGTTTTTGGTGATGTTCACAAGAACTTGGCTATTGCTGAAGACTCTGTTACTAAAGCTGAATTCAATTATGACTCTAATCCCTCTAAAGCTAATCAGTTCACTTGGAAGAGGCTAAAACTCTATTATTAACCAGATACATTCAGCAGGAGTGTTTTTGGAGGCCAAAATCCAGGATTCGTTGGCTTTTGGAAGGGGATAGGAACAATAAATTCTTTCATATGACTACTTTGTCCAATAGAAGAAAACACCATATTGCTCATTTCAGAAACTCTGCTGGCAACTTTACTTCTGAACATGAGGAAATGAAGAGTATTGTTGTCTCACATTTTCAGCAAGCATTTCAATCACAAGCACACCATATTGACAACAACATCCTAAATTGTATTACAAGGTTGTTAAATACAGATGGCAATGACCAACTATGTGCAGTCCCCTCGGAGTCTGAAATCCATGATGTAGTGGTTAATATGCCTACTGATAGTGCACCAGGGCCAGATGGGTTCACTGGTGTTTTCTATCAAAAGGCTTGGAGTATCATTTCCAGCGTGGTGATTTCTAGAGTCCAAGAATTCTTCACCAAGCAGCAGCCTCTCCCCAAGACTGTTACAGCTACTCTGGTGGCTCTCATCCCCAAGAAAAAAAATGCAGTAGACATTTCTGATTACAGACCAATCAGTCTATGCAACTTCTTCTATAAAATCATTTCAACCATTCTCAATAGGAGACTTGCATCCATTCTTCCAAGAATTATCTCTTTGGAGCAGTCTACTTTTGTCAAAGGCAGACAGATAGTGGAAAGTATTGCTTTAGCTCAAGAACTTGTCCACGAATTAGGTAGGAAAATAAGAGGAGGCAATGTTATGTTCAAGCTGGATATGGCTAAGGCCTATGATAGGCTTGAATGGGACTTTCTTTTTGTTGTCTTGAGGAAATTTGGTTTCAGCCTTCAGTTCATTAATCTCATTGAAAATATGTTATGTAACTACTGGTTCTCTGTGTTAGTTAATGGAGACTTGGCTGGTTTCTTCAAATCTTCTAGGGGCATCCACCAGGGTGATCCAATAGCTCCTTCTCTTTTCATCATTGCTGAAGAAGCCCTCAGCAAATCTCTGAAAGACTCTTTCATTTCTCGTCGGACTAGTTGGTATGCAGGGCCAAGGGGGGTGTCCTCCTATCTCCCATTTATTATTTGCTGATGACACTATTGTTTTTAGTAAAGCTACTGCACACTCTGTCAGAAATCTTCTCAAGATTCTCAGGCTTTATGAAACAGCTTCAGGTCAGTTAATTAACATTGGTAAAAGTGGCTTTTTCACTCATCCTAAATCAACTTCCTCAACTGTCAGACGTATTGAAAGCATCACAGGGTTCACCCATCACTCATTTCCCCACAAGTATTTGGGTTATCCATTGGTCCTTGGCAGGAGAAAAAAAATTCATTTTGCTGGCCTAATTTCTGCTATTCAAAATCGCATTGAAGGATGGAATGCAAAGCTTCTTTAACATGGAGCTAAACTTACTCTTATCAAGCATGTGTTGTAATCTATTCCTATTTATACCTTGGCATCCTCTCCACTCCTCTCTGGAATTCATCAGACTTTAGATAGATGCTTCGCCACCTTTTTATGCGGTTCCTCATCACATGGCAACAAACATCATTGGAAATCATGGCAACACATCTGCAGGCCAGTCAGCCTTGGTGGGCTGGGAATTATGTCCCTTTGGCATATGGAAATAGCTTTCAGGGAATGCTTTGGAGGGCAATGTATTCAACTTCGTTGTGGGTTGATTACTTCAAAGCAAAATATTTCTGGGGAAATCATCTTAAGAATGTTCAGTTTAGCAATATGAAAGGCCGCAATCGTAGAACCTGGAATCTGGCTAAAAGCATCATCTTACAGTATAAAAGAGTTATTCTTGGGGATGGTACTTCTACAAATTTTTGGAATGACATCTGGTTAGGAAATAATCCCCTGATCTCTTATGTCCCGATTGATGTGATTCATAATACCAAGGCCTCAGTCAAAGATAATATCAAGCACCTGACAGCTAAAGAAATTCTGATCATTGAAACTTTTTTGCCAACTAATATTACAATAGTAATCAGTAATACTAATCTCACTCGGTATGCTGACAAAGAGGTCTGGAGCTTGTCTTCTTTAGGAGCATTTGAGATTTCCTCTTATTACAAACATGCTTGTAGTCTTAGCCCAATTCAGACCAGTCTGCCTTGGAACAAGCTATGGTCCTCCTGGCTGCCTCCTAAGATTTCAATCTTTTTGTGGAAAATCATCAATAATTACCTTCCTACTGACTCAAATATCCAGGCTCTGGGTATCCAGATTTGTTCCAAATGTTACTGTTGTATACAGTCCCAAATGGAATCTTTAAATCACTTATTTTTTAGCAGTGAGCCTGCTGCCTTCCTCTGGCATTCTCTTCAATCTGATGGTATTCTGTTAGATGGCATTTCAGCCAAGACATTGATTTTGAACTCAGTCTCTCACGGCAGCTCCAAATCCCTTTATGGCCTTTTTTCATTGGCAATCATTGGTTACACTATGTGGGAGTTGTGGTCTACAAGGAACATGGCCAAGTATGAAGGAAAAAGGATAACCAAGAATTGTTTGCTGCATAGAATTAAATCTCAGGTAAAGGAAATATGTGAAAATTCTGGACTTATTGAAACTCATTCCAGTAAGAGGATAATCCTAGCTCGCTTTGGTGTTAAGACTGTTAGCAATCGATGCCCCAATGTATTAGCTATCAAATGGCTTTGCCCCCCTTGGCCATCTCTCAAGCTAAACACTGATGGGGCTTGTAAGCATTCAAGCACTTCTGGTGGGGGTGGAGTCATTAGGGATGCTAAAGGAAACACACTTCTTGCCTTTTCTCATTATTATGGTAGCTGCTCTAGCATTGTTGCTGAAGCAAGAACCCTCCTTGATGGTATCAAATATCTTCATTCCATGAATTCTCATCCTGCTTGGATTGAATGTGATTCTAAGATCTTGGTGCAGTCTGCAAGAAAGGAGATTAAATGCCCTTGGGCCATTCTCTCTTACATCAGAGATATTTGGGATATGCTTTCACAACAAGATTCCATTATCCACATTTACAGAGAAGCCAACACTGTTGCTGACTCTTTAGCTTCCTTAGCTTACTTCAATAAATGTAATCTTTTCTTTTCTTATCATGAGCTACCCAAAAATGTTAATGGTGCTGCTCGCTTGGACAAGCTAGGCATGCCTAGCATTCGAATCCCAAGGGATTTAAACCCAAGCCCAAAAGGGTAGGCCCATATTCTAGAAGCTTAATTTCTAGTATTTACGAAATTAAGAGGATAAATGGATGGATAATAAGGAGATAGAGTTTGAAACCATTCAAAATTCGGTGCCCAAGATAGTAAGCAGTCTATCGCGAGACCGCATAGGAGGATAAACGGCTCATTAATGGACCGCTTACTAGAGTCCGATCGTGAACAACAAGATGGCGTGAAAAACTCTAATTTCTTCAGGTCATATCTCATCAAATCGATGAATCATATTAGTTAAAAGGCTCTAGAACACAATAGGATTGGATTGAAGGCCTAATAAGGACTCTAAGGTCGTTCAAATCCATAGAACCCTAAAATAATCCTATAAATAAACCCCAGAACCACCCTACATGACCCTTACTTTTCGCTCGCATGGAACTAAGGTAAGGAGGTATTATTTCATGTAGCTTCTTTAGAATACTTTGTTCACCATAGTAATATCTAACTCCTCTCCAAATTTCGTGTAGGAGATCAACCTTACAAGGAGTTAGAAGCTGTCCAAGACGCTGGTTCAGCACAAGTAACTCAGAAATCTGTGGAACGGCCCAGCAGAGATCAAAAAATTAGAAGTCCTAAACAAGGTATTTAACGATTGAGTCTTTAGAACTTTATGTTATCCTCTATATCTTCTATCTTCCGTCCAATTTTTAAGTCCATAGGTCAAGGGAATCAGGAGATACAAGGGTGTGAAGTTGCTAGTTTAGCACAAGACATGTAAAACTAGGACTTACTTCCAATCAGGAATTTGAAGTCTAGGAACACTATTTGAGGTAGGTTATCTCAGGAACGGCTCAAACTTGATACAAGGAATAAAAGCCTTTTGATTCCAGTCGTTTTCATGTATTGTACATAGAGAATTTCATATTTTTGTGGGACATGTACAGTTAGTAAAATCCTCATGCATGAACCTTAGCCCTAACTAAGTTAAAAGGAGAATTCTTGTTAATTGTACACAAACCTATGCCTATTCTTGACCTATTCTTGTTCTATCATGTTTTACTGATTGTTCTCGTTGATTTTCATGCACAACATACCCTCAAGTAGAGTTTATTTCTTCATTTTATAGTTTCTGATAGACAGAACTAAACAACCTAATACGAGAATGCCAAACAGAGTTAAGCGGCCCCACGATAGACTGCTAGGCTCCTATAAATGGTACTCACTAGACCATATATCGATTTTGTGAACTAGTCCTTGACTAGTTGAAATTTTCATGCTTATAACCTTATAATTATGGTATGTTTACCTCAAAACTATGCTTTATTCCTTGATAGGCACCCCGATTCAGCATGAGCATGATTCTAAACGCATTATTTTCATGTCCAAAGGACTATAGTGTTGTAATTAAATAATTTTCATATTTTGAATACAATCTATGTGTGATTATCATGGTGTAACCGATTGTTTTAACCACAGTCTCTTCCCGTCTCTAGAGTTGTTTCTGTAAGTACATGACATATACCCCGGTATGTGACCATTAGGTACACTTTTTACACTTAAGTGCACACTCTTGGACTTGAAAGCCTCTCCATTGGATATTCCTTCTACCGAACTAGGTGATCTTATTTCAAGGCCTCTGTAAGTCTCTATGAGCCTGGGATTCCCACTAGGATGCCGAGCTGGTGGTACCCTTAAAACCCAATTTGTCTAGAAAGCACTTGCACCTTCGATATTTTCTGAGTTCCAAACGGCCTTCATGGTGACCGCTAAAGGTTACTTAACAGTCTGCCCCGACTGCTTACTTAGTCAAATGGTCAGACCCTGACCGTATACCTCTCTAAGTCAAGCTTTCCTTAGTTCTGGCTTGACTTGCCATAAACGGTCTTGACTTGACCGCATAGCTCTACCTAATGGTCCACACTTGACTGCTTGAGTTCTTGAAACGGTCCAGTAAACGATCGCATATTTCATGACTGTGTCTAACCCGAGGTTCGACCCTTTGGGTTAGTTTTCTTGAATGCCTAGATGATCTTAGGATTATCTAGAGTCTCAAATTATGTTAAACAAGCTAATGATTAATTATGGAACCTAATGAATGTATTGTTATGCTGCCAGAATGCCGCCGTAACCTAATATTCTTTTAATTCTTCTTTGAAATCTCATATCGACTTTGGTACGCTCTATATCTTGGTTACTTAGTTATGCACTTATTATTTGGAAATGAATTATTGGCCGAAACTATTGTTATCTCGTAGAAGTAGCTTGATCTGTAACTTGAAGATGCAAGAGCGGGCACGAACAGTGTCCAAGGGCTCGACACTAGCCCCCTCGGTAGAGAGCCAGAAACATGCTAAAAATCATGGGGTACGATGAATACTGACATCGCATTGCACTGGGAGTACTTTTTGTATAGACGAGTGAAACACCATGAGTCTCATGATAAAATTCTTATGTGGTGACTCATTATGTTGCTATCAACAAAACAAACATCACACCATCATCAAAGCACAAGGGGCACAACAGTCCCACCATGCCCGAGCCTCATCGGTGGTCATCTGGCCGACCCGATGCTTGTTCGGCAACCCAAACCATGCTGCAGAAGGAGGAATGTGCTGGTCATAGCCAAAATTTTGACCAAATCAGAAGGGATAATAGGGCTCCAGCCACAATAGACCTCTCTTTCTGAAGACAAGGATGCTGGGTCTAATAGCCAACGCCCAATCAATTAGTTCTGATTCCCAGACGGGCCTTGTGCACTTGGTGCTGGCGAGCGGATGAATGTACTCTTCAGTCTCAAACAAACGGCACTGCCGCATCTTGTTCACAAGTGGACTTGAACTAGCTACCAGGTTCCAGAAATATAAAACTCCGGGGGAGTCCATTGGGACCGTGGTTAACTTACCCCGAATAGCAAATAGCTAGTCCGCTGTTGAAGACGGCTCAGCACTAGCAAATTCTATCATCCTCAGCATGGGACGATCTGACTGCAGTGATCGAGGAGCAGCTTCTGGGAACAGGGTGCAAACCCAGGCATTGAAAAAGTGCAACAGACCGATCGTCTGTGAATTTTTGGGAATGCGTGACTTGTGCAGGTCACCCGGCATTTTGTATATCAGGCACAAGGCCACTGGACAAAGAGATAGCTTCGTGCCCCAAGCCATTAGGCATGCAGGGTAGATGGCTTCTGCCCTGATTATTGTTTCATCACCCTGAGGGAGGGTGAATGAACAAAGCCAATACGTCAAGTATGCAGCACAGTGAGTGACTGCATCAACTTCGGTGGCGTTCGGACCTCCCTGTCGCCCTCCCCTCGAAGTGGACGGAAAAGTCACCTTCCGACAGACCCTCTTCTTCCGCCCTGCTGTCGTTGGAGCCACGGTGGGGAAGTCTTCATATTTCTGCTCCCCACCAAAGAAATGTTGAAGCCATGTACCCATCCACACACGCCTCTTTTCCCCAGGCTTGCGTGCCTCCCTCGCATCGTGCGTCAAGTGCCACAATGTATGATACGCCTTCGTGAGATAGCAGTAGGCGAAACCTATCAAGTATTGGCCCTCACCATCGATCTGGTCCTTTAGCCAGTCGGGGAGGCAAATTTCTTCATACGGCTCTCCATCAACTAGCAAGCCGCTCAACTATGAAAGGCTCTAGAGGTCCAAGGAAGTTTCTCCCTCTGTAGTATAAAAAGTGTTGTATTCTGGGTAGAACACTTCAATCATTCCACAGCATAGACCTCTGGGAGATTGGGCAGCGGTACCTTGAGGCGTACACGCTATGATATATCCAAGCATTGACCAAGATCAGAGCATAGTGCTGCGGTACATAGTCAGTGAACTCCACAGCTCCTGGTCTGAAGGCATCGGCATCAGTAGCTTTTAGCTCTGCAAACCATCCCACAGAAATCTAGTGTCTGAAACGGACCGCCAAGCAGTCCAGAAGAAAGGGCTCGTCTCTGTAGCCCCACTTCAACGGGGCGAGGAATAAGCCAAAAATGGGTTTCTCCCTGTCAACATGGCCCGCTGTCTCATTCCAACGAGCCGGCGTGAATTTGGGGGCCCTTGTCAGCAATCCGCTCTCTGGAGTCAGCTCTTGCAAGACGAGTACGGCGTCCTACTTTCTGATTTCCCCAGGAAGATATATGGGCCTCCCCCGCACAACAGATTCACTCAAGCTGTCTCTTTCCACGAGTATAGCTTGTTCAGCCTTGCGGATGAGGAACAAGTCCCTCTTCCCTTGAATGTTGAATCACCTAAGGAAGGCCACTAGATGCTTATCCTTGGGGTGATCCATCCTAACGACGTCTCCACATTCATATCTGAAAGAGTCGGCATTGATGATCAAAAGACGGCTAGTGTCTACAGTGTCAGTTTCTGAATCAGAAGACTCTGCGACCCTGGCTAATTGTCTAGACCCCCGGTCAAGAGAATGGACATTCTCCCATGTCACAATAGCACGGGATGCAGAAGAAGAAGATCCAGATGCCATGTTATCTACAAAAATAGCATAAGGAAAAGAATAAACAAGGTCAGAAATCAGTTGATCAAGACAAGATTTCTGATAAAATTTCGACAGAGTCTCCCCAGCTTGGGAGATTGCCAAAGAGAAGTGGGAACTCGACCACCAAGGGAACGGTCCCTAAAAGAAGGCCATAGGCATTACACCAAGGCCAAACGGGACACCCGGGGGAGTAGCTCCGAGGGCAAGCCCTACTAGGAGCCTCCCAGGGCCCGAAAAATGGGTTTTAAAACCCGAATAATTAACACTCCACTCACCCGCTCAAGGGAAACTCTCCCACATCCTCAACTCACTCAGCGCCGCGGGATGAAGAGAAAAGGAGGAGAGAGAATGTTACTGTGCAAATGAAGGTGATGAAGGAAAAAACCAAAGTGAGGGAGTTAAAGCAACAGTTAATGGAATTACTTGAGAACGGGTTCATTCATCTAAGTACATCCCCGTGGGGAGCTCCAGTATTATTTGTCCGAAAGAAGGATGGTTTGATGAGGTTATGTATTGATTATCGGTAATTGAACCAGTTGACTATCAAGAACAAGTATCCATTACCGAGGATTGATGAGTTATTTGATCAGATAGCGAGAGCTCAGTATTTTTCTAAGATTGATCTTCGATCAGGTTACCACCAGTTGTGGATTAAGGACGAGGATATTTATAAGACAGCATTTTGTAGCAGGTATGGACATTTTGGATTTGTTGTAATACCTTTTGGACTAACGAATGCACCTGCAGCTTTCATGCAGCTGATGAACGATGTATTCCGACCCTATCTAAGATAGCGGGAGCTTAATATTTTTCTAAGATTAATCTTCAATCAGGTTACCACCAGTTCATGCGTGACATGGAGGGTGATGCCTGAGGGGGAGGGTGATGTGGAGGGGAGAGGAGAGAGAAAGGGGAGTACCCATGCTAAGTCTCCTTCGGAAGATGGAGGGTGATGTGGAGGGGATTCCAACTGGTAGACAGATGTGGAGGGTGATGTGGAGGGGAGAGGAGAGAGAAAGGGGAGTACCCATGTGTTTGCGATAAAAGAAATAAAAAAAAGGAGAAAGAAAAAAAATAGAAAGGAAGTATGATGAAGGGGCAAAGGGCCCAATTATATGGAGAAGTCCCAAGCGCCATGATCCAGGAGAAAAAATAAAAAAAATAATGAAGAAGGGCTTTTCAAAAAAAAGTTTTATCATAATTATATATAAAAGAAGCCACGGACGGAACCTTCCCACCCGACCTCGTTGTCCGGTGGAAGAATGGTGGAAGCTCACACCTATGACTGATGGGTTAGAGCGGAGACCAGTGGGCGAGGATGGCATCCAGCGGGCGCACCAGCCTCGAGGGTCGCCCTCCCCAAGGGCCTGGGCGCGTAGATCCTCTCAGCAAGGTCCCTACTCATTGGCGACTGAGGCGGACACACGACTCTCCCACAAATGAAAAAACCTCTCCCTTCGTGCCCTACGAAGTCCACTACAGTAGCAACCACCCAATAGCAGGAGAAGATGGCCGCTTCTGGAGCAGCAAGGAGAGGTGCAGCAAGGAGGAGCTTCGAGTGGGATCGACTGTCCCTATAAGACGGGACCTTGCGCGCTATTGAGAAGGTTGCGAGGTTGGAAGGTTGAAAGTTCGAGAGTTGGCAAGAATAGAAAGGTAGAAAGGGGAGTCTATAGAGGAGAGTGTTGTCTATGAGAGTCCCCCCTAGAGTGCTCTCCCTTCTCCTTTGTTTTCTCTTTTCGATCCCTCCGGGCCTACGCGTCTGGAGGTTAGAGGAAGCCCGAGAGAATCGAGAGTTGGGAGAAATTGTGAGAGGGTGGGTTTCTTCCCCCATTTTATTATCTCTGTTCGTCCATCTCTGGGATGTAACTCCTTTCAAAGAAATGAAATCCAAACTTTTGGTCCTCAATGCATTTGTATGAATGTGATACCCGACAGCTCTTCCATATACGTGTGAATGTTATATACGTATATATGTGGTGATGCTCCATTTCTCTCCCTTCTTTTATCCCAGTCCACTCTACCTGCCCTTCCTCTAGAATTTTGTCTTCTGAACACCATGCCTGTTCATATGGCAGGGGTGCATATATATGCACAACATCATGATCGTTATGTATATGCTGGCTACAGTTCCTGATTTTTCCTAATGTGAGTTTGTAAACATGATACGACCATATATATATTTTCCATTTCACCAGATTTACTCTCTTCGCGGATTTGTGGATCCTTTTTTTAGTTGTCTTTTCTCTACATCCTCTACATCCCACCTTGGTGTTTGGCTGGCTCCAACCACCATTTTACCGAAGGGATCAGGCACATGGGATCTATCCTCATAAATCCCTTCTTTCTACCCCTCGAATTTTTGATTACTCTTGGATCTCCGGGGGCTCATTCCTTTATAATGTGGACCCGGGGTGGCTCCCTTGGGCGAGTAAACATTAATGGCATTATGCTTTGGCAAATGACTCTCAAGACCACATTTTGGAAATGGAATCGTGGCACCCCCGGTCAAGAGGATCCCTAGTAGGCTAGCCCATGAGACTCTTCTATAATTGGCTCTGGTTTTCTGGGTCGTTGCTTTCGGGCCCACCCTCTGTGTTTTGGGGTCGCATCGGAGTTCTCTCCGTAGATGGTGTCCCCCAATTATCCCCGGACGCTCTAGGTCAAGGGGAGATGCTGCCAAATTTTCACCAGGGAATCTTACATAAAAAAAATCAAAGAAGGAACAAAGGGAATAAATGGAATATACATAAGTTAAGAATCTAAACTGGCAGCTCTTACAAACACATGACTGAACTGATGTCAAAAGCTATAATTCTGAGGACATATGGATTTGTTGTGATCTTTGTTGATGATATTCTGGTGTATTCTGCCACTGAGGAAGATCATGTACAGCATTTGAGGATTATTTTGCAGACTCTAAGGGATCATGAACTCTATACTAAGTTGAGTAAATGTGAGTTCTGGCTTCGAGAGGTTCACTTTCTTGGCTATGTGATTTCTGGGGATGGAGTTGTTGCAGATCTGGCAAAGATTGAAGCTGTTCTTGATTGGCAGAGACCGAGATCTGTTACAGAGATCAAGAGTTTTCTAGGTTTAGCAGGCTATTACCGCAGGTTTATTCAAGATTTTGCTAAGATTGCAGGACCGATGACTAGACTGACTCGTAAAGATGTGCCGTTTGTCTGGTCTGATTAGTGTGAGCAGAGCTTTGTTAAGTTGAAAAGGCTTCTGACTTCTTCTCCAGTGCTGGTGCTTCCTTCTGGCTCCAATGGATTTGTGGTTTGCACAGATGCTTCTCGAGTAGGTTTGGGTGCAGTACTGATGCAACATGGTAAGGTTATTACATATGCATCCCGGTAGCTTAAACAGCATGAAGAGAATTATCCTATGCATGATCTTGAGCTTGTTGCAGTTATTTTTGCCTTAAAGATCTGGAGACATTACTTATATGGTGAAAAATTTGAAATCTTTGCTGATCATCAGAGTATGCAATATGCCTTCTCTTAGAAAGATCTGAATCTCAGGCCTCGCAGATGGATGGAATACATGAAAGATTATGACTTCACACACTCCTATCAGCCAGGTAAAATGAATGTTGTGGATAATGCTCTGAGTAGGAAAGTACAGGTGAGTCATTTGTTGCTTCGCGAATGAAAATTGTGGGAACAGCTTCCCAGTGAGGCAGTCAGTGTGGACATTCCTGCCGATCCGATGATAGCAGTTTGTGCCAGTTTGGCTATGACTTCAGCTCTATATCAGCAGATTAAAGAAGCTCAACAAGCTGATTCTGATTTGTCTCATGTTATAATGATGCATGACATTGAGTTTGATGATGAGCTGGTTGTCAGTTTCCATGGCAGATTATATATTCCAGCTGTTGACGTGTTGAGAAATGCGATTCTGAGTGAAGCCCATGTGTCCCGTTTTGCTATTCAGCCATGTACCACGAAGATGTATTAGATTTTGAAACAGCAGTTCTGGTGGCCAGGTATGAAGCGAGATATGGCTGTGTTTGTTTCTAAGTGCTAAACTTGTCAGCAGGTTAAAGTTGAACATCAAAAGCCAGGTGGATTGCTACAGCTATTAGAAATTCCAATATGGAAGTGGGATCACGTCATGGCAGATTTTGTGGTGGGTTTACCTCAGACTTCACAGGGTTTTGATGGTATCTGGCTATTGGTTGACAGATTAACTAAAACACCTAGATTGTTGCCGATTAAAATTGCTTGGAGTGTGCATAAATTGGCTGAGCTATACATTGAAAAGATCGTGCCACTGCATGGTATTCCTGTCTCACTTGTGTTAGATCGCGACCCACGTTTCACCTCTGGCTTCTGGCGCAGTTTCCAAAAGGCGTTGGGCACAGAGTTGGCATTCAGTTCAGCATATCATCCACAGTCAGATGGTCAATCTGAGATGACTATTCAGACTCTAGAGAATATGCTGAGATCGTGTTGCCTTGACTAGCAGGGTTCGTGGAGTTAGCACTTGTCACTAGTTGAGTTTACTTATAATAACACTTTTCACTCCAGCATCGGCATGGCTCCACATGAAGCACGGTATGGTCATCCTTGTTGTACTCCCTTGAGCTGGTTTGATGCCGGTGACAGACTCTTGATAGGACCTGACATGGTGCAGTAATGTGTAGATGTGGTTCATCTGATCAGGTAGAGATTGTTGACAGCTCAGAGTCAACAGAAAAGCTATGCAGATCAGCACAGACGTCCACTTCAGTTTGAGCCAGGAGATATGGTGTTTGTTAAGAGATCTCTGATGAAAGGTGTTTCCAGGTTTGGGAAGCATGGAAAGCTCAGCACGCGGTACATTGGTCCATTTCCTATTGTGGAATGTGTGGGCCAGGTGGCTTATCAGCTTCAGTTGCCAACGACGATGCAAGTGATTCACAATGTGTTCCACGTCTCTCAACTACGGAAGTATGTGTCAGACCCGTCTCACATTCTCGACGATTCCATTTGGCCAGATGTGACTGCTGATTTATCTGCACTAGAGTTTCCTGTCAGAATTGAAGACCGTCGTGAGCAACGGTTGAGAAATAAGATTATCCCACTGGTAAAGGTTGTCTGGCAGTGTCACTCTAGTAGTGAAGCTACCTGAGAACGCGAAGATGAGATGCGTCAGCTTTTTCCTTTCTTATTCCCGTAAGGTATGGTTGCTCTTTCAGTTTCCTCCTTATTTTTCCTTTTAAATTTTGAGGTCAAAATTTTTATTAGGAGGGAGGGACTGTAAGGCCCGTGCTTTAGTGGATTAAGGTCGGTGCACGTTGCTTGTATGTGTTACTAGGTCGGTGCACTCCTAGTTTGATCTGTGATCAAGGTCGGTGCATCTAGGCCATCCACTCATCTAACATCGGTGCACACTTTGTTGTTTAGCATCTAAGTCAGTGCACATTCTTGTCACCTACACATAAGGTCGGTGCATACCCTGTTAGTATGCGTATCAAGGTCGGTGCACTTTTGCCTGGTCTGCTCACTAAGGTCGATACATGTTCAGCCTAACGCATTCAAGGTCAGTGCAACCACTGTAGCAGTCGGTGCATGTCTTGCATATAGCATGATAAGGTCTGTGCTAGTTCCTATAGCACACTCACTTAGGTCTGTGCATGTTGAACAAGGTCAATGCTAGTATGGACTAAGGTCGGTGCTAGTTCATGTTCCTTGCACATTAGGTCAATGCATCCTTCGCTGAGTGCAGGTCAAGTCGGTGCACGTTACTGTTCAAGTCAAGGCAAATTTTCATATTGAGTCATATAAGGTCGGTGCATTTCATGCTCACGCCGTTTCTAAACTCGGTGCAGTTTACTGTAGGGTCGGTGCATTGCTTGTCCTTCACATACAACCTCAGTGTTGTTTACTGTAAGGTCGGTGCACCTACGTCCTAAGGCAACACAAGGTCGGTGCATTCCTGGCATCCTACACTCGAGGTCAGTGCATGTTTCTACCATCCACATGACAAGGTCGGTGCAATCTTTGCCCTGTGAAATACAAGGTCGGTGTAGGTATCACATAGGTCAGTGCATATGGCATATCAGGGTCAGTGCATATAGCTGCCAGTCGTACACAAGGTCAGTGCAAGTCTTGCGTTGTGCACGATAAGGTTTATGCACGTCTCTATAGCAAGTCGGTGCAGGTTATCATCTGGCTAAGCATAAAGGTTAGTGCAACAACTATTTAAATCAGTGCAACAACCGTATGAAGTCGGTGCTAGTTGTATAAAGGATCATGATCTTAGAACTCAGGGTAGCAGAGGTGTTTGATGAATTGCTTGACTGAAGAAGGGCATGTGCGTGACTATTAAAGCACGCACGTGAACTCCTAGAAAGCTTCACACTTAATAAACCATATTCTCTCCTTAACCAATCAACTCAAAGGAATTTGCTAGCGCAAAAGGACATGTCCACATGGCATAGTTTTTATGAAATTTTCCATCCACGTGGAAAATACTGGTTTGCTGCAACTCAACCTGAAATGGTACTCTATCTTTCACTAACATGGAACAATCTCGTTTGCAGGAAGGCACGTGATCCCAAGAATGGGAGGAGGCTGGCACGTGGACCCAGGAGGCAAATGATGGGCACGTAATCTGAGGAAAAGAACATTCTCATCCAACACATGGACCAATGGGATTTCAATAGGGTTATTTTGCCTCATTCATACGGAGCCCCTGCTCCTATATAAGTTCACTCAACCCTTCGAAGAAGGGCTGATGAAAGCTACATTTTGTCTCTGCCTGAAAAGAGAGCATCTCTAGGAGCAAGAGAGAGTGTGTGAGAAACCCAGTCCAAGTGGAGAGGAAGTAAAAGAATGTCGGAGAGTAGCCAGCCAGTGAATCTGTTCATGCTTTTGTGAAGCTACATTGAACGTTGTTTTGTTTTTTGTTTTCCTCTTTGTTCTGATTTTTGCTTTACCATCTGTGTTTTCTGAGTTCCCTCTGGTGTGGAGGAAGGGAGACATTGTCTCCGGTTGCGAATGCCCTTGGGGATTACTCGTGTGGTTCCCTTTGGTGTAGAGGAAGGGAGGAATTGTCCTCTGGTTCTGGATTTGCAGGGAGCAAGTCTAGGGTTCAGGTTCTACGGGGTGTAGGACTTGGGTTGAGGGATTTGTCTCCCTCTAGGCAAGCTGTAAGGCAACATTCTGTCGCAGACTAAGTCTGCTTTAATTCTAGCCTAAGCTAGTGGAATCCTCGTTCGGTGTGAACGAGAGGTGGACGTAGATTACTATTGGCAATCAAACCACCTACAAAACTCCTTGACTCCTTATGTGATTGCTGATTTGTCCTCTGTGAGTTTTCTAACTTATGTTTGGTTGAGCGCATTGTTTACATTGCTTTCATTGACCCATCATCTGCTCGTTCAATTGGGTGTGTATCACCGCTTGCTATCTGGGGCATTTATTTTGAGTGAGAGTATTTTCTATCGTGTGTTAAGGCTTCAGATCTCTACTCTGGGCACATCTATCGAGCTCATCGGATTTAAGTTTAAATTTGGGGTGATCTATTCATCCCCCCCTTCTAGATCACTCTCTAGTGTATCTATCAGTTGGTATCAGAGCAGGTTACCCAACATGTGGTCCAACGACCAGGGTGATTCTGGATCAAGCAATCCTCACAGTTTCATGGCTGAGGGATAGTCTATTAGTCGCCCCCCTTTCTTTAATGGTAACAACTATTTTTATTGGAAAAACAGGATAGGCCCCTCTCATCTTTTTACAATGGCCCGGCAGGTAAGACTTTCTCCGGTTGGCATGCTGCTTGTCTCATTCCTTGACTTTTTTTATAACGATATACGTTCTCTTTGGCAGATAGGCCAGACATAAAATAGTAGGGGCTTTATAGGAAAATTATTTCCTAGGCTCAGAAGCCTGAATATTTCGACACTCCTGCACCAGCACCAACCACAACTCCATTACCTCCTAGTAGAAAGAGGGCAGCTTCTTCAATGAAAGTTGCCTTGGGATGAGTGAAGAAGGCCCGGAAAGTCTCATTAAAGTAGTCATCTTCTGCAACTAATGTAATTGAGATTCCCTTGCGTCTCGTCCCATCATATGAAGAGTTTGCTGCTCAGTAGGAGGCTACCTAGTAAGCAACCAGAGGTGATGTTGCTTTTCTTTACGAATTACAAGATTACTTCTTTCACGGCACCTTTGTTATTATCTTTACATTTTCTCTATTTAGCAATAGCTCAAGAAGTAGTTGCCGCTACTGTGACTATTGAGGACATTGCAAAGGTAGCTTAGGATATAGAGAGAGAATCTTCTGCTATGACCATGGTGGAGGGAATTGAGGCAACCGAAGTCGTAGGAGGGGGCCCCTCTGCTGCTCAGGAGGATATCGGGCTGCCTTCGCCTACACCGGCTAGTGAAGCCGAGGGTGAGCTAGGTGACTTTGATCTTTCTAGATCTTCCTTTTTCTTTTGATGATCTTCTGACCCTACTTTAGGCATATCTTTGTGTTGTAGTGGCTGAAGTAGTCAGTACTGAGGTTAGGACACCGGCTGTGGGCGTCCCTTTGCTGCAGGAAGGGCATAAGACTGTGTTGAAGAAGGGTACTATCCCCTTGCGACATATAATCACCTGCTCAGCCACTCGGAAAGCAACGGAAGTGGCCGGCCAACCCGAACCTAGTGCAGATGTCTCTTCCAGCAGCTCTGCTACCCCTTCTGATGAAGAAGTTGACTATGGTTCTTCAGAGGGCGAGGAGGAAGCATATGAGACAGTCAGCTAAGGGGTAGTAACGCCTCCTGTGCTACTGAGTAGTCCTTTGATATTTAGCCCTCTGAAGTTGCTGGCACCATCGTTCGAGGGAACATCGCAAGAGGAATTCGTCGGAATCGACATGGAAGAGGAGATAATGCCTCCCTCTATTGCTTCATTTGCGGAATTATCATCCTCTATACAGGCATTTGAGGAGATGGATTCTGCAATCAGGGTAAGTTCTGCCCGCCCCTTTTGCCGAGCTGCATAGTCTTTCATTTATTTTGTCACCTTGGTGCTTATTGAAATTTTGTTCCAGGAGCCCGGCGCCACCGATTATCTTTTGATACTGGCTTCAGATGTCATTATTTCATCGGAGGCTTTAGACATACTACCTCCCGCAACCATAGCTTCTCCAGAGGCGGTTACTGTACTTCATCCTGTGCCAGTAAGGATACAACCGGTAACTGAGGTGTCATCACTAGAGCTGAGCTCGTTAGGGGAGAGTTCTGCTCTAGTGCGTGCATCAGAGTTGAGAGTTGAGAGTCGAAGTGGATCCGTCCAGAGGTTCTACCTTCATTCCAGCGACCGTACTGACCATTGTGCCTGAGCCTACAACTCCATCTGTGCAAGCAACAGAGTCAGAGCCTCTGCCACCTCCAGCACCTACACAGGAAGCAACTTCTGAGCATCCGGTAGTAGAAGGGACAATAGCTCAAGAACAAGCTATTGAAGTGCTTGGTTCATCAACCCCAACGGCCATTCCATCTTCCTCTTCCAAGCCAGACATTGGCTTATGGGTGTCCATCGACAGTGAAGTTACTTTTGAAGTAACTCCATCAGTCTCTCTTGTCTTCACATCATCAGAGGATTTCATTTGGCAAAATTTGGAGATGCTGCGTCGGGTAGTAAAATCTCAGCCGACATTGACTTATCTACAATTGAAGGAGGTGCCTGAGTGGTTGACAGTTGACCTGTAAGCACTAGGCTATCCCTTAGAGATATGGACCCAATGGGTGCTGTTATTGCTGAAATTTGTGAATCGTCGGGATTTTCTGGGGCATACTGTGAATGATAGACTGGTGGCCCTTAAATTACAGAAAGCCAATTGTCAATCAGGGCTAGAAATGCTGAACTCTAATCTTTAAAGGCATAGAACCCAACTGGAAATCTCATCTGCTCATGCACATTTTTACGCAGCCGGATGGATGAGCTACGGGCAGAATTAAGTGCCATTGAGGCTGAACTGCCGCTAGTGGAGATGACACAGTCTCAGAGTGCTGAAGAGATTGCCTTGCTAGAGGGACAAGTGGCATCACTGCAGGATGAAGCAACTCACCTCCAAGAAGAAGAAGCTTGTCTTCACGAATTAGGGGCCGCTCTGAATGTCAGACTCCTTGACTTTGAGGACATCTTCCGATGACCTTAGTCGTTCCTTGAACAACCTGAAAATCTGAGTAATAGGCCAAACTCCACTCGGGACCCACAAAAGCGCTCTGAGCACTCTCAGATCCCGATCCGAAAGATCCAGGGTATTATAAGCTGGCAGCTTTAGATACTTGCTTGCAATATGGCTAGGGTGACTGGCTGCTATGGGGCTCCGCCCGCAGATCATGATGAGGCGGCATAGGCCCGCACTGAAGATATAAATGCAGATCTGGTCACGATGGCTGTGAACGTGATGACTGCTGAAGATGATGGCGAGAGACCCGTACCTTCTCTGAATGCTCCGATGGAAGAGCGGTCAGGCTCCCAACTCCTCCACACCCGATCTAGTTATTATGATGATGATGCTCTAAGCATATAGACAGGAGATCGAAGTGCTAAAGAGGCAACTCAGCGAGCTGGGTGTGTACGCTTCAACCGCAAGACAGGACGAGGTCCCTCTTGAAGCCTCGCAACGAGGCACAGCTGAATTGGAGGCTCCGCCTCAGATAATGGCCTCTCAGCCAGCTTTCGATTACACTGGCGGCATGACCCCACAACCTGCTCCTTAGCCCCAAGGGCCTGCTACCATATCTCAAGCGACGTCGCAGATGCAACAACCTCAACTCTGCCCAAGTCTGGTCGACCCGACATTTGTGAGCAAAATGATGATAGAACAAATGATCGAGAAGAAGCTAGCCTATAGAGGCAATGGTGATTATGCTACTTTTGATGTGTACAAGGTACCTTACCATGTCCATCATGCTACCAAGAGACTGCCTCCGAGCATCAACAAACCACCGAAGTTCGATAAATTAAACAGACAAGATTCACCGAAGGAGCATATAGCCTGGTTTTTGGAGAGATAGGAAGAGAGCAAGAGGTTTAACAATGGTGCCTTCATCTAGGGTTTAGGAGAGAGCTTTGCTATGGCTGCCCCAGGGGGGCCTTCCGTGCCCCCCTCGGATGACTCTCCTCGGGCCACCTCCTTACCCTCTCAATCGATTTTGGTTAGATTTAACAGATCTTTTGCAGAGGTTTTGGCATCTTCCATGGCGTCGTCGGTAATCCCTGGTTCTATGCACGAACCTGCATCAACTGATAATGGAAAGCATGTCATCTTCTTCAGCAAGGAAGAGATTTCACTCTCACTACAGCCCTTCTCCTACTCTCTTGTTGCTCGCACTCCACATGGCAGACCTACCTTCCCGGACATCCGTTCGCATCTTTCTCATAGGTGTGGCTTCAAGGAGGATTTCATGATTAGTGCACTAGATCCTCGGCATCTCCTGCTACGATTTCGAAACTATGAAGATTATTTACAGCTCCTTCTTCGGGAATCATTGTATGTTCATGGCAGGTTATTCAAGTTTTTCAAGTGGTCTATGGATTTTTCACCATTCACTGATTCACCGATTCTTCCTGTATGGATTGTTTTTTCAGGTCTGCTTGTTAATTTTTTCTTGAGCCGATGCTTTGTTCCATTGTTGGTAATATTGGTCGGGTTCTGAAGATTGATCTTGCGACCCTTAATCTATCTAACACCTCAGCCGCTCGGGTCTGCATTGAATTAGATGTTTTAAAGACACATCCTTCTAGGGTGTGGATTGGGTTTCCGGGAGGTGGAGCCTGGCAAGAGGTACATTATCCTGATCTCTCGGTCTATTGCTCTTCCTGCTCTAAGCTTGGTCATATTGGGGATGATTGTAAAGATTTAAGGAGCTATGCCCAGTTTGATGTTGTACGATCGCTGCCTGTTTCATACCCAAAGCCTAAATCTTATTGGCAACCGATCATCTCTAAGAGGACTGCTAATGATATTAGCAAGGATGATGATGTCCACCCTCCTTTGGATTGCAAGCTTCCAGATTCGAGCAACTTGGACGTGGTGCCCATTATTAACCAGCAGCCTGTGCCTCATTCCATGCCATCCTCCCCTGTCTGTGAAGGAACTTCTTCCGCTGATCATATGAATTCCACAACTAATATCCCGGATACATCTGTGGTTATGACTAAGCCACTAGATACAATCCCTCAAGATAATTCTATTCTGGATCTTGGAGGAATTTCCTCTTTAGACTGTATGAAGTCGAAAGTTAATAATCTAGATGATACTATTGTTATTGCTGAGATTTCACTGGATTCTATTCCTCAGGATAATTTACATATGGAGCCCCCTTCATTCCAAAGGATTACTCGTTTGGGTGACATCGCCCCTGTCCCACAGCTGGCATTGGTTGACCGTTCTCACCTCCCAGTTGATTCTAAAGATCCCCCCTCTACTTCTAGGGACCACATTTCACAAGAGGATATACTTATAAAGCAAAAGGAAATTGCTGTTGTTGCTGGTATTAACAATGCGCGGGTTATGATTACTGGCCGGCCTGGAGTCTTCACCAGGTCTATGAAGAGGACTGGGTCCGAGGGTAATCTGCCTAAAAAATCCAAGTCTTGAAAAGTCCAAAATGAAAGAAATAAGGATATCCAAGCTCCTGGATAGCTCTCCATGCCATCTCCAAGCCATAAAGAAGTCTGCAAGCCCCGAACAATGCTACGCATCTTGTAGTGTCGCTCTATTGCATCGCACTGATCTCTAGCTCGGGTGTCCTCACCAATTCTCCCCGGGCGGGAGGAACTCGACCCCGTCGAGTAAGGGTTTCTATTGCTCCGGTATCACTCCAACAAGTCTGGATCAAACCTCTCCAGCTCTACCCGAGTGATCCATGTATCATCAGACGTGGGCCATCCTCTCCAACGCACCAAGTAGCGCTGGTATGCGCCACTCCTAGTGGTCGTCACCTGCTCATCTAGTATACACTCTATACGCTCTCGCTGTTGAGGTGACGAGGCTGGAAGTGGGCTCTCAGGGGAGGGGTCGCTTACAAGGGGTGGAGAAGGTTAAAATAACTCACTAGGAATCACTGTCGGGTCCCTATATGCGACTAAATCCAAGACATTAAATGTGAAATTGATACCATAGTCCTCTGGCAAGACTATAACATATGCATTGGATCCAACTCGCCTCACTGCTCGAAAGGGGTCAGCACCATGAGCTTGTAGTTTCTTCATGGCTCCAGAGAAAAATCGTTCAGACCGAACCCTGATCATGACATAATCACCCTCTTGGAACTCGCAGGGGTGTCTATGAGCGTTAGCTAACTCTTTATATCGTGCGTTGTTGGGCTCTATATGGTGATGATGTAGACTCTGAATAAGCTGTGTAGACTCATACCTGAGTGAGTGCAAGGGTGGTCCTAGACATCCAAATATGGACTTAGCATGTGCATGATGCCTGCTTGCCTGGCAAGCTTTGGGAGGACCTAGACATCCTAATTCACTCACTCCATCTCCCCTATATGATGCTGGACATGATGATGCATGCAACTCTATCAAAGGGGAGGGTTTATTCCGTTCTAAGCTTTTGAGCGTGGATGCATGCAGGGTGGGATGTTGACTGGCATGTGTGGAGGGGGTGTGATGATGGACCTCCTCGACAAAGTGAAGGGGAGAATATGGGTCGAGAGGCTCACTAGAGAGGGGATCGAAAGGGTCAAAGAAATGATGACTCCTCCGGACAGACCCCTTCACTATACTCGCCTATGTTTGATGTTTGGCAAGATGTGAAAGGTCACCTTTCGGCATTATGGTAGATGAGGCAAGGGACTCATGAGGAAGGCAAGGCTCCTCCCTTGGGATAGTAATACCATGAGAGGGGACCGAGTCAATCTCATCGAGTATGGGAAAGAGCAAAAGGACCTCAGAGGTGATATGACCTATGGTGCACACCGAGATAATGGACCCCAAAACATGGTGTGTGAAGCTATGACTATAGGGTTGGTCAGACCCTAAGGCCAACATATACGTCAACTCCCTTTGACAATCTAAACTCCTAATAAAGTCCTTTACATTTTCTACAAAGTAGAAGGACTAGAAAGTGTTGTGAAAGGAGTTAAGGGGTACTAGTTGAAGTGTTGGCTCCATGGATCGGTAGCATGGGATCAGAGCATCTAGAATTAGGCCCTTCCTTAACCAACTAGCTAAAAGCTCTCTAATGACAAGTTTACCCTCGGGAGATAAGAGTGACTCTAGATGAGGGTCGAAGGGCGAAGCATCTCTCTTGGATGGGAAAAGGGAGTCCTCTGTGAAGTGGGGAAAACTATGGTCCTCCATCTAGGGTATTGGGCCAAGAGTGTCAGCCCTAACCTCTGTTGGTTCGGGCACGACTTCATCCTAGCTCCGGGGTGGGCTACGGGAGGTCGGCGGTCCCATAGGAGTGCGCATCCTATCTAGTATCTCCCTAAAAGTTTGCAGGAGCTCGGAAGGGGGGGATCCCTCAGGATAGAGACGTCCAGGGAGACTTTCCCGTAATCATGAGGCTTAGTCTTGGACCTAGACTCATACATGGGCAGAACCTTTTGCCTTCGACTTTGATATTCTCGGTCGGGGGTAATAGGGTGGGGTAGGTAGGTTCTCCTAAGCTCATGTTTCATATCGTACCATGTCTCGATGGGCCTTTGTCATCTAATGTCTCTCAAACTCTCAACATAACTCCACTTGTCCTTGGCTTCGTGCAAAAGCCTTTCTTTGGCAAAGTGGACTTGCATGGCATCGGGCATGGGGTAACACCTAAAATATCTATCCATGACAGCTTCCCAAGTTAGGTAGTCACTCAGGCCCTTGGAGCCATCAAAAGTAGGGGCTTTGGGCCTAAGGAACGAGAGGGGGTGGTTCCCAACCCATGGGTGTATCTCTCCTCCCTACTATGTAGATAGTCATATCACCCAAGTGACTTGAAAGCCATGTGAAGTTTTGGAGTGGGACCTATGGGGTGGACATGCAAGACAACTAAGGGACGGGATTAGACATGACTCTATGATGCGGCAATGCAAATGGTGTTAGTGAACTATCGGCCCGAGATGACTTCGGACCATGGCCATATCAAGAGCTCTCGAGACCCACGTCCAATTTAATGAGCATCATTGCTATTCTCTTCACACCCAGTCCGGGGGAACGAGGGCCTCGAGGTATGCATGGTTATGCCATTTTTTTTATTATCCTTGTTCCAGTTGTTAAATTTCATTGTTTATTCACACACGGGTGGTTCATTTCATTTATTAGTTTTGTTGGAACCCTGGTTTTGATGATGTCATACTATGAATCATGTTGAGGCAGAACTGCATAAATAATGATTGCTTGAGTCATCATTTCAGTTCATAAGTATGAATGTCATACAGATTAGTGGATCTTAGTCACTCATGTTATATAGGTCATTTATCTTCTAAGTGTCAGAAATCATGGTCGATGTACATATAGGCACTTAGTCATATAAGGTCGATGCATATTCATGGTTGAAGTATATAAGGTCAATGCACATTTATGCTTGAAGCTTGTCAAGTCGATGCAGCTAAGTATTACATTGAACATCAGGTCGATGCACATTTATGCTTGCAGCTTGACAGGTCGATGCACATACTTGCATGTAGTTTATCAGGTCGGTGCACTAGTGAACCTTGTGTTCAGCAAGGTCGATGCACTAGAGGACCTTGTGCTCAGCAAGGTCGATGCACATTGGACATTATGTTTAGCAAGGTCGATGCACATTGGATCTTGTGTTCAGCAAGGTCGATGCATATACATGCATTCAGTCTACAAGGCTGATGTTCATGCAAGCATTATGTCTATAAGGTCGATGCACATGCAGCAACATGCTCTACAAGGTTGATGTATATGTAGAGTCTAGGTCATATCAGGTCGGCGCACATTTGTTATTCACTAGACTCAGGTCAAAGCTTCTATGTTTGCTTAAGGCATCAGGTCGATACTTAAGCTTTAGCTATACTATTGGAACCCTGGTTTTGATGATAACATACTATGAATCATGTTGAGACTGAATTGCATAAGAACCTTTCATGTTGAACAAGCTACTTATTTGTCCAAGTGTCAAAATTTAGGTCGATGCACATATAGACACTTAGTCATTAAGGTCGATGCATGCTCAAGACTTAGTCATATAAGGTCGATGCCTGTTCAGGTCTTAGTTAGATAAGGTCAATGCACATTCACATTTTCATCACATCTGGTCAGTGCACATTTTTGCTTTAAGTCTGTTAGGTCAACGCACATTTTAGTGTTAAGTCTGACAGGTTGGTGCACATTCTCATTTCACGTCTGTTAGGTCGGTGCACATGCATGTCTTAATCCTGTCAGGTCGATGCATCTTGTACCATTTTTAACATAAGGTCAATGCATGTTCTCGCATGGAGTCACACAGGTCGGTGCATATATATACTCTAGTAGTGTATCAGGTCGGTGCATGTGTGACTTTGTGCTTAGCAAGGTCGATGCACATTGTACCTTGTGAAAAGCAAGGTCAATGCACATTGCACCTTATGTGAAGCAAGGCCGATACACATTGTACCTTATGAAAAGCAAGGTCGATGCACATTGCACCTTCTATGAAGCAAGGTCGATGCACATTGTACCTTGTGAAAAGTAAGGTCGATGCACATTGCACCTTGTGTGAAGCAAGGTCGATGCAAATTGCACATTGAGTATAGCAAGGTCGATGCACATTCTGCCTTGTGTAAAGCAAGGTCAATTCACATCCTTACACTCATTCTAGAAGGCCGACGCTCATGCAAGTATTATGCACATCAGGTCGATGCACATTCGTTAACATGTCTTACTAGGTCTGTGCACTTGCAGAGTCTAGAGTCTGTGCACATGTAGAGTCTGTACATATGCAGAGTCTAGGTTTGTGCACATGTAGAAAGTCTAGGGTTCCAAGGTCGATGCACATGTAGAATCCATGTCATCAGGTTTGTGCGTTGAGTCTATTCTTTAAGGCATTTGCATTATCATACTTGCTTTTGATCTAAGCATTTGATCTTGGTGAAATTGGCTAAGTTTATATTCTCTTGTGCAGTAATAATGAGAAAGGTATTTGATGAAATGCTTCATTTCTTATTGACAGATATCCAGTCAAACGCTTAAAGGACTGAGAGTAGCAGAGACTTAAGTGATCACATGATCCAAAAATCAAGTTAAAGAGACACGTGATCCAAGGTGGGTGGCTCTCCAAGAACACTTAGTCATGTGATCTTGCCTTATCTTCATAATCTGACACGTGGAGCTACTTTTCTGAGAAAGCCAGTGGTGAGAATTCTCCCTCCATGCATCGTACTGAATCAACGGGGACCACATGACCTAATTCACTGGTATATATATAAAGGGGGATCTCTGAGAAAGAAGTGTGTGATCAATAGAAGAAAAGAAGAAGAGTGATCATTAAGAAGGGGCGACGGCTACATCGGCTCCCGCCAAAATTCCTGTACATTGTTGCTAACCTCCTCGGAGAGTCCCCCTAAGGTTTATATAGCGATCCGTTTACTGTAGGAGTCCAGGGAGTCGAGGGGATTCAGGGGGGTTTACGTCCTCGTTATAGGCTCTTTATGACACAAGAACTCTTGCTCTCCCTTATCCCTTGGAGTTCCCTGCTCCTGAAGGATGCGTAACGAATGCTTGGATAAGATTCTGACAGTCGGTCCGAGCTTGGGACGCTTGCTTGGAGTCCTCCCGAGCGATGGGCACGGCCTTCTCGACCGATCTGTCGCTCGGACTTCTGGACCCGGGGGCCGCCTAGGAAGTGCTGGTCCGAGTAAGTTTTGGGCTTGGAGTAAGTGGGCCAAAAATGGAGCTGTCACTTTGGGGAGCTGGGCCTGGTTCGGTCAAATTGGACCTAGTTGGGCCGCTCTCTCGGGCGGGGGATTTTCCCCCTCTCCACCCTCTATGTGCATCTTCGTAAATTTCTCCTTTTTCTTCAAAAGGCTCTATGAGAAATTTATAGAACCATTTCTTGTTTTTGTTAACGAAAAAAAAAAAGAAAAAAATATTCTGTAACTAACAAACTGGCACGCTCGGTGGGACTTTTCCCACCTTTCTTCTTTCTGTCAAAGAGGCCTCAAACCTTCTTCGAGGTCTTGATTGCCCATTTTCCTTTTACAGGACGGGAAGAAGAGGGCACACCCCTTTTTGCTTGCTTGCGAGTGTATTTGTGCCTTTGCACATTCTCCCACTCGTGCGACGTACCACCAGCAACAACAACAATAGGACAATAGCAGCCTTCATTTACGGATTCCAAGTCATCGCCAATCACGCTAGGTTTGGATATCTAGCAACCCCCATTATCTTCGGCAACCTCCTAGGGGTCGTCGGTTCATCCTTCTTTTTGGGCGTTGTCCCTGTTGCTGAGGCCATTTTAGCCGCACCTACTACTACAATCGTCGAGGGCTCCTGGCCTTCGGCTTTAGCAACTGCCCGAGTCTGCTCGGTCACCAGATCAGCTGCTGAAGGTGTCAAGCCTTCAGCCTAAGCAACTGACCGAGTCTTCTTGGTCAACCAAGTCACTATTGGCTACATCGCCGCCGTAACGGCACCAACTTTGCAGCAGCAGCCCTCAGAGGTATTACTCCTGCACAACGGGGGCAGCACAGCCGCCGCAACAAAGCCATGCCTCCGGCAGGCGCCACTGGCACCGCTACTGCTCAACGGGAGCAACGCCGCTGCCGCCACAACGGCACTAAGTCCGTGACGGCCACTTCTGATGCTGCTCTTTCTCATCGGGGGGCAACGCCATCGCCGCAAAGGCACCAAGCTTGCCATAACAACATCTTGTTCCAGCAAGATCATTATTGTCGAAAATATTTGCATTCGATTTGATGGAGGCAAGCTGACCCTACCTCGGGATCGTCACGTCCCAAACATATCAACCTTCAACCGCTTCGAGCTTCTTTAGCAAGCCCGAGAAGACGAGGCAAAACTGAAGAAATCCGACGCATCAGTCACTAACCAAGATCAACCGCGCCGGTACAAGGTGATAGCTCCCCAACCGAAGTCAGGGGGCAACTTAACAGAGGAGCGTCAACTCCGCATCAAGAAAATCTGGGTCACCAAAGAGGAGGCCAAAGCCATCAAGCAGGCAAGGTCAAAAAGGCCCCTCCGCATGTCGAAGTTTTAGCAAGTGCGGAGTTCAACAATCTAGATCAAGACAAGCACTCGACCTCTCCGCGACCTCAGACTCAACGCCCACATGGGCAAAAGCGCCGAGGAGCCCACAAGCAAGTCCGGCCAACCTCCCCGTAGGCCAGTTCAACAGATACGGGCAAGGATTGCTCCGCACAGGCTTCTACATCTTGAGTGTCTATTTTTGACAGACTAGAGATGGCACCTAAACTTGGAAGACAATCACCCAGGACGAAGCGGTGGTTCAGGTGACCAACGACACCATCAAGATGTTGACCTGTTATACTTCCTCCACCGACAGGCAGCTAGAGGATACCTCGAGTGAGTTGAATCATCCTCTCCAAGCCTTAAAGAAGTCAAGGCCCATCTTCCGAGTCCTTACTCATACGCAGCAGACACCTATCATCGGAACATCTCAACCCGGGCCGACGTAACAAGAAAAGCACCAAGAAGATGTCCATAGTGTCGATGGGGGCAGCAACCCAGGGCACGAGGAAGATCTTGGAAGAGAGGCTCAAACCCTCACGTTGGAAGAACCCTGACGCGAAAATCAAAAACTCAAAATCTCTTGCAAGCACTTTTGCGTAAAAAGGAGGTTCGCATCCAACCTTAAGCAGCACTTACTGGTGTGGAACATCAGCCTCTTCCCATTCCAGTCATAGCCAATGCATCAGCCACTGCAGCAAAGTTACCAGTAGGAGCAGAGTTTGAAGCCCCACAAAACAAGGCCAATGTGCAATCATCTGCTACTCCGTGTGAAGAGAAAAACAATGATGCCCCATGGCATCGGACGTGGACCTCAGGAGCCCCGATATGGCCATGGTCCGAAGTCATCTCAGGCCAATAGTTTGTTAATTTGACCCGCCTCAACCGGGATCCGATCCCACATCCTCATTAAACTTGCCACCTACGCGGCAGACATTTGCACAGTTTTATCGCAGTCCTTTTCGCTACAAATGCGGACTTCCGTCCGAATAAGAAATGGTCCGCAAGTGATCGACATATATGTATCTATGAATGTTTACACCTCAATGCGGGATTTGTTTAAACGCAATCTAAGATTTCGCTCTCGCTTTCATTATTATGAAATTCAGGCCATAGGGCCCCTTTTCCTGGTAATCAATCAATGATTTTCCCCTCTCCGAGGGGACGTAATTAACATCGTAACCTTTATGGTATGGTGGGTTCTCAGTACCGACACGATACACACAATGTCTGACTAGTCAGATCGAGCACACCATGGGCTTCCTCGAAGCCCGAATAAATCATCACCTTGGTGACTGGCACGCCCTCGCACTCAATAAACCAAACAAATGAATGAACAGGTGAATAAACAAATAAAAGTAAAAATGTATCCCGAAAGTGCATCCACAAGCTTTCACTCTTTGGCAAAAAGAGATTCACACACACATGCTGGAAAGACTAGTAGGACAGGGGGACAAGCCCCACACACACACGAGGAGCAAGCTCCTCAAACTACAACACGTAGCACATGGGGACAAGCCCCAAGAGAAAACAAAAAACCAAAGAACCAAAACCACATGCTGCAATGCATAGCTCACACAAGGATGATTCCCACACACAAGGACATTCTGAGAATGAAGAAAACAAAAGTGAAAGAAACAACGAATGAGACTTCAGCAATGAGAGACACTACGGTTCTAATCAAGGCTTCACTGAAGGAGACAACTGGCTGCACACTTTCTCCTTTACCTCTCAAATCTTCCTCTAGAAGCTCAGGATGGACACTCTCTCTTTCTCTTTTCTCTCTAGTTCTCATGTCCAAATCTTCTCCAAGCTCCACCAGCAATAAATGGTAGCAGCAGATCTTCATGCATGGTGCTTCTATTTTATAGGCACAAGCAACACAAATTTTCCCTCCAAGCCTCTCAAAATTTATTGGCTGGAGTAAAATAGAATTTCTTTGGATCAAGAGGATCCGCAACATCTTTTTTCTCATTGGCTGGCTGCATAAAGGATGTCCTTCTGTCTTAGGTACCTTCCTTGGACAGCAACTCTGATTGGTTGGATCCAAAAAGAAGGTTGCCTTCATAGATGACCTTTCCCACATTTGTAAACTGATAGATCCATTTACCAAAAAGGTTGATATGGTAACCCAATAATGACAAGGATAGTTGTCTATCCTAGGAACCTTTTTTAGACCTCAAAAATCAGGTTTTTAGAGGTTTATGTCGTCTATTTTTGGCTTCTGGATGGTTTTCAAAAAGTATAGATTTGACTGAATTTTTTAGAGGAACCTTGAGTGCGTCGACGTAGCATCACCCTTCTGTCGACGTATCTATTGAAGATGGACCTTTAAACGGCTTTTGGGAGGCTCCTTGTGTCGACGACCTGAGAAGGCAGGGTTGACACTATAGGCCAACTCTTTTGATTTGGCTGAGCTACGAGCTTGGTCTAGTCGACGCAATGAGACGAGTGGAGTCGACGCAGCAACGAGATGGGGTCGACGCACCGGGGCACGATAGACCACTAGCAGTGAAGGGTCAACACCATGGGTCGACACCTTCAATTTCCATGCTGGAAATGAGGTCTTGAGGTCGACACAGTGAGGCCATGAGGTCGACGCAGTTGAAGGTCCATTTGGACTTTTCTTCTTCTTGAGATCAAATGTGTTGACACATCCTATGGTGAGGTCAACGTAGCCTTTAAGCTTTGTTAAACTTCTTCATACCTAGCTAATTAAAGGATGTTTCATGAGTTTCTAAATCAATTGGCCAATGACTTATAGTGAGACATCATCAAAACATAATTTATATAACATTCTCTCACTTTTTGTTGATGGCAACTATGAGTCATTGTGCTCATAGTTTTGACAGCAAAAATTTTGGCATGCAACACACTATCATATAGATTTTACCATAACCTTCATGAAGCACATCAATGATTTGAATATATGAAGGACCCATTAGGAAATGCAATGAAGACATGCAGGCTGAGTGAAAATAGACATGCAGACTTAGTGAAAACAGACATACAGATTGAGGGACCCATACAGATGATGACTCATTCAAAACTTCTCCCCCTTTGACATCATCAAAATAGTAGGGGTGCTTTAAGAATGAACAGTGGAGATGAGAGGTGGAGAAAATTGCAGAAGAGAGATTCAAGTCTAAGACAAATCTGATGAAAGGGCTGGATCAGCCCCAAATTCAGATATCTCCCAGCACAAGAGCCGCCTTGGGGGTAGGTGGAGGGGCAAAGGTGGGGCCCAATTGGGTTTGGGAAGTAACGGTGGTGGTGAGGACTAGGTGGCAGGGTGTAGGGGCAGTGCCCGGGGTAGGAGTGGTGGGGGTTGGGTTATAAGGGTGGCCTTAGGCAGGCCGGATGGGGATGGAGGAGTGGTAGTGCTCCTCGAACTCTGACTACCAGGGTAGGCGGGGGAGGTCGGGGCGCGAAGACCTTCCTTAGCTCGGCCTTCATTTCTTCCCAAGTGTCAATAGGGGCTTGCCCGCGGATCCTCCTAAAACCCTCAACCATTAGGCAATGAGTTTTGACTTGCTTGGAGAGGTGCATTTTGGCCAGTCTCACTTTCCTCTCTTCGGCCAAGGGGTACCAATCAAAGTATTGGTCCATCAAAATCTCCCAATCTAGATATACACCAGGGTTGGGGAATCCCTCAAAGGTGAGGGTTTTGACTTTCAAGAGCGCCAAGAGATGGTTATCTGGATTTTCCCGAGGGCAACTCTCATTCTCCCTTGGTATGGACCTACGTCCCTCAAGTTTATCCAGTTGGGTAGTGATATCATCAAGCCACCCCAAAATGACGGGCATTGCCTTCATGAGGGAGTTGATGCGGTCAACCTTGTTGGCGATGGGGCTTCCATGGGGTTTGGGATCCATTGGGAGAGGCGAAGGAGGTATAAGGTAGCCATTCTAATGGGGAAGTGATGATGCACGTGGGGACTGGATGCAACGCCCTAGGACTAGACTTGTAGAGACAAGTTTAAAACTTGCTCTGATACCACTTGATGTGGCACAGCCAAGTATGCCACGGGGGGTGACTCGATGCACCTAGGAGCTAGACTCTCAAGCATGCAACAAAGAGCGACAGACTCATTCTAGCGGGCTCACTCGCGTAGCGCTCACTATCGCTCGTAGGCAAATCAGGGATGGTGGAGAGGGTCTGAGGTGGGAGCTTGACGTTATGGGGTGTTTAGACTTAGCTTGGGCTGAGCCCCTAATGGGGTGGGACTCCCGACTCTGCGGGCGGCCAACACCCCAAGGGCGTGGGTTATGGGGTATCTCTCGCCTCACTCCGCGGTGGTCGCTCAAATTTGAGGGACTATGGGGTCGGGCACTCACCTCACCATCTGATGGGCATACAAAAGTGATACTAACAGCAAAGTACAGACCAGCAAAGAAAGGGACCTGAGGCTCACTTGATTGGTGTGAAGACACCGATCCCGATCGGAGACGAGGGCGAGCGGGGAGGCATGGGTATGCACCCGCATGCAGCGTCGGAGTCGCCCGACCTAAAATTTAAAGCATACACAACTACACCTCTCGCAGAAGGGTTGAACATGGGGTAGGGATCAATTAATTACATTCAAACACTACCTCTGAATAGGGAGGGGCCTTCAGCCGGCCAAGCGAGGGGCGGGAATAAGCCGAAGTTGGTTCTCCGATGCAAGTCCTACAGGGATAGCGGGCTGAAGTCGGGGTCATTGCGGGCACCTCTAGGAGCTGCTAGGAGAAGGGATAGCACCGAATTAACCAGGGACTAAGTAGCAAACTACAGGAGGAAGCTGTGGATCGATCAGGGGTTTTGTTTGGGGCGCTGTAGCTCGATCTTCCCACGCTGCTCAGTTTCTATCTGGCAGGTTCCTATCTGACAGGGTGCCGATGTCGGGGTGGCCCTGAGCTCTCCTGGTCGTTGCTGGTGGCGAGACTAGTGCAGAAATGTCCCAGGGTGGCCCAGGAACATGCCGTCCGAGTTTCAGGTCGATCTGAGCTCGGGTGATGGTGGGACAACCCCGGGATTAGGGCCGGTCAGTTGTAGCTCTGTCTGGTCCAGAATCATAGTCGCCTGAAGAAAAGGGCACCCCGGGCTCCTCCGTAATCCGATGAAGGTGGGGTTGGCACCGATGCGACCGTGGGGAAGACTACTATGTACAAGCGCTAACGGAGCCCTAAGATGTGGTCGGAGTAGAGGATGGTGGCCAGAAGAGTTGTATTACATCTAACCTAGTTATGTCAGAGCCAAACTGCACAAGCTGGCGGGGATGGCAAGAACAGAGTACTCCGGTGCTCGAACGGTCTCCAACTTTTAGGGACATAAATAGGGCTTGTAGGACGTCAAATGTGTAAAAAAATTCATCAAGATATGCTCAGGACTGACCGTGGTGGCTTCTGTAATCGACTTCAGGTGGACTGCCGGAGCTCAGTTGCGCAGGCTGGCAAGAACCGATCTCCTGATCAGCCCGAATGTTGGTTGGAGGTGGGACCACCCTCGTTGGAAAGTTGACTGGAAGATGCTTCCAACGGTTTGTGGTAGACCACTTGGAGCATTGTGGAGAGCCCTTGGTAGGCTCTACAAACTATAGGTATCCTTGCTACCTGCGAACCAGAGTAGGGCCTGGTTGGGAGTGGGGGTAAGAGAGGGGAGAATGGGAACTACCAACAGAAGTTAAAATCCTCTCTGAACTTCCAGACCCCACGCTATCAAACAAACACACAAAGATGCAGAGACAGGAATACGCGTACGCCCAAACACTCACAACTCTAGAGATAGAAGATGGCAACAAAATACGAGGAAGGGGTTGTACACCAATTGCCAGATAAACATCAACAACAAACTTGAGTTGCTCAGGAGCCACTCACCTCATTGCCAGCCCTAATGTTATCTGAAAAAAAAGGGGCTTGGGGGGCTTGGGGTCCATGTTTCGTCGCCGCTCGCCAGAGCTCGGCTCAAGCGAGGGTGCTCGTCGGGGTCGGGCAGCAGGAAACCTTCCCACCTGCTTCAACTGTGGCCATCAAAGCCACATTAAACATTTTTGCCATCGGCAGGGGTCACGGTTTGGAGGGGACTCTGGCAGTCACGGGGGGCAACGTTCATATCGAGATGTTCTTAGGGCTTCCCCGCCAGTGTTGGGACCGACTAGCAAGAAATAGTCTGATGCTGGAGAACTTTCGACGGTGGTCTTATGAGGAGGAGAGATTGGCTGCAAAGGTGCTTGTGTGCCTCCATGCTTGAAAGCCAAGCGGTCGCAGAGGAGGTCCAGAGGCACTTGGCAAAGGCACCTGGAGGTGGATGGGTGGTCGTGGTCACTTCCTCCACTTTTCTGGCGGTGGGGGAGGAGGACGTCATTGGTGGTGGGTTGCCTATCGTTCAGAAGAGCCTTGGTCCGGCTCCTACGGTGGGTCGAAGACCAGAGGCACCTTCCCTAATCCGCCAGTGAGAAGGTGTCGTGTTGTTTTTCAGAGGGTCCCACTCCACCTCTGTAATGACGGAGGCTTGTCAATTCTGGCTAGGGGGTTCGGTCAAGTGAAGGCCGACAACTTGGGATTCTTTCCTATGAGTTCTCAAACAACAGCGGTCGCCGTGGTGCAAGTGGCCAGCCCTCGGACATCCCGATGGTCATCCCCATTGTTCCAGACGGAGTCGCGGTTGTCATCGGGCTTTGGTTGCGACGCCAATGTCGCAGTTAGGGTACCAGAAGTTGCGTCGAGAGGAAGACGATGTACGGTCCGGGCAGCATTTGACAGTCGATTCAATTTTGAACCGACCACCCTGTAGCGCCCAACTGGGGCAAGTTGTTGCAGACCGGACCTGTCGGGGCTCAATACCGGATGCTAAGTTGGGTGCCATAGCGGAGCAAGCGGTTGGGTCGGGCATGGAGACCCGTGACTTACCCAACAAGGTGTTTCGTAACGGGTTGTCGGGAGCCACTTTGGACCGTCCCCCCTGCTTGATCTCACCGGATGAGTTAAGGACGAAGCACAGTAAACCCATGGTCAGTCGACCGTTCGTCATCAGCCCCCCCCCCCCATCATCGGCCGGCCATTCTTGTCGAGCGTGGGAGGGTGGCCCTCCTACTCAACCTTCGCGGGGGGGTAGGGGGCAGAGGCAACAATCGGTAGTTGCTGGCGGGAAAGGAAAAGAGGTCGTCGCCGTTGTCTTGCGGGAAAAAGGGAATAGGGGAGCTGGTCTCCTCCGTCGAACCCTGCTTCTCCGAAATCGACCCTGTGCATAGGGGTTCCATAGGAGGCCAATGCTGCTCGACGTCCACTCGTCTACTACAGCTAATAGGGCCCTGGAAGTGGTGTCTTCAAAGGATGGCGGTGTCTTCAGAGGATGGCGAACTCCGGGAGGCAGCGGAAACGGAGCAGGTCGTTAGGGATGACCCAGAAGACCCTATACAAGGGTCTCAAGTGCATGACTCTGAGGACGACAACTTCTTGGATGAAGAATTTGTTCTGTAGGCTTTGCAAGGGGGGTCATTGGCCCTAATTACTGAAGCTGAGAAGCAGAAGAAGAAATATCACACGACTAGGGAGGAGGTGAGGGAGATGATGGCGGCTGCCCAAAAAATGATGAAGGATTAGGTGAGGGAGATGGCCAATCAAGTGGGTGTCTCTTTTGAAGCAGGAGTTGAGAAAGATGTGAGAGGCGCATGTACTAATATATGTAAATGGTGATGTATAGCTATCTTGCAAGCAGATAGGGCTCAGCAAAGAGGGGCAAGGGATGAAGGGGACGAGGAGGAGAGAGATATCATTGTGTCCATGAGCATAGTCTCCTAGAATGTGAGAGGTTTAGGACGAGTGGAGAATAAGAGGATGATTAAAGAGCTGACAAGGAGATGCAAGATTGATATTTTTTTTATTCAAGAAATCAAATGTAAAGGGGATGGGGAGCTTCTTATGAGAGTTAGGGGTTGCCAGAATATCCAAAGGTGTTGTTTCTCCAGCGGAAGGAAGGTCAGGGGACATCATGATCCTATGAAACCTTTATGAGGTTGATGAGGTGATGGTCATAGTTGTTAAGGCGCCCGCCTAGGCGCCGCTCTAGGCAGGCGTTTTTTTGGGGACAAGGTGCCCTTGCGCCTTGTTGATATAACAGTAAATAATTAAATTTTTTTAGATCGGTTTGCTAAAGTAGCAGAAATAAAATTATTTTTTATTTAACAGTTTTAAATTAACAATTATATACCAGAGTCCAGTCCAAAGGAAAGATGACAAGTCTAACAGTACAGTCGACAGAACAGAAAAGACGTACCAGAAAGTCGGGGGAAGCCTGACGAAGGTACCACCTGGCAGCTACGAACTCGGACGCCAAGAACCGCGAAAGCAGAACGAACAACGACCCACCTGAAAAGTAGGGGTGAGCCTCGTGTCACTGGCTCAGTAGGGGTCACGCGAATCCCCACTGAAAAATACGCAGTAACACGCTAAAACAACAGCTAAACATTAGGTAAGCAACATGTAACAACAATAGTAAAGCAACAAACTAAACTACAAAGTTGTAAAAATAAAAGGAAGTAGGAGTACGGAGCAGGTAAGGAAGTGGGGGCGAACCCGTACCACACTAGCAAGGCTGCTGAACTAACCTCAGCACCCGAAGCTACTCCTAACAACAGCAGAAGGGTCGACCCTAAACTCGAAGGATCAAGAGTCACCGATCTATCGACAACCACAAGGCCAAGGACAAGGCCAACGAGACCAGACCAAAAGTCTGGAAAAGACCTTGATAGACACAGACGTGCCACGACTAGAACATCATGCACACTGCTCCACGCATGACTAGAATGTCGTGCATGCGATAAGACACCGACCTCGCGAAAAGCCAAGAGAAGGCTAACCCGGAAAGGTCACGACGTGCGAGGAACGTGAAGAGAACTGCGAAGAGCCACGTGCCACGTGACTAGAGTGCGTCACCACCAGAAGAATAGCTAGCTGCGTCCACTGACGTCTTATGCTGCGCCTACTAGCGTCTTGTCTACGTACCTTACCGCAAGGACTAGGCTGAGACCAAGACACTGCCAGAACCAGAACAATACCATAACTCGAGTGACTAGTCAGGGTCACGTCTAACGACGCAAGTCCAAAGTCCCTAACCACGTATGCACACACTGGCCCACTGCCTAAGCTAGGCCTCAAGCTAGTATTCCCCCTACGAAGGATGCTACGGTTGGACCAGGGGCCCACGAAACTAGCTTAAGAACCGTATATCAAGAAAGTGCCACGCTACAAGAACTGTCACCCAGTCACCTAAACTGACCGATCCAGAAACTACTGACACACAGACACTGCTCTAGAACACAAACCTAAGATAGACACAAAACTGAACACTGGCCATCACGGCCACAACAGGACTATAACGCACCACCATAGGCACGTTACCTGCTCTGACACACCAAGTGTGGGGCGTCAGGGCAAACAGGCCTAAAACTAAAACTCGAACCATGTAATGCACCAAGCCAGGCACGTTACACCACCTAACGCACCAAGATAGGGACGTCGGGGCCAACGGGCCTAAAAGCCTAACACGAACCATGTAACGCACCAGACCAGGGGCGTTACACAACTTGACGCACAAGGGGAGGTCCGTCAGGGCTAACCGACTGACCTGATCTTTGAGGCAGACACGATCTTCGAGGGACTGACAGCCACAGTCTTGGGAAACCACCAGCACGTAACGCACAACCATAGGCACGTTACAACCATGTGACCGTCCTATTCTGGTCCGTCACACCCAGAACGTAACGCACCACCAAAGGCGCGTTATAGCAACGTGACGGTCCTATGCTGGTCCGTCACACTAACCCAACCTCGAAGAACGTAAAATGACCAATGGTTATGGCGGTCTATCATGGGGCCATCACACAGGTGACGGTCTCTGGTACAATCGTTACATAAAATTGGGGATCAAAATAGGGGAATGGCCGAATCGGCCCGTTCCACGCCCCATTCATGTCGAAGGGTAGGGGAAACAGATGCATACAACCATACAACACTCCTGGAGGCTAAAAACACCGCATGCAAGCGTTAAATCGTGAGATCGGGGCGATTTCGACGAATCGACCCTAAATGAGTCACTGGGGTTCCCAGACTCCTACCAACCCCAAATGACAACCGATCGACACAAAACTAGTGGGAATGGGATCCTGACATCCCAGTGGTCATTTTGACACTAATTAGGCTAAGAATGGTTGCCATTTTCCGACGAACTCGACAAACCCCAAAAATTGTAATTTTCAGTAAACTGGCCCGATCTCCCCTAATCGAGCACCAAACCGCACACAGGAGTAGGGAAAACGTGCAGAACGAAGTAGCAATCTGTCTCCCTACCTCCACCGAAGAAATCGAGCACCGAGGTGACGAAACAACATCGAAAACCACCACACAAACCCAACCATCGGCTTTGAATCCACCATTCGGGATCGCGCCAAAATCGCACCGATTCTCACTCCACCACGCGTCTCAATAGCTTCCCGATGTCGTCACCTCACCCACGGTCATCTCCGTCTGCAGTCGGAGCCGAGAGGGTGAGGATCAGAAAAAGGGAGATCTGATGGCCAGGGTCCCTCTGTGCATCATAGGAAGAGAGGACTTGTCCTCTGGTTGTAGGCAACTGGGTGTTGCTCACGGTTCCTTCTGAGAAATCAGAAGAAGGGAGGATTGGTCCTCCAGGTCATTGCGGGTAGCAGTGGAGCTGATCTTGTGGGTAGCAAGTTCAGGTCAGAGGGATTTTTCTCCCTCGATTTCAAGCTGTTTGGCAGCATCTTATCACAGACTGAGTCTACTTCTTGCGATTTGCAAGGTGAAGCCTCACTCAGGTTTGAGTGGGGGATGGACGTAGGTCTGTGGGTAGCAGACCGAGCCATCTAAAAATACTCTATGTCTGAGGTGTGCCTTGTATGATTGATCGTTTCTTCCATCCCCACTTCACAGGCTGGTTTGAACGTTTAATCCCCGATATCTATTTTATGATCACATGGAATTGTAAGGTCTAAATATGTGTTCTGCCATAAGTGTTTGAAGTCGGTTCTGAGTGAACCTTGTGTACAACATAGTTTGTTAGTCATCTAGTGCTCGAAGTGTTTGTTTTGTGTACTACATGAACTGATTCAATCTCAGAGTTATCTACCTTTTTGGGGGTTGTTCATCAGCAGATTGTTTTGTCTTCTATGTCAGGTTCCATATGCTTGTATAATAGGCTAGTTAATTTCTAGTCTGTTCATAGTTCTCTTGGCTAAAATTTTTTATTGCATATTGTTTTAAATTGGAGCCAACTTTGAGGACGAGATCTATTTACCCCCCCTCTAGATCTTGTCTTGCACCCTAACAAGCCACCTCTGCCCCAGTGTCCAGTGGAGCTACAAAAACCAGCATAGTAACCTAAGGTCAGTTAACCATAACCATTGAACCATCAAAGACAAAGGGGCAAGCATGGTAGTTACATAGAGTCGGCTCGACCTCAATATGCTCGTCTGCCCTGGGGCCATGAGAGGACTCTCTGGTCTCGGTGGCCCCTACATCGACATGAGGGGGCTTCCGCTTAGGATGAATAGGCCCGTCACCACTCTCTGGGGATGTCCTCGCGGAGGAAGGATCTTCCCCTATTGGTGAACCAGCTAAAGAAATACGTCAGCCAACGACGCCTCAGCCAAAGAAATAATGAAGTAAGGTGAAGGCAATGCAATAATAAATGCACTTTACCTAAAGCCGGGAAGGGAGTCAATGGCAAAGGGACCAGTTGCTCCAACTTCAATCCTAGCACTTGGGCAGCCTTTGTAACTCCCTCCCTGATGTCTCGCAGCGGGTAGGCACGCTCAATATAAGACACGAACTCCACCGGTCTAGCAGACCCGATCGCATGTCCAATATGGCGCCTCCAATCACTAACAGTAGTGTCAGCAAAGCTCCCCTCTGAGAGCACCCTGTCCAAAGAATCCCTCTTCCCAAAGCTATAGTCAGCTTGGAACTGGGTCTACCAAGTCCTCGTCATTCACAACTGCAACGTCCTAGCACCAGCAGTCGCAGGCCTTGCCTGCACTGGCCTCAGGGGCTTGATAGCCCCACTGTGACCACACCCTAATGACAAAGAAGCCCGACTGCCTCGAGGCCACTGTTGCACGAGCCACTCCACATCCCGGTGAATTTGGGAGAAATAAGTCCTCAGGTACTCATCGTTAAGTGAAATAGGAGGCTGATCCTCCCACAAAAGTCGACTCTCCTCAGCCTTCTGAATCGTCGAGGCCTTTTGGTGATACAAATGGCTGTGCTCGAACCACCACCTAGCATAATAGACGTCGAACCTCCTGCGACTGTCTAACCCCAACGTTGGTAACTGCTTCGACTCCCAATGGCAGTAGTAGTCCCACCAAGCAGTAGCTACCAAGTGGCTATCCCAGCCCTTGTACAATCGCCCTGCCAAAGGGAACTCCTGGTTTGGCTGGATCATCTGGTCATACCCAAAGTTCTTGGTAAACCAGTGCGGGTAGTAAGGCTCCAGGATGCTCATAGCAGACCAGTGTAGTGGTAACACCGCCAGTCGAGTGCTGATCACTCACTCTGTGTACACTGCAGCATCCAGCTCTCGCTGATGTGGTAGGGTGCAGGCTGCCCTATCACTCGAAGGCACCAGAACTAGGTGAAAGTCCCTCGAAGCACCATCAAATGCGAGCCCATCCTCGCCCCTGCCAGGCAAGTAGGAAAGGGCCCTCCTAGCTCCCTCCAATTGCGCTACTGCATCTTCATCTGCCTACCCTATGAAGCTGAACAACAAAGGGGCCACTGGGTTCGCCACCATCATCCTCGTCTCCAGCCTAAGAAAGAGTAAACTAGCCCACAGGCTGAGGTTGTGGGTCAGTAGAATCTAGCCCCGCTCATGTGGTGCAGAGTGTACTAATAGTGCCCCAAACCCGTGGTAGATGTTTGCCAGCACCGCTAGGGCCAATGCTATCCTCTATCCCTCTATAAGTAAGCACACGGGCCACAACAGCTCAGCCCTCAGGAGACTGTCCTCTCCGTGGGGGACCACGAAAGTCACCAACTGATATGCCAAATACGTAGCTAGGTGTCTAGCAGCCCATGGGAATTCCACGCCTCTCACGACGCACAGATGTACCTGGAGTAAGTTTGGAACCGCAGTTCCACCTCTGTGTACTCCTCCCACGGAGTCTGATCTTGCACGAACTCCTAGTAGAAGCAAAATGACCCGTTGTAGAAATAACAGACCTACACCTTCAGCGGCACCCTGGGAGTTTGTGCGACCTTTTCTCTCCCTGCCAAAGCTAGATCCCTCCAAGTCTTTAGTAGATACCGGTAACTATGAGAAACCCAGTATCATTCCTCCCCATCACTATGACTGCGGTGGAAGTCGTCTAATACCACCTTTTCATAACCCTCACCTTTGATCAACAAGCCAAAAATCCTGAACAGAGACCATAAGTCTAGGGAGGTCTCCCCCTCTACCGTCGCCATCGTGTTCCACCGGCGGTTGAAGCATTCTACTAGTGCCTAAATCAACCCCGCATAGCAGGGGTACCCATACCGTGCCGCTGTCACTGCATATCTGATCCCTGCTCAGGCTAGAAGTACCCTGTAGTGGTGTACTATGACCATTAACCACTCGGTCGCACCCTGATGGTATCTATGTAAAGAAATCACTACCCATCGGCCATACCAACTCATGACCATCTATTGAAGGATCCCGTCTAGCAAACTATGGTCATCATATCCTTCACCAGCAAATTGTATCCCTGAAGGCTCCAACACGAGCCCCATGGCCTCCTCGGTCTAGACCCGGTGATGGTCGTTCAAGTCTCAAGAAGTGGGACCTAGCGCTCCAACACAGACCCCGAACTGGTCTGCCCGACTGAAGAAGCCCAGACACTTCACACTAGGAAACTGCCATTGCCTCTAGAAATCCATAGAGAAGCTCGGGAAGCTGTAGAAAGCAACCCCATGTAGGATGTCCCTGCCTAGCAGAATAGCCTGCTCCAGTCGGCGGCACTCTCTAGCAACAGAAGGATCTCCGTCTTCCATACCGCTTGGGATGAAGCTCCTCATAAATTTGAACAAGTGCCGATCCAAAGGAAACTCCATCAGATAGACTCTAGAACGGCCATAAGTGTAGATGCCACTGACTTCAGAAAGTCTGGCCAACTCCATGACTCCATCTCTACTCGCCCCCTCTCCAACGGGGCCCTTGGCGATGAGTGAATGCCCCAAGTCAAGCTGGCCAATGTTGGCCCAAGTGATCATAGGCGGTGATGCGGGACGAGATGCATCTCGGTACCGATTGGATGGGAAGCTGGGACTCCAGGTGACAACGCAACCAATTTGATAACGCGACCAGCAATGACATGACCAAATCGACACCAACAGAGTTTCAAAAGAGGAGGATATGTCTTCAACAAGAGATACAAGCTTGCGGATGCCCCTTAGTGAGGGAAACATGTCTATCTGTGCGGTTGAGAAATCGGCATTGAGTCTCGGATGGTCAATACTTTCACGTGCTCGGATCGAGTCACGGGATGGGTCACGCACTCACTCTTACAGCGGTGATATTATTTGGATGGGGTAGAATTCCTAACTCATGCAAGCATGGCGTTCAAACATATATGGAATAAGCAAAGCTACGAGAGAGGAGTGGAAACATACCTCCATGCTTGAGGCGTAGGGAAGACCTTCCTGGCCAAGAACCGTAACTCCCAGTATAGTAAATGTGAATAATTACATCAATAAAATTAAAGCCCACTCCACGCAGGGAGGTAAAAGGATATAACAGTTATCCGGGAGCGTCGGTCTTGGGTTGACGGGCAGCATGTCCATGAGGCACTCTAGGCGGAGGCAGACTGCCGGATCGGTTCAGTTCTGCCCGGGCCCGCAGGAGAACAAGTGGGTGTGGCTACTGGGATGGTGGCGTCTGGACGTCTCCTGGGTGCGACAGCTAGTTGGGACGTTGTTGGAGTGTCCCAGGTCGATCCCCGGGATCGGCGGTCACTGGATCGGAGCTGGGATATTTATTGGGATTTAACTCCCAAGACTGTCCCACAGCCCTATCTCGGGATGGACTTGCGCGACCTGACAAAATCGGCTCCTGTGCCCAGATCTGACATTGAATCAGAGGAAGGCTAGCACCTTTGACAAGCGGACTCGAAGAGCTATGACGTATGTGAAATCCAAGACCACCCAACAGCCTGATCTTCCATGAAAAGCTCTGCAATAGGGTGTCATGTTCTGGTAGGGGTGTAGGGTAGACTAGGATCTGCCTAAAGAAGGGGTTTGACTAGAGGTCAAATGGTAGATGTAGGTGAAGGGATTAATTTGGGTAAGAGAGGGGGACGTGGTGATCAAGCAAACAAAATTTAGTGGTGATCAGAGATGTTTTGGGAGGTGGGAAAATTCGTGGATCAGGTGGTTGTCTCACAGATCTACACACTGGTAGACTATGAAGGGCAGAGAGATGGCAGTGGACGTGGGGGTAAATGGCAGCAGATTGGCATGCAATTTAATCTGGAGATGGGGGAGGACGTGGGGATGAGGCCCTCAAAATTTGAGGTCGATCAGATGGATGGATGAGGAGAAACAACCTGATCTTGAACCTTTTGTTCCAAAATTTGTGACTCAAGACAGCAAGTTGGAGAATGGGTTGTAGCGGCTCGTTGGTGGCACAGATGGTGACGACGGCAGCAGTGGCTGGGAGTCACACCCAGAGGAGAAGATAGAACTTACAATCACTGTAAGAATTAGGGCATCACACCCAGATCTGTTGTAACTCTCACAGCTGCAAGAAGGAGGGATAGTGGCCTCGAAAAAAATATCGGGAAACTCGCACACAGCCGGTATGTCCTCCATATCAGGACACTACCGATCAGCCAAAACCACTGAAGCGAGAAAACCCTAACAACTCTCATGAAGCAATCGACGAGCCCTAATGGTCGAAATAAGCAAGCGAGAATAGGAAGACCGGATACCTTGGAAATAGAAGGTGAGTCCACGAAGTTGCCGGAAGTAGACCTTCTTCGAGCCGCAATCCACCAAGGCATGATGAGCCTCGAGCCAAAGCATGCCTAAAATCACATCAAAGTCCTGAAGCGGTAACGCGTAAAGTCTGGCCGATAAGTTCCGCCCTTCCACCCACACATGCACCTTCTCAAAGTAATACGGGGTGATCATAAAGTCACCGGTAGGCAACTCTACCACCAAATCACAGGACATCTCGGCCACCGGGTCCTCCACACTCTGCGCAAAATCCTCCGAGATGAATGAATGAGAAGCACCCGAATCGAACAAAACACGAGCCACACAACCCAAAATCGAAAGAGTACCTTTCACCAACTACGACGCCTCAGCCTCTGCTCTGGTCATGTGAGTAACTCTACCTCGGGATCTCTGCCTCCTTATAGTAGCTGACCGAGTCAACTGAGAAAACTGTCCCTGCTACTGGTACTACTGCGGCTGTGATGACAACTGCTGGGGCTGAAACTGCTCCTGCTGCTGAAACTCATGCGGCTGATGCGGTCTCTGCGGACAGTCACGTGCCATGTGCCCTGGTTGGTCACACCTGAAGCAAATCACGGGCACCGAACACGGCCTGCCTGGATGAGAACTGTCACACTTGGGACACCCGCCTCGAGAACCACTCACTGAACCCTGGTGTTGGAAAGATACAAGCTGTTGAACACTACCCACCGACTGCTGTGTCGGCTCCTTACGACCCCGACGCTTCCTGCCAAGACCAGCTTCCTTGAGCAGCTTCTTGAGCTTCGCGTCATGGGACGATGACTCTGATGCTGAAGCCACAGACTGAGCTACCCCTGAACCACCTGCTGAGGGCTGGACGGTACTCTGTTGTTGCACGTCCATCGGCTAACTGAAACCTGCCTGAGCCTGACCTGCACTGCCGTGCCCTCGAACCTTCTGCAAATCTCTCTCCAGCGCCGCTGCTACCTTGCAAGCTGCATCCAGATTGGCCGGACCCGATGCAAGAAGGGGATGCCTCAACTCTGACCTCAGACCTCCCACAAACTGCTCGGTCTTTACTTCCTCATCTGCCATGATGTGAGATGCATAATGACCCAACTCAATAAACCTAGATCGGTACTGCATCACTAACATGTCACCCTGGGTCAACTCCAAAAACTCACACAGCCTCTACGACCTGATGAAAGACGGACAGAAAGCACGCTCGAAAGCCGTGATGAACTCCTGCCATGTGATCTGCTGAAGGGGACGAGACTGGAACGCTGCTCCCCACTCTGACGTCCACCAAGACCGGGCTAATCCCTGTAATCGATGCGTTGCCAACACCGCCTTCTCCTCCTCGGCACATTCCATCGCACTGAAGATCCTCTCCAAATCATCCAGTCACTCCTTAGCCACCTCTGGATCCGACTGCCCACTGAAAGGAGGCGGTTGGAACTGAAAGAACTCCTTTAATACCCGACCATGACCTCCCCGAGTCGCCGAACCCTCGCCAACTTCACCTTCCTGTTGCTGCTGCAGAACATACTGAAACATGCCTCAAAAGTAATCCTCTGCTCCAGGAGCCTGCGCCCCTCCTGGTGCGTCCACTGGAATCGTAGCTCTGCTCTGCTCCTCCTGACCCCCACCAGACTCTCCCTACTGGGAACGAGCCCTCCTCGGTGCCATAACCCGCCTGGCATCAAGGAAAATAACCATAAATCAATAAAACACACGGGTCCTAAGCCAGACGCCGACTGTACAGGACATTAATGGACCTTCTGGACCACTGTAATCATTTCAGATTCTTATGTACCTCCACAACCTCACTCTGATACCAACTGTGGCGACCCGGGATCCGAGTACCGGAAAGGAATCGGCGCGACTCGAATCTCGGCCCGCCTCCCACGATCCCGAAGACTCGAAAGGGATAAGGATGGTGTGAGGGTACGTAAGAAGCTAAAATAACTGCAGAGATAGCACGACAACAACTGAATAATAATAATGTAGAAAATAAATAAATAACTAAACTGTTACAAGGTCCAGCACCTCTCATGTCCAAATATAAGTACAGTCAACAGAAGTAAAGGTACAAGTATGGAAGAAAAGTATAAGTACACGGGGCATACCCCGGCTCTGGCAACTAATGACTAACCTCCGCTACTAGAACCATGCTGAAGCCCTGCCGCGTCCCATGATGACCCCGCCTCACCTGAAAACATAGGGGTGAGCCTCATTTCATAGGCTCAGTAGGGATCCCGCGGACCCCCACCTCGCACGAGAGTTGGCTGCCTCCAACTCTGGTGGGCGGCCAACACCTTGGCTGCCTTCCTCATTGGGAAGCAGTTTAAAAGTGGTCGGCCTCCTCATAAGTGGCCATCCCGATTGACATCTTGTCCTCTCCCACAGGCGCCTAAGGTTGAGGGTAATTGCCCCTAGAGTTTTTCTCTTAGTGTAAGAGAGGGATCTAAGTGCTTGAGCTCGTGGGGAAGGAATGGGGCCGTGACGGGCTCGTTTGGACATCGTGGAGGAGGCTTCTTCCTCGAGTGAGACCGAGGAGAATGAGGCCACAACGAGCACGTCTAGCTTAGATACTTCCTCCAATGGTGTTGAGGAAGAAGGGGAAGGTGTGGATGTGCCTGTAGAAGGTGGCCCCTCCGGCCAAGGTGACGATGAGGAGGACACAGAGGAGGAGGAAGGGACCTTGCCAGATGAAGCTGAAGACGAAGGAGAGGATAAGGCGGTGCCATGAAGATAGGTGAGTCCCATGTTTTCTAATGTTTTCCAGTTGATTTGGATGCGTGGGTGTTGGTTATGTGTGAGGGGAATGGCTTGCGGAATGGAGGGAACTAAACTGGGGATTGGACTGTGGGCGGCCAGAGTAGTGGCCGTCCACAACCCTGGATAGCCAGGTGACTGGCAGTCCAGGAGGATAGGGCGGCCAGCGACTTGGCTGCCCAGGGACCCAGGCGAACAAGGCTTTGGCCGCCCTAGTCTCAGGGCAAGGACTGACAGTTAGGCTTTGTGGTTTGTTTTAGGGCTTGTATAGATTGAGATCTAGAGACTAATCAACTGGTTTATCTTGTGTGTGCTGGGCCGAAGGAGGATCTGAGCCTGGGTTTTATGGGATTTGGTATGGGCGTGGTACCATGCCCTCCCCCACGACCAGAGGTGGAGGGTGGACCAGATGGGGTTTGATCCCTTCTTCCAGATCAGGCCCTTTCCCGTCGATGTTACCTTCCTGGCGGCTCTTCATGATAGATGGGTAGATGACTGTAGGGCCTTTGCAATGCCATGTGGACTCATGATCCCCACGCTCGAGGATGTGACCTATCTGATAGGATTGCCCATGGCCAGGCCACCGGTGTTAGGCAGGGAGCTCAAAGACTAGGAGCAGGAAATTGATAGATTGCTTAGAGTTTGACTGGCTCAATCTCGGAGGCCAGTGACCACCATCCCCCTCGGGAAGATTAGCGCTGCGATGGTGTTAGCACGGGTGGTTCGAGGACCACTGGAGGATCTAGATGCATGCCAGGAGCAAGTAGATAAGAAGCTTCGAGTGAGAGGGAGGAACGAGCAGTAGGAGATACGGCTCTTTCTTCTTTATTTCTTTGGCAGGCTACTGTTCGTGACCTCTTCAAACAATGTGAACTTGAAATATTTGCTGTTGATAGAATGTCTGGAGCGGTGGCCTCCGTTTTCGTGGGGGAGAGTGCTACTAGCGCACCTCTTCACCCACATGGATCCCATTTGTGCAGGTTCTGGGAACCTGGGTGGGTTTACCCCATTTTTGCAGGTATGGGTATATATCATTCCCAAGCCTGTTGTTTCTTGGTTCATTAGTTGGTTATGATTGGCTTTTCATCTTGTGTTTTCCTTGTGTTTCAGATTTGGGGATATACTCGCTTTCCCCTAGGTCGTGGGACGATCCCGTGAGATCAGATACAGGTGGTCCCCTTGATGGAGTGATGAGATATAGTCCAGGACCATCGGCTAGTGACCACTCTACTTTTCGACCTCCGGACAGCCCTGGATGAATTCCCATGCCACTGGGCAAGCATTTTGTTAAATTGAGTTATAAAATGTCATGCATTTATAGGACGGACTCACTTCTAACAAATTTGTGATTCATGTTATGGCAAGTGGTGTGGACGCCTTATGCAGCTGAGTGCATCACCCCACAGTCATTGGTGTGAAAGGGACGTGCTTGGTTCCACCGAGACAATGTGTTGTTCTGCGTGAACCTGCGGGAGCCACTCTACCTATGCCTAGTGTAGCGGACCTTGGGGTGGCACTAGCCCCCTGTGGCGGTACCGACAGAGCATGGGTCAGATCGAGGACACCAATGGACTTCGACGAGGGATTAGGACTGGGCCTCTCTCTATCATGTGGAGGTCGAGGAGTTACAGAGGGGGCCTTCCTTCGAGTAGGATAGGCGTTTAGGGAGTAGCGAGACTTACCTGGCGGACTATCGGGAGCAATACGCCAGGCGACTCTACCTCGACACTTGAGCGGTGAGTTAATCCTTTAGCTTCTTGAGAATGGTGTTTTGAAGAGCATCGCATCTGATGATTTGCATGAAATTTGGTATGTAGATGCCAGAAGCTGAGGTCATGAGGATCCTCCAGGATCGAATCACCATCCTCAATCAGACCATTGTGAACTTGCGCCATGAAATTCAAGAACTGGTGAGTCAAAATTAATTGATTGAACTTAAAGCATTGATCTGCCTTCTCAAAAGGTGTTCTGCAGCCTCATGATGGAGAAAGATAGTGGTCAGTCCTAGGAATCTCCTCCAGATGAAAATGGCACTGTGAATGATAGGGCAAGTGTCAACAGGGTGAAGGAACCAGGGCTGGCTGTGTTGGCTGCTGCATAATTTATCATTAGTCTTCAAGGACCATTTGTTTTGGCAGTCTCTGATTAGCCAGGGAGACAGCAGAAAGGTTTCTATCATTTTGTTACTTTGGTTGACCAGACAATATGTGAGAGGAGCTTCCCAAGTAAGATCTGTAGAATCTTCTTTTTCTGCAAGCAGGACTGCCAAGGACGTCCTTCTGTCCTGGTGATCTTAGTGACAGAGAACTCTGATTAGCTGGAGGCAAAAATATAGCTACCAAGATTGGTGACTACTCCCATAAATGGTAACATGCTTTTCAATGGACCAAAAGGACTGACACAGTACACCATGAAGACAAGGATGGTTGACTAACCAAGGAGACCTCTCCAGACCTCAAAAGATGTGAATTTTGGCATTTGTGGTTCCTATTTTTGTTCTCTAGATCCAATTCTGAAGAACCTGCAGGTTTGTTACAAATGGCCTTGGGAGCCGCTCATTGAGGCATTTCATCAAACAGATCCTTCTACTTCATGAGGTCGGTGCAGCTGGCTTGGCATGACTTATGAGGTCGACCTGTCTTCTGCAAGGTCGATGCAGCTGCTGAGGTTTCCTTGAAGATTGGTCTTCGAGGTCGATGCACATAAGGTGTTTGGCCTTTGGCAGGGTTGGTGCACATCAGATGCTTAGCCTTTGGCAGGGTCAGTGCACATCAGATGCTTGGCCTTTGGCAAGGTCGGTGCACATTTGGAGGTTCTTCACTTGAGGTCGGTGAACATTTGAGTTTCTTCAGTAGAGGTCAGTGCACATTGAGAAACAAGGTTGGTGCACATATAAATTCTTTCAGTAAAGGTCGACGCACATTTGAAGCTTCTTCATCTGAGGTCGGTGCACATTTGAAGCTTCTTCACTTGAGGTCGGTGCACATTTGAGTTTCTTCAGTAGAGGTCCGTGCACATTGAGAAACAAGGTCGGTGTACATGTGACCTTAGGCTCAGTAAGGTCTGTGCATATTTGCATACCAAGTCTGTGCACATTAGCAACCAGCATGACCAAGTCTGTGCACATCAGCGTACCAAGTCTGTGCACATTTGCAAACAGCATGAACAAGTCTGTGCACATTTGTATTTGCCACAACTAAGTCTGTGCACATTACTGTTTGAAGCATACAAAGGTCGATGCACATCTGACTGATTGCATATAGAGATCGATGCACATATTTCTGTGGCACATGAAGGTCCATGCACATCTGACTGATTGCCTATAAAGGTCGATGCACATCTCTTTGAGGCACATTAATGTCGATGCACATGTGACTAATTGCCTATAAAGGTCGATGCACATCTATCTTATTGAAGCATGCAGGTCGGTGCTCATCACTGATTGAAGCAAGCAAAGGTCAACGCACATGAACCCCTTTCTTCAGTAAGGTCGACGCAAATGGAGAGCTCCCTTCAGCAGAGTTGGCGCAACTAAAAAACAGGTCGATGCATATTAACCGCTTGGCGGGATATCTTCACACCTGGACACATTAAGGGATGGCATGAATTTCTAAGTCAATTAACTAATGACTCATGGTGTGACATCATCAAAACATCATATACTTAACATTCTCCCCTTTTTTGATGATGGCAACAATGAGTCATGTGCTTACTGATTAGTAATGTAATTTATGAAGATCAAGGTAGAAATTTATGCATCAGGGATATGCTGTGAACAAGATATGCAACGACAGCAAACTCCCCCTTAATGCAAATTCCCCCTGAATGCAAACTCCCCCTGAATGCAAACTTGCACACTCTCCCCCTTTGACACCATCAAAAACGAAGGACTGAGGATAAGGAATGAGAGCCAGAGAAAATATCGGAGGAGAGGTTCAGAACTAAGACACACCTCAATGAACCTGGACCATCAAATTGAAGGAGTTCCCAACAGACTAGCAACATGGTAGGACAAGGAATGAACTGAGGGATTAAAATCAAAAACACATGCAAGCATGGTTGAAACCAAGGAACAAGCTAGGGTATGCTCACAGAGTCTACGAATGTTGATGTACCTTGAGGAAACAAGAAGCATAATGTTCCCGGTTCAGTTTAACTCAAAATACCAGGGAAGTCAAAACAACAGCCAGCAATAGTGAGGTCAAACAAGATAGAATGAAGAGACCATGACAGTAGGCACCTCTGGTAAGCAAGTTTGAGATTAACTGACAGTCAAGTTGAACTGGCACCGTTTGACATGAAGAGTCACATTTGTTTCAGTGCAACTACCCCAGTTACTTAGTGCAGTTTACTATCGTGCCGTATGGGAACCAGAGTTGGCCTGCCATCCAAGGCCATGGGCCATGCTGTCTCCACGACGCACAGTATGCAAAGCATATCTTAAGCTGGTGGCAAAGCATCTGCGGGAACTTCATCAGCAAGTAAAGCATCTACGTGTCGGGGCAGAGTCTATTGACTTCCACGACATCGAGCCAACACCTATTCTACGTTATGCCCTTGGCTTAGGCCTCACGCCTCTGCCAAGTTCGTTAGCTCCGACACGATGTCGTGTCAATATTTATATCCTATATTCTTCCCTTGGCTTGGGCCTCATGGCTCTGCCAAGTTTGTTAGCTCCGACACGATGTCGGTTTAGCATCTACATCCTACATTCCTTCCTTGGCCTAGGCCTCATGTCTTTGCCAAGTTGGTTGACTTTGTCAGTCTATCAAGTCGACAACTATATTATGTCCTTGGCTTAGGCCTCATGCCTTTGCAAAGTTCGTTGGCTTTGACACGATGTCAAGTCAACACCTATTCTACGTTATGCCCTTGACTCAGGACTCACGCCTCCGCCAAGTTCATTGACTCCGACATGATATCAGGTCAATATTTATATCCTATATTCTTCCCTTGGCTTAGGCCTCATACCTCTAACAAGTTCGTTGACTTTGACATGACGTCAAGTTAACACCTATCCTATATTCTGCCCTGGCCCAGACCGTGTGTCTCTCCCAGGTTGGTTGATTTCAACATGATGTCGAGTCGACAACAGTGCTCTATTTCTACCCCTATCCCGGACATACTGTCTAGGCAAGGCTTGTTGACTCTGACATTCCATCGGGTCGACGTCTATATTTCACCTTTGGTTTGGACCTTCCGTCCGACCAGAGAATAAAAAGACCCTTTTTACCTTTGGCTCGGACATTCAATCCGACCAGAGAACAAAAGGACCCCTTTTACCTTTTACTCATGACCTTTCATCCGGCTAGATAACAAAAAGACCCCTTTTATCTTTGGCCCGGATCTTCCATCCAGTCAAAGAATAAAAAGACCCCTTTACCTTTGTTTTGGACCCTACATCCAGCCAGAGAATAAAAGCGTCCTTTTATCTTTGGCTAGGCCCTTCCACCCAGCTAGAGAGCAGAAAGACTCTTCCAATCATCGGCATCATGATCTTTCATCTAGGCCGATGCATAAACCAATCATTGGCATCATGACCTTTTGTCTAGGCTGGCGCATAAACAAATAAGCCCTTCTATCGTCGGCATCATGACCTTTCGTCTAGGCCGATGCATAAACCCACCGTCACCATCATGACTCCTTCCATCTAAGCTGGCGCATAAATCCACCGTCGGCATCATGACCTTCTGTCTAGGTCGATGCATAAACCCACCGTCAGCATCATGACCCTCCGTCTAGGCTGACACATGAATAAACAAACCCTTCTATCATCGGCATTATGACCTTCCGTCTACGCTGATGCAAAAATCCACCATCAGCATCATGACCTTTCATCTAGGCTAGCGCATAAACAAACAAGCCCTTCTATCATCGGCATCATGACCTTTCATCTAGGTCGATGCGTAAACCAATCGTCAGCATCATGACTCCTTCGTCTAGGCTGACGCATAAACCAACTGTCAGTATCATGATCTTGCATCTAGGCTGACGTATAAACCAACAAATATCTTTTTACTATCGGCATGATGACCTTTCATCTAGGTCGATGCATAAACAAATCGTCGACATCATGACCTGCCATCTAGGCCAATGAATAAACCAATCGTGGACATCATGACCTTTCGTCTAGGCCGATGCATAAACTCACTGTTAGCATCATGACTTTTTGTCAATGTTGACGCATAAACCAACAAAAAACCTTCTCACCATCAGCATCATGACCTTTCGTTTAGGCTGGCACATAAACCAATAAAAAAAATTTTATAAGGCAGAGCATACATCTAAGATCTCTAGAAGGCGAAACATTCGTCTTAACAGGATAGTAAGACGAAGCATTCACCTTAGTCAATACTTCTGCCACAACACATAATGGCAAAACTATTGACAAGATAAAACATTCATCTTAGGATTCATGAAAGGCGACGTATTCACCTTAGCACGTAAGAGAAGATGAAGCATTCACCTTAGTCAATGCTTCTACCATATCACAAAATGACAAAATCTTTAACAAGATGAAGCTCTTACTTGAGACCCCTAAAAGATGAAACATTCACCTTAGCAAGAAGGTAAAGTGATGTAATCGCTTTAATTAACACATTTGCCTTAATACAAAATGACAAACCTTGAGAGGTGATGCGTTCGACTCAGTAAACTGGAAAGACAAAGTATTTGGCTTAGCTAAAGCAGACACCTTATCATAAAGCATTCACCTCAGCACCTTGATAAGGTAAATCTAATTTACCTTAAAAGAAAATTACAAAATTACTTAATCAGGAGTGGCTGAAGCATTCGCCTCAACATAAAACGACAAAATCTTGATAACTGCCTGCGGCAACGATCTGGGCCGGGGGTAACCCGTATTGATTTTGAAGGATGCGGATCACCGAAGTGGACCTTTTCACGCTCAGGTCCCAATTATCCAGCAATACGCCCCTGTGATAAGGGTTGGTATCGGTGTTGCCTTCGACCATGAACTCCATGCCCGGCTGGTTTTTTAATTTGTATTTAATACATTCATAAGATATTTATCCACAAAACAGCCTAAATAGATGCAAAATAATCGTTTAGCAGTTTTATGGCACAAAATTGGTAAAATAAATGATAACCATATAAATGTTGACTTTGTTGTACATTTATTGATCCATCTGAGATCTATAAAAGATCACAATATCTCGCGTAAGACCAACCTGCTAATTCCCTTTATCGTTTTTGCCCCGCTTGCCAGTATGAATTCACAGTACGATTCACATGATCGTTAGGATTCACATGAATTGATACGGTTGTAAACCATAAATTTTAAAACAGTAAAATTGAAAAAAAGTCCGCTCACTTTTTTAGGGGTTTGTATTGTCATTTTTTTAAGCTCATGCGTCAACACGAAGAAAATAGTCTATTTCAACAATATCCAGGACACGACGATCCAAAATGTCGGCGGCAACCTGGAAGCTGTTATACAGAAGAGTGACCTGCTGAGCATCAACGTCAGCAGTCTTAATCCGGAAGCCTCTGTGATCTTTAATTTGCCCAATCAGGTTGCAAGCGCACCCTCGATCACGACAAGCGCGGTCGGTGCAGTAGGAATGACAAGTGGGGCAAGTGCCGGCGGACAGGTTGTAGGTTATTTGGTGAATGACCAGGGTATGATCACCTTTCCCGTACTGGGGACCGTCAAAGCGGCCGGGTTGACCAAAAAGCAATTGGAACAACAACTGGTCGATACGCTCGCTGAAAGAAAATTATTAGTCGATCCTATCGTCAACGTACGATTCTTAAACTTCCGGGTCACTGTCCTGGGTGAAGTGGCCAGACCTACCACGATTACTGTTGCCAATGAAAAGATTTCCATAATGGAAGCGCTTGGACTGGCAGGAGACCTTACCATTTATGGGAAACGCGATAACGTTTTACTGATTCGCGAAGAAGGAGGAAAAAAGCTGATCAGACGCATTAATCTTAACTCGGCTGAGGTGCTCTCCTCTCCTTATTATTATCTGAAAACAAATGACATCGTATATGTAGAGCCTAACAACGCAAAGATCGCCAGCACCAGCAGGACCCAACAACTGTTGCCCATTGTCCTGAGCGGGTTGTCTTTCGTAGCGATCATCGTAACCTATACTATTAAACATTAATTCGGATCGTATGCAAGTAACCCAAAAGAAAGGTATCCAGGAGAAGGGGGACAATATGTTCACCGAGCTGTTGTACAGGTATTTGCCGTTCTGGCCTTTATTCCTGGTACTGTTAGTGGTGTGTGTAGCAGGGGCCTGGGTCTATCTGCATCTCGCCATTCCTACTTATCAGACAACGGCCACTATCGAGGTAAAAGACGAGAAAAAGGGCGTGGATGATGCCAATTTGATGGAACAGCTGGATCTCTTTGGCTCCAAAAAATTAGTGGAGAACGAAATCGAAGTAGTAAAATCAAGGACGCTGATGCGCCAGGTGGTGAACACACTCTCTCTCTACGCGCCCGTTATCTATAAAGATGGGTTCCGTAAAGTACCAGCCTATACACTCTCTCCTGTAGTGATCCAGGTAAAGAACCCGGATTCCATCGTGCTGGAAAAGAAAGTTCCTTTCGCCTATGACAGTGTCGGTCAGGCTGTGGTCATGGAGGGGAAACATTATCCTTTAAACCAGTGGTTCTCCGATGGCGCTAATACCATCCGTTTTATCGCCAATCCCAATTATATCGCCCCGGATGAAAAACAGCCGCTTTATTTCATGATGCTGGATCCCCGGGACGTCACCGACCACCTGCTGGATAACCTCAAGGTCGCCCAGGCTACCAAGCTGGCATCGGTCATCAACCTTACCTTAAAGGACGCTGTCCCCAAAAGAGGCGAGGACATCCTCAACGGCCTGATCAGCGCCTATAACCGGGCTGCTATCAATGACAAGAACGCCCTTGCCGCCAATACGCTTCGATTTATCAATGAAAGACTGGCGCTCGTTTCTTCAGAGCTGGACTCTGTTGAATCGGGCATCCAACGTTATAAAACCAATCAGGGCATCGTCGACATCACCGCTCAAGGTCAAATGTACCTGGATAATGTAGGCGCTAACGATCAAAAGCTCAGCGAGATCAACGTCCAGCTGGCTGTGATGGACCAGATCGAGCAATATGTAACCTCGAAGAACGACCAGTCCGGTATCGTTCCCGCTACCTTTGGCGTGGATGACCCCGTGCTCGGACAGCTGCTGCAAAAGCTGTATGACCTCGAAGTTCAATATGAAGGCCTGAAAAAGACAACGGCAGATCTCAAGTGTTGTGTTTCGTATAGGGACTTTAGTCCAACATTGAAAAACACAAAGAGGTAAGGAGACCTTATAACTCCAAGGACCCCCAAGACTATGTCTTATAGACAATAGTAGAGGTGTGTTGGATCCTATCACACATCGGGCCGGGCCAAGTGGGCGTGTGCGTGTGGATGTGCAGGTCCAGTCGGCATTGACACCTTTTTTGGATTTCTTTTTCCTATTTTACCCTTTCTTGGAGAGAAAGAGATATCTCCGAACCGTCAGTTTGGAGGCGAACCGTCGCGGGTGTGGGCATATTAAGTGGTGATTAGCATTCTCCTAATCATGATTAACCCTAACTGTGTCGCTTTGCACTTCCCAGAGGAATCGCTCGCGTACTTGCTCTCTCCCTCTCGTCTCTCCCTAGTTCGACTGCGGCTTGCCTTTGTCCGCGCCATCGCTATTCCTTTTGCCGTTTGCTGTGCTATCTGTGGAACATCTGTGTGTGCGTGCTACGATCTCCTTCGCCGCTATTCGCATGCACAGACATCGTCCCGTTCTCTTTGCTCTCCAGCGACCTTTTTCTGTGGTGTTTGGTGCATGCTCTTCAGCCTTTGCACTTCTATCACGAAGAGATCTAGGTTTCTCACATAGCATATTTACGACATTCTTGAGAGTGCACTCAAGAATCTTGTGTTGGTAGTCCTGAGGGAAGACCGCCATACCCGTCGTGTGGCGACCCGAGATCTAAGTACCGGAAAGGAACCGACGCATCTCGAACCTCGGCCCGCCTCCCACGAGCCCGAAGACTCGGAAGGAAAAAAGGGATGGTGTGAGGGTGTGTAAGAAGGTAAAGTAACTGCAGAGATAGCACAATATATAATAAAATAATAATATAAAAATTAAATAAATAAACTGCTACAAGATCCAGTACATCTCATGTCCAAAATAAAGTACAGTCAACTGAAAGAAGGGTACAAGTATGAAGGAAAAGTACAAGTACACTGGGCATACCTCGGCTCTAGCAACTAACACTAACCTCGGCTACTGGAACCACGCTGAGCACCTGCCGCACCACCTGAAATGTTAGCCTCGCCTGAAACACGGTGAAAATACGCAGGGGATAAGCCTCATTTCACAGGCTCAGTAGGGATCCCTCGAACCCTACCTCGCACGGAAAACCCAGTGCTATAGTAGTAAAACTAAACCTACAAAGCAGTAAAGCTACTCTAGCTAACAGGAGTACGATGGAACCAACAAGTAGGAATAAATAAACGGGAAATCGTCTAATCTAACAGTACCGTACTACTGAACCTCGGTCCGTCAAAACTCAAGTCCACACCTACCGGTAGATAGGAGCACCTCCCACTAGAAGAACGACCGGATGCATCCTCTGACGTCTTACATCGCGTCACAAGTGTTGAGCTACGATGCCCCAGGTGCGAGACTCAAGACAGACACAGTAACCAAAGTACCACAAACAAGGACTAGCTGAGGTCGTGCTCGTCAGTGCGAGTCTAAGTCCTCAACATCGTGTGCACACTCAGACCATACGTCCTAGGTCTGTCCTCTAGCTCGTAATTCCCCCACCAAGCCCGAACCTGACGGTACGCAGGGGCCCTACGGTAACCAGCTTACTCACCGTCTCTCTCAGGTACGCCACACTAGTGCTCCTAGTGGGCCAATGCACGTGTGCCATGGAAGCTACGACTAGTGGGTGGGTCACCGGAAGCACAGACCCTCAAGTCATGGAAACTGACTCCGAAGGTAAAGGAGCACAAAGATCGCTCCTCGTACAACACCAACTCATGGTGACGTAAGCTGGAGACGTCACGTCCCCGGACCCCTCACGGCGTCCCACACCTGGCCCCCACCTGATGCCTAGCATCAGTCAGACCACAGGATAGCACGTGGATCGAGGTCCACTCACCCGGGACTCGAATCAGCACGAAAAATCACTGGCTAGGCCTCAAACGATGAACGACCCATCATTGGCCACTTACGGATGCACGTATGACTCGTAGTCATGCGGGAGAGAAGGGACGGTCCCACGCGACCGTTCGCCACTCCCGACGGGTCACAGACCATAACGCGCCTTCCCAGGTGCGTTATAGTGCTTAATGGACTGATAGCGGCGCATTATGCCCCAAATCGTAGAAAACAGCATAACGCACTCCTCGAGGGGCGTTATGCACATAATGGATCACCCCTGGTGCGTTATGTCTCACGGTGTAACAGACCATAATGCGCTCCTCAAGGTGCGTTATGGCCCCTCAACGGGCCCTCTCAGGCGCATTAAGCGGTGGGTGAGGCCGTTAAGCATAACGCGCCTCCCCTGAGGCGCCATGATATACATAGCGGTCCTTCTGAGGGCCGTTATATGACCAGGGCCCCAACGGTCACAAAGCAACGGTCGAATCCAACGGTCACAAAGCATGACGCGCCTGCACAGGGGCGTCATACCATCAAGGAGAGCTCTTACTTCAACAATGATGCTAGTGCTGGGACCATAGAAATGAGAAAAGGCAACAAGAATTTTTGCTTTAGCATCCCTGATAACTCCTCCCCCACCAGAAGTTCCTGATCGTTTGCATGCCCCATCTGTGTTCAGTTTGAGAGATGGCCACGGTGGGCATAACCATTTGACTGCTAATACTTGAGGGCTTCTATTGCTGGCAGCCTTGATTCCGAAATGAGCCAGGATCTTCCTCTTACTGAAATTGGCTTCTCTTAAATTGGAGCTATCATAGATTTGCTTGGCCTGGGCTATGATCTTATGCATCAGACATTGTTTGGAGATCAGCCTGCCTTCATATATTGCCATGTTCCTGGCAGACCACAACTCCCACATAACATAGCCAATAGTAGCCAAGGAGAAAAGGTCATACAGGGATTTGGTATTGCTGTGTGAGGCTGAATACAGAATCCTGACTTTTGCAGAGTTACCATCAATCAGCATTCCTGCGGCTTGAAGAGATGACCAAATAAAAATAGCATATTCACTAGTGATGAATAAATGATTCACTATATTGCTCATTCTGATTTGCAGGAGATCTCAATGGCTTGCGGACTTGTGGCACTTGCCTTCGGCCCACAAATGGTAGCGACCCACACGGAGCATGGGTACCTGGCAGTGCCCACTACTTTCGATACTCTGCCACTAGTGGTGGGGTTCCCTAATTTTATCTGAGTCGCCTTCATCGGCCTGCTGAAGATCAAGAAAGAGGAAGCTGACAAGACTGTTGCGGCCAAGGCCGTAGCCCCTGCAAAGGCGAGCTGTCCATTGAGAACCACTCCGTATCGCCATACTATCTCATGCTTTGTCCACCACGTGGACTACCATGCCATCCCCGCCAGGGACAAGGCGTCCGGGGGGAAGAAGAAGAAGAACCAAAGAAGAAGAGGAGTTGATGTAGTTCCCCGAGGCCGACTCTCGACTTCTGGGAAGTCTGTTATGGTTGGAGGCATTCGAGTATATCTGAATGGCCGCAGTGCTAAAGTTTTGCCAGACCGCATCATCTCAACAATATTTACACACAACGCCTTCCAGGCATTAGCAAGCCAGAAGGCCTATTTAGACATGGATGTCCGGGGGAAGCTATCTCCCAAGCTACCAAAATTCAAGCATGTTTGGATTCTCAAGAGGACCCGGGGCCCAGCTTCGACCACACAAGATTCAACATCAACTGTCAAGGACCCAAGGAGTGGGGGCAATAAAGCTACACCAAAGGAAGAAGAGGTCATGCCAGTAGCCTCTCCGCCCGCTCATAGGGTCTGTGCCAGGCAGACCAATGTTCTCTGACGTTCGACAAGAGCAAACAGAGTTACTAGACTATCGCGGCCCTCCTACATGCCATTGATGCAAGACCAACTGTTAATTCCTGCCCTCTCTCCAGGGCACAATCAAGAAGGAATGGCCAAGGTGGTCCAGAATTACTTCTATGGCTCGAAAAGTTCTTCCCTAAGTCGACAAAGGCTACTCCGCGCCATCAGTGCCGAAAGAAAAGAAGAAGGTAAAGAAAGAAGAAGAATGGCGTCATTCATGCATGTCAATGAATATGAAGATGGCTTGCAAGCTGAGTACTCTGAAGCTTCTCCACAGCATGAAGAGAACAAAAGGGTATCAATGTTTGAAAAGACAACCTTCCCCAGTCAAGCCAAGAGGGTGGTTTGGGGGCAAAGAAAAAGAATGCAAGTCTTCACTTGCAATATGGCAAGGGTGGCTAGCAGATATGGGGCCCTACCCGAAGAGCCGGAAGAATTGGCCAAGCTAGCCGAATGGCCCGGGCTAGTAACAAGAAGAGGCAAAGCTGCAAGAGAAATGCTCAAAGCAGCCAAAGAAAAGCAAGCTATCACTATTTCGACTACCAACATGGTGACTTCTGAAGAAGAAGAGATTACTCTGCCAGCCTCGTTTGAAGGTGTTTCGGGCCAAGCATTCGAGGGCACTTCTGCTATGGCAGGGCAAGATCCAACTATCTTAATGATGCTGCAAAATTACCAGCAAGAGATTGAATCCTTGAAAAGGCAACTGAATGAAAGAAATGAACAAGCCTCTTTTCCTTGGCAACAGGACGTGCATGTTGAATCACCCCGAGAAGTTCCTAACCCGGTCAATGCTACACCCCAAACTACTTCTCAAGCAACAAGCTATGGCAAGGCTGCTCTTCAGCGACACTACCTGCAGCCACCACTGGCGGAGTCGACACTTCCCTAAATGCAACAGTTACCACCAATGGTACCGTCGGCACTTCAAGTCACAGCTCTTACTACTCCTTCTGCACAGCAGTATGCACATTTCCATCCGAAACTGGTGAACCCAGCCATGTTGAATAAATTAATAATAGAATAGCTAATTGAAGTGAAGCTGGCCGAGAGGTCAAATGGTGATTTCAGCACCTGCTAGTCTGTCCCAGTTTGACCACCGCAATTCCAGTCATAACCTCAAATTCCCCTTGAGTCCCTGACACGAGTTACAACCCCAGTCACATCCTGCCATGATGGAGTGGCCCCCAGAACCAAAACTTGATGATCTATAAGAGCCATTACTAGGGTTAGAATAATATCCAGTCATCTACATCCCCTAGTTTTAGGCTACGTAGCCTAACAGTAGCACGCTACAGATGACACTCTCCAGATTCAAAAAAATGTGGTTATAAATAGAGATACCTTAGCAGCCTCATGCAACTCCCTCCATGGGATTACTGAGGGCAGAAATTGCCACCAACCTAGCCAAGCTGAGGGCAGAAATTGCCACCAACCCAGCCAAGGTGAAAACCCAAAAGGGTGCCTTGAACAAAATCAGATAATCCCTCGGTGTGAAAACCCGCAAGGGCGCAGCAGAAAAAGCTAAAGGGGGCCAGCTCTACTGAAAACCCGCAAGGGCGGTAGAGCTAGTAAAGAGAAATAAAAAAAATCTTATTCCTCTCTACTCCTTGCTGATAAGGGCCGTCAACCGTAATATCTCACTATCTTCGAGCTCAACATCACTCCACAGCAATGGTGGCCGCTACACCCCTGAGGGTTGGTCATCACCAGTCTCTAGCTCCAACATTTTGGCTACACACCTTAACGGTCAGCTGACCAGTCTTAGTTCTTTCGGCTACTACAGTCAGTCGGCTAGCTCCAGTTCCAACCTCCAGTCACAGTATCCCAGCTACAACACCATAGCGGCCAGCTGGCCAGCTCCAATTGCAGTTCCAGTTCTCGTGCTAGTTCCAGCACTAGTCCTAGTATCTCGGCTACAACACCATAGCGGTCAGTCGGCCAGCTCCAGCTCTAGTTCCAGTTCCAGCACCAGTTCCAATATCCTGGCTACAACACCCCCGCGGTTAGCTGGCCAGCTCCAGCTCTAGTTCCAGTCCCAGTTCTAGCTCCAGCATTTTGGCTATACACCTTAACAGTCAGTCGACCAGTCCCAGTATCCCGACTACAACACCATAGCGGTCAGCCGGAGAGCTCCAGTTCTAGCCTCCAGTCCTAGTATCCCGGCTACATCACCTCTGCAGTTAGCCGACCAGCTCCAGCTCCAATTCTAGTCCTAGTCCCAGTTCCAACTCTAATTCCCTGCTAGAACACCTCTGCGGTTAGTCGGTCAGCTCCAGTTCCAGTCCCAGTCCCAGTCCCAGTTCTTCTAGCTACTACAGTCAGTCGGCCAGCTCTAGTTCCAGTCTCCAGTCCCAGTATCCTGGTTACAACACCTTCGCAGTTAGCCGGCCAGCTCCAGCTCTAGTTCCACGCCCAGTCCCAATCCCAGTTTCAACTCCAACTCCCTGCTACAACACCTCCGCAGTTAGCCGATGTTGTGTTGGGTTTGTTGTGCTCCCTCTTAGTTTTAATTTTGATGATAACAAAATATTGTGTGTGTATGTGGAAGAACTCCATGCATGCTTGCATATGTTCTTATGTATGCATATGTTGTTGATGACAGTGTACATTGCATGGTTTTAACACTCATGATCATTGCTATGCTTGCATATATTCAATTGAGCCATTGTGTATTTGATTGCGAATGGTTGAGGTTGTAAAGTATTTGTGGTCTAGCTTGAAGTTCATGTGAAGTTTGGCAGACTTTTGGTTTCATGATGCTATTGTTGAGTGGATACTTGGTTGAGGTTTTTAATCTCAATTTTGGTTAATCTTCATATCTTTTTGAGCTTGCTTTGTATTGTTTCAACTAATGAGAAACTTGGTTGAATATTGGATAAATGGTATTCATATCTTGTTCAAATGTCAAGCCTCAAGCTCTTGTTGATTGGTTGTCATAGTTAAGTTGTCAAAGGGGTTTCTTGCATGATATTCATGTGTTTTCAATGGGCTTTGAAGTCTATACTTCATGGTAATAACTTCATTTACTCTCTTATGCAGATCTAAAATGGAATGCCAATCCATATGCAAAGGTATCAAGATTCATGGTGAGAACTTGGAACTTTGCATGTGTATGTTTTTGGGAGAAAGTGGTAAGTTTTTATTTGGAGTTTTTAATCTTGATGGATATGGTTAGGATGTGTTTCTACAATGTTTAATACCAAGGAACACTTGGTTGTTTGTGTTTATCAAGCTAACCATTTCATTACTTCATCGGAGTTTTACTTATCGGACTGAATTCTGTAAATCTGGAAACTGCTGAGTTCGGTCGACTGACCCTATGCCTTCGGTCAATGCCCTATATCTTTTCCTGTAAAATTCTGGTCAACCGACCACATCGTTCCGGTCAACCGAAATCGACGAGAACCCAAAAACATGAATCTGAAAACCCACTAAACCCACTCCAATTGTGCTCTACTCTTACCCATTTTCCCCTAGGGTGGTTAATATACATATATTGGAGGCGTTTTCCATCACTAGAGTTGGAGGTAGCGGCCAGCCGAGCGACTGGAGTTTCGCTGCAGGCTTCTGCCCTGTTAGGGATGATAAGCTGCCCAAGGCTATCATTGAGGAGTCCAGGGCAGTTAAACCCCTCCTTCGCTTTCAACTCCTTGACGTCGACCTCAAGCTGACCTCGACTGTGTTAAGGGAGCTGGGGCTGAGCCCCCCATTGCCCCAGGGTACTAGCTTTGTCTCTCACCATGTTTTGTTAGTCGCTCACTGGACTAATCTTCTCTGTGCTGGCTTGCAGGAGCACGGGAATCGTCAGAGTTGTGGTATGAGACGGTTGAGTTGCCACGGTTTGCTCCTTGCCCTATTGACCACGTCGAACTAGGCACCGACCAGGTGACCGTTACCGCCCGACAAGAAGTCGTCGCTCTAGATCCAGGGTGTCTGCCGTATCTGCTTCCCAACACTTCCTATAGAGGGTTCATTTGTAGCGTCGGTGGCCAATGCCGGGTCGAGGTGCTCGGAGGGGTGTCTCTGAGGGCACCGCGAGCACAGCCGAGGTAGATTCCACCATGCCGGTAGGTCCGCACATCTAGGTGAACCTGGATGAGGTGGTGGCATTGGACAGCCAGCATCGCCAGAGGAAGAGGAAGAGGCCATCCACCAGAGTGAGCCGTAAGGTGCCCTCTCCCCCTCGGCCCGCGACTCCGTCGGTGTCGTCACCAGTCGAGGAGCCTGTTCCCGCTCCGCTCGCCGCAGTTCCTGCTGGGGGCATCACTGACAGAGGCAAGGAGCCCTGCCAGGATGTTCCTGAGGAGAGCCTGGTGAGCATCCACCAGGCGAGGGCTCACCTCGTGCCACCAGTGGTCCCCCCAGCTTCCCGCTTCCTGTCACCAGAGGAGCCTACCTTCGGGCAAGCTGGTCGGGCGGAGGCATTTGCCCTAAAGGACAAAGGTATCCAGATGCGCGACCGGATCAGGGTGTTCAGCATTGGGGTCTACAAGGAACTAATCGACCTATCAGCTAAGACCCTTAGTTCGGTCTCCAAAACATTCAGACTGTAGGGATACCATTTTTTAATGGAAGTCAGCTAGGACACGCAGCGGGGGTTGGCGGCCCTATGTGATGAACTCCAAGGGCGACAAGCAGTGCACGAGGCCAAATGTGCTGAGTTTCAGGGGTGGCTCAAGCTACAGGAGTGGACCTTTGCAGAGGCCGAATGAGATCGGGACGCTTTCTGTGTTCAGGTCCGAGCACTGGAGGAGTCCCTTTAGGAGGTGACCAGGCGTGCTGAGGCCACTGATGCCCAAGTGACCAAGCTCAGAGTCTAGGTGGATGTCGCAAAGGAGAGAGCTCGGGTGGCGGAGACGCGGTGTGACAACTTGCAGGCGTCGATGGCCACCATCAGGCTGGATGTGGTAGTGTGCTACCGCTCATCTTTAGACTTTCGGGATGAGCTAAACGCGGCGACTGTCAAGGTCTACAGCCCAGCCAGGGACCATGGCTTCTAGGAAGGCTGGACGGCCGCTCTCCAGGCCACAGTCGAGAGCTTGGGCATCCCAGTGCCCTCTCTGCATCCTCCGTTGACGCTGTTTGGCCCCGAGGCTAGCGATGGCGAGGAGGAGCCGAGCACTGAGGAGCAGGCGGTGGAGCCGGGCACCGAGGGGCGCACAGCTAGGGTTGACCTATTGGTGGAGGAGGACCTAGTTGACCTGACCGTCGATTCGTCGCCCCCCGAGACCGTTGTCAGAAGTGTGCCCGAAGTCCAAGACGAGGGGGCATGCGATACTGCTGCCGGGGCGAGCTCTTGAGAGGGTGCTCGACAATTCCTTTTTTTTAAATCTTTGCATTGTATTTTTCTTTTTCTACTCTATTGGGACAATCGTCAACATACCTTGTAAGCCTTCAATTTTGAAATGAAGACCTTCCTTTTTCTCGCAAATTCTAGAGCTTCTAGGGTATCTCTACGTGACTTGCCAGCTTTTTCCTCTGCTCTAAATCTTGTCCTGGGGATATGAAGCGATGCCTAGGGGGTCGCTCATAGGAAGGCGTGATTCCCGGGATCTGTCGTTTCAGTTTCCCCAAAGTTGGTGAGGCGATAAGTCTACCTCTTCCTTCTGGGGACTTTGCTCCTTCGCTATAAATAGCATCCCGCGACGAACCCTAAGGTCATCCTGGGTTTGCGGAGTTGCTGAGAGATTTTGCAAGATGTCAACGGAGAAGTCTGGTTTCTCTTCAAGCGAGGGGTCTGGTTGTAACGACCTAAGGTCCGGATATCGAGACAATCCTGATACCATTCGGATCCTATGCCCCACCCACGAGGTGGGGAGCTCGGAAGCGTTAAAGGAATAGTGTGATCATGTATTGAAATTCTAAACAATAGCAGAAAAGTAAATCTACAGAACTAATCTACGATTCTGACAGAAATAAAATTACATTTTATAACAATTAAATAACTACATACATTACAGGTGCGTTATGCATTTTCCATGGATCATGGGAATGATTTTTCCTTAAATTTATATTTTCCATATTTTTAAAATCCTGAAATATTTTCTATATAAATGACCCCACCCCCCTCTCTCTCCTCACTTCTCATTTTTCTCCCTCTCTTCTCCGGGCGGCTGATGGAGGTGGTTGAGGGTGAGGCAGAGAGGTTTGTGGGATGAGGAGTGGTGAGGATGGGTTGAGGTTCGAGGTGGAGGCGTGGTGGACCTCATTCGCGAGTTTGTCAACCCGACTACGATTCGTGAGCCATTTCACATGGAAATGGTGATCTCGGCGTGGGAAATCTTTGGTGGAGGTAGTGGGATGGTTCCTTAACCCGTGCTCTTCATTATCCCACTATTCCGTAGGCCGAGGCGAGCCAAGAGTGGGTTTTTCCTTCGTGTCGGGTGATTTGTCCATGTTTCGGGTGTGAGGTGGATTTCGTCAGATCGATCAGTGTTTTGCCATTTATTTCCATCCACTTTTGTATTTTGGGAATCGGGGAATGGTCCTCGTTGTTTTCCCCCTCGATTGGGATCAAGTGGGCATAGAAATCGGGCCCCTAGGTGGGGTTCAGAATAGTCTCTACTATTTTCGGTTGCCCAATCGTAGAGGTTCGGTCGACCAACAACGTTCGCCATGAATTGGGCGACCTGCCTAGTTTGGTCGACCGAACTGCCCATTTTGGTTGACCGAACTAGTTGGTCGACCAACCCATGCAGGTTGGTTGACCAAAATGCAGTGGTTTAGCTCGTTTTGGCCCCTAGTCTACCCGGTAGAGACCCAATGGTCGACCTATGGCGTCGTGGATGTCCCAGACACCCCGTGGGGTACCGTGACCATGTTTTAGGTGTCCAGAGATACCATATTACCTCGATTAGCATGCCCATGAGTTTAGAAGGTCCGGGTGACCCCTCATGTTCTGGGCTTTCATGTTACGCCTGATCGAGTCACTATGTATTAGTATGAGTGCGAAGGGCTATCCCCGCACACTGTTATATTTCTCAAAAGGTGGTTTCTATGTGGGCCATGCATATGGCCTATGAACTATAAGTTCGGTGACCCAACCTAGGGTTAGGGGCTTCTTTGGTCTCCCTTGGAAAGGGAATTCACTCGGTGGATTGTGGATCGCCCTGAGCTATAATGGACCGTGGTTTTGACCCTAGGATTAGGGCAGATTGACGACATGGAGCCGTATTATACGATGGCCTTGACCCGAGTCTCATGACTCAAGGACCGTTGAGTTAGTAGGTCAAGTTGACTATCCAGAGTCTAATGGCCCTGAGCCACCTGGTACTCCACGTTACTCGCAATGGGTGCATGCATGGCTTTTAGTGTTCACGTTTAGTGACCCCCCACTAGTCGTAGCTCTCTAGGCACTTGTGTGCCAACCTACCAGGTAGTAGCTGGAGAGCTACACCCAGGAGAGACAGTTTTAGGTTGGTTACCGTAGGGCCTCCCACTGTGATGGCTCGAGTCTAGGTCGGGAGGAAAACCAACTAGAGGGCCTGATGTAACGCAGTCAGTCAGTGTGTGCACCCGTGATCGGGGATTTCAGCCACTTACTGACGAGCACGACCCCAACTAGACCCTTGTCATGTGGTTACTAGTACGGTGTCTCAGTGTCCGCCTGGGGCGAGTAGGTAGACACCCGAGGCACAGACTAAGCCATTAGTGGATGCATCTGACCTTGCTTCTAGTGGGCAGGTACTCCTATCACGTTGTGGACGCACTTTCGGGGTACTTATTTTGTTCATTCATTTGTTTGGCTATTCGTTCGTTTATTCGGTTTATTAGTATGAGGGCATGTAGGTCACCTAGGTGACAATTTATTCAGACTTTAAGGAAGCCCATGGTGCGCTCTATCTGACTAGTCAGACGATTATGTGTATTGTGTCGTGACTGAGAACCCGCTGTACCATAAAGGCTACGGCGTTAATTACATCCCCTCGGAGAGGGGAAAACCCTTGATTAATCGCCAGAACAAGGGGCCCTGCGACCTGAAGTTCATGATAATGAGAAGAGAGTAAAATCTCGTATTCCTTTTAAACAGACCCTGCTTTGGGGCGTAAATGTTCATAGATACACTTATGTCGGTCACTTGCGGACCATTTCTTGTTCGGACGGAAGTCCGCATTTGTAGTGAAAAGGATGGTGATAAAACCATGTTACTGTCAGCCACGTACATGACAAGTTTAATGAGAATGTAGGATCGGATCCCAGTAGAAGTAGGTCGAGTTAACGAACTATTGGCCTGAGATGAGTTCAAATCATGGCCACGTTGGGGGAGTCCCGAGATCCAGGTCCGATTCAGTGGGGCATCATTACTCTTCTCTTCTTACTCATTCCGGAGGAGCGAGGGTTCCGAGGTATGCATGGTTGTAGCATCTTTTATCATTATCATGATATAGATCTTAAATGATTTTCCCCCTCAAAGAAGCGCGAAAGGCGGACCCCTTTCCCAAAGGTGGTTACCTTGTTTTCCACCAATACCCCCTTGATGGAAACACGCGAAGCGGTAAGTCATTTAAAATAGGGGAAGGTGGATAGGAGCCAGCGCCACGCCAGTTGCCTACCCAATCGACACGCAAGATATTAGTAGGAAGAATCGTCGCCTTTCCAACAACTACAATTATAGCAGTCAAATAGTGCCAAAGGCGGTAAGGAATAGTCAATTTACCATTTACTATTACCAAAAACTTGTAGACGCAAGGAAAGTTTTTACATGGCCATTTCAAAGAAAGGAAAGAAAAAGAAAAAACCACATCAGGCCTGGAGCCCATCATGAAGCTCGAAAGATGAGGGATCCTCAACAGCAAGCGACTTGCCCTTAGCACCCTCAGAGATGGCCGGTCGAGACACTAACCCCACCGGCGTGGAAACTGTCTCAATCATGTGCCCTCCCGAGACTACCGGAGGTGGCGATCACTCAGATGACACAGAGGCACCCCAACTCCCGCCTTCACTCGACGTCGGTGAGGAAGAATCCATTGTATCCTCTTTCGAGTCATAGTGTTGCTCGGAAGGAAACTCGAGCTCTCCGTGCGCCTGTTCAGGGGCCAAAAAGGTCGCCTAGTGGTAGCCTTGGGAAAGCCCCTTCTGTAGACCCTGATGGTAGCCTAGTTCCTAGTAGGCAAAGGCAGCCTTCTGGAGTGCCGCCTGATAGCCATCCGAGCATTTGTACTGCTCAAGCGCATCCACCCCGACCTGCTTCGCCTTTTCCTCAAGCTCGGCGGCCCTCCGCTCTGTCTCAGACTGCCTTCTCTCGACTTCGGCTCGTGCAACCTAGCCTCTGTCCACTACCGCTGGACCTCTCAGACCTAGCCCTCGAGCTCCATACGCTCAGCCTTCCCTTGCTCGGCACGTTGAACCTGCACTTTATGCTCTGCATCCAAGACCCTATCTTTCAACTCAACCATGTAACGGGCCTAAAACAGTCACTCGGTCGACTCCCGAGCCATTTTCTGGCTTGACTCTGCTTGGACCCTGAGCGAGGCCACCTCCCACTGGAGTTCTTTAAGGTCGAGGGTCAGGCGCTCGATCTTTTGGTCGGATGCACCATAGGCCCAGGCCAGGGACTCCGTCTCTGAGTTGACCCGAGTGAACAGATCAGTCATTTCGAAGCCCAGCTAGGCCACAATCAAGCCACCTTCCATGAGTTGTTCGAGAAGCACGGCAGGGGAGCTCCGCCCGAGACCTCCCCGAATTTTCCTCGAGGTCACAAAGCGGCACCTGCGGTACAAGGATGCCTAGATGGCAATGGTACCCACCACAGGAGGAAAGGTGCCTTCTGGAACTGTCAGGATTGGGGTATCCCCCTAGGTACTCCCACTCCTAGGGTCCCACTGGCTAGCTCTGGTCGGACCGCCTCATCCCGCACCTCCACAGCCTCGGTCGGCTGGGTCAGGGTCACCTCACCTCGCGATCCCTCGGCCTCGACTGGCTTGGATCGGGATCCACCGCCCTATGCCCCATCAGCCTTAATGGGAACCCCAATGCTAGCCGTCGTCGCCTGGAGCGCATCCACCTCGGCCACGACTCCTCCAACGATGACAACCCCCTTTAATTCGGCGGTAGAGAGAGCCCGTTGTGCACCCTCTTTGACTGGGCGAGCGGCCTCCACCCTTCTCGCACTTTTCCTCTCAGCAGCCATGGACTTCATCGAGGACCGCAACATCTTTTCCACGGGATCCTTGCGCTTGGCCCCGTGACGCTCAGAAGATCCATCCTGAGTAAGCTGCTTACCCTTGTCCTAGGCACAGGAAGAACTCCCGGACACACGAAGTCCACCGGGAGCAGGCGCCTCCTCCTCATCAAGGATCACCACCTCAGCTGGCGACGTCTCTTCATTAGCCACTCGCCTCGAATCTGAGCCAAGAAAGATGGACTGCCAGTAAGAGGTTTACAAAGGCAACCCAACATCAACACAGAGCCCTGAAGCCCTTGCCTGGAGGTGCCACCGTCCGAGAGGGATACTCCTTGATGTTGGTCTCAGTCATCAACTCGGTGGTGGATCGACGATTCTCCTGATGAAGGGCAGCCTTCTTCTCCACCTCTGGGGAAATCACAACCGACATTGGAGAGATATTCAATTGAAAATTAGGGATCAGTTGGAAGTTCCAAGACCCATTGTCCAAGGCTGCACCCACCTATAAGTACTGGGTATTCCATCCCTTGTGGGAAGAATCTATGGGAGAGAGGGTCACGCAGCTCCTTCCCCTCTTCGCCTGGAGATAGAAAAAGCCCTTACCCGCATGGATATGCTCCTTCAACTCAAAAAATGCATGGAAGAGGTCCAGCAAAGGCTCGATCTAGCACGAACGGCAGAGGAAGATGAAGGAAAATATGAAGGTGTCATCGAGTTGGGCCACTATGCGTCGCACATCATGACAGATGAAGAAGTGAAGACCGATCAGTTCATTAATGTGTTGAGGGTCGACCTGAGGCACCATCTTCTTGCGTCAGGGTTGACCACTTTGGATACAGCGTGCAAGGCAACGTCAGCGTTGGAGAGAGATTTGCAGCGGATCCGAGGGCAGGGCAGTGCTGGTCAGGTTTAGGCGGGTTTTGGTCAGCCATCAGTGGTTCAGCAGTAGAGTACTGTCCAGCTTTTAGCAGGTGGTTGCTCCCGTGCCAGAGTCATCGTCCTTCAGCTCGAGGCTCAGGAAGTTGTTCAGGGATGCGGGTTTTGGCGGGAAGCGCCGAAGTCGGAAGGGGCAGGCGCAGCAGGAGTCGTCTGGCAGTGTTCAGCAGCCAGTGACTTTGCAGCGTCGGAGTTCAGTGAGTGGTGATCGGGATGGGTGTCCCAAGTGCAGTGACTTTCATCCAGGCAGGCCGTGTTCAGCGCCTGTGATTTGCTTCAGGTGTGACCAGCCAGGGCACATGGCACGTGACTGTTCGCAGAGGCCAAGTCAGCCGTCTGAAATTCCGCAGCAACGTTTCAGCCCCAACTTGTGCCAATGCAGCCGCAGCAGTACCAGCGACAGGACCAGTTCCCTCAGTTGTCCCGGTCAGCTACTGTAGGGAGGCAGCGATCTCGAGGCAGAGTGACCCACATGACCAGGGCAGAGGTTGAGGCATTACAGCTGGTGGAAGGTACTCTTCCAATTTTGGGTTGTGCGGCTCGCGTTCTGTTTGATTCAGGTGCTTCTCATTCGTTTATCTCAGAGGATTTTGCTCAGAGCGTGGAGGACTCAGTGACCGAGGTGTCCTGTGACTTGGCGGTGGAGTTACCTACTGGCGATTTCGTGCACATTCCGTATTGCTTCGAGAATGTGCCCGTGTGGGTGGAAGGGCGGAACTTGCCGACCAGGCTCTACGCGTTATCGCTTCAGGACTTTGATGTCATCTTGGGCATGGATTGACTCAAGGCTCATCATGCTTTGGTGGATTGCGGCTTGAAGAAGGTCTACTTCTGGCAGCTTCGTGGACCCACCCTCTGCTATCGAGGTATTCAGTCTTCCTCTTCCCGCTTACTTATTTTGGCTATTAGGGCTCGTCATATGCTTGATGCGAGTTGTCAGGATTTTCTCGCTTCTATGGTTTTGGTTGATCGGCAGTGTCCGGATGTGGAGGACATCCCTGTCGTGTGTGAGTTTTTTGATGTTTTTCCTGAGGAGTTGTTAGGGTTGCCACCGAAGCGAGAGATTGATTTTGTGATTGAGGTAGTACTTGGTACAGCACCAATGTCGAAGGCCCCTTATCGTATGGCACCTGCGGAGTTGCGAGAGGTGAAGGCGCAGTTGCAGGAGCTATTGGTGAAGGGGTACATTCATCCCAGCTATTCCCCGTGGGGTGCGTCGGTGTTGTTCGTCAAGAAGAAGGATGGTAGTTTGAGACTGTGTATCGACTATCGTCAGTTGAACTAGGTGACTGTTAAGAACAAGTATCTATTGCCTCGGATTGATGACTTGTTTGATCAGCTTCAGTCGGCCCGGGTGTTTTCATGAATTGATTTGAGATCAGGCTATTATCAGCTGTGGATTCGAGAGTCTGATGTTGAGAAGGCTGTATTTCGCTCGAAGTATGGGCATTATGAGTTCTTGGTAATGCCGTTTGGTCTCACCAATGCCCCCGCGGCGTTCATGGATTTGATGCATAGGGTGTTCCGTCCGTACTTGGACTAGTTCGTGGTCGTCTTCGTGGATGACATCCTTTTGTATTCGTAGTCTGCTGAGGAGCATGGGCATCATTTGGGAGTTGTGTTGCAGTCCTTTCATGATCACCAGTTGTATGCCAAGTTTAGCAAGTGTGAGTTTTGGGTTTGAGAGGTACACTTTCTAGGGCACGTGATTTTTGATGATGGTGTTTCTATGGATCCGACCAAGGTTGAGGCAGTGGTGCAGTGACCGAGGCCGAGTTCTGTCATGGAGATTCAGAGCTTTTTGGGACTAGCAAGCTATTATAGGAGGTTTATTCAGCATTTTACTCGTATTATGGCCCCGATGACTAGGCTTACGTGGAAGGATGTGCCATTTATCTAGACAGAGGAGTGTGAGCAGAGCTTCATGGAGTTGAAGAGATTGCTCACTACCGCACCAGTGTTGGTGTTGCCTTCGGGATTGGGGGGTTTCGTGGTGTGTATGGATGCTTCCGGGGTAGGTTTGGGTGTTGTGCTCATGTAGCATGGGAGAGTTGTGGCATATGCATCTCGGCAGTTGAAGCCACATGAGGTGAACTACCCTACTCATGATCTTGAGTTGGCGGCGGTGATTTTCACCCTAAAGATCTGGAGGCATTATCTGTACGGTGAGAAGTTCGAGCTTTTCACTGACCATCAGAGTTTGAGGTATGTGAAAATAATTTATTTGCAAAGAAGTTTAAAACTCAAATCCTGGAATACTTTAAGAAACCTTTTTTCATTTGGTATTTTTTCCTCTCTCCTTCCCCTCCCTTCTGTTTCTTCGATGGAAAGGTGGAAAGTAGCCCTTGCCGCCGCCTATGCCGGCGGCCACCGGCGCCGTCGGCGTCCTCTGCCGAGCCTACTGCCACCGCCCTCCGCTACGGCGTCCACCACTGCCGCCGGCGGCCTCCCTGCCAGCGGCCACCACCGCCGCAGCCGCCGATGGCCCTTCTCTGCTGCTGAGCTGCAGCCCGCTGCCGACGCTGGTCTCCTCGTCGGTCGCCACTCCGCCGCCAGCGCCGGCCTCCTGTTCTCTGCTCCACAACGCCTTCTTCTCTTCTGGAACACCGCCGCCCCTTCCCTCCTCGCGCTTGAACCGGCAGAGCACCTTGTCCTTCCCCCCCTTGGAGGAGACCCTTGCTTATCTGAAAGCCTTCACCGTCTCGCGGGACTTGGACGCGGGGAGAGCCATCCATGCACTTCTGGTTAGAACTCTCCGCCTCGACGTCGTACAGGGCAACGCTCTGATCAACTTCTATAACAAATGCGGCCACACCCAACTCGCCTGCCACCTGTTCGATGGACTGCCCGTGAAGAACGTTGTCTCATATAGCGCACTCATGGCGGGTTATCTGCACGCTGGGCTCCCCTCGGAGGGGCTTGAGGTGTTCAGGCGGATGGATTACGGGCGGTCTCCGGTGCGTCCCAACGAGTTCATCTTTGCGACGGCGCTTGCATGCTGCTCTGACTTGAAGGTGCTTCGGGTGGGTGAGCAGTGCCATGCTTACGTGCTGAAGTCCGGGTTGGGGCCTTTCCCCTACGTCCAGAATGCCCTCCTTTACATGTACTTGACATGTTCGGGGGTGGAGGATGCGTCTAGGTTCTTCTACACCGAGACCAGCTTGGACGTATACTCATGTAATTCCATGATGAACGGGTTTCTGGAGCATGGACTTTTGAAAGAGGCTTTAGGTGTTTTGGGTTACATTCTGAAAGATGTCAGGGCGTGGGACCATGTCACTTACCTCGCCGTTCTTGGGCTCTCTGCTGGTCTGAAAGATTTGAACTTGGGGACCCAGATTCATGGCCAGGTTCTGAGAAGAGGTATCAAGGCGAATATCTTTGTTGGCAACTGCATAGTCGACCTGTATGGGAAATGCGGAGAGGTCTCAAGTGCTCAATGTGCATTCCGCGAGTTGCCTCTGAGGAATGTCGTATCGTGGACTGCGATCATGGCAGCCTACACACAGAAAGGTCTCTTTGAAGAAGCCCTGAGCCTATGTTTGGAAATGGACGCCGACAGAGTTCGGCCAAACGAGTATACCTACGCAATCATGTTGAACTCGTGTGCAAGTTTATCTGCTCTGAGGCATGGTGATGCACTGAATGCACATGCAGAGAAGTCAGGGTTCAAACAACGTTTGATCGTCCAGAATGCTCTGGTCAACATGTATGCTAGGAGTGGCAGCATCTGGAATGCAGAGAAAGTGTTTGATGCCATGCTTGTTCGGGATATTGTCTCCTGGAATTCCATGATATCTGGCTACTCCCACCATGGGCTTGGCAGGGAGGCCTTGGAGGTCTTCCATTGCATGTTAATGGAAGGAGTTTCGCCTACTCATGTAACCTTTGTCGGCGTGCTATCAGCATGTGGCCATTTGGGCCTTGTTGATGATGGCTTCTATTATCTGAACCAGATGATGAAAGAGATGGGAATATTGCCGACCGTGGAGCACTATACTTGCATGGTTGGGCTTCTGTGCAGAGTTGGACTCGTGGAAGAGGCTAGTAGTTTCATGAGAACTACCGATACACAGTGGGATGTGATTGCATGGAGGACACTTCTCAGTGCATGCCATGTACATAAGAGATATGGCCTGGGAAAGCAGGTTGCCGAACACATCCTCGACTTCGATCCTGATGATGTGGGAACCTATGTTTTGTTGTCTAATATGCATGCCAAGACAAAGAGGTGGGATGGAGTTGCCAAGATCCGAAAGTTGATGAGGGGACGGCATATTAAAAAGGAACCTGGCATCAGCTGGATACAAGTCCAAGGTGAGACTCACGTTTTCGTTTCAGGCGACAAGAAACACCCAAAAATGAATCAGATTTGTGCGGAGCTGAAGGACCTACTGGCACAGATCAGACTAATGGGATATGTTCCTGACATCAATGTTGTGTTGCATGATGTTGAAGATGAACAGAAGAAAGAATGTGTCAGCTATCACAGTGAGAAGCTGGCTGTGGCTTTTGGGATTATTAGCATGCCCCCGGCAGCACCAATCCATGTCATTAAGAATCTCCGAATTTGTGACGACTGCCATGTTGCCATGAAACTGATTTCATTTGTTGCTGCCAGGAAAATAGTCGTTAGAGATGCTAACCGTTTCTTATAGAACTCCATAAAGGAAGATTCCTCTTTAAGGTTTACTCTGATAAATGAACACAGCAACAGATCGAGATACTCCCAAGAGTTCAAGACATTCAAGGAGATAGGAATCAGGCATCTAACATCTGAGCAAGCGAATGATGTTTCAAACAGGTTCAAGTAATTGAGAACACATGGTAGATTGACAGATCAAAGTTTTAACGGGAATGCCCCCTCCTAAGCAGTGACTTGCAGGAGGATTGTTAGGTGGAGCAAAGGGAATGATGGTCATGAGCCAAGAGTGACCATTGTTCAAACTGAAGATGGGAATTGAAGGAAGTGAACAAGGGCATCAGGTTAACAAGTGCATCGATGCATGTACATCAGGAAGTCGACGCATAGGGCACGGACAATAGTCAGTATTCTAAGGAAATGAACTACAAGGTTGACTCTGCATGATCTGAGGGTCAATGCGGTTGACAGACTCCATGCAAACAGAAGAGAGCTCAACAAGGATTGGTAATCATGCATATGGTTATCTTTACAAACATGACAGTGAAGTTATCAATCATCAAAAGAACAACCTTAACAAACTTGCATGAAGGGTTAACTCTCAGACTACTCCTCAAAGAGGTCCAAGGTTCAGGAAGTGTGCGCAAGAGTTATGCAAGTGCAGATTTAAGCAGTTTATTAAAAACAAGGCAAGCTCCCCCTGAGAATGTGCAGTCAATTCATATGTCGACATGCAAGAATGCAGACCGGACTTTAATGTTGACTCCCCCTTAGACAAATACTTTCATGAAAAAATAATAAGAGGGTATGCAGCCTATGACTTATGTGAACATTTGACCCATGGTACTAGGCAGAGGTACGTCCTCACGCATAGTGAATACTTTCAGTTAGACTTAATCCAACTTTTCACAAGTCACCATTCTATATACTTATGGGTCACAACAGTGAGAGTGCAGTACATGCTAGTAGGTCAGGCAGGGAGCAAAAGTTTGGTCCCTTAACATGATGCATAATGGAATTCATGAGTCCACGAGATGATGTTTCAATGTCCATACATATGCAAGCTAAACTAAAATGCAGACACACAAACTCCCCCTTAGTCCAAAGCTTATGGAGATCAAGACATATAAACAATGTGATGTATGTCCAAAAAAAGAATGAGTTGAACTATATGTAGCCATGGCAAGACATCATCAAAATAATAGTCAATTGATGCTAAGTAGGGCGTTCATATGGTTGTCAAAGTGGAAGAAGTACAGGTTTGCAAGCAACATAACATTATGTCAAATCACTCATTATAACAAATTCAGGCATATCAAATTCAGATGTTGATTTTCAAATATCCTGGTTCAGCAATTTAGTGAGACACAATCAGCTTGCAGGACTTATTGAAGCCAAAACAGGCCTATAATGCAAGCCTACCATGCACAAGATTGAACATAATTTAAAAAGTCTATTTACATATCTGTGCATTGAGCATTTGATTTATGATTGAACCTCACTCAGCTCCAAGGCACCTATATCCACAACTCTCATTTTGAATTTTGTGGTACCCAAGCTTGCTTGGGTCCTTGAGGTTTAGGACTATGTGTAGCATTCAGATCTCTTCTTTTTAATGCCATCAAGTCATCTTTCCTCACTATATGGCAGTCATACATTTCATGCCCAATCTTCCCACAGTAAAAATAGTGGATGAAGGATTTGATGTTTCGTTTATGTGCATATGCATGTGCATTAGGCCTTTGTGGGTAAGCAGAGAAATTACCCCTTTTGACATGAGCGGGGTTTCTACCTTTCAAATGTCAACAGTCTTTGACTGTATGACCAATCATTCCACAGTGAAAATAGCACACAAATGGTTTGATATTCTTCCTATGTGCATGTGCATCAGATTTTTTGGGTGAGTATGGATGCTAACGTGCTGAGCATGAGAGTGAGTTTGATGTGACACCACTAGGGGTAACGCAGCAACAAGACAAGGACCCTCGGACCTACTACGCAAACACAATCAACAATAGAGCGAGGTCCTTGAAAGTGGCCGAACCACCACAGCACACACACAAACCCTAGGTGACTCGGTGATGCCGAATGGAGGCGGTGGGTCAAGTCCCTTGCTGGTAGAGTACCAGCAGGGCTAGGGTGGCCCTCCCAAGGGTACAGAGCCCACAAGTCAAGGGCTGGCTGGGTGCTAATTGGGGCACTAGGTCCCTCTCTCACACATCCCCACAGTGACCGCTCGAAGTGGAACACTCCGGGGTCGGGTGCTCCCTCTCTCGCTCAACGGAGTAATTTCACGAAAATTAAATAAACAAGCACTAGAGATGGAGCAAGATTTAGGGCTTACCCAGTTGGTTTGAAGAAACCAACTCCATTCGAAGATGAGGGCGAGCGGGGAAGTGTGGGTTCCCCGCACACTGCATCATAGTCGCTTCCCCTGTTTAAATTACATAGAACCGCCCCCTACCAATGGGATCGACGGTGAAAAGGAAGAAGGTAGGGGAGGTAGAGGGGAAGCTTGAAGAGTTACCCCCCAAGGCGACGAGATGGAGGGTGGAGAGGGAAGGGGAGGAGGAAAGGAGAGAATGGGACAAGGGGACGTTGTCGGATCCCCCCATCCGTCCGCTTCTATCTTCCTCTGAAGGTAGTGTCGGCGGTCGAGAAGTATGATGGCGACATGCTCCCGCATGTCAAACCCTCTAACAAGTCATCCACCAACTGTCGAACCCTCTTTCAAGTCGGAGCAGCAAGACCCTCCTTTCTCCTGCCATCTGCATCTTTATCCTTTGAAACACCCTTCATGCCTCACTAAGACTAACAACACAACACTTCGCGGAGAGGAAAAACTGCAGGGGATAGTCTTAAGCGATGAAGAGAGGAGGAAACGTCATTCGGGGTCTTTTATAGGCCGAAGGGGAGCTGTTGCTTTAAATGATTTTCCCCCTCGAAGAAGTGCGAAAGGCAGACCCCCCTTACCCCAAGGCAGCGCCTCGTTTTCCACCAATACCCCCTCGATGGAAACACGCGAAGTGGCAGGTCATTTAAAGCAGGGGAAGGTGGACAGGCGCCAGCGCCACGCCAGTTGCCTACCTAATCGACACGCAAGATATCCGCAGAAAGAATCGTCGCCTTTCCAACAACTACAAGTACAGTGGTCAAATTGCGCCAAGGGTAGTAAGGGACAGTCAATTCAGCATTTACTATTACCACCTTCGTATATTCAAGGAAAAGTTTTTACATGGCCACACTAAAGAAAGGAAAGAGAAAAGGTAAAAAATCTACATCAAGTCTCGAGCCCACCACGAAGCTCGGTGAGTGAAGGGTCCTCGACACCAGGCAACCCGCCCCCAGCACCCTCGGTGACGGCCGGTCCAGACACCGACCCCACCTGCGTGGGAACTGTCTTGATCACGTGCCCTCCCAAGGCTGTTGGAGTTGGCGATTGCTCAGACGAAACGGAGGCACCCTGACTTTCACCTTCGCTCGACATCAGCAAGGAAGAATCCATTGTATCCTCTTCCGAGTCATAGCATTGCCCAGAAGGAAACTCAAGCTCTCCGTGTGCCTGTTCATGGGCCAGAGAGGTCGCCCAATAGTAGCCTTGGGAAAACCCCTTCCGTAGACCCCGATGGTAGCCTGGTTCGTAGTAGGCAAAGGCAGCCTTCTAGAGCGCCGCCTGATAGCCCTCCGAGCATTTGTACTACTCGAGCGCGTCCACCACGGCCTGCTTCGCCTTTTCCTCAAGCTCGGCCGCCCTCCGCTCTATCTCGGACTGCCTTCTCTCAGATTCAGCTCGCACGACCTTAGCCTCTGCCCATTGTCACTCGGCCTCTCGGACCCAGCCCTCGAGCTCCGCACGCTCGACCTTCCACTGCTCGACACGTTCAACATACACTTTACGCTCTACGTCCAAGACCCTATCCTTCAGCTCAACCATGTAACGGGCCTGAACCAGTTGCTCGGTCAACTTCTGAGCCTCTTCCTGGCTCCACTCCGCTTGCACCCTGAGCGAGGCCACCTCCCGCTAGAGGTCTTCAAGGTCGAGGGTCAGGCGTTTGATCTTCCAGTTGGATGTACCCCAGGCCAGGGACTCTCTCTCTGAGTTGACCTGAGCGAACAGATCAGTCATTTTGGCCCCCCAGTTGGGCCACAATCAAGCCACATTCCATGACTCGTTCGAGAAGCACGGAAGGGGAGCTACACCCGAGACCTCCTCGAATTGCCTCCGAGGTTACAGAGCAGCACCTGCAGTACAAGGAGGCTCGGACGGCAAAAGTACCCACCGTAGGAGGAAAGGTCCCTTCTGGAACCGATGGGATTAGGGCATCCCCCCCTAGTACTCCCACTCCTAGGGTCCCACTGGCTGGCTCGGGACGGACCACCTCATCCCGCACCTCCACAGCCTAAGTCAGCGGGGTTTGGGTCGCCTCACCACGTGACCCCTCAGCCTCGACCAAGTCGGATCGAGATCCGTCGCCCTATGCCTCATCAGCCTCAATGGGTGCCCTAGTGTCAGCCATCACTGCCTGGAGCGCATCCACCTCGGTCGTGACTCCTCCGACAGCGTCGTCCCCCTCTGATTTGATGGTCGAGAGAGCCAGCTACGCGCCCTCTTCGACTGGGTGAGCGGCCTCTGCCCTTCTCACCCTTTTCCTCTCAGCAGCCACGGCCTTCATCGAGGACCAAAACAACTTTTCCACGGGATCCTTACGCTTGGTCCTGCAATGCTTAGAAGATCCATCCCGAGCAAGCTGCTTGCCCTTGTCCCGGGCACAGGAAGAACTCTCGGACGCTTGAGGTCCGCCGGGAGCAGGCGTCTCCTCCTCGTCGAGGATCACCACCTCAGCCGGTGACATCTCTTCATCAGCCACTCGCCTCGAGTCTGAGCAGACAGTATGACTGCATTTTTCATATCTTTACATCGTTTGTCTTTATTAAATAAGGCTTGGCCCCTTGACCCGTTATGAAGATCAGAATGAATGATAAACTTCTTGTTTATTGGGTAAGGGGCCAAGTCAAACGGATGAATTAAATCTAATTTTTTTCTCAAGTGTGAACCACAGGGATGAAAAGGAAGGAAAAGGGAGGAGAACAAGGACAAGTACAAGTGCTCAAACCCAGGTAACAAAAATCTCATATATATGTGTATCAAATGAGTACAAAATATGAAGGTGGAGGAGTACAAATATCACACTAGCTCTCGCCTCCACCCTCCTCTCTCCTACTCTCTGCCTCGCTCTCCTCCTGAGGGCGCGTCTGTGGAGGGGGCATGGACCCCCGGCAAGCTGACAGGGCTCGGGCCCTCTGCTCTGCATCACCCCTCGGGCGAATCGAGGAGCCAGTCATGTAAGAAGTACTGGCGAAGACACTCGAGTGCCCGGTCACTCGTGCTCACTCACAACCCCTCTAGAGGCGCTCCTCGGTGCTCCGCAGTCGCTCCTGCATGACGCCCAGCTGCATCCTCAAGTCTGCAAGCTCGCGCTCGCGTGCTAGCTGCTCTGCTATCCGCTCCTCCCTCTCTCGAGCGCGCTCCCTCCGCTCCATCGCAAGGAGCACCCTCAGCTCGGTCACCTCGGTAGGAAGCTCCTCCTGCTGGCCTCATGCCTGCTCAAGCTCAGCAAGCCACTCGTCACGGGAGGTAACCTCGGAACGCGCTGCTGATAGCTGCTTCTTTGCCTCGGTCAGCTCTATCGCCTGTACCATATCATATCATCATTAATTTTTTTGAAAAAAAAGAAGAATACATGAATATTATTCACAAAACAAAACTCACCAGCGCATGGCGGTCACGGCGCTTCCTCGTAACGCAAGCAAACGATGCCTGTAGCTCCTCAGTCTGAACAGAAAGAATACAAAGCAATAAGATTTCATGAACATGTAATGGCATAATTGAATTCAAGTTTAAAAGCTTACCTGAGCGGCGAGCTCACGCTCCGCCTCCTCTGCTTGAGCAATTGCGCCTGCAAGCTGCTCCTCCAAAACCTCGGTACCGGTGCTCGGCCCCCTCGAGCTGGAGGCACCGCTGGTCCCCCTCACCACTGCTCCCTGCTGGGCACGCTACATCAAGAAAGAACGATCATCAGTGGCTAATCATCAATAATTCAGGAAATCATTTACATATGCATAATAAAACACTCACCAGGGTCTCCAGATCAGCCCGTGTGGTTACTAACTGGGCCTCTAGGCTGTGGAGATGGACTTGCATGTCCATCGCCACTAGGTCCCGCGCATCCTGCATTCATCACATGGTTAGTTGCATAATAGGCATAACATCATGTAGGAAAAGGAAATGCATTTCATTTACTTACCCCTGTGACCCTCATCTGGGGTCGGCCGGCGTAGACCTCCCAGTAGCGTCGGAGGTACTCAGAGCTGTCGACGGCCTGGGAGGTGACTCTGGTGCCGCCATGCTGCCAGTCTGCGTACTGGTCCGCGAACCTGACCTGCCAATCGATCGCCTTTGTCCTCCCGCAGGTCTTCCTCCCGATCCCACGTGGCTCTGCGACCTCCACCCACTCCTAGTGAAGGCCGAGGGTCCCTCATCACAAGGCGAAGGCGTAGGGGCTCAATCTCGTTCAGGCAGTGAACTGAAAGCTCATGCCCGAAACGAGGTCGTCCTGTGGTCACCCAGGGCTGACCCTCCTCGGTCATGCCCTGGTAGGGTCTTCACACCACCTGCATTCATATCAATAAATCATTAGTCAATCATTGCATCATATATACACACACACGTCATTTATAAGAGAGGAGTATATACCAGTGAGGCAGGGTAGTCTCGGAACTCCCGCCGGAGCACGTGCAACTCATAAGAATGTGGCACCCCACTCACGAATGGTAGCCACCGCTGTGCCAAAGGGAACGCAGCCTCGTTTCCCGGTCGAGAGTCGACTCGTCCCATCGGCATATATAAGTGACTCCACACCTGCATTCATTAGTTTGAATTAATTACATACACCATATAAGTAATTTGCATTTGTGATCATGTAGAAAGTCATGCATACCTGAAGAAAAGGTGAGAAGCCACTGATGGTCATCTCTCGACCTGTCCCAGTGGACAGGTCGGCCATCAAGTGCGCCAGTAGGGCGGCTCCCCAAGCGTATCGACCGACGCTCTCTAGATCCTCGAGGATCCCTAACAATCTACAGTTGATAATGTCACCCTTCGTACCGAGCATCAACCTCCCCAACATCAAGAATAGAAACCTCCTCAAATTAACATCTACCTGGTCCCTCTGTGCCGGGTCCTGACAATAAATAGCCCGGACCTTCCCGATCAACCTATGGACCAACTGCTCTAAGGTCTCCCCGGGTCTCTGCCTGGAATCTCCCAATCAGGGGAGAGGGACGAACTAGAGAGAGAGAGAGAGAGCTAGAGGGAGAGACATAGAGAGAGAGAGAGGAAGAGGGAGACACTCAAGATCAAGGTTTTCTAGATTTTTTTCCTAAGTTCATTACCTAAAGAAAGGGCACCCTTGGCCTCCTTATATAGGAGAGGCCAAGTCTATAAAACGACCCAAATGGCCCCGTCCCTTTACCTAAAGACGGGGGGTCCCAAAGGTAAAAGTAAGCAACTTATAACCATCACATTACAAACATAGGAACTTAGGCCCTAATGGCTTAAACAAAGAGAAAAATTACATCATAACAAAGAAAAATACATAATAATAATAAGCAAAATGATGTCGGAGCCGGACAGAGCTACCATGGATGGTCGAGATCGCCGGTGTGGAGTGGAAGGCCGTCGGTGTCCCCACCAATTCTCCCGGGGTGCAGAAGACTTGACCCTGTTGAGTAAAGGTCTGGTGGGTCGTGGTAGCTAGGGTCGAGGCGCTGCAAGTCCTCCCAACTGACCCACGCATCTGCCGATTGGGGCCAGTTCTTCAATCTGACGAGGTAATGCTGGTATGACCTGCTCCGCGTACGAGTGACTTGCTCGTCCCATATCCTTTCTATTTGCCCGCGTCGGGCTCTCATGTTGGTAGGTGGACTCTCAAGGATTGTTTCGCTCTTAAAGAGGGGAAGAGGCTCAAGTATCTCACTAGGTGCTGCTACCTGTCCCTTGTTTAGAATTAGATCCTCCCCATTAAACATCAGGCTTACACAGGTAGATCCACCTTGTAGGCGTTGGAGCCCATCCTCCTCGGGATTCGATAAGGCCCTTTTCCAGGGGCTCTTAGCTTGGAAGAGACTCTAGCAGGGAGTCTATCCATCCTCACCATCACCTTATCATTACTTCGGAACCTAGTGTGACCTAGGTGGGTTTACACTAGCCGACTCGGACTTTTGTTGCACGGATGAACTTGTTGGCTCCTAAGAGAGTAAGTGTGGGCCGGGGATTTGTCTTTCTTAGGGGGGTATGGGCATCGGGCTGTCGGGAGGTGACTGAAGGAGGAATTTTGGCCATCTGACCAGGCAGTGGATCTAGGGACTAGGGTGGAGTACTTTGGAATGGGGTGTCTTTGTCTAGGGGGGTGTCGGGCTGATTAGGGGTTGGGAGAGGAGTGGGATGAGGGGCTGGTGCAGCAATGGGAGAGACGGAATGGATGATGATAGCTTCTCCCTTGTCGAGGAAAGAACAAAGGTTGGTCTAGTAAAAGTAGGTGATGTCAACATCATACACCAAGGTCGTCTGAGGATAATACCGTTGATTTGCAACGGCAGCACATCGCACCAGACAAGCTTATTGAATGTATCAAGGTTAATGACGACAAGATAAGTCTTGTCAACTAAAAGAGAGGTACGATCTACCCAAGACACGTGGTAGGGTTCAGGGTGGGAATAGTGGGAAGTCCTAAGCGGGTGGCGTAGCCAGTGGAGATTACATTGATACTGCTGCCGATGTCAAGGATAACCTTGCAGGTGTGGTCTCCGATGGTGATGTAAGTCTAGAAAATAGAGGATCGACGCCATTCTTCCTCCTGGGGTGGGGTTGGGATTCTTGGTTTGACTTGTTCCTAAGATGGCAGGTAATAACCCCAACTGGGGCATGGTTGGTTTGATCGACCTCTTGGAGGATGTCCTCCTCAAATTGTTCGATGAGGCTAGGGTTAGGGGCTTACTCTATTGTTTCCTCTTCAATGGGAAGAGGGTGGTCTCCTTATCTTCGATAACTAAGCTTGAGAGGCCTCGGCTTGGGCAATTGTTGGCATAGTGGCCAAATCCTCCACATATGAAGCAAGAGTTTCTAGATGGTTGGTCAGTGTGGGATTTCCAGGGACAACTTCCTTGCCCTTGTCTTCCTTCCCCATTGAGAGGGCGGCGGGAGTGAAACGGGCTGGGGTGATGGGCGGAAGCGGACTTATGATTGGCCTAGTAGGAGTGAGGGAAGGATTAGTGAACGAGGTAGGGCAGGACGCTAGCAGTGACTTGCTTGACCGAGAAGACTCGGTCAGTAGTTGGGGTCAAGGACCAGGGCCCCTCGACAAGTGTAGTAGTGAAAGTGGTTGGGTTGGCCTCAGCCACTGGAACGATGCCCAAGGAAAAGGGCAAACCAACGACCACTGGAAAGTCGTCGAAGATGATCGGAGTCGCCAGGTATCCGAACCTGGCATGGATGGCGATGACTTGGGGTCCGCACGTCACGACTGGCATCGTCCTAGTGTTGTAGTTGTTAGTGGTGCTTAGCACGAGCAAAGGGGTGTGCAAATGTACATGAGGAATAGCGGCGGGAGGCTGGGACGGCTCACCTGTAAGAAGGAAGGGTGAGTCACAGCCAGACTCAGTAGGGGTCACGCGGATCCCTACCACGCACTAAACACACAAGCATACATTAACATGTTACTACTTTCTGACAAAATTTTGGCAGCATCTCTCCTTGACCCAAGCGTAAGGGAGATATAGGGAACTCACCCACATGGAGCGGCGAAAGCCGACAATTGGAGGTGGGCGCCCGAGAGTGACAACACCTTTAATAAAACCATGGAAAACTCAGAGGGAACGGCAAGTGGAAGATGATTCTAGGACTGGTTGTGGGTGTCGGGGTAGGGGATAGGGTCCAATGACTAGTGTGTCGGCCCGAGAGCCTATAAGGGCTGGAGAGGTGTGCCGAGCTAAGAGAGGCCAGGGTGTGCCTGGCTGAGGGGCACCAAGTGTGCCAGACAAAGAAGGCATAAGTGTGCCGGGCAAGGGTAGAAAGGGTGTACCAGCTAGGAAGGTTGTGCCGGTGGAGGGGTGATCTGAGGGTGTGCCGTTGAGGGTGTATGGAGGGTGTACCGGCCAGGGAGGCTGCGTCGGTGAAGGGGGCTGATCTAGGGGTTGTACCGGGAAGGTTTGGCCTAGGGAATGCGCCGGCCAGGGGGCTGTGTTAGGCTAAGGGACCAAGGGTGTGCCGGCCAGGTGTTGGTGTTGCATGCACTGGCCAAAAGAGGCATGAGTGCACCAGGCTGAGGTCTATCTAAGTTGGTTGTAACTGGAGAGGGGAAGAGGACCATGAGGTCTTGGCCTGGCCGATCTGAAGGGGGAGGAAAGCTTTAGTGAGGGAATGGAAAGGTGGGTCTGAGGGCTCAAAGAAGCGGGGAACATTCATAATCAAGGGGGCCACCGGCAGTGGATACCAAGGAGGGGATGCAGATGACCTCCAAGGGAAGGAAATGTCATCATAGAGGGGAGAAATCAATGGAGGAAGGAGGAAGAAGATGATCAAACACGTGCGAAGACCCAAACGAATGGAGACAGTGAGGAATTCAAAGAAAAAAGGGATTTTTATTCATGAAAGATAGGGGCCACAATCGGCCATGTACATTTCAGAACACCAGGGTTGAAGATACAGGTAGTGGGAATAAGAAAAGGGGCATGGAGAAGAAGAAATGGGGGGAGTTAAGGTTGAGTAGGGGCGACGGCTCCTTGCTTTTCCCCCTCCCCTGCACTACATTTACACTCACACTCTCCCACTCTCTTTCCTTATTCTCTCTCGTCATCAGTGGTCACCGGAGGGCCTTCCCTCTTCCTCTCTTCTTCTTCTTCTCTTCTTCTTCTTCCAGAGGTGGCTCTATGCTGCTTCTCTCCCTGTGCAATCTCTCTCTTTTTCTTCTCTGTGTCCTCTGCGTTGTCTGAGGAGACACCTCTTATACTCCCGATGGCGGGAGCCTTCGAACATGAACAGTAGATGCGGGAACGTGATGGCATCAATGGGGATTTGACTTCATCGTCCTTGGTGGCAGAGGAGTAGCCCGCATGCCTCAATCTCCAGCCGACACCTCAGCTATTCCATTGCACACCAAGGATCTATAGGGGATGGCGTGAGATTTTGCCTGTCGGATGCACCGTTGGAGGTAGGTCACGGCGTGCCGCTGAAGAGCTGGAACAGTGTGCCACTGGGAGACACGGCAAGTGTGCCACTGGATGGCCGCCAATGCATGCCGTTGAACGGGTGTGCCGGTGGAGAAGCCTCCACTGGTGTGCCACTGAGGAAGGCCAGACAGGGTGTGCCGCTGAAGCTCGGGCTGGGTTTGCCACTGGAGAAGCCACGAATGGGTGTGCCGCTGAGGGACTCCCTCCGTGGGTGCGCTGGGCAAGATTCCCAACAGAGCGCACGGGATAGAGGGCACGCGGGTGTGTGCCGGCGAAGTCACACCGTGGAGGGTGTGCCGGCGAAGGACCACAGGGGGTGGTGTGCCGGTCAAATGGTGTGTCGAGCAAGGCCCTTGGGGGCATGTCGGGCAAGGGGCGTGCCGCCGAGCTCGCACCAATGGGTGTGTCACTGAGAAGGGCACGAGAGCGTGCCGCTGAAAAGGGCACGAGGGCGTGCTGTAGAAGGTGCCTGGATGTGCCGTTGTGGGATGAAAGGCGCGCCGCTGGGACACGTTCAAGCCCGCTACGAGCACAAGTTGCGATCTGTTTGATTTTCTTCGGGGCTCAGGGGTTGTGAGCTTCCCAAGGGTTGATTTCTCTTCGCTGTCGCGATTCCGGAGACAGCTTCACGACAGTGTGTGTATGTTCGGAGAGTCTGAATGGTGGGGATATCACCCATGATTCCCTCTGGCTCGACACCTCTCTCCCTCCTGGAGAAGGGTAGGATGCAGCTCGATGACTGGATGGGTCCGCTCCATCACTTGGACTAGCTATTGGGGCATCTTGGTTTATTTTCCCTTTTTTCATGAGTCATTATGATGTAATTTTCCCTTTGTTTTGGGTCAAGTGATGTGACACGACCTTGGACCTACTAGCAAGCACGATGCGTAACTCAAACGGGCCGTATTTGGCGGCCGACTCACCCAAAAGGATCCGAACAACCTAATAACGATCCGCCAAGACCCAATCGATTTTTATCTTCGGAGGTCTTAGAGTATAACCGACCAAGACTGGTCTGTTATGTGGACCATAACGCCCCTATCTAGGTGCGTTATGGTCGGGTTATTTTCGAGGCTGACTGCCATGTCAGTCCCTTGACGACTGTGTTCACCTCGAAGACCGTGTCAGTCGGTTAGCATAATGGACTCCTCCCTATGCGTTATGGTTAATATAATGCTCAAGTGCAGATCCGTTATGGTCCGTTGACCGATGTTTTGACTGGGTATGGCAGTTGATATAATGCGCCTCACCCTGTGCATTTTATGGCTATAACAGATGGGTCTTGGTCCGTTATGTGCCCTTGGTCTGCCGTTAATGTGTTTGTGTCTGTTGGGTATAACGCACCCACCCTTAGGCGTTATACTTGTATAACATGTCGATGGTGGTCCATTATACTTTGTTTTGGTCTGGTTGACATAATGCCCTATACGTGGTGCGTTATGTTGATATAACGCCCCTATGCTGGCACGTTATATCATCTGTATGTGGTTTTCGATCTGGTTGGCATAACGCCCCTCCCATGGTGCGTTATATGGGTATAGCACCCCTATGCTAGTGCGTTATAGTCATGTGTGCCGTGACGACCGTTGGTTGGTTTTGTGTTGTGTGTCTGTCTATCTTAGGTCCTTGTTTAGGGCGGTGTCTGTCTGTCGGTGGTTGTCTGGATTGGTCTGTTTAGGTGACGGACTGTGGTCTTTTCCTAGACAACGACGGTACCCTAATGACTCAATGTAGAAGCTACCATTGTCCTTGTCTCTGGTCGCGTAGCAGTTGTCTCTTGACTATTTGGTTTCCTCTAGCAGTTGACCGACGAGTTGCTCTGCCCAGAGTGTTGTCGTCATCCGCCGCTCGTGTTCCTGTTGGTTCTGTTTGCTTGTGCTGCTGTGGCGGTGGATGTGTCAGTGTTTTAGTGTGTTGGTGTCATGTCTAGTTCCGGTCAACCTGGGATTACCTAGTGGTTAACAAGATGCCTTGTTGTGTCTCAGCGGCTTCGTCCAATTTGAGACATGGGTTCGGGATGCCTCAGGGTACCGTTCTACCTCAATTTACGTGTCCAAGTGTGCTGAGTGTTCGTGGTATTCCCTCAGGTCCCCGTATGTCATTTTCTCTCGGAGCGTCTTTTTCCCTAGCTTAGGACTAGACCGATTGGCGGCTTGTTCCGTCATGTGAGACGATCCTGACTCAGAGTCTTAGGACTCAAGGACCATTGTAGTTGTAGGCCTAGCTGCCTTGTCTCGAGTCTGTTGGCAGTCTCCTACGCTGCCTTTGGTGCTTCGAAGTACGTATTTCAGGGCACCTTTGCATGTATGTACTTCGGCACTCGTATTTTGGAGTTTGTGTCTTGTGAGCCTTCACTAGTCGTAGCCTTACGGCACGTTTCGACGTGACGGCTTTTACAGCGGGGCACTTCCAGTTCACGGTTCCTAAGCTAGCCTCTGTCGCCTCCTGTAGTTACCGTTGCATCCTGCGGGGGGAGAAAACTAGCTAGAGGACTAGCTTAGGCAAAAGCCAGTGTGTGCACATGTGGTCAGGGGCTTTGGACTGATGCCGACAGGCATTCCCCTGTCTAGTCACTCGCGACTTGGTTACTGTTCTGGTTTTGATAGTGTCTTAGTCTCTGCTTGTCTGTAGGTATCGAAGACAAGACGCTAGTAGGCGCAGCAAAAGACATCAGTGGACGCAGCTGTCTGTTCTTCTAGTGTGGGGCACTCCAGTCACGTGACGCGTGGCTCTTCGCGATACCCTTCGCGGTTCGCTTTGCATTTCTCCTGCATTGTGACCCTCTGGGTGAGTCCTTTGTGGCTGTACTCGGGGTCAGTGTCTACTACTTACCCGACATTCTTGTTGTGTATGTGGCAGTGTGCACGACGTCCTTATCGTGTCATCGGTCATCCGTGTCGGTCGTCTGTCTAGGTTTTCCTACGCTTTCTTGTTGTCCTTGCAGGTCTTCATTTGGAGCCTGGCGTCATATTGATAGTTCGGTAAGCTTCTGGCTTCGTAGTTCAGAGTTCACCCTTCTGTCTTTCCTTGCAGTATCGTTTGTCTTGTAGGTTCCTCATGTCGGTAGTTTGGCAACTCCTGACACTGTCAGCTTCGAGTCACTCTCCTGCCCTTGCTTGGTGTAGTTTGGGGTACCAAGGTTAGTTTTGTAGCCATTGTCTGGTACGGCTTCTTCCTTCCCCTCTTCCTTAGCTTGCTCCCTACTCCTGCTCCCTATTCTGTTCTTTTACAGCTTTGTAGTTTAGCTTTCCTGCTTTACTACTACTTGTTGCTTACCTACTGTTTTAGCGTGTTACTGTGTGTTTTTCTCTGTGGGGATCCACGTGACCCCTACTGAGCCAGTGACATGAGGCTCACCCATGCTTTACAGGTGGTGGTCGTTCGTTTGGCTTTCGTGTGTACCTGGGACGTGTGCTCATAGCGTCTAGTTGTAGCCAGCTGGTACCCTCGTTGGGCTTCCCCCGACTTTCTAGTACGTCTTTTCTTTTCTGTCGACTGTACTTGGCACTTGTTGTCTTTTCTTTGGACCTAACTCTGGGCTATAATTGTTAAATTTAAAACTGTTAATTAAAAAGTAATTTTATTTCTGCTACTATAGCAACCCAATCTAATGAAATATTATTGCTTACGGCTATATCTATCAGTTCAATGTACCGCATGATAATCCTTTTTCCCTTTAGGGGCTTTACTGCCCTTGGGAGGCCTCGTGGGTTCCAAGTGGTATCAGGTATATTCGGTAGTCCTATCGGGTATATCTGGTATCTGAGATCTGGGTCATCACAGTTATGTCGGCTTCTTATCAGCGTCAAGGTACTGCACGCATGTGGTGGACCACGGAGTGGGAGATTGCCTTCCATTCCCGTCCGCTTCGACAGATCACATGGGCTGAGTTCGTTGCTGCATTCGAACGTGTCTATACTCCAGCCTGCCTGAAGTTAGCCAAGATGTATCAATTTCTGGAGCTGACACAGGGTGAGATGTCAGTGCTGTAATATCGAGATAAGTTCATTGAGTTGGGCCAGTATGCACCCCACATATTTGCTGATGAGACTGTGAGGACTCAGTAGTTTCTACGCGGAATGAAAGTAGAATTGAGCCTACCACTGTTTGCTACACGTGTAACTGAGTTGGATTCTGCATACCAAGCCGCCGTCACGCTAGAGATAGAGTTGGCGAGGACTCGAGTATTTCCTCAGACTGGGATGGTTCCATCGATCGTGCAGCATCAGTCGCCCCACCAGTCGTCTATTCCCGGAGCTTCTCCTGCTTTCTCTCCTGCCGATGGTGCTTCCTTCTCGCAATCTCAGAGCAAGGGATTCTGATTTAAGAAGAAGAAGAAGAAGAGGTTTGATTAGTCAGCCTTTTCTGATCCGAGTCAGCAGTCTGTTTCCTCTGTTCGATCGCATCAGGATTTTGTTACTTTTCAACCAAGGTTATGTTCCAGGTGTGGTGGCAGTCATCCGGGTGTGCCGTGTCCCTTGCCGGTTGTCTGCTATCGTTGCGATCAGTCGGGGCACATCTCCCGAAACTATCCGTTGAGGTCGCAAACGGTGTAGTTCTCGCAGACTTCCCAATCACAGCAGTCGCAGTTCCGTCTTCCTCTGCCGCCTCAACCTCAACCGTTCCATCCATCAGTTCCTGCTCCTTCTCAGCAGTCGTCTACAACTAGCCGTCCGTCGAGAGCCAGAGTTACTCACATCACTCGTGCGGAAGCGTTGGCGTCTAATCTGATCAAAGGTACGGTTTCGATTTATGATCACTCAGCGCGTGTTCTTTTTGATTCAGGCGTAACCCATTCGTTTATGATGGGAATCGACTCTGGACATTTATATTTTTATTTTACCTTTGTGTCCTTTAGGTTTGCATTTATATCCTTGCATATATATGTGTGCAATTATAAGGCTTTGTAAGCCAAGTTGTCAGTCTTTAGAAGTCTTTGGGTTTTTATGCAAATATGCAGTAGGTCCAGCTAGGGGGCCCTCAGCCCTTTTCCATTGGTCCAAGTCATCCATGTGGGGCTGGTCAACCATCCTAGGGGCTCACTGTGCACCCCCCTCCATTCCCTTTTATCAATTAATCTAGCATCACCCCCCTGCTTTCCCTTTTATCAATTGATCCGGCACAGGTGATACGACAGCATCATCTTTATTTTTGAAGTTTCCACTTCACTATTCACCTAAATGCACTAATTACTTCATCGGGTGTCTGTTTGACCACGCACTACCGTCCCACTCATCCCAGGGCTAGAGTCAATGACCGCCTTCACCCTGCCACGAGGAGGGATTCTCCAGGCTGTCGGATAACCGGATATAAACAAAAAAGCGAATGTTAATGAATAGTACCTTTTAACTATTCATTTTGGGCCCATTAAGGGCTAAATTCTGTTAATTTCACTCCGGGTGCAATGTTATGGCCTGAGACAGGTTCTTTTCAGCTTTCATGTTATTGTCGATCACAGAGCTTCGCTCTGTGCTGTACTGCCCAGGCTAGAACCCCCAGGATTGCCCTTTTGCGACTGTTTAGCCCGATCTGGTGCCCTTGAATCATGAGTAAAGGGAATATAAATAAGACCTATTGTGAGTATGGTTTATCCCTACGGGTTTGCCCTTCATGGCCATGACCCAACCTCGCTTCGGGGTCAATAACCCCTTGGGTCGAACCTACTCTTGCTGGGGTTTTATCTCCTTTCTTAACATTCAATCACACCGGATCATAGGCAAACATGTGCGCAAGAGATTACCCATGGCGCTACTGTATTTTCAGCATAATTAGTCCCGAATTGATGTCTGAATGAGCTCTCTATGATGTTCCTTAACCCCAGACTCGATGGCCCGAGACTACATCAGTTCGCCTTTGAATCTACGTGCATATACAATGGTGTCAACGGTAGGTCAAAAGATTTGCGCAGACATGATCGAGAAGCCTCTCGGAAGATCTGAACCTCCTGGTAGGCTAGCCTTCAGTGGTACTACATTCGATATGGCCCAGGTGCTGCCGCTTCATGCACACCTGGACAATTAAGGGACTGTCTCAAACTTCTATAGATGAGCACCCACTACATCTCCCGACACACTCCGGGATAGGGGGAGATACTGTCAAAAATTTGATTCTTCGTCGCTTGAGTCACCACAAAAATAAGAGGAACATAATCAAAACAAAACAAAAAAATGTAAGAAAGTTAAAACAATAATCAACCAATCCTCCCAACCCTTACGGGGCCTCATCAGCCTCTTGGGTGGCGTCTCCGAGTTCGTGGTATCAGTTTACCAGTATCTGGATCTCTGGGTCGTTACACAGTGAGGGGTTGCCCATACCCCTGAAATAACTTCTGACCAGGTTGGTCATCTCTTCTTGCCCCCATTCCTGATGTAGGACTGGGGACAACTGTCGACCTCCCACCGGAGGGATGCAGGCTAGCCGGGTTCTTTTGACGAGTTGCTCGAACCTTCTTCCCACAGTGGGGATATTGGCTTGTCGGGCGCATGCCATGAAACTGGCACAGTGTGGAGGATCCATGACTTTTTCTTCTCTTCTTGGGGCCAAGCCCCTCTCATTTCTCTTCCCCATCTCAGCAGGCTCGGGGTAATGACGAACAGGTGCCTCTTGGCGGACAGGCTAGACCCACTTGGGGACCCACACCTACTTAATCATCTTTGGCATTGGGGCTAGTTCTCTTCGCTCATGATGACCAGCTTCCTCTTTCTCAGCATTCCACCCGGAGAGGGCCTAGAAGGAATTTCGAGTTGGTATGGCTACGACCACCTGATTCTAGATTGCTTGGGCGTCACGTCCATCTAGGAAGACACGAACACCACTGATCAGAATAGACTTTTCAGACACTAACAACCGTCTGGCAATAGGAGCAACAACTCTTCTTCTGGAATTTCACTGGCGACGGCCCCCGAGCTTGTTGTGGTAGGCGGGGCGAGAACCGTGAGCCACATGGTGCACCATGCAGCTAGTCAGTTGTTGCGGCTTCGGGCGTTGCAGGCCCCAGGCTCCATGTTGATATTCTTTCCAGCCGACTCTGGGGCCTCTATCTTCAACAAATCAACAAAGGCTACCCCCAAGAAGTTGGGGAAACTGGCCACTGGCGGGAAGGAGCTGAAGATGGTTGGTACTGACAGGTACCCACTGACAGCGTGGTTGGCCACGACCGTCGGGCCAAAAGTCAAAGCAGTGAATTTGGCCACCATCGTTGCTTCCTGCGAATAGATGCAAACAAACAATCAGCGCTCCTTGGGAGGGTCCGCAGGGGAACATTTAGCTTGGCAAAAAGATGAAGGGAGGCTAGGACCCACAAGGTGTGCTAGCTTGTGCGAGATTTATTTATTTGTTTGGCGGTTAATTAGAGATAATGCGTTGGCGTGCCAGTCACTAGGTGATAAGTTTATTATGTGCTCGATCTGACTTGGTCAGACAAAAGTGAAGTCTATATCGAGACCGGCAGTCTATCATACCATAAAGGTTACGACATTAATTACATCATCTGAGAGGGAGGAAAATCCTTGATTAATTGCCAAGATAAAGGGCCACCAGGGCTGAGGAGTATATACATGCATTTATGTAAAAATCGAGAAATGATACTACATATAAGCATGCAAAAATAATTGTTCTTGTTAGCCTGACCCCTCGGTACATGGCGGAGAACATAGGTCTGAAGACCACCATCTCGCATGGTGAGAGCTTTCAGTTGGACGTAGTCCGACCTTCCTCAGATCACAATTTGACACACCGAGGGCCTGGTCGTACAAGCACACACGCAAGCAATGATAGATGTAATTATATACAAGGCATACAGATATGGTAGAAACAAGCTTGATTAATTAATTTTCTCTTTTTTCTCTTTTTTTTAAATACATGATTTATTAACATTGGGCCAAGGTTGATTTGTTTCCTTCAGGGGATTATTTGATCCTTGGTGAAGAGGGCAAAAGTCAACCTGGAAGCGAGTGAGGGAGACCCGGGAGCAAGTGAGGTAGACCTCGAGGGCAAATGAGGTAGACCTAGGGGAGTGAGGTAGACCTCGAGAGCAAGTGAGGTAGACCTTTGGGGCAAATGAGGTAGACATGGGGGAGTGAGGTAGACCTCGAGAACAAGTGACATAGACCTCGGGGGCAAATGAGGTGGACCTTTGTCAAGAATGAGGCCTCTACAGGTTGGAGCTAAGGTCGATGCAGTAGTGGGCTGAGTTCTGTGCAGCAAAGAGGCTGAGGTCGATGCATGTTTGGTGGGGTCTATGCATGTTGGGGCTGAGGTCTATGCAGCAAAGAGGCTGAGGTCGATGCATGTTTGGAAAGGTCTGTGCAGGTTTGGGTTCAAAGTCTATGCACGTTTGGTAAGGTCAAAGCTGTTAGGATCGAGAGGGGGGGTGAATGTATCTCAGTCAATATTCAAGACTCAAAAACTAGAGTGCACCTAATGAGTTTTATACTTAATAAACTATGCAAGCGATGTTGAGAAACCCAAAGCAAAAGGTGAGATCACACACACACTCTATCAACCAGTTGGCGGCTGGACCGAAACAAATGAAAAGAACGCAAGCACGAGTTTCAAGCGTTCAGCACACAGTCAATCGAAGAAGGGTGATAGAAGAAATGGAGGACACACCATCAACAAACCACTGCACAGCCCAATAAATCCGTAAAAATAACCGAAAATTCATGGGATAAATCCTATTTTTAATTCCGGTAAAGATTCGTTAAAGAACGGGTCTCACACTCCAGGCATATCTATACACCGCAGGAGGGGTGGAACCCCCACGGGTTGCCGGACATGACACACCTTGCAGCCTACTTAGCATACTGGCTAGCGACGTTCGTGGTCCTGCACGGGGAGGATGGCCTACTGAGGGCTGAGTTGCTATGGCCAGCGTGCTTGCTGGCGGAGGGGCGACAACTGGCCCTGGCTCCTGCTATGCTGGCTAGTGTGTACTAGGGACTGGGGGTCCTGGCAGCACATCTGGCGCCATGAGAGTGGAGCCTGCTTTTGCCGACCCACTACCTCAGCGCATGGGCCGGACTATTTTTTCAAGAGTTGGTGACTCAGGGGACTATAGCAAACCTGGCAATGACTTTGTTGTTTAGCTTCACCGGGCAGCCCGACGGAGATACCGAGGCACAACTAGAGGAGGCTAGGAGAGCCCTGTGTTACCTGCCCGGTTGGGGTGAGGAGGGGTTGCCATTTGACAATGCCGCGAGGGATTCTAGCCTGTTCCTGGGACCGTTGAGCGAAGGGGCGACCAGCGCCCACCCACATCAGAGGGAGTCAAATGCTGGACTGCAGACAGAGTGGGTGATGAGCACCCGACCGGCGGTGTTGACGCTACACCGGTCTGCGATGAGTTCCTTGGAGCCATGCTACCCATACAGGTTCGCGAGGAACTTTGGCTACGACCAGGGGATCTCGCTAAACTGAGAGTTCCCTTTGACGGGGTGGCAGTACAGAGGCAGGGACACTCACTTACTGGCCACAGTGTGGTGGGACTTCTACTGCCGTCGAGAGTCGGAGCGACTGCCGATGCCAGGATTGGGACGTTGAGGATAGTTAGACGTCTATTACACCAAGTGGTGGTTCAAGCATAGCCACTTGTACCAGCAGAAGGCTTCTGTGATTAGGAGGGCTAAGGAGAGTCATCTTTTGAGGGAGGATCTACCTCCCATCCCACTGGATGACGAGTACCTGAGGACTCGCGTCGCCCGGGTCCATCGGGAATTGGAGCGACTGGTGCGACAATGGCCCCAGGGCAGCCGGGGCTCGTCATCTAGGAGCCGAGGCAATGGTGGGGCACTGAAGCCCCTGAGGCAGGCGCAGATAGTGACAACGATGACTGGAGCAGAGGTGCCCCGACCGAGGGTGGCGAAGACTTGGTGGGCGTAGTTCTTGGCTGATTGTGGCTTCAGGAGTAGGGGTTCGCTGGACTGGGTGATCCCTGAAGGGAGCTTTGCCGATATGACGGTCGAAGACTAGAGGTGACACATCGACCACACGATTGGGTCAGCCGGACCTGTGGAATTTGTGTCTCATATTGAGTGTGCCTACACTCTGAGAGACATCCGAGAGGTAGTTGTAAAGGCTGCCCGTGTGCTGGCGTTGAAGTCGGAGCAGCTAGTCCCTTTGCCGTTGACCCCTTTCGGGGCCTCAGGTAAGATTCTTTCTTCAACATACCACCTTAGCTTCATTGCTTTCTGGGGGATGTGACTAAGGCATTGTATGTTGCTGTGTTTGTTGACAGGTTCTGCGCTAGAGGGGGATCACCTGTCCACGGTGATGTCCTCAGGGAGTGGGGATGGAGGTCCGCAACCTAGGCGGAAGCGCCCTCGTGTGGAGGCTGCGGTAGCTAAGGTTCGCGGGTCCCCTGGAGGGCTCGAGACTAGCGAGCAAGCCGAGGTGGAGATGGCTTTATGTAAGTGTCACATCGACCTTTTTGCTCCTGGCCAATTTGTTCATGATAACTGACTAACCTTGTCTCGTCGGACTTGTTTCTTTTAGCCCCACTAGAGACCGACGTGGAGGTAGCCTTCTCGCCCCCTCAGGAGATTGACCCCTTACCTGATGACGGGGCCGAGTGTGAGATAGATATGGAGGGGTTTCTTCATGTGATGGGCGAGATTCCCCTCAACATGGAGGCATTCCCCGACTTCGAGTCGTGGACGACTTTAGGGAAGGCCCGCTCAGGTGAGAGCCTCTGACACTGGACATATGCTGGATGTGGCTTTACCGAGTTGTGGCCACTAACATAGCCGTTCGTACTATGCAGGGGTGGCAGAGGTATTGAGGGCCGCAGGCCCATCCGAGACACCGAGTGGGGCACTCGTGCAGGTGGGAGAGCAGATGACGGTAGCAGCACACGACACCTTGGGTAAGCATTAGACTGCCATGAAGGGAATCATCTTGCCTTTGTCGTGCCTTTGATGGGCCGAAATCACTGACTGGGTTTGTGTTGTTTGTTTGCCAAGTGAGGATGCGGCTGCTACTCTGGAGATGATCCAGGAGTTGGCCAGCACCAGCCCGTCAGTGGCTCTTCCTTCCTTCGCAGGCGAATCTGAGCAGGTGGCCCCTTTACCTCCAGTCCAGGGGGATCACCCCTCCAAGTGTCCTCTTCATAGCGGGACCTACCCAGCCAGGTCCGGTGGGCCAAGCAGTGCATGGACCCCACCAACCAGTGGAACACGCCGTCCGGATAGCACTGAGCAGCAATTTTCGGCACTGACGGAGTGGCCCCAAGATGCTACCCGCCAACCTAATGTCGACACTCCCGAGCCCCCACATGTTACCTGTTACCTCCCTGTGTGGAGTGGGTTTAAAGTTTGTAACTCAGTAAATTTGTTTAACCGGGAGTGTGACTTTGGCTGGGGTTATCTTCCCCACGCCGGGTGCGTGGAGGTGACGGTCTTAATTTCTTGGCATTGCTTTCCTAGTATATGATTATATGCCGCTGTCGGAGTGCGTTAGGAATTCTAGCTCATGAGTCCATGTCACCGCTGTGAGTAAGAGAGTGAACCCGTCCCATGACTCGATCCGAGCATGGAAGTGAGTCGACCATCCTTGACTCTACTGGTTTCTCAACCGCACGGATCCACGCTATCCCTCGCTTTGGGACGATGAGTGAGCTTGCGTTTCTATTTGCGACGTATAGCCCATAGGAACTCTTATGTCAGCCAAAGTGCCTCTTCCGTTTGTGGGTTGCTGGCCACATCACACTTAGAGTCTGAGGTTCACATCACTTAGAGTCGGCCCCTCTGTCCGTCCCGCATCAGTTTGGTATCAGAGAGAGTTAGAGTCTTGGGTCGTGTCTCATTGCTAGGTTCATCCTTGCTTTGGTCCGTGTATCCCAGTTAGTGTGTCTTTTGCATGCCCACCCGTCGAGGCACCCAGTACTCACCCCCACCACCTATGGTAGATCCCCGAGCCCGTAGTCCCGATGAGCCTTCGGTGGCCAAAATGTTCCGATCTCTCATGGATCAATTTGATACGCGTATGGATGGGCTCAGTACGTGTGCAGATGGCATAGGTACGCGTCTAGAAGGGAGGATGAAAGCCTTGGAGGATCGGGCCGAAGCCTTAGATCAGTCTATCCAGGGTTTGGTGGGGATAATTACTATCCTAGAAAGGGCCCCAGTTGAAGTGCAGCCTGCACAGACAAATGGCCAACAAGAGCCGGCTCAGCACCCTGCTGTGCCAAGGGCTCAAGGGGTAGATGATAGGAGGCAGCGAGCACCCGAGGTGGATGACTATGCATCCGAGAACGAACATGGGGGATATGGTCATGACCGTCATGTTCCACGACGGAACCATGATTATGATGAGGATGAGCGGACCCTCAGGACCGTTCGTGCTGACCCGCCCACGTTTGACGGTTCCATGGCTATGGAACCAAAGGTCTATTTAGATTGGGAGGCCGGCATGGATCGGTACTTCGAGTGGTTTGAAATGTCGGACCACCAAAGGGTTCGCTATGCAAAGATGAAATTGCATGGGCAGGCGCAAACCTATTGGATAAATGTGGAGAGCCTGCTAATGCAACAGCGTCAACCCCCGATCGGTACTGGGGATGACATGAAAACCAAGTTGAGGCAGAAATACCTTCCCGCCACATACCGCCAGCGTCTCATAGACAAATGACAGAATCTCACCCAAGGGAACCGGCCTGTGATGGAGTACACCGCCGAGTTTGATGAGTACTATTTACGGTGTGGAGTCACATAGGAGAGCACCATGACCATCTCACGCTTTTGACGAGGTCTGCGGCCACACTATCAATATGAACTTTTTCGTCATAACGTGACCACTTTAGAACAGGCGTATCAGGTGGCTCTCGAATTGCAGCAGTTCGAGGCTAAATTTGAGCCTACCCAACAAGTGGGTCCTTTTCAACCCTGGTGGAGCCGAGCCCCATAGCTCTTCAGGCCCATACTAGAGGGTCCCCATGGCTCAACTCCCGGAGCCTGTTCGTCAGGAGTCGTTCGCCCCGCCCTCCACCTCCGAGGGATGTCCCTCGTCCCCAACAAGTTATAGCACCTGTTGCCCGTCCACCGGCACCCGCACCACTTGCCCATCCCTTGCTGCCTTTACCCCCTATCCGTCGGGAGGATAACGGTAAGGGACCTTTGATTGGGGAGCCTAGTGGATCCCGATAGTAGTGTTTTCACTGCAATAGATTTGGCCATTTTGCCAACCAGTGTCCCACGCGTCAATCTCTAGTCATTGGGGATACACAGGTCGGGAACACCTCATCTACCGAGCTTGTGGTAGTCAGCTATGAGGCGGATAAAGAATTAGCTGACGAGTTCCTTGAGTATGAGGAGAATGGTCAGGATGTTCAGCATCTATATGATGCCCAGATAGGCGTTGTTAGGTGTATTATCACCCAGCCACAGGTCAGTGATGACTGGCATCGGACCACCATATTCCATACATACTGTAGGCTAGGTGGACAAGTGTGTAAGGTGATTATCGATAGTGGGAGTTGTATCAATGCAATCTCCACGGGCACTGTCTCTCGCCTTGGCTCCGGAGACGGCTTCACGATAGTGTGTTGTTCGTTCGGAGAGTTCGGATGGCCTGTCCTCTCTGTAGTTTCTGCGGTTGAAGTTGCTTGTCGACGCTGGACTGGTCGGGACACGCGGACGTGTAATTTTACACATCTACAAGGTAAACCTGGGGTGCGGGCCTGCTAGCCCACCTCATAGCTGACCTGTCCACTGGGACAGGCAGAGAGATGACGGTCAGCGGCTTCGCGCCATTCCTTCGGGTATGAAAAATTATTTTCATGCTTATGTCATATGCTTATGCTTCTATTTATACTTCATATGATATGCTAATGATTTGTGGATGCAGGTTCGGTGCCATTTACACATTCCGATGGGGTGAGCTACATTTTTCCTCCCGGAGGTGGTCCCCTTGGCTCGACGTTGACTGCCTTACGCGACGGGTGCCCCACACGCGTACGAGCTGGTGGCGGTGAGACGGGAGCTCTACGACTTCCCGGCATCCATGGTATGTATGCTATGTTTATGCATTTGATTTGTTTCCTATTGATGCATTTTATGATTATGACATGATGATGCAAAATTCAGGTGGTGTGGAGGCCCTACCTGGGCATGACAAACGACGACCAACCCTGGGTCGCGGCGGGTCAATACTTGTTTGGGCAGGAGATTTGGCTCCATTGCCTGAATGAGATCAAGCCATTGCACCTCCGGCTGGTGGCGAGGATGCTAGGTCTCCACCAAGAGTGGGTGGATGTGGAGGAGCTGCGCAGGATCGGGCGGAAGACCCAGGGATGCGCAGTGACGACGGACTGGCGGCTCTGCTTCCCGGAGTAGTACGCTGACTGGCAGAGAGGCGGCATCCCAGTCGTCTCACAGGCGGAGGACAACACGGCATACATCTGGGTCTTCTAGAAGACCTATGGCAGTCGGCCTCAGATGAGGCCCCGAGAGGTACGTATGAATGCATGCTTTTGAATGTTTGAATGTTTCTATATGATGAATGCGTTAGTAATGTGCGACAAATGCAGGATGCACGAGATGAGGTGGTGGCAGATATGTAGATGCGGCTGCACACCTTGGAGGCTTGCTTGGTGACGACCCAGCATGAGCTACATGTTCTGGTGAGTTATGCTTTTTCCTAAATGCCATGATGTGATTCTTGAAGTTGAGTGACCCGCCACTGATGATCTTACAACTTCATGCAGCGTGCCTAGCAGAGACGGGCAGCAATGGGAGCGGGAGGAGCTTCCAGTTCGAGTGCCCCTGCCCAGAGTACCCCAGATCAGAGTGCCGAGATCACCTCCTTAGAGGAGCGATTGGCGGGGGCCGTCAGATGGGCCAAGGAGGCAGAGCGGGACCTGGAGGCTTCGGTAAGAAAGATTGATTTAGATTGATTCTAAATGGTGCAATTGTTTTATCAATCTTATTATGTTCGTGGTGTTACAGAGGTGAGAGCTCCAGGAGGCGATGACTCGGGCAGCAGTGGCAGGGATCGAGCTCGCGATCCACGACCAGTGACTTGCAGAGGTCGACGAGGCGCGACAGCGAGCCATCGAGGAGCCGACTGCCGTGAGACGCTCAGCCACTGAGGAGCTGGCCGAGGAGAGGCACCGGGCTGCCCTAGAGCTAGCAGAGGAGAGGCGCCGGGCCTTAGCAGAGCTAGAGCGGGCGACGGCAGAGCTGCCCAGTGAGGGGGAGGTGCTTCCCCAGGACGTGTTAGAGCTGCAGCTGCTTCTGCGGATGGAGCAACGTGAGCATGAGCGGGAGCAAACGGAGCGGGAGCACAAGAGGGTGGAGCGTGATGAGCTGAGGCTCTGCTTAGGTGCAGCGGAGGATCGGGTGAGGATTGCCGAGGAGCGCTACAGGAGGGGCTACGAGCGGGCATGAGCCGAGGGGCGTCTGAGTGCCTACTCCGGTTCGAGCTTCTTCGCGGGTTCCTCTACCATTGAGAGGAGAGAGGAGGCGGACCGTGCCTGAGTCGAGGCATCGGGGGCCAGCCAGAGGTCAATGAGCCCTCCACAGAGTCACCCTGCGGATCGAGATGGTGCGGAGAGCAGCTAGAGGAGAGAGGAGGGAGGCGGAGAGAGATAGAGAGTGGTTTACCTTTGTACTCTTCCTTTCTCACTTTTGTATGCATGACGATGATTATAGAAATGAAAAGGCACATTTTGGTTACCTGAGTTTAGTTGTTCTTTGAGCGTGTGTGCGTTGTGTACTTGTGTTCCTTTCCTCCCTGTACACACTTAGAACAAACAGGTTAGTTAATCTGTTCGGCTTGGCCCCTTACTCGATAAGCAAGGGGCTGATCTTCGTTGACCTTGACAAAGGGTCAAGGGGCCAAGCCTTTAATCAATTAAGGCAAAATAAACTAAAGATAAGGGGAAAAATGTAACATGCGAGCAAGCAAATGAGTACTGAAAAATGAAAATGATCAAGCACTGTGTAATCAAGCAAATGGACGTCGGTAGCCACTCCAGCTCCCTTCAGCAGTAGAAATCACACCATGCTGTAGCCAGCAAGTGGGTGTCCTGGCCTCTATACTATCAGCCCGTCAAAGGAAACTCTTGGTTTGGCGGGATCCCCTGGTCGTAGTCGAAGTTCCTCGCGAACCTGTGTGGGTAGTACGGCTCCAAGGAACTCGTCGCGGACCGGTGTAGCACCAACACCGCAGGCCGGGTGCTCATCACCCACTCCGTATATAGTGATGCTTTCAGCTCCCTCTTGTAGGGGAGGACACTGGTGGCCCCTCTGCTCGATGGCACTAGAATTAGGTGGGAATCCCTCGTAGCGTAGTCAAAGGGTAAACCCCTCCTCGCCCCTGCCGGGCAGGTAACACAGGGCTCTCCTAGCCCCCTTCAGCTGTGCCTCAGCATCTCCGTCTGGCTGATCAGTGAAGCTAAACAACAAAGGTGCCATTGGGTTCGCCACAGTCCCCCGAGTCACCAACCCCGAAAAAAGTAGACCGGCCCACGCACTGATGTAATGGGTCGGTAGAAGCAAACTCCTCTCTCGCAGCGTCGGATGCATCGCCAGTACCCCCAACCCCTAGTACACACCAGCTAGTGCAGCAAGAGCCAGGGCCAGTCGTCGTCCCTCCACCAACAAGCACGCTGGCCACAGCAGCTCGACCCTCAAAAGGCCATCCTCCCCATGCAGGACCACGATCGTCGCTAACCAGTAAGCCAAATAAGCTGCCAAGTGTGTCACGTCTGGCAACCTATAGGGGTTCCACCCCTCCTACAGTGCATAAATGTACCTAGAGTATGTCCTGAACCACAGCTCTACCTCTGTGTACTCCTCCCATGGAGTCTGGTCTCTCGCAAACTCCTAGTAAAAGTAGAAGGGCCCATTGTAGAAGTGGCGGACCCACGCATGCAGTGACACCCTAGGAGTCTGCACGGCTCTATCTCTCCCGACCAGGGCTAAATCCCTCTAGGTCTTCAGAAGGTACCGATAGCTGTGAGGAACTCAGTACCTCCCATGCTCGTCGGTGTGGCTGCGATGAAGGTCGTCCAGCACGACCTCCTCGTATCCCTCGCCGCTTATTGGCAGCCCAGAGATCCGAGACAAAGACCACAAGTCAAGAGAGGTCTCTCCCTCAGCCATCGCTACAATGTTCCACCGGCGGTTGAACCGCTCCAACAGTCCCTGCAACAGCCCTATGTAACATGGGTACGCGTACAATGCTACAGTCACGGCGTATCTGATGCCTGCTCTGTCCAGCAGCACCCGATAGCGGTGCACTACACCCATCAGCCACTCAGTGGCTCCCTGACGATACCGGTGTGAAGGAATCACCGCCTAGCGGCCATACCAGCTGACGATGGTCTGTTGTGGGATCCCATCCAAAAGGCTTTGGTTGTCGTACCCCTCTCCAGCGTACTGTAGTCTAGACGACTCCAGCACCAGCCCAGCCATGCCCTCTGTCACTATCCGGTGGTGGCCGTGCAAGTCTCAAGAAGTGGGACCTATCGATCTAACCCAGACTCCAAACTGATCTGATTCGCTGAAGAAGCCTAGACACTCAGCACTGGGAAACTGACACTGCCTCTAGTAGTCCCCAGAGAAGCTTGGGAAGCTATAAAAAGCAACTCCATGCAGGCTGTCCCTGCCAACCAAAATCGCCTGCTCAAGTCGGCGGCGGGCTCCAGCAACCTGTGAGTCTCCCTCCTCCATACCAGGAGGGACATAGCTCTTGATGAACTCGAATAAGTAGCGGTCCAAGGGGAACTCTACAGGGTAGCCCCCGCTATGGTCGTAGGTGTACAAGCCGCCTGCTCCTGAAATTTGGGCCAACTCCACGGCCCCAACTCCTCTCCCCCTCTCGCCGACGGGGCCCTCAGCTATCACAGTATGTCCCAGGTCAAGCTGATCGACACTTGCCACAGTAACAACTAGCAAGCCCAAAGGAGGCATGGGTCGCTCAGTCCTCCGTACCCAGTGATCCTCCTCTCGAGCCACGCGCCTCGGGACTCCCTCATCTCTGCCAAATCGTGCCATAGCTGCAAGACAAAGCACGAAAAAATAGTCAGCACACCAAAAAGTAACATATACAATGCAATAGACAAAAGGCACATGAAGTGTCAAAATACAACTACATCAACTTGGAAAGAGGGTCTCACGGGCCGTACGCCCTCGTCTCTGTCTCCGACGCACGCCTCGTGGGGGGCATTTGTTGTACCCGGATAATTTCCTAGTAAAAAGCCTAGAAATAAGAGTTTGGGAATTTCCTTGAACACCTTTGTCACGTCCCAACGCGGAATATCGGGACATACAGTTAGAAACTAGCTAGAAATAACATTAATATGCTAAACTAAATGATTACATAGGTGCTATGGAAAGAAATACTTCTATTGATCAAGAAAGACTCCAAGTTTTATTACAATAACCATCAATGGGATAAACTATGATGCATGCGACATGCTAAAATAAAAACACAATAGAACAGAGAACAAAGGGAAGGAAAGACGGGTTTGCCCGTTGACCAGCAGAAGACGGCCAAGGTCGTGGCCATTCAAAGAAGGTGGGCAGCCAAAATGATGGCCGCTTTCTGTGAAAGTCGTTTCCTCTAAACGGTGGATGCCGAACTTCATGCGCGAGCTACTCTTAATCTCTTGGAGTCGTAGGGTGGAAGTCGGGGAGTGGACTCTCAAAACTCTCTCCACCTCCCCCCCCGAATTGTCTAACCCCCTCCTAGATTGTTCAGGATGGGTTTTTGTATGTGGGTGGATTTCCCTCTAGAAAAATAATTGGAAATAGACAAATATATGGGTAAAAGGGATCTGGACCAATCTAGAGGTGAGGATGTATGAGACTACGCGCGTCTCAACCCCCGGAAGTGAGCATGACTATGGAGGACGTGCCCGAAGTGGGCAAAATAGTGCATTGACAAGCGGTTATCAGAAGGCAGCTAGGTCGATGGCCATTTCAAGGGGGACTAGGGGGACAAGGATGTTGCCGCCTTGGGTCTTGGGCGGCCAGTACCCTGGCTACCTTGGGAACTGGGCCACCAGTACTCTGGCCTTCTTCTAGGATTTTGGCAACCATCGATTTGGATGCCCAAAGTACGAATTTAACTTTATTTTTCAATAGTTTTCAAGATGATAGGCACTCAATAACACCCATAAAATTTCACCTCGGGGCTGCCACCCCCGAATCCCCAACCTTACGGGTAGGGGGTGCTACCCCTTGCAACCCCCCGCCAACTTACCGTGAAGTTAGATCCGCATAAAGACATGGAGAAGCCTACTAGGACAAAGATCAGACTCCACACTATTCCAACATTCTAATCATCTAGGAAAAAGTGTCACTCTTATGATTGCTAAGCAAGGTTCATGGGATGCCTGAAATTAGACATGTACAGAGCCGAGCACAAGAATCATCTTCAAGCGCAGAGGAGGGGTTGCCCAAGCATCCACGTCTCAAGGAGAAGCCCTCGCCTGAGGTGTGCTCGTGACATGGCATGCAAGAGTAGGGAGATTCTATTACCTTTTGGAGGGGTTGCTTGGCTTGGTTAGTAAGCAACCTTGTATAAAGTCCACCATCTATATGCCTTGGAGGGGGTGTTGAACATCACCCCCGACCTGTATGGGTTTGAGTCTGGTGACTAGGCCCTCCCTTTGTACTACCCTCGAAGGAAGTAATGAATGGTTCCCCACTATTCTTCTCTTCCTTGCATTTGTGGTAGCTACACTTCTTCATGCCTTTCTTCTATCTTGGTGAGCTGAGGGCACCATCCTACAAGAGTCACGAGAGAGAAGAGGGTGCAAGCCACAGGCTATGTTGTGTCCCGAATGGTGGCAATCAAGAGGGGAGGGGTGAATTGATTGACCAAATAAAAACTATTTACTCAATGAGATGCTTGGTGGAATTTTTAAGACTCAGAATTAAAGGTGTTCTAGACATACAAGCACTCAACCTCACCCGAACAAGATTTCTCTCGTGATTACTCGTAGATGAAGGTATGGAATCTATGATGGAACTAGAGATCACTCAGCTAAACGTGAAGCCCACTCGTTACAATGTACGATGAAACAAACCACAATGGAAGCAAACAATTTTTAGGTGGTTCGGGTACACAAACGTGTCCCCTACGTCCACCCCTCACACGTAAGGATTAATGCTCCACTATGAAGTGAGCCACACACACGCTGCAACAACAGCCAACACACACACAGCAGGCGAACTTGGCCACCACACACACACACACACGCTCGTATCACCGATGACGAGCAACCACACAAAAATCCTATTCAAGAAGTTTAAGGATTACAACAGAAATTCAAACAAACTTGAGAAGATTTAGAATGAAGAAGATTTGCAATGATTTAGAGCTCCCCCTTTCTCTCCTTCAAATGTACTTGAACACTTCTACAAGAAGAAGACCATTCTTGAAGGAAGATGATCGATTCTTGCACGAACAATAGTTGTATCTTGATTTTCCACGCAGCTTCCAGTAGAGGATCATTTGGAGACTTGAAACTTCCTTCTTCCCTTCACATTCATGCTTAGAACAATGTGGAAGAAGCCCCTGGAGCAGCTGCTGCGTCCTGCACTCACAAGAGTTAGAACAAAAGAAAAAATTTCAGATCTCACTCCTTGATTTGGGTTTGTGGCCCAAAGAGATGGTTTTATGCTTCCAGGATGGTCAAGGGACACTCCTAGGACAAGATCCATGAATCCTGGAGTGATTCAAGGTAGATGGACGAGAGTGGGTGGACATTTGGTCCGAGGACGCAAAAGTCGTATTTCACAGCGCTACACAAGTGTCGACACCTGGTGTCGACACCTGTGGTACTGCAGTTTACAAAAACCCCAACCAGAATGCCTGGACACTGCAGAAGATACACAACACAGCAAGCTTCAAGGGTAAACACGCAAGGTCTTCGAGCAGCAAGGCAAAGCTAAGGTGAATTATGTGTAGGTGACTTGGCCTTTGGCTAAGGACCCCAAGGGTATGTCGCTTGTACTTCCCTCGCTCGTTCTTTTGCCATGGCACACAAGTCTATGCCCACTATGCATGAGACGTTATGACAAGAGTGTGACCATCCACGCTCGTGACGTCACGCTTCCCAGTACTCACGAGGCCATGTCCGATCGCTCGATCTGAGCCGAGATTGACCCTCACCTAGGCACCAGTCCGATGCACTCGCTAGTCACCAGTCACAAGCCTCTCATTTTGCGGAGCCAACATGACCCACGCCACGAGAGGAACACTCTGTAAAACACATGGATACCCGCTTTGTCACGCATTGACCCGAGGACCGACCACCGTGTCGGAATTGTCCTGCGGCTTGCGCCTATTGTACCTCGGCCACTGTGGCCCACTTGTAAAGTCATATAGCTCTCAGAAATTGTACAGCCATTGGGACGTATGCACTCGCATCCACGTTTGGGCCCTCATCCCTCTGTTGTTGTGTCACCTAGCGTGAACCCCTCAGCACCTCTGACCTCAGTCAACCTTGTTTGGTCTAGTGTGAACCTACAGCTGTGAAGTGCTCCCTGCTCTTCACCTAGGACTCAAGGCCTACACAGACTCCTCTTCAACAACGGAACGAAGGTGTTCGGATTCAATCCGATGTAAATAAACATCGACTGCTTGCAGTCTGTGGGGAAAGATGTCCTATACATGACTCCCCACAGTCGTCTGCACACTTGCACCTATGGAACCGACCTTCCTTCCACGTGTCCCTCACCTCCCGAGTCCACGTGCCGCACCCTGGTGGCGCATCCCTCGTCAGCTTTCGGTTCCATGGGTGATTATCGAGAAATCGACTGGCACGCCCGCAACCCAGTCACGTTTCCCCTAAAACTTGAAAACCTCCCGTGCCATTCGATCTCCCCTCGAATCTCCGTAAAAGGCAAGTGCACGGTGCCGCTTTGAGGAAGATATGGCCACAAGAGGGGGCGCCCGAAGCACACTATATTTTGGCATCTCTCCCACAGTTATATCCGACCGCTCACTCCGGTCACCGCACACATCACCGCCAGCGAGTAAACACCCCCCCCACCAAGTTCGACAGCTCGGGGCGCGAACAAGAGGATGGCACGCCCGGTGGGACGTCTCTCACCTTCCTTCTTTTCGCTGAAGAGAAAGCCTGTGCCAACCCTGAAGTCCTGGTGCCCTTTTCCTCTCCTTGCAGGAGAGGTAGAGGAAGAGCACCCGCTCGCACTTCCCAGCACATTCTAGTTCACCCTCTAGTTGTCAGATCATGCTCGTCCGACGTGTCAACAACTATGGCAGCCGTCACCTACGGTCCCATCATCATTGCCACCCATGCGCGGGTGGGCTACTTGGCGGTGCCGATTGCTTTCGACAGTTTCACCCCAGTCGTCGGATCGCCCTACTTCTTGGGTGTGGTCCCCGTGGCGGCTCCACCACCACCCTCAGCTCCCATCTCTTCTGGCGCTGTCAACGTGCAATGCCCGCCGCCAGTCTCAGTGGCTAGATCGAGTGTCAGACTCGAGTCTCCCATTGTCAGCCCCCATAGGGGCTCTGGACCAGCTCCTACCCGGGCAAATGCCAGCCCCCGGGCCCAGTTCCGACCGGCTCCCCACGCGAGCTCCGTGCCCCAAGTCTCGGTCCCTACCACTGCAGTTCGCTCGGGCTTCCAGCCCCGGGCCTTGGTTGACTCAGCATCTGGTGTGGGTCTCCACTCTAAGGTGCCCGACTCCTTAGCACCTCACTCGGGCCGTCAGCCCCGAGCCTCAGTCGAGCCAGCTCCTCGCATGGGTCTCCTGACCTGGGGGCAGGGCTCCCCAGTATCTCATTCGGGCCTTCTGACCCGAATTTATGACGTGCAACTGCCTCACCCGGGCCATCAATCCCCAGTTCGAGGCTACTCAACATCTAGACTGGGCATGCAACCCTGGAGTCTCTCGCAAGCAATGCCTCGCGTGAGTGATCCACGTCAGGTTCTGCATCCCTCAGCTCCGTCGTGGGGGCATGTTCCCTACAACCTGATGACATTGACTCCCAATACGGGTCTACCTCTATGGGACGTGGCGGCCCCGGTGTGAACCGAAGGCCCTGTGCCCCACCTTCGGGTCCCGCCAGTCTCCAATTCAGGCTCAAGGCCTCAGGTCACCAGCACCCCGGCACCCCCTGCAGTGCCAACTCCGAGTGCATGCACGTCATCGCGGGCAGCTGTGACACTATTGTAGGCTCGGGCAAGGGCTTACACTCGAGCCACCCAGCCGTCGACCTCCACTACAGACTTTGGGTCTTGGGGACCATTTCTAGTATTACCGGTCGATGGCCTTGTGCCACCGGCAGTCGCCTGGCTTGGTGCATTACGTGCTGTGATTTTCGAGGCCTGCTGTTGTGTCAGACCCTTGATGACCGTGCTTCCTCAAAGACTATGTTAGTCAGTTCACTATAACAGATCTCTCTCCGTGCGTTATGGTAGGTAACGCACCTATGTGGGTCTGTTACATTGTGTTTGACTGGCGTTTGTCTAGCTATGGTGGTTAGTGTGACGTGCCTACACCCATGCGCCATGTGGCTGTGGCGGACTCAACCTGGTCCGTGATATGCCTCTTGTCCGTGTTAGTGTTTTGGGTCTATTGGTCATAATGCACCTATCCAAGTGGGTTAGGCTGGTGTAACGCACCTATATAGGTCCGTTACATGCCTTTTCATTTGAGTTTTGGTCCGTTGGCCATAATGCCCCTGTCCTGGTGCGTTATGTTGATGTGGCGCGCCTGTCTTGGTGAGTTACATGGTCTGTATTAGTTTTAGGCATGTTTGCCCTGACGCCCCTACCCTGGTTGGTCAGAGCAGTGTAACGCCCCTATAGAGGTTCGTTACAGTCCTCTTGATGGCCATGATGGCTGTTGTCTCATTCTGCGTCTGTTAGGGTGTCTGTCTGTCTTAGGTTTGTGTTTTAGGGCTGTGTCTATGTGCCGGTGATTTTTGGATCAATCAGTTTAGGTGACTGGGTGTGATTTATTCTTTGACTATGATAGTACCCTAACGACTCAATCTAGAACTACCAGTGTCATTGTCTCTGGTTTCATAGCGGCTATTCCTTGACTGCCGGGTTCACCTAGCGATTGAGTGATGGTTCACTTTGCCCAGAGTGTTGTCGTTGTCCACCACTACGATTTATACTTGTCTTGGCTTGATCTCGTGGTTTGCCTGTGACCCGTGGGTGTCTATTGACATCCTATGAGGGCAGTGACCATGATGGGACGGCCAGGAGTGCTTGTGCATGCAATGTGTGTGTCTGTGCGTGTGTCTGTGTGTATGTGTCGTGTCGGGTTCTGGTCAACCTTGTGAGACCAGGGGTTGATAGGCGGCCTTGTCTGTGCCTCGGTGATTCTCTCCAGCTTGAGACAGTGCTCTAGATGCCTCGGGGTATTGTTCTACCTCAATTTGCATGTCCAGGTGTGTTGAGGGTCCTCGGTGTTCCCTCGGGTCTCCGTGAGTCGTTTCCTGTGGAGCATTGTTTCCTCTGGCTTAGGAGTAGACCGATTGGCGACTTGTTCCGTTGTCTGTGACGATCTTGCCTTTAAGTCATCTGACTCAAGGATCGTTAGGTGAGTAGGTCTAGTTGCCTTGTCCTGAGTCTGTCGGTAGTTTCCTACACTGCCAATTGGTGCTTTGTAGCAAGGGTGACAGTGCATGATTAGCCTGTCAGTACTTCAGTAATTGTGTTTCGGAGTCTGTGTCTCGTAAGCCTTCACTAGTTGTCGCGTTACGACATGCTTCGACGTGACGGCTCTTGTAGTGGGGCACTTCCTCGATATGCGATTTTTAAGCTAGTTTCCGTGGGTTCCCCATTTGGCAGTACTATTACCCTCAATCACAGCGTCCATAGAGGGAGAAAACTAGCTAGAGGCCTGGCTTAGTGGTCAACGGCCAGTGTGTGCACACGTGGTTAGGGGCTTTGGACTCACATCGACGGGCGTGACCCTGACTAGTTCTCGATACGATAGTTCTGTTCCTGGTTCATTCCAGAGCGTAACTGAGATTTTGCCTTCCTAGGCGTTGGCTCAGTAGACGCATCTGGCCTTTCTTCTAGTGAGGGGTTACTTTGTCACGTGGCACGTGATTCTTCGTGTTTTCTGTGTGTTGTGACCTTCCGAGTCAGCCCTCTTGTGGCTGCACTCGAGGTCTGCGTCCTGTCATATGCATGGCGTTGTGGTCGTGCATAGGACAGTGTGCATGACGTTCTAGTCGTGTTGGCCCTTGTCTGTCTAGGCTTTGTCGGTTGTTCTTGCAGGTCTTCGTTAGGAGCTTGGCATCGTGTCGACAGATCGGTAAGCTTCTTACTTTTCCTAGTTCAGAGTTCACCCTTCTGTCTTTGTTTGGTGTAGTGTCTGCATGGAGTAGTTTCGGGGGCCAAGATTAGTTCGATAGTCGTGCTCGTCTGGTACGGCTTCTTCCCTTTCCTTATAGCTCCCCTGTACTTAGTTGCTCTCTACTCCTGCTACCGTTTCTTTACAGCTTTGTAGTTTAGCTTTCTTGCTTTACTTCTGCTTGTTGCTTGCCTGCTGCTACTTACTGTTTTAACGTGTTATTGCGTGTTTTCCACTGGGGATCCGCATGACCCTTACTGAGCCAGTGACACGAGGCTCACCCCTACTTTTCAGGTGGTTATCGCCATCGTTGTTCGTTCTACTTCCGCGGTTCTTGGAGTTAGAGTACTCGTAGTAGCCAGCTGGGACCTTCGTCGGGCTTCCCCCAACTTTTTGGTACGTCTTTACTTTTCTGGCACCCGACAGAATGGACGCAATTTATCACTAATCTGAACATTTAAAGGATCATTTAAAATAAAATGGTGCCCTCTTGGATGAACGTTACTGCTTATCAGCGCCCTATGAAATGGGCACCAATATCCCGAGAATAAACCACCCTACATAACTCATGTGAGTTCTCTCCAACCTAAACACATGCTATATATATATACCCACTACCTGAACCAAGACCACCATGCGTAGGACCCATCGAACCACCCAGGATACATGATCAACGTCACATGGGATTAAAGCCTTTAGGGTTTGGAATCAAAGAGGAGTAAGCAGACATGGGTATAGAAAGGGTGGCAACGCAAAGAAGGGTATCAACCTTGCCATTTGAAGATCAAAAACCTTGCCATCCCTAGTTTTAGAACTCTCTAGAATCCCTGCATCCCTATAAGAACACCGCCACGTCGAACACCGCAGTGTTTTCGGCTGCTGTTTGTCATCACCTACCGCATCCCTGCTACGTCCACGGAACCAAGAAGAAGCTGTAGTGTGCGACTCCATCCTGCTGGGGCTGCAACGTGGGGACTTCTTCCACTCCATCCTCTGCTTCCTTGTGCAGCACCGTGGGAGACTCCTTCCTACTACACAACTCCCTCCTGCTGACCGTCCGAGGGGCTTTCTGCTTCTTCCTTCCTTCCTCCTGCGGCCTGCATACACCAAGAAGAAGCACAGAAGGCATTCTTCTTCTCCCATCTTCATCCCCTGTTCAAAGCAGAGCATCTTTTCACCCCCTCCAGAGCCACTGTTCATCGTCTAAATTGACTTAAGGTAGGTTTTCTCTACTCCTCTGACCCAATAAGATTAAACAAGTTAAAAATGTGTTAAGCATGCATTATTATCATGTCAAAAACTTCCTGAAATCATCATCTGTAGTTCTTGATTTTAAGTGATCCGCGTCCACACTCGTGGCCGCTATTTGATTCAGCGCCGAACGTTACAGACGCTATTTATCGGTGAATATTGCATGCTACTCGTGATTTTTCCTTATTTCTGAGAATCAGCACCCTCCATGAGGAACGCTAATTCTTATAAGCGCCTGATGTACAGGACGCTATAAACCTGAGGTTCATGTAAAGTGTTATTCAACCCAACATGTTTGTAGTTTAAATCACTGTATGTCAGCGCCTATCAAAATGAACGCTAATTAGTATTAGCGCCCTAGTGACAGGATGCTAAAACCCTAAATTATCTAAATGTTTAATGCTCACAATATATATTTCCTGTAACATGAATTATACAGTGCCTGTTAACATGACCGTTAATAAATATTAACGCCTGATTGTGAGAACACCTTTCTTGTTACATTCTGATCCCCTGCAAATTTGTTCTCTATAAATTGTGAACCAAAAATACAGAAATGAGAATCAGCGCCTTCCAATAAGGACACTTATTGTATTAAAAATTGTAACGGAATAAATGATTGAGCGGCTGTCCCGATAGATGCTACTTGGTATAGCACCTTCTAGGCAGGACCCCATTTGCTTTGATCGGCTGTTTCCCTAAGCTTTCAACCCCGCCGTGGGGCATCGTTGGCACTCTCATCCCATTCCGGGGATGAGGTCCCTGTTTTGATTTAATCGTATACCCCCTTAACTCTCCGAGGTGATTGAGCCCTCCGTTGGACATTCCGTTCGTTCGGACTGGCGATTTCATCTTAGAGACCTCCGGAAGTCTCCGCTAGTTTTGGATTCTCTCAAGGTAGTCGAGCAGGTTGTACTCTAAAAACTCATTACACTGTGTCACTGTCATGTCCCTCTGAAGAAACATGACGATCTAACTCTCAAATAATACTGTTTCTGATATTTTTGAGAAATTGTCACTTTCTGGTAATCTGTGCCTGTGGTAGCAGACACCATTTGTTAATAGCGCCCCTGTTGGTGGACTCTATTTGCTTCGTGCCTTATTATCTTTTCCAGAATAAGCGCCCATTACTATGGATGCCAATTCTATTCTGCGCCCTCCATGTTGGACGCCAATTATCCAATTTTATGAAATGTCTCATATTTTTAGCTAAGTCATCTCTACACGTAATATCTGCCTTGAATTCCATACTCCGTGAATCCTCCTTATGATCCTACAATGATCTACTCCTTGGGAATTCTATTGGCTACTACAAACTATAGTGGATGTCAAAATACATGACTAATGCATGCGCATATAGGGCCCAATCTGGTCCTAGGATGAGCACCCGAAAAGTACTAGTGCCCATGGGAGATGAATGATTACGGTGTGGCATTGCACCGGAGTGCATGACTAACTTGAAAGATGACATTCCACAATCTCTCTCGCTCGTGCTTGACTTGACTTGCTTGACTTGCGTGGCCCGGAATGGGCAAGTACTTGAATGAATAATGTAGCCACTATCTCGTGACATGACTTGATACTACTTGCGTGGTCCCCTTGATGGTTGCCCCTAGTGCGATACTGGTATATCAGCTTCTTTGACTCTCGCCTTGTCTTCCGGAGGCATGGGCGGCAACGACTGGTCACCAACTTATGTAGCCACTATGGCACTTTTTTTTGGTGGTGCTGAGGTCGACTCAGCGCAAATGTGGTGGTTTGAATGAACCTGATCTGGGGCTATCTAAAGCTTGGCGCTTCTAGTGAGTGTCATCGCTGTAACTAGAACTCAAGATTTCGGTGCCCGTACTAGGGCCAATAGAGTAGCGACCTAGAGGTTGGTGTCCACTCAAGCCATTGGAGTTACTACCAGAACCTGGGCTTTGAGACCCATGTTGTGAGCTGAGAATGTTGGAGGAATGATGACCCAGAGCTTGACGCTCGTACTGGGCATTGACGAGGCTAGTACCCAAGGCTGAAAGCCCATACTGAGAGTTTATGAAGCTGGGACCTAGGGTTGGAAACCCATATTGGGTGTTAATGATGTTGGGACCCATGACTGAATGTTGGTCTTCGACATTGATGAAACTGGAACCCATGGTTGGACGCCCATCTCGGGTACTAATGAAGCTAGGACTTGGGGTTGGAAGCCTATCTCGGGTGTTGATGATGTTGACACCCCGAGCTGGAAGCTTACCCTGGGTGTTGATGGAGCTGGGACCTGGGGCCGGACGCTTGTTGTAGGTGTTGTTAAGGTGTAACATGCAACTGAATGCCCATCTTGGGTATTGATGATGCTAGAACTCAGGGTTGAACCCCCATTTTGAGCATTGCTAGGGCTGGAACCGGGGCTTAATGCCCATCTTGGGGGTTGGTGAAGCTAGGATCGGGGGATGAATGCCCATCTTGGGTGTTGTCGATGTTAGAACTTGGGGCCGGATGCCCATCTTGGGTGTTGAGGTGGCCATGTCCTAGGGCTTGGTGCCTGTGTAGGAGTTGATGTGGCCGAATTCTTGGACGCGATGCCCCCACAGGCCGTTGTTGATGTTGTGCTAGGTATCTGAGGCTGGAAGCTTGTGCTGGAAGCTAGTGTGGCAGAGACCCAAGGTTTAGTGCTTGTATCGGGTGTGGAGGTGCCGAAGACCCAGAGCTCGTTGCCCATGTTGGGAATCAGCATAGCTAGGGACCTAATGATTGACACTTGAATGGGTCGATGGTGACGTTGTACTAGAAACCTTAGGCTAGAAGCCCATGTTGGGTGCTGGTGGGACTGGGGACCCAGGGATCAATGGCCGCGTGGGTTGTTATTACTATAAGATAAAGGGGCTGCTGGCTGCATAGGCAGTTGCTAGACTGGGTTGCTCATCGACCACGATAATGGCACTCGAGGATCAGGGCGAGCCGAAGGCTGGGGCAGAGTTACAGAACATGATTGGCATCACTAGATGTCCGTGCCCGGCATGGAAAGTGATGACGATTGGGTCGTAGGTCACTATCGCCACCAGTTTGTTGTTGCTATTGTTGTTGTTGGTGCAGGTTGGCCGCTCAACACTAACTGGTTGCATGTTGCAGCCTAGACAGGGCCCTCCTCTTCCTCTCTGATAAGAAAAAGTGAGGGCATCGTGGCATACACTTGACAGGTGTTACTCTTCTTCGGTAGAAAGAAGAAATGTAGGAGATGTCCCATTGAGCGTGCCAATTTATTCGGCTCGTAAAAATTTGTAAATTTTCACGACAGTGACACACACTCGTCTTTTACAGAAGGCCAAGACAGGTTGACTTGGCACAAGGGGATTCTGGGGGTATTGATAGAGGAGTGCGAAGGACGATAGGAACGCACAAGAAAGAATGGCGTATTGTTACTTGTTATGGAAGACTGGGCCGGGGATGGCTGGATGGAATGCGGGCGTGCTAGTTGATTTCTCGATGATCACCTGTGGAACCAAGTTTTTTGACTAGGGATGTGTTGCCAGGGCATGGCAGGTGGGCACGTGATGTTGGGTGACACATGGAGAGAAGGAGGTTCCACAAGTACGAGTGGAGGCGATTGTGGGGGCTCATGTACTGGACGTCTTCCCCATTGATCATAAGCAATCAATGTTATTTTACATTAGGCGGAGCCTGAACACCTTTGTTTCTACTACCGAAGGAGAGAGTCAGGGACCCTGGGAGTCGCGACGTCTGGAGAGCTTGGTCCACGTAACAATGATAAAGCAACAACAACATAACAGGGATGCCTGAAGGTAGAGAGACTGGTCTCAGTGTAGGCACTAGAGAGGGAATGAACTCTGGGATTATGAGAATGAGGCACTGGCTTGAAAAGAGAAGTGGGCAGGTTCTGACTCAGGTGTGGAGTAGCCGACAATGGCTTGATAAGGAGTAGGCATGCCCTAGCTAGGGTGTAGGGTTTGTCTGGCTAGGGGAGTTGGGACCGAGCTGGGGGACAGATGGCAATCTGCCAGATAGCATTGAGGCCGGTAGTTGGTGAGGATGGGAATCAATTCCCCAACTGGATTACATGACTATATGCCATGAAAGGTGTTACATGGGGGCATGAAAGCCTGATTACAAATGTGTGCAAGTCATGAGATAATTTCGTCATTTGTGACGGTCCCCAGGTCATTGCATTGCTATGTCGGTATTTCCACTTTTGTACATAGTGTCCATAGGAGGACTCGTGACTCAGTAGGATGCCGCCCAAGAGGTGTCATAATGTATTCCCAATATGGGACACCATCAATATTGGTGAAGTTAGGGTGCCACAGGCATCGCTGTGCTGGAGCAGTCGGGTGCTGGAGAGACTGGGGTGATCGAATGGCGAGGGTACCATTATGACTTGAGCGATCGAGCGCTGTTGAGGCAGGGGTGACTGGGCACTGTTGAGACTAGAGCAACCGGGTGTAGGCGCTGAAAAGGGCATGTGGGCCTCTTTGATATGCTACTGTGAAATACAGTGCACTGATTAAAAAGACATAAATGGGGTGATCGCCAGAGACTTATACCTGGGCCTCACAGGGATAGGATGATCACAATGCCTTGAAAATGGGAGAATGTGGGTTCTTCTTGTGCTCGCTCTCGGCTATCCAAGAATAGGGAGCTCTGCAAGTCGGTGATGAAGTTCCTACAAGTTAACCAGCAAATAGAGAAAGTAAACTCATTAGACTTTGATAGCATAGTATATGCTCAAACCAAAAAGAAAACATGCAATTGGGGGTGATCATACTGGTGTTGACACCCATTTTTTGCCAACGAGTTGAGTCATTTCTCTTACTATTATTTGTTGATGTCTCGAGTTGTCCATCGCTTATTGGACCATCTCCGAGCACAATTTTGGGCTTATTTTATGAGCACCTCCCTCCCTAGCTATGATTTAAATGATAATTTTTGCCGAAGTTCAAGGACCTTAGGTTTGGTATGTACACGGTCCTAATTCGACCGTTCCATATTATAGAACGGTCAGATTCTAACCGTTCTTATAATGTAAACGGCCCATTTCAGACCGTGTACATGCTCAGACTTATAAATATTACATTTATCTGCATTTTGATTTTCCACCGACTTGAGGTGAACGGCTTTAGAATGACCGTTCCAATTCATGGAGCGGCTCATTATAAACCGTTCTATCCTTCAGGTTCCCGCGCAGGGAATTACGGGCAGTTCGATGGAATATAGGAGGATATTAATTATCTTTTCTATTTTCCACCGACTAATTGGGCGGTCTATAATAAGCCGTTCCATTCATGAAGCGGTCTATCGCCAGACCGCCCTATAGCCCGATCCCTGAGATTTTAAACAGATTTTCTCTCTCCGAGCCCATTGAATCCCCTAACTTCCTCCCCTTGTTTCTCCGTGGTTTCTCAGTCAAATGGGATGCCGTTTGAAATGGCTGGAAGATAAGGGGATTATCTACATTTTTTATGATATTATCTCGACCTGAAAATAAGAGAAAACCCCAATTTCGAGTTAGGCCTCCGGGACCCTATAAATAGGACCCGGGTCTGACTGGGAAAAGGGGGAATTCTTTGGTCGATGGTGAAGCCTTGCTGGATTGCAGAACGGCCTGTAGCCAAGGAGGGAGGCCTTCCACGTCCACACAGGCCACCGGTCCAGGGAGTAGTTGTTGATTTAGTCATTCCTTTCATTAGTCTAGTCATTGTGCTCATTTCATCGCATGTTTGTCGTTTCCTTCGTTGTCACCTGCTCACTTTTGTTTACATTATCATTCATACACTCCACCCACGTTTTGGTGCCCCTAGGGGTTTAAAAACTACCAGGTGAATCCTCGTCCATGCTATTTAGTTTTAGCCTCATCATTCTTTACATTCGCTACACTCTAAAGGTCAAATTCGGGTCTGTTTTGTTGTTTACATCTCTGTTTTGCAGGCCAGCACCCATCCAGCACGAGGCCCATTCTTTCTGGGCGGCCGGAACGGGTGGAGGTTAAGAACTCCATCTTGAAAGGTTGTGGAATGGGATGGTCTCTCTCCGTCCATTTGGTTCTTTGGGCAGTTCTATTCAGACCGTTCAGTTTACCAGACGGCTCCTAACAGACCGTTTCAAAACCGGAGCCTTCTCTCCCGCGTACATTCTAGCACGGTGGCACGGCCCCTCGACAGACCATCTACATAGCAGAGCGGTCATCTTCTAGCCATCCCATTTTCTACGCGTTTTTAGCGAGTGCCTCTCTTTTCCCAGGCGTAGGTGTGTCCCTTCACATCCCGATACCTGGGTGGCGATCACGGTCAGTTTTCCTCCCTTGATCCTGTTTACTTGCTGCCTTTCACATTCACAATTTTAGTAGCATAAGCAAGAGAGAGGGAGGAGAAGAGATAAAAGGGGTAAAGGGAAGAGGAGTCGTTTTCCTACCAACAAAGATGGCTAGAATATTTAAAGGACTTCGATTTTTCTATTCAATATCATCCCGGCAAGGCTAATGCTATAGCAGATGCACTCAGCATGAAGCCAATAGGAAGATTGACAAGTCGTATGGTTAGTATCACTAACCTTATTCCTCAATTTGCACAGTTAAATTTAAGTATTGATGAGGAAAAAGAAGATTATTTCATGGCCAATATCCGAGCTCAACCTACATTAATAAAGGATCTGGTCAAACTACAAAATGATGATCCAACATTATTAGAGATTAAAGCCAGCATAAAATAGATGTTAGATTTTTCTATTTGCAATTATGGAAGATTGCTATTTAAGGGCCGAATGTATGTACCAGATCATGAGGATACGAAGAAACTGATCTTAGAAGAAGCACATAAGTCCAAGTACACCATTCATCCTGGTAGTACTAAAATGTATCAAGATCTCAAAAGAAACTTCTCCACTCCATCCTTTTCCCCTCCTTCCGCCAATTCCATCCTCCAAATGATGGCCCAGTTGGACCCGGCCCAACTACAGACTGTCTATCAGGCCATGCAGGGGCCCAACACTCCCCCTTCCATGATTCCGCAGGGCCTATCCAATACCCCCGTCCAGCACACCCTGATTAATCTCACTCCGGTCCAGCCTAGGACCATCACCTTCTCCAATCTAGAAACGAGCCAGTCCTCGGCATCGGCCCAACAGTCTTATGATAAGGGAAAGACCACTCTCCCTTCTTCTTTCTAGTTGGATCACCACACTTCTACCCCATCAGTACCACAAGTCTCTATGGGCCCATCAGATTTCTAGCGCCCTCAGCAAGGGGCAGCCTAGGTCCACCCCAATTTGGGTCATCCCTCAGCCCAATATCCTTCTTATGGGCTTCCTCCCACCCAGGCTGCTTATCCTTCGGCGCCGTCTTATGGGCCACCTCCTGCGGCTCCTTTGCCTTCCGCTCCACAAGTCCAAACTCCTTCTTTTACTACCCCTACTCCATGTAGGGAGCAGGAGCTCCTTGATAAGTGGGCCACCATGCAACAACAACTTGACTTTCTCCAAAAGTGGGTTGGTCCACAGTCCTTGGCCGATGTGCCCATTCTGAGCTTTCAGAATATCTATTTTCCCCCGCAGTCTGAGCTCCCCAATTATCAAAAATATGACAGGAGTGGTAATCTCTTTATTCATGTAAGGGTCTTTCTATATGAGTCGGCACAATTCCAATATGATGATCGCCTCATGGCGTATTTGTTCCGCCGATCATTAGATGGAGTTGCATTAGAATGGTTCTATTCTCGACCATTGGAAGATGCTGAGAGCTTCAAGATAGTCAAGGACAAATTTATTCAGTGGTTCCAAGATAGGGTCGGCCCAGAATATTCATTCACAGATTTAGTGGCCAAGAAAATGAAAGCTGATGAGGAGTTTGCAACATATGCCGACAGATGGAGGCAGATGGCCGCCAGGGTGCTCGGCCATATTTCGGAGGAAGAGAAGGTCAAGCTGTTAATTTCCAATGCTACCCTGACCTTCCGCAATATGTTGGCTATGAATGACATATCTAACATGCACCAACTATATAGCCGGGCACAGTTCATTCAGATGCAGTTCAAGGACTCTCCCATCCACTCGCTATTTGAGGCCCAAAAGTCCAAATACAACAGGAAGCCTCAAGGGCCTGTCACCGAGGGAGTCCAAACAAATGAGCAAGTCCAAGCCGTTACCTTCCCTCCCGCCACCCAAAACAACCAGATCCGCTTTTCCCAGAATCCCCATAACACCCAGTCCGCTCCACAAGCCCGTCCTCCACTTGCCTTCGCCACTCTGCAAAACCCTCTGCCCTCTTATTCCACTCCACCAAACCCTCTGCTCGCCTTCACCATTCCACAAAACACCTACTCCGCTCCACAACAGCCTCCACCACCACCGCAATACCATAATGTTCCTCCCCCTAACGGCTACAACAACAACAAGTGCTCGGCTCCGAAGAGAGCCCAATATCCTCCTCTACCGAAAACTCTTGCCGATATCTTTTCGGCTCTCATGTCAGTCAATGCTATACAACTTCCTCTGGAACGGCCAAATTGGAATACGGTCGTTGATCAAACAAAATAGTGTGTATTCCACAGGCAGCCAGGGCACACAATTGAAGGGTGTTTTCAATTCTGAGACCTGGTATATGATTTGCATGAAAGACACCGGATTGACTAGGCCGAAATGCACAAGGCCATTATTGAGCTGAAAGAGAAAAGAAGGCAGTCGCCGAGGCAACAAGTGCAGCAGCAAGCACCGCAGCCACAGCAGCCACCGCAGCAGCAACCGCAGTAGATTCAAGACTTGGGGATCCACCAGAACCCAATGCCGAACCATCCACCCGCTCCGCAACCTCAGCCGCCAGCATTGGCTCAAGTGAATGTGGTCCAGCCTCTGGCCCCCAACGCCAGATGGTCTTTCGTTGATGACGGGACAACTCACCAAGTCTCGGCCTTCCATCACAACTACCCCTCCACTTCCACCATCTTCACACCCATATGCCAAACCCCTCCTCCATCTGCTACATCGTTCGCCTGCCCATTCACCGTCCCTTCTACGTCCACACCAACACCCTCACCCGCGCCTCTATCTCGCCCACTACTTATCAACCCAACCACTATCACCACTACCCTTCCATCTAACCCTCCTCCCACACCAGCACCCATCATCACCACTACACCTACCGCCAGTCCCTCACCCATTATCTTTCCGCCCTCATCTCCATTGCTCCTTACACCCCCATCTACACCTATTGCCATCGCGCCGACCTCTTCGCCCGCCATCCTTTTTCCACAACCTGTCACCCCTGCTATCACCTCTCCTAACCCCATTATTTCTCCCACACCCTTCGTTGCACCACTTATCCACCATGAGACAATAAAAATCAGCACAAAACTAAAGATATAATGCTAATAGATCAGTTATTATTAAATAAAAAGAAACCCTGCAAGTTGGACTATAGAAGATGACAAAAATCATAGGAAACCCTAGTGCACTGAAAAATAACTGAAGTAAAAAAATTGCATAAGCCATCCTGCTCACTTGAACCATAAATGTGTACAATTGTTAAAGACTTACATTAGCCTTCAACTGGTTGATGATCTTCAACCTGATAGCATCAATCGTGCCATCATTCATTAGTGATTCCAGGACATCTTCAGGGGTCACAAGAGGGGAACCCATTACTGAGATGAAGATCAATGCCCAAGATGCGATCGCTATGCGACTGGAGATCCCTCTATACAGAACACCTGTTGCCAAATTTGTTCAGATAGATCATCCCAAAAATAAAATAAATGCAAGGACAAATGTAACCCATTATACTAGAAGAGGAAAGGAAAACTGAATGACGGCTGCTTTATGCTCTTATATGCTTTCTGGGAAAGGGTATTAAAAACAAGGAATACAAACTCCAACAATCTTTTTGTTACCTCTCCAGCATTTTTTTTCAAGAGGTCAATTCCATTTTCACTTCCAAACTGATAAGGGGCTTTTCAAGATATCAGCTAGCCTCAAGGACCATCAACACTTCATTTATGATGGGATCTTCATCACATACAGATTATGACCCAATCTGATACATGCACACAGCTACATATGTTTGCAAATGGTCCCCTTTATGTGCAGAGCATGAGCACCAGAAGTATAGAATAACGTATATTTGAAAGTAAAGGACAAAGGAAAAGAAAATCACAACATGCAGGGTTTTGGATTAAGGTCATAGGGAAAATGGGTATAATGACAAAGAAATTACGATTTAATTACCATGACCAGGACACTTTTATCTGCCATATAAATGAGAATGGACCAGCCACCAGAAGTGGGGTTAAAAGAGTATTAAGGATATATAAATAAGAATGGAGAGCGAGAAGCTCTTGGGAAGGGGATGCCACAGGGAGGAACCCCGGAACATTCTTCCAGCACGTACCTAGAGCTACCTAGGGAACGTGCCCCACCAGAGAACAGCTGGGGACATGCGGGAAGGCGGTGATTCAGGTGCGGTGGGCAGGATCACCTGATACAATCCTGTGGTTGCCCCGGCGGCAAGCCACGGTGCCAAGATCCTTCCTAATCGATCGTTCGCAGACGCAGTGAGGAATTCCCCCAGTCGCAGGGTAGGGTGAAGGTGGAAGGGTTTGTGATGCGGAACAGATCTCAGTGAGCAGCAGTGACCGATCGAGCGTGGAAGCGCTGCTAAGCTATATTACTCCAACGCTTATTGGGCCCTGTTTGTGATGACGGTCGGGTGACGTGGCCAATATTTCATACGACCGACGATAGAAGCACAGTTACCGAAGTAGTAACTGGCCTGGAATGGGCTACTGGCCAATCTTGGCTGGGCCCGTTAGTGGCCTACTGTGAACAGAAACGACTGTCGATTGGAGAAGTCGCCCAGCACGTTGAGGTGGGAGGAAGGCAACGGAGAGCAACACGGCAGGGCTGCCTGCCCTGTTCGGTCCTGCTCAGGCAAAGGGAGAACACCGGGGGGGTGGCATGGCCACCTGCGTTGGCCGCTGGCGTAGAGGAGAGTGCGGTGGCCGCGTCGTGGTGGTGTGGCACTGCCCCCTCGTTGGCCGTGGCGGAACCGTGGGGTGCGACCCGATGGATTGGGCACCGTGGCCGCGCAGCACAAAGCGACGGAGGGAAGTCGACGGCGGCGGTCTGCTGGGCTTGGCAAGGGGCCGGTGCAACGCGCTGCAACGGTGGCTGGACGAGGCTCGCGGCCGGTGGGGATGTGGCGTCAGCTGGAGCTGTGGCCGTGCGCGGGAGGAGGGGAAGGGCGGCGGGACTGGCCGGTGGCGTGGGGACGGCGCCGGCTGGCAGTGGCCGCTCTGCAAGCGCGGCGGAGCAGGGCCGGCGGTGGCTGCCGGCGAGGGTCCTGCCAGCGCGTGGAGGGGATGCCTCCCTGGGCCGGATGGTGGGGGAGGCGACTGCGTGGGCCTGGGGTTGCGGAAGCCGGCAGGGCAGGACGGCGGCACAGTCGCCGGGTGGTGGCCCGACCGTGGGTCGCTGGCACCGGAGCGGAGGGGGGGCGAGGGGTCCAGGCGACGATGTGGTGACCCGGGAACCGAGTACCAGAAAGAAACCGGTGAAACTCGAACATCGGTCCGCCGCTCACGAGCCCGAAGACTTGGAAGGGCTAAAGGATAGATGTGGTGTACATAGAAATAGGAAATAAAGTAGCACAACAGATATAATAACAGAAATAAACAACTAACTACAACAGAGTCTAGTCCAACAGAAAGTACAGTCTAAAACAGTAAAACGTACCACGCGCCAAGTGAACACTCGGCCCGACAAGCTGGCAGAAAAGGGCATACATGCAAGAGGATGGAATCAAAAGCAGCTGAATTCTGTCCTTTATTCATCAATGTCGTCAATGGAGTCCCGAGACAAGCCCTCGGGGGTAACTCAAAACAAAAATGAGGCACGAAGGCCTTACAAAAAGATGCCAAAGCTCATCAAGCATCGGACTCGACCCTCTGCAACTCTGCAAGGCGGGTCTCCCTCAGGGAAACCTCCTCCTGGAGCTCCTCCAACTGACGACGGGATGTCTCTACCGCGATCTGCACGCTCTGGCGCTCCGCCTCAGCCTCCCGAAGCTCCCTCCACAGCTCCTCTACTCGGAGGAAGGCCCTTCGACTATGCTCCTCATCATTCCGAAGTCAAAGGCTTACTTCAACTTGGGTCGCACGAAGCACGCGGAGCTCCTCCTTCTCTTGCTGGATCTGCAGCCGGGCCTTCTGTCCCCTCTCCTGGACGACATGGAGATGGGCAAACTCGCCCCACAACGCGGTCAGCCTCGTCGACCATGCATCCCGAGGAAGACCCAACATGTGATAGCTCCTGGTGAATGCCTCCAAGCTACCCCTCAAAGCCTCTACAGTAGGCAAAGGGTCGACATGAATCAACTGGTCGAGACCCTGCAAAAGCTGCTCAGCCATGGTGGCATTCAATGCCATCCCAAGTGCAGGAATGTCTGGCCACTTAACTCCGAGCGCAGGAAAGTCCATGGGCACTGCTGTCACTCCTTCTGCTGATCCTGAATCAAAAGATAAAGAAGAAGAAGTACAAACTCGTGAGTGTATCACCACGATAAGACCACCTTGGTGAAGGTATAACAGTGCAGATCACAATGGCTTTTACCTGAGCCAGTTGGGTTTGCCGGGTCAGGCCTGCGGGAAGACCCCTCCTCCGGGACTGCAGAAGAGCCATCACAAGTGCCGGTCCCTGTTCTATCAGCAGTACCAGTATAACCGATCTCTCTACAAGTGAGGCAAAGAATGGGAAGTCTTAGCACTCGAGCGACACCAATAATCAAAATGGGCACTTTATAGTGATGAAGACATATTGGTCTCTACAAGCAGCTCCTCCTCAGCCACAGCTGTGTCGACCCCTGTTGTGGGCTTCATGGAAGGAGTGACAGCTGAAAGAAGACACCAACATATAAAATGGTGATCGATACCACAGAGGAAAGGAGTTTTGTCGAATGGATGGCATAAGTTCCTAATTTGACAACAACATACCTAGAGCTGCTGGCTCAATGGAGGCCGCGGCCTGGTCAGGGGTGCCCCACTCCTCTGAAGGTGCCTGAGACGAGCTTGCCGCCATGTCAACCCCCGTGGGCTGAGGGGAATGTCTCTCCTCCTGGTGATCATCAGCTGTTCAAGGCAGAGGCATCACACAATGTCAATATGCAACAAGATTTGGCGGAAAGAATGTACAGAATATTTTTGTGCATACTTGGAGCCGACACCTCACTGGATTCTACAACATCGGCGGTACCTGCCGATAGCCCCACGGCTAGGGAGGCGGCTTCCCCATCAGGGACTCCGACCCCGGTGATCGGAGCCCTCACATCCTCGTCGTAAGCTGGCAAGTCAACGGAGGACCCTGTTTCCATGAGCCTGGAGAGCTCATCCAGGGAGGAAGTTGTCTGTGCGACTATGTAATGAGCAGCAAAAGAAGTCAGAGGGGTTCATAACTCCATGCATGAAGAAAATCTGGCCCTAAATTACCTGGGCTCATCCTGATCTCTCCCCCCTCGGAAGAACTCGGGGAAGAGGAAGAAGAGCCCCCGCTGGAGGAGGTGCTGGAGGTCTCTGTACTTGATGAAGTATCGGAGCTTCTCCCGCTGGAAGAATCTGATGGCGAAGAAGTCTTCTCACTGCCAGGAGACTTCCCCCTTCTGTAACGATGGGGAGAGTAGGCTGAGCTATGGGAGTCTCTGTAACAGACAATGCTATATTAGCCAAAGCACATATGAAAAGCACTTACCCAAATCCTGAGCAACGGAGGTCCCACCCGTGTCAAGTGCGGGAGAGTCGCCGGTCACAGGCGTATAGTCGTCGGCAAGAGAGTCCAACCCCTCAATGTCTACACTAATATCGGGGACAGACTCATCCACCTCCAACCCCGCCTCTGTGAACACATTCCCGGGGCGAGGAGAAAAGCTCGCAGCAGCCCGAGTCTCAGGAGGAGTTGCATCAAAAAAAAAACAGTTAGACTACAACATTACATAAACAGGCTGTAGTGCTGAGCTGAAATGAAACTCCCTCGCCCATACTGAAAGTTTCCGCCGGGGTAGGAGATGCCTCCTCAAGACGCAGGCGGGCGGTGGGCCGCGGATCATCCTCTCGGCCTTCAGTCCAAGGCCTCTTCCCACGAGCCTGAACCTCTGAGCCACTGATATGCTCTGCAAATGATAAAAGATTGCATGAAGCAAGCATCTTAAACTGCGGACTAAAAGAGGAGGGTGTGCTCCCCAAGGGGGTTTGCCCTCCTCGGGGCACAGCCACGCCCGGGGTGAACTCCCCCCCCCCCCTGAGCGATCCGCGACCCCGAGGGATGGCCCTCAGGGGTCTCCTTTCGTCGTTCAGGGGTGTCCTTTAAAGGACAAAGGGCTCTTGGATGTTGGGATTAGCACATGGGGGCTGTTGTTGTTGAGTAGTAGTTGCCACTCGCAAGGTGTTCGGGTAAATTCCCAACACACCTCGGGTTGTCGAACGGCCTGAGTAACTTGTTGGGTCTCCTCTGGAGTAGATCAGCAGTGTGTAGACTACTGTGAGTTGATTGTGTTTTGAATGATTGGCAACAGTGAAGTTGACCTGGTTGACTATAAAGTTGACTTTGGTGACTTTATATTGACCATGGTAATATTGTGTATTTTGATGAATTTTTATATGTCAAATCTTTACATAAAACATGTCTGCTCCTTCATACTGTAGCAAGTTATTTCATCAAACAGTTTGGATACATGAGCACTTCACGTTCATTTTGGTCATAAGGTCGATGCTAGTTTAGGCCTCATGCATCTAAGGTTGAAGCTAGTTTAGGCCTCATGCAACTAAGGTCGATGCTAGTTGTGACTCCAAGCATCTAAGGTCGATGCATGTTTATTGTAGCTAAGCTATCATGCACAACTAAGGTCGACGCTAGCTTTTGCTTGCATGCATCTGAGTATGATGCTAGTTAGGGTCGACGTGAATTTTTGTACATAGGTATTTTGAGGTCGATGCTAGTTAAGGTCGACGTGAGTTTTACACATTATCTTTTTAAGGTTGAAACTAGCTAAGGTCGATGTGAGTTTTGTCTAAACACACACTGAGGTCGATGCTAGTTGTCTGCATGCATAATAAGGTCGATGTGAGTTTTTGCATAAATTCACACTGAGGTCGATGTTAGTCTGCATACATGCATTTAAGGTCGATGTGAGTTTGCATAAACTAAAACTGAGGTCGATGCTAGCTTGCGTGCATGCATATAAGGTCAATGTGAGTTTTCCATAAACTCATACTGAGGTCGATGCTAGTTTGCATACTGCATTCTTAGGTCGATCTAACTTCCATCTTTAGTTCATGCACAGTAACTGAGGTCGATGCTCATTTAAATTTGACCATGCTAAGGTCGATGCTCTTTTTCATTTGACCAAACCAAAGTCAATGCATCTTTTTTATTTTGACTGCACTCTGACTATGACTTATGATGACATAGTGTTTGACAAAATACTTTCTTTTTACAGGGACTTAATTAAAACCAAAAAGACACGTGGACAGTGCACGTTCAGATCTTGACATGTGGACCTCATTTTGTCTCTTGCTCGTAGAAGATAAGTTGGGCACGTGATCCAAGACATTCCTCAAGTGGAGATTCAGGCACGTGGACAGTGCACATTCAGATCCTGACACGTGGACCTCATTTTGTCTCCTGCTCGTAGAAGATAAGTTGGGCAAGTGATCCAAGACATTCCTCAAGTGGAGATTCAGACACGTGGATAGTGCGCATTCAGATCCTGACACGTGGACCTCCAAAGGAGTGTCTTTTTCCCAGTTCCTTGGGTGGGAATGTGGTCTCCACACGCCCATCTCTCGTAAGCCAACATATAGAAGCCTTATCGTACAGAAGATGTGAGAAGCTTGCAGAACAAGTAAAGAAGAGGAGAGGAGAGGAAAAAGCAAGAGAGAGCGATCCAGGAGTGTGAAGCAATAGAAGAAAGGTCAGAAAGCCCACGAAATCATATAGGAGGGTGTTCTGAGAGAAAAGTAGAGTGCCATAGTTGGGAGAGTGAGGCTTCTGCTTGCATTTCTGGCTTCTGGTTCAAACCAAGCCAGTCTGCTCCAATTGGAGCTACATTGTTTCGTTTCTATTTTTTCAGTCCCATTTTCATTTTCTGTTACAAAACCTTGTTTCTCAAGCTGTTAGTCATCGGTTGTGGCAAGCTGTAGTGCCCAACGGCATAGAAGGATTCCTTTGGGAAGCTTAAGCTGTAAAGCTCAGTGGATGTTGGGAAGTTTTCCCCGAAGCTGTGGATTAGCGGGTTGGAAGCTGTGAATCAGCAGTGAAGTCACACTTGGTTTAAGTGTGTGGTGGACGTAGATCTCTGCAAGAGATCGAACCACCTAAAAATTGCATGTCTTGTGTGTGATTATTTATTGGCCGTGTACATTTCACATTTCACTCTACTTCATGCTAGATGAATGTCTAGGACCAATTGAGAACTAATTAACTTCAATTGTTCTATTCTGTCTGTTGTTGAGTCTTTCATCCACCAGGTATATCAAAAGGCGTGGTTGGAAGGATATGTCATGCCTATCTGGAATTCCACCCCTTACGTGAGGCTAGCCTCTGCCATCGTACCGCACCTGGATGAGTGACTGACTATCTGTTAGAATTAGTTGCTGAGAATTGCGCCCGCTCTTTGCCTTTGTCATCCACTTGTGCCAAGATTGCCCCTAAGGAGTCCTCAATGATAGAAATGTATAGGATAAGAGTTTTCCCAAGGTCAGGAGGTTGTAAAACCAGGGGATTAGACAAATAGACTTTCAAGTCTCCATTGGCCTTCTGATAATCTTCGTTCCATTCAAATTTGACCCCCGCCTTTAACAGTTCGTAAAATGGGTGGCACCTTTGAGAATGTTGTGATATATATCTTCTAATGAATTACAGACGCCCGATCAACCCTCGAAGCTCCTTGAGGTTCTTAGGCGGAGGCATGTCCATGATGACCTTTACTTTGTTAGGATCAATCTGAATCCCCCATTTGCTAACTATAAAACCTAGCAACTTCCCTGAAGAAACTCCGAAGACACATTTCTTCAGGTTCATTTTCAGCTTGTACTCCCTAGCTCTCTGCAGTACCTTAGCCAGAATAGCAGGGTGTTCCTCCTTAGTTCTGGACTTCAGTAGGATGTCATCCACGTAAACTTCCATATAGACATGCATCATATCGTGGAATATGGCCATCATCACCCTTTGATAGGTGGCACATGCGCTCTTCAGACTGAACGGCATCACCACGTAACAATACGTGCCCTAGGGCATAGTGAAGGAGGTTTACTCTTGATCTTTGGGAGCGAGATGGATTTGGTTGTATCCTGAGTAACCATCCATAAATGATAAGACTTCATACCCGGTGGTATTGTCCACCAAAACATCTATGTCAGGCCGCAGGAAGTCATCCTTGGGACATACTTTGTTTAGATCCCTAAAATCGATACAAATGCGTACCTTTCTATCCTTCTTGATGATAGGGATAATATTTGCCACCCATTGGGGATATAAGACAACTTTAATGAACCTGGCTTTATGCAATTTATCCACTTCTTCCTTCATTCTTAAGGCCATGTGGGGATGAAATCTTCTTAATCTTTGTTTAATGGGTGTTGCCTTGGTTTAAGCACTAGTCGGTGTTCCACCAAGGAGGGGTCAAGACCTGGCATGTCCTCGTAAGACCAGGTGAAAGAGTCGTCATACTCCCTTAGGACCTTGATTAAATTAGCTTCAACTTCTGGAGGGAGATTGGCGGCAATAATAATGGGCCTGGGATCCTCGTTAGTTCTTAGATTTACTTCCTTCGTTGGTTCATCCACTACCGATGATGGCTCATCGAACCTCTTCAGACCTTGCGCATATAGGTCGACAGTGTCATCTACATCATTGTCCTCATAATCGATTGGGTCCTTTTCATCCATGACTTCATAGACTCCTAATCCATCATCGCTCAACACCCCGTCTTGTTCTTCATCGTCTTCTATCATGATTATCGTAGCTACGAATTCTGGGCATTTCAGAAGAGCACGACATCGTTGAGCTAGGTCTTGCGAGAACCTAGCTGGAATTGATTTAGAATGACGTGCCAGCGGGCGCGGCTCAGGCAAGGGTGGGTTGGATGACTTAGAACAAGACCCTACTTCTCTAGACCTAGACTCTACTTCTTTAGACTCGATGGACCTTACATCTAACCTAGGAGAGAGCAAACCTACTAGAAGGGAAGTAGGGGCCTCACGGCCCTGGGAGGAGGATGGACAGAAGATAGCATAATCTTCCACTGAAATCTTTGTTTCAAACTTGACATTTTTTTTGAGATCAGTGGATATTCTGAGATCGAGGGGTATGGATGTAGATCAGCTTGCGAAATTGCCTAGCCAAGAGCATTACCAAATCCTGATATGGCTTGAGATTTGGGTCACGAGTGTGGTAAGTTGATAGAACTTGCCACAGAACGAGTTGAGAGTCTCCTATAATGTTCAAATAGCGCGCGCCTAGGAGGTAAGTGTGCGTTAATCTGGCCCGAAGAGCCTCGTACTCAGTGATGTTGTTGGTAGCAAAAAAACAGAGTTGATAAGCAAGAGGAATCGTCACCCCTTCCAGAGTGAGAAGAACAGCGCCTATCCGTCGGCCCTGATTATTTAGTGCACCGTCGAAGTCCAGAGGACAGAACGGATGATGAGTACGGATAGAGAGATGCTCATCAGGAAAATCATCCTGAATAGAATCATTGCAGGGGATGGGAAGATGGGCGAGATGCTCAGTGATGACATATCCTTTGACAGCCTTCTGAACGATGAATGTGATGTTGAACTGAGAGAGGAAGCTCTGCCAGCGAGCTAACCTACTAGAAAGGACAGACTTTTCTAAGAGATAGTGAATTGGGTCCATTCTAGAGATCAACCTAACTGGGTGGGCTAGAAAGTAGTGTTTCAGTTTCTGAGCTACCCACACTAAGGCGGCACAAGTCTTCTCCATGGCAGTGTACTTGACTTCTGTCGGGTTTGTTATGCCCCCTGGGGAGAATGTTATTCAAACAGGATATTATTTTGATGATGGCATACATAATTGTTTAATGGCACACTGCTGGAGATGCTTTCTTTTCAAGATGAAGACAGGAGGTAGCTTTTTCTGGCACCCTTCTTCGAAGGGTAGAGTATCCTTATATAGGAACAACGGCTCGGAAAGGATGAGGCAAAATAGCCCTACTGAAACCCCATTGGTCCACATGTGGACGAGAATGTTCCTTTCCTCTGATCATGTGCCCATCATTTGCACCTTGGGTCCACGTGCCTTCCTACAAACGAGATTGCTCCTTGTTGGTAAAAAGGCAGAGTACCGTAGAGGGTTGAGTTCCAGTAAACCAGTATATTCCACGTGGATGGGAAATTTCATAAAATCTGTGCCACGTGGACATTTCTTTTTACGCCAGTAAATACCTCTGAGTTGATTGGCTAAGGAGAGAATTTGGTTTATTAAATGTGAAGTCTTCTTGGAGTTCACGTGCGTGTTTTAAGTAGTCACGCGCCTGCCCTTCTACAGTCAGGCAATTTCTCAAACACCTCTGCTGCCCTAAACCGGCTACAATGTGTGCTCAGACCAGGCCATGCATTATGCAAGTGTGCACAGATTTGAATAGCATGAGACAACTGTGCTCAAGACATGCACAGACGTTGGGTATGCACAAGAGGATATATGCACAGACTCTGCATCGCACAAGAGTGAAGTATGCACGGACCTTGTATTACACAAGAGAGATATGCACAGACCTTACCTACAAGTAGCGACACGAGTTTGCACGGACCTTATGCCAGCCCACAGCAAAAATTGCACCGACCGTGGAAACTCATGTGCACAGACATGTTCTCTACCATATGCAGAGGTGCACGGACCTTTACAATACAAACCTGCACAGACTTATATGCTGGACGAGAGAATGTGCACGGACCCTATTAGTTGATGGGAGAAGATTGCACGGACCGTATGCCTAAGAAACCAAACATAGCACCGACCTGATTTATGCAAGGGACAACATTGCACCGACCTGGCCTTCGTGCAGCAACAAAAGTTGCACCGACCTTATATTGCGCAAGGCAAAGATTGCACCGACCCTGAAATGCGGATGGCAAACCATGCACTGACTTCATGTGTGCAGGATGCAAGGAATGCACTGACCTTGTGTTGCCTTAGGACGAAACTAGCACCGACCTAAACTAGTGTGCAACAGTAAATAGCACCGACTATGTGTGCATGTGCATGGAGTAAAACGTGCACCAACCTAGAGCTAGCATCGACCTTAGTTGATGCAAGCCATAACAAATATGCACTATGTACAAGAGACACAACGTGCATTGACCCTGGAATGCTCACATGCACAGACTAAGTGAGTGTGCTACAGAAACTAGCATAGACCTTATCATGCCATATGTAAGACATGCACCGACTACTACAGTGGTTGCACTGACCTTGATATGCATACTAACAAAGTATGCATCGACCTTATATGCAGGTGACAAGAAATGCACTGACCTTACAGTAACCTACACCGACCCTTTATGTGCTAAGGGAAACATTGCACTGACCTTGTCATAGCACTGACCTTCCTTTTGTTAAGGAAAACATTGCACTGACCTTGGTCTATGCATAGATATGCATAGTGGATATATCAACCTGCTCTTTCAGCTTTTCTGATTTCTTCATGACTTGACTGAACCTTTGACCCTTGCTCAGTTGACTTTGACTTGTTCAGTTGACTTGTTGGCCGGATGCTCAATTTCTTCTTTTCTTTACCTTTTCTGACTTATCTTATACTTTTATAAATGATGAGATCATCAATGAGTACATCACAGTTATATGATCAAATTTATATATAATGAGACATAATATTGACATCATCAAAATCACAGTGACGCAATAGTGGGATTTCGGGGAGCTCGTCCTCGGACCAAGCGAGCACGTCCTAGTTGGCTGTGAGGCAGTTTATGTAGGCTTTCTTATCTTACTCGGATAGTTGGCCCCGATCCTTAGTGTTCTGCATGGGTCTTTTCCCACTTGGATGAGGTACAGGTCCTCCGCCGAGGTGCTCATGTTCGGACCTGGGTCATTCTTCCTGGATTTCTTCTCGGGCGGCATTTTCTCAGGCTGTCGATCGCGCGTCGAAATGAGATAGCACATTCTGGACTCCCTTTGATCTCTTTGGACTTCCCCCACTCCACGAGGTGTGGAGAACTTGAGTTTCTGGTGATACGAGGAGGGGACGCCTCAAAGGGTGTCGAGGATTCATCGCCCTATGATAGCGTTGTACCTGGTCATCACGCAGAGGACCGTGAAATCTGTTGTGCATATGTTGTCTAGATTTGATGATAGCAACATATCATATTCTGTTTTGATGATTCTATTTTGATGATAGCAACAAAGTACATGATTCTGTTTTGATGATAGCAATAAAGTACCTTCATGTAGTCATGCATTAATGACATTTTGATGATAGCAAGCAAAGTACCTTCATGTAGTCGTGCATTATGATAATCCTACGTCCACCCCTCACCAAACCCGGTGAGACTTCACTTGGGGATAAATTTTCAAACGGTGATGACGCTACAACCACACACGTAGGATGGCGCCTGCACACACACGGGGATGTGCCCCAATACATACACACACACGGAGATGATGTCTCCAACACGATCGACAACTGGATCACCAACACAAACACACACTGCCACAAGTGCAGCAATCCACACATGAGAAGAAACCAGATCTAGATAGACCCACACACAGACACACGGATCTAGGAAGACCTATGCACACACACGAATCAAACACGGCACACACACATACGACCACGGATCCAACAATGATCCACACACACACAAGTGCTTAGAGTTTGTGAGAAATACAAATAGGACACCCAAAACACAAAGGAATTGAGGGACAGTTTAGAAATCCCTTGAGTTGGCTTCCCTTTCAATGTATGCTTCTGATCTTGGACGTAGCTTCAACCTTCACTTGAACGGAGCTTCAAACTGTGCTTGCTTGGCTCTTCTTCTTTCTTGCTTGATTGGCTTCTCTTCTTTCTCCCTTAGGCACATTTCCTTGGAGTTCTTGCTTGCTTGCTTGGCTCTTATCTTCCTTGGAGGAGGTTGGCTTCAGATATCCCTTCAGTGGGTTGAGGATGGATGAACAACACTTGCTGCACGAGGTACTGTTCACGGCTACAGTACCATTCTTCTCCTTCCTTGGACAGCACCCTCTTGATCTCCCTTGGATCTCACTTGAATCCCCTTGGATGGCTGGTGTTTATGACTCCATAAGAGAGTTTTATAACCCTTGAATGGTCCAAAGATAAGCCCCAGACCAGATCCACAAAATCCTCCTTGATTGGGGGAAGCAATTGAGTGAAGATTCCTTTCCATGAACTTGAAATCAAAAGTCAAAAATGGGGGCTTCGGGGCTGTCGGTCGACCGGAACACCTGGGTCGATCGACCGGAACACCTGGGTCAGTCGACCTAAAATCTGCAGACAGAATGTTATTCGGTTCTGACAAAATCGGTCGACCGACCCAGTGGTGGCGGTCGACCGATGGTGATCAGTCGATCGACTACTGGCCGGCGGTCGACCAAACTTCTGCAGGAAACCCTCTTTTCGGTTCTGGAAATCTTAGTCGACCGACTAAGGTCCGTTGGTCTACCGAAATGACCCAGTCCTGTAAAAATGAAGTGTTAGCCCAACGAAACATATCCATAAGTCAAAGGCTTCATGTCCTCATCAATTTCATGCATTTTGGATTTGGTTTAACTTAGTTTATACATTTGAAAAGTTTAAACCATTTGAGCATATATCATACCATGAAATGGCCTTAAGTACGATCAATGCTCACTCTTGAAGACTATGCATGAGATGCGTTTATGAACAATACAAAGGACTTAGAGAACCTTCATTTGCAAGCCTCATTCGAGCTAAAGGGTTTCATATTTAAGGTGCATGAATGAGGTGTATTAAGGAGAGGTATATGTGATACACATGGTGAGATTGATGCTAAGACGAGGTAAGAGTCTCACCAATGGTTCTTGACAGTAAGTGACATATACCACCTATTTTGGATTGTACAAAAGAAAAGTGCTTATGCACACGTTTGGTTCACAGGGTGACTTCCATGAGATTATAAGTTTGATCCTGCAAGTAAGATAGTCAAGGTTAACACATCATGAATTTCACAAGAGCCTTGTTCATTCAGAGTCGGCTTGAAGACAATATAGCAATGCATCTAATCAACATGTTTGAGCCTCAAAATCTATTTGTCATCTCTACCATAGTTCAATCAACATGAATGCATAGTGTCATGCAATCATTCAAACATTAAGTTTGGTTATCATCACTTAATTACATATGAAGTTTAGTTATCATCAAAATCATAACTCAACAAAGATAACAGAGGAAGAAGCCAAGCCTTCTTCACGTTCACAGCAGTAGGAAGAAAAAGAGGAGAAGAAGCAAATGCCCCTTCATTGCTTGGACGGGCAGCAGGAGGAAGATGGGAAGCCGAAGGTTGAAGAGGAAGAAGACCTCAGTCTTCTTTACGCAGTAGGATGAAGAAGATGAAAGGAAGCAGAGGAAGAATACCTCTCCACAGCTCCACAATAGGTACAGCAGTAGAGGAAGACTCCTCTCGTCGGCAGGTTGGAGAACTTAGTACGCAGCAATAGCAACAACCCTTGCTCGTTCGATGAGGTTGGGTTTTATAGAGAAGGGAAGCTTATAGGGGAGGTCGATGCTACAAGGGAAAGGTTTTAAAACCTTCCTCAACGTTGCTTGACCCCTTTCCCTGCTAACAGCTGCTAACCTTGGTTTGTTTAGAAAAACCCTAAGGCTAACTGCATACAAGGTTTTAGCTACTCGTGGGCTTGCTGTGTACGTGGATGGGCAAAAGCCCATATTGTTCACGCATATGAGTGGGGATATGCCCGCTTCGGTTCGCTATTGTGCTTGCTAGTAGGTCCTAGCTTGTGTCACATCATTTGTCCTCGCCGCTGGCCTCCGCCGTTGGAGGTCTCCATGCACTCCATGGTGAGGCTCTCTCCCCCCATGATGGTTGTACAGACGTGGGAGCTCGTCTCCATCCTTTTGTTGCTGGCGCCGTAGCTTATGGTTCTAGGCCAGTAGGGCTCCTCCCAGCCCAGCCCAGTGGCTCTGGGTGCCTCCCTGGTGCCTCTGGGAGTCCCTCCGCCGGGCCTCTCTCCCCCTCAGTTTGACATGTCTTTGGTGACTCTCTCACGCCACCGGGTCCCGCCCTAGTGATCTCTCTAGCGAGAAATCGTCCTTCATTGGTCCCTCGCTTGTCAGTCACCCTTGGAGCCTCAGCAGCCGCCGCTTCTCCTGCAGACGCCATGGGCAGCCTCCCGACTCCCCTCCCTGTCCCTCTTGTTGTTGTTCCTTCATCTTCAGCTTCCCCTGCCTGTGATGGGACAACGGTGGCCAATAGTGCTCTATTTTGGGGCTCTGCGGCTCCTCCACTCCCCTGCGCTACGGGTGCTCTGCCACCGCCCAGCCTTGCTCTTGGTAGTGCAGCCTCTGCCCTCCCTCCGATTGTGGCAGTTGTGCCTCCAGTCCCTATGCCCCCCTCGCTCAGTGCTTCACTGTCGCATGTCACCTAACCTGGAGCTCGCGCTGGTGTGCCTAGTGGTGCTGGTGGGGCCTTGAAGCCGTCACCTATTTGGGCTGCCGGCCCGGGAGGCTCTTCTACTGGTGGTTTTAGTCCTGGCCATCCGACAGTGTTTCCTCCCTCTGATTCACTTCCCGCCATCATTGCCCCCTCCTTCTCTCAGGTGGTCCTCAGCTCCTTTGCCCCGCCGGTTCTGCCTTTGTCCATCCACTCTCCTGCCTCTACCGACTTCGGAGAGCCAACGTCTTTCTTCTCGCTTGAAGAGGTCCAGCAGATGTGCAAACCACTTGACTTTACCGTCATCGCCAGAACACATAAGGGCCAGCATCCCTTCACTCAGATCAGGGCTCACCTAGCACAGAGGTTCCAATTCAAGCAGGACTTCCTGCTTAGCGCCATGGACAAGTGGCATCTCCTCCTTCAGTTCTTCAACTGGGATGATTTTCTACAAGTCCTCCTTAAAGACTCCATGCTCATCCATGGGCGGCCCTTCTGGTTCTTCAAATGGTCGCTCGACTTCTCACATGAGCATGACTTGTCGATTGTCCCTGTCTGGTTAGAGTTTTCGAGGCTCCTCATGAACTTCTTCAATGAAGCTGCCATCCTCTCCATCATCGGTAGCATTGGGCCAATGCTAAAGATCGATTGAAATACACTCTACATCACCCGTGCGCATGCTACGCCGGCTTGTGTCTATCTTAATGTTTCTAGGAAGCTTCCTCACCGTGTGTGGGTTGGCATCGGCGCTGGAGGTTTCCGGCAACCGGTGGTCATCCCCGACCCACCCCTCTTCTGCTCCTCCTGTCACTATCTGGGGTACCTGCCTTCCAAGTGCAAGAAGTTTCCCCCTGGCCAGGTGGCTCTTGCCAAGCCTATCTCAGCTCCGATTACCTACACCACCAATAGCCCTGGGCTTCCTTTTCATCCTGCCCCTCCACATCCTTCCTCTTCTAACGCCCTTGGGGTGCATCCCCATGTCCTTGGCCACGCCAATTCCCCACTTCCCTCTGTGCTCTTTGAGTCCTCTATCCCTTAAGGACTCTAGACCCTCTCGTCGGTCTGCCTCCACCATCCCCTCAGCCATGTGCTACTATGGGTCTGGTGGACCCCGCCTCGTCTGCCCCTCCTGTGCTCGGCTTAGACTCTGCCCCTGCTCCTGCTCTCCATGTCGTGGACACTTCCCCTAGTGGTGTTGGTTTTGGCCTTGCTGAGTCTCTCACTGGCCCTTGTTCGCTTGTGCTTGTTGGCGATTCACCTCCTGCTATGGCTATTTCGTGCACGACTACTAGGCCTGCTGCTTTACCGGTCGCGGGGGTGGTCCAGGTCCCTTTCCCTCCCCTGGCCCATCCTGTTGCTGGCGACCAGGGGGCGGGTCCCCCTCCGTGGCCGTCGCTCCCCCTACTGGTGATGCTGCTGCTCTGGGCACCACTGCATTCTCTCCGCATGCTCCAGTGCCTAACCCTGGAGGTGTCGACCCCCACCACCCAGGTGTCGACACTTTGTTGTATTCTTCTGTGCTCTGCCAGCCCATGGCAGGAACAGATGCAGCCGCTGTCCCTGCCACACCAGATGCTCCTCAACACCCGCTAGTCGAGCAGCCGTCTGTGATGTGACACGACCTTGGACCTACTAGCAAGCACGATGCGTAACTCAAACGGGCCGAATTTGGCGGCCGACTCACCCGACGCTCACCCCGAACCCGTGGGTGACTCGGCGATGCCGAGTGGAGGTTGTGGGGGCCCTCGCAATGAGGCTGACGGGGTAGCCGCTCACATGGAGCAGGTCTACCGCCGTGCCCGCCAGCAGATGGAGGCGGAACTGATCGACGAACTCAACGACGACTTGCTGCCTCGCTTCGAGCGCGCGGAAGTCCTTTCCAGCGTTGGTGACTGGCAATGGTCTGCCAACAGGTGGGTGCAGTGATGTCCGCCCGCTCCAGACACGAGCACCAGATCAAGAGCTTCGGCGAGATTTGGGCGCGCGAGGAATGCAAGCGGCGCGGCATTGATCCCGACGAACTCTGTGCAGACGGCGGCGTCGAAGCGTGGATGGTGGTGGCTCAGGAAACAATGCCAGCCTGCCCGCATGACTGTTACCGCCCCGGCGATTGCGACGGCTCATGCACGCATCCTGACCCTCCCACGCCCGAGGCAGAAGCCCGCCCCTCGTCTCATGATGCCGGGCAGGTAGAAACAAGCAACCCCGAGATGGTGCCGCCTGCCGGTGAAAGAATCCGGTCGACGCAGGATGGCAGCATGGAGGCTGGGCCAGTGACCGGGCAGTCGCCGGTAGGTCCAGCCTCCCCCATCGCCGGGCAGTTAGAGGGAGGGCTGTGATGCAAGGCATGTTTGACGACGCGGTTAAGATCGTCGCCCTTGTTTGGATCGTCGCCGTTTTGATCGGCTTCGCCCTTGGCTGGCTGGTGTTCTCATGAGCAACGTTTGGCAAGCACTCGGCGCGGACCCGAAACTGCAACATGCGCGGCATGTCCTGTCGATGGACGAGTTTCGCATGATTTGCCGGCACGCGTGGGCCAACCCGCCAACCCCCAATCACCCGGTGAATGAGGCGAATGCGTTGCTAGAGCAACTGTCGGGCTGGCTTGGCCCAGAATACGACAGCGAAGCCGAACAGGCAATTCAAGCCGCCCACGCGATGATTTTGCGCCTTCTGTCCGACGCCAGTCAGGCAGACAGCAACACCATGAGCGGGGAGTGAGGGGGATGGATGAGTTTGATCTAGCAGCAGAAAACCTGATCCGAGAGCAGTTCTACAAGGATGGGTATCGAGCCTGCGCTGAAAGTATCGAAAGCAGGCTTCGCCAACTTGAGGCGCTCGCCACGTGCTGCGCTGCAGTGGACGCTTACTCCCGTGATGAGTTGGCTGAAATCGCCCGACAGCTTCTCGCGCCAACAACAAGAGGCGATTGAAATGGCACTCGACAAAAATGCTCTGAAAGTGGCTGTGAGGAAAACGGCTCGCCTTCGTCTGGAAACGGTTGGCGGCTTCAAGGAACGCCCAGCCGAAACAGTAAAAAGCGCTTTAAACAGCGGCTTCAACACTGCGGGCGATCCGGCTGGGCTCGAATACATCCTAAGCCACGCCATAAAATACTACCTCGCCTCTCTCAGCAATCAGGAGGAATAGAACCATGATCCCCGAGCCACGCGAAGTGCCTGGAGGGAAGCCCGACCGTCGATCTGGATACGGGCGCGCGCCCGAGGCTGGGGTAAAGTGGCGCTACGAAATCCAGTACGGGCCCGAAGCGAACTACGCCTGGGTCTATGCCGGCTCGACAATGGTCGGCACGTTCAAGACGCATCACGCGATTGAAGTCGTCGCCGCGATGAACCGTCGCGCCCCCACCGACGAAGACCCTACCACGCCCGCACAGGCCGCCGTGTGCAGGTTCTGCAAAGGACGCGGGACGGTAGCCGATTACGTCGGCCTCGAAATGAACTGCGTCGAAGTCGAATGCGACGCATGCGGTGGCGCTGACCCTACCACGCCCGAGGCACAAGCCGCCGTCCAAGACACATGGTTTACGGATAGCGCCCTGCCAATAATGGCGATGTCTGGGGATACCGAGAGCGACCGCGTCCTCAAGCTGCATTTCCGCCGGCCTGTCAATGATGATGACCGCAAGTCGCTCATTGATGCTCTGAACATCTATCAGGCTTCACTCACTGCGCCCGAGGCACAAGCCGGGAGCGAGGCGGTGGCGTGTCCGCATTGCAATGACACAGGCTTCGTAGCGATCAGTGCCGGCAATGGACGCTATCTGCGCCCCGGCCCCGTTCCCGACGATGCGCGAGGCGTAGCCGAGTCTCCTTGCTGGGAATGCCTTGCCTATCCTGGCGGTTTTGACGGCCCAACGGGAGCGGATTGAGATGAGCGTCTTTACGATAAAGCGGCTTGCCACGCCTGACGAACTGGCTGCGGAAATGGATCGGCGTGGCACAGTAATAGAACAACTGGAAACGAACCTCCGTCACTGGCGCGAGGAGTGTGGCAAGCTTCATGCCCGCCTATCCCTTCGCGACACCTTCATAGCCGAAAAAGGGCTCTGGAGCGAGTTCGCAGAGACAGTTCTGCCCGGTCCAGCCACCCACAACGAGGCGCAGAGCGCCAACCCCGGAAAGGAGTGAGGCATGTCCCGTTCTGGATATTCTGACGACTGATCCTCGGACTCACAACGGCGAAGAGAAGTCAACCCCTGGAGGTCGTCCCCTCCGGACCCTCCGAAGAGACACCAGGTCGACGTGAAGCCATCCCCGGAATCATAATGGCGAAGAGAAGTCAACCCTTGGAGGTCGTCCCCTCCGGACCCTCCGAAGAGACGCCATGCCAACGTGGAACCATCCCCGGAATCACGATGGCAGCGTCAACCCAATCAGAAGATAGCCTCGACCCTATCCAGCCTCAGCGTCGACGTAGGAGGACCCTCCACAGCCCCTACGTCAACGTGTTGAAGCCCTTGAGTCAACGCATTGAGGCCTAGCGTCGACCCCCTGCAGCCCAGCGTCGGCCCTGCAACGCCCTGCGTTAACGCTTTGAAGACTCTGCGTCGACGCGGCAGCCCCCTTGTGTTAACGCTGCCTGTGCCCCTTCAACGGCACACCAAACACACCCAAAGCCCTTCAACGGCACGCCCAGCGGCGCTTCCCGGGCACACCCCAGCGAGGCTTCAGCGGCACACCCCAGGGCAGCCCTTCAACGGCACACCCCCTGCTCTCCCAGCTAAGGCTTCAGCGGCACACCCAGCGCCCCTTCAGTTTCACACATATGAAGCCCTTCAACGGTACACTTTAAGCCTTCAGCGGCACAGTCACTTGCCCGTTCGACACAGAAGATCTGGCGCCACCCTATGGGGATCTTTGGCGTGCACCGCATGGGTTGATGTGTCAAGCAAAGGCGAACACACAGAGCCTACCTCCTATCAACGAATTAATGGGGTGTCAAATCCCCATTAATGCTTCATTTCCCGCCCGTGTTGACCTGGGATTTTGAAGGATGCTGTGCCGTTGGGTATAAAACACCCTTCCCCTCCACTGGAGACGGGGTTGGTTGTTGGCCAGAGGAGAGAGATCAAGGCTAGCTGATCGAGAGAGGAACCTACTGATCGAAAGGAAGAGAGAGAAGAGAAGAAGAGGCTATAGAGCTCCGGAGAAGAAGAGGAAGAAGAAGAGGTCCACCTCCTGGGCTTCTCCCCTTCCACCACTACCAGCAAAGACTAAGAGAGAGAGAGAGGCAGAGGGGGAGGGTCTATGTAGCAAATGGGGTAGGGGAGAACGGGGCCTGTTGCCCTGGCTCAGCCCCAACCCGTTTCTTGTTTTCCTCTCCGTCTTCATCCCTTTTCTTTCTTTCTTCACTGTAACCCCACCTTGCTTTATGCATGAATGAAAACCCTTGAGCTTTTGGTCCCCCCCGGTGTTTCCTTTTCCTTTTTGGTTACTAGATCAGCATTCGTGTATGGTGGCCTTTCTCTGTGGCTTTCCCCTTCAACCCAGCTCCCCAGTCAGCCATTGGCCTGTCAACACGTTGGAGTCTCCTTTACACCCCTCTTTGGACCCTTCAGTTGTGTAGTCCCTTGGCCTACATAACGTAACCCCACCTTGGCCCCTTTAACGGCACAGCCTCCAACCTATACAACGACATACCCTCAGTTGCCTCTCTTCAGCGGTACACTCTCCATTGCCCCCCCCTGACCGACACACCAGCCTTAACCACCAGCCCTAGTATCCCTTAGCCTGTGCTTTGGCCTCCTCCCCGTCATCCCCTTCGCATTTTCCGAGACTTGACTGAGGTGTTGTCGTCTGCGGATGTCCACCCCTGCTTATAGGGTTCCGCCACTCCATGTGGGCGCGTTCCCCGTATCTCCCTTACGCCCGGGATAAAAGGGAGATGCTGCCAAAATTTTATCAGAACGAAGGCGTAACGAAGACAGAAGAGGCAACAAATGAATGGAATGGCACCCAATAAACGCCCCAATCAGAATAATCTTAAGGGGTTAATTGATTTAAAAATCAAATCCAACAAAAGACGGAAGAAAAGAAAGGCCTTAAGGCCATCAAAAGGATAGGCACTGGCTATTCATTGGCCCTTCAACTCTTTCACTGCGCCCACGCACAGACCCAGTGCGTGGACGCAGCCCCCTTTGTTTTGGCCTTCAACGGCACTTCTCCCTTGTTTTCTTCTTCCACTGCGTCAACGCAGTGCTTCCATGGCGTGGACGCACCCCTTTCATTTGGCCTTCGCCGGCACGCCACCCCTTGCCTTTTCTTCCTTCACGGCGTCCACGCAGTGCCCTCACGGCGTGGACGCACCCCTTTCATCTGGGCCTCAGCGGCACGCCTTTCCCCTTGGGTTCCTTCACTGCGTCTACGCAATGCCCCAGCTGCGTGGACGCAGCCCTCTCCATTTGGCCCTGGCCGGCATGCCTTTCTCCTTAGAATTACTTCACTGCGTCTACGCAGTGCCCCAGCTGCGTGGACGCAGCCTTCTCTGATCTGGGCCTCAGCGGCACACCCTTCCCCTGTTACCCCTTCACTGCGTCCACGCACAGCTCCTAGCGCGTGGACGCAGCCCTTCATTCTTTGGGCTTTCTTCACCGGCGAGCCTAGGTGGGCTGGGTAGAGGAGAGAGAGGGGTGTGTTGGACCCCACAGGAGGTTTAGGCAGGGAGGTTGAAGAGAGAGAAGAAGGGTGCAAGGGGGTTTAGGTGGGCTTCTCTTTTCTCTCTTTCTTTCCTCTTTCTCTTCTTTTTTTATTTTAAAAGGGTATGGGCCAGGGTTAAGGCGGGCTAGGTAATTGTGCTGCGTAAACCCCCCAGGGGGCTTAGGTGGGGTGGTAGAGAGGGAGAGGGAAGAAGTATTAAAAGCTGCCCCCCTTCTTGAGACCCCACGTGCTAGAATTTGACTGGGTTTTGGATGCTTTTGGACTGGTTTTGGAATGATTTGGATGCTTGGAAGGCCAGGTTGATTGAGCTTGCTCCTCGCATTACGTGCCTCGTCTCGAACAATCCTTGAACATTCCTCATGGTGAGTTGACTTTTCTTCAATTAGAATTGAACTGGGTTGAATGCTCGGGGGGGTTTGAAGAGTGCACTCCGGGGCCCGAGGCGATCTAGAGATGGGGCGTCCCCCTAGCCATGGGCCATGGCGAGGTGGCCCCAGGGTTGTCACCTTTGTCTTTTTCCTTTTTGCTGGATGGTAGATGGCTGGAGTATATGTCTCATAGCTTGTGCATGGACACGGGCTTCAAGATGGGGTTGACATGTGGTATCCTTCAAGGTGTTCAGGGTAATTCCCCAGCCTTGTCGGCATGTCGTATAGGCTGGCTAGCAGCCCAGGTGGCCCACTAGGACTTGAAATCCACAGTTGGCTTTGCTTGGGCAGTGATAGGAAGGCATTGTAGGGGTGGGAGCCTGGCCTTAATAAGGAGATGTCATGCTATACGATGAGCTGGTATGTAGCCTCGGGTTCGCCCGACGGCTATAAAGAAAGTGGCCCATTGCCACGTGTCTGGGAGTCGAGGGTGGTCCCCCTCCTTTGTAGTGTTACCACATAGCGCAAAAAGTATCCCCGAGCCATGGGTTGGCCCTGGATCATGGGGACAAAGCTAGAAATATGAGCGCCCATAAGGTGTTCGGGACATTCCTGACTTTAATTTAGGGGTTGTATAAGTTGGCTAATGACCCCTGGGGCCCAAACTTGGGTGGGCGATCAGTTCCACTAGTGTTGGCTGGCTACAAGGAGGCATTTTGAGGGTGATCCTCAGCCTCATGGCTGAGTGCCGCACAATACAGAGTGTTGCTGCGAGTCCCCAGGTCGGCTTGGGTGACTAAGTTGTGGGTGGGCCAATGCCAATTGTCGAAAAGTCAAGGGCGGTCCCCTCCTTATGTAGAGTCACCGCATGGCACAACAAGTGGCCCAGGGCCTCTGGTTCACTCCGAGTTAATGTAGAATGGTTGGAAATAGGGTGCCTTTAAGGATTTCAAGGTAATTCCCCATCCTTTGTAAGGATTCGTATAAGCTAGTTAACGATCTCCAGAGCTTGAATTTGACTCAAGTTTTGAGACCATTAGTGTTAAGCTACTAGGAAGAGGCATATGGGGGTGGTCTCAGGCCTCATTGCTGGGTGCCACATGGCGTGACATGTTGTTGGGAGCCCTCAGGTTGGTCCAGGCGCCTAAGTTGTAGGCGGGGAATGCCACATACTGGGTAGTCAGGGATGGTTCCCGTTTGTTGTTGGAGTTGCCATGGGCCACGGCAAGTTGGTTTGGGTCCATGATCAGGCCCAAGGTGTTGTAGGGATGCTAAATAAATAGCACCCGCAAGGTGCTTGGGAGTGGTCCCGCACCTTTAAATCGGGGTTATTTTTCTGGGATAAGATTGTGTACATCAATTTGATGTGACATGCCCTAGAATGCGACGGGGACTGGCCAGACGATCCTAAGACCTAGCTATGCAGGCACACGAGCAAGAGCATGAACTCAAAAATCGGTGGACAGATTTCATGACGACCCTTCCCAGAGTGATTATGAGATGGTAGGTGGGGCCCGGGGGCCGAGCCCTCAGCTAGTTAGGGAGCCAGGAAGGCCTACGTTGTCCCTCCCTTGGGTTCAGAGCACCCGCCACAATGGGGTAGACCACGTGCCTTAGAGGGCACGGGTAGCTCTTACACTCTCTAGCTACGGTGGCCACACATTGATGGTGGAATCACGGGGCCAGGCCCTCTCGTACCTCACCGACAGAGCGTGAAAAGATACTAAACTAACATAAAATACCAGAGGAAGGGACAGTGCTCACCTGATCGGCTTGAAGAAGCCAATCCCGGCCGAAGATGAGGCCGAGCGGGGAAGTGTAGGCTCGCACCCGTACGTTGCAGCGTAGAAGCTTGAGTAGCAACTTGTTAGTACAATTCAACTCCTCACGCAGGAGGGGTGGCTATGGGGTGGGGAAGATCATATATTACAGAATTATACCTCCATGCAGGGAGGGGCTTTCAGTCTGCCAGGCTCGGGGGCAGGGGAATGTAAGACAGACAGTTCTGTCCAGCCTGATTTCCTTTCGGCCAGCAAGCCGAAGTCAGGGTCTCCGTCGGCTCCTCCAGTCACTGTTGGGGGTGGGGCCAGTGTAGAATTGTCTGTGGACATGGCTATGGTGTGCTATAGGAAGGGTAGGCCCTTCTGTGATCGGGCGGGGCTGCTACTAGTACTTTGTTCACTGTTCTGTGCTGGGTGCGTTGTCAGTTCACGACTGTGGATAGCAGTGTAGTCGATGATGAGTGGGCCTCCCGGGGAAGGACGGTCGGTGCTGTAGGGTCCTCAAATGGATGTTGGGGCCCTTGAGGAGCTCCAGAAGGCACCTCGGACTTGGGGAGGCAATCAATGGCAGAGAGGGGGGGTGGAAGAGGCAGCAAGGGGACTGGTGCGACGGGGAAGAGGCCAACCTGATAGCCGTGGTGCCTTCAGCCGTAGTGGTGTGACGGAGAGTGGAAGGTTAGCCCCAAGTGTTCCTGAGAGGGAGAGAATGGCGTCCCTGGGCCCAGAGGTGGGGGCCGATGTCGATGATGCCCTAGTCTTACTCGAAGAGAGCGGTACCCTTGCTGCTCTCTCAGCTTCGAACAGACTGCACTGGGCGGAGTAGCGGAGTTACAGATGAAGGTGGGGTGAAGAGCGATCCACCACAGCTGGGGCTGTAGTAGAGGAGCTTCGTCTTGACCTCAGGAGGGCATCTGGATGAGGGATGGGCCACCCTGGTTGTGATACCCCCGGACTTCGGATCCTGTGTCTTATCGGTTTTGGATCGATTTAATGGGCCAATTAAATTTTATTCAGATCTCGATGGACCTATTAAGCTTTTCTAGATTTTCTCAAATTTTTTGAATGGCCAATCATTGGAGGAGGGGCATGTATACGACTTCGATTTCTTTGGGGTTTAGAGAGAACCTAAGAAGGTGCCACCCTTCTTCCCGTTGCAATGTGACCATTCCCCCTCTTTTTATCTCCCCCACTTTCCCCTTCCGCTTCGAGCGCAGGCATCCCTCTCCCTTTCCTCTCCGGTTGCAAACGGTAAGCGCGGGGCGGTGGACGATCAGCAACAACGGCAGTTTGGTGGCGTGCAGGTGAAGGTGAAGGCGGTGGTGACAGTGCGTGCTCACGGAGGTAGCCGCGGGCGTGTTCGTGGCGTGTGGCTAGCACGCGCCGATTAGATCTCTGGTTATTAGAGGTTTAAGGCCTCATTGAGGTAGGGGGATGGACTCCACCCTCACCCCATTCTTTTCCTTTCCGATCCATAGGTTTTGGCATGAGAGAGAGTGTTTATTGATTCACGGGGGGTTTTCCATGTTAAGGGCCGTGAGGATGAATTTCTAGTGTTGATCGGGTTCAATCGGTAGTGGTGTGATCATGGAAGAGTTACTGTATATTTTTTGGAGTTTCATGTCCACTGGGGAGGTGTTTTTGAGCTAGGGAATGACCCTCTGGGAGTTGGGTTATGGGGGAAACCCTGTGCAGGTGATGGCCATCGAGCTGGCCGTCATCTACCCATGGGCGGCCAGGTTCCTGGCCGCCTGGGTGCCCAACACCCTAGGCGGCCAAAGGGCTAGGTGCCCATGCTTCTGGGCAACCAGAATGGTGGCCGCCCAGGCCCTGCCCCCTGGGCGGCCAGAGGCTTGGCCACCCAGAGCTGGGTGGCCATTGAGTGGGCCGCCTAGGCCCTCACCCAGCTGAAGGTTCGGTGGCCAGTGGGTTGGCCGCCCAGGCCTCTGGGTGGCCAACACTGTGGCAGCCCAGGCCTTGTGCTGGGGGGCCAGTGGGCTAGCCACCCAGGCCCATGGGTGGCCAGTACCCTGGCCTTCCAGGGGCCTCAGACCTAGTTCACCCGATTTTTGATTTCTGACGTGTTTAAGGGCTCTGATCTTCTCCGTATGCACTATTAGTCATAGTTTAGCTATCGGGCTAGTAGCCCTTGGTTCTTGTGTTGGTGAGCTGTCGTGTGGTGGTTTAGTGCCGACCGGTGGTACTCTGGTGTCTTCTGTAGTTTTGGTAGGTTCTCACCCTTGGTGATTCTACCCACTAGACATAGCTGACCTGGGCACACTTGCATGTTGACCCACCTAGAAGTGGTGGAGGCTTGTCCCGTGTAGAGGTTTATAAGATAGTTACTTGAGGGCCCATTGCCTTTGCAGCCTGAGTCCGGCTGGGGGAAAAATCTGCTAGAGGACCAAACTTAGAGCAGTTGGTCTGTGTGTTCACACGTAGTCGGGGGCAGTAGACGCATGCAGATGATCACGACCTCGGCTAGTCCTTGTTCATTGGTACTATGTACCGTGTCTCAGTTTCCACATCAGGGCATGCAGGGACACACTTGAGGCTGCGATGTAATTTGTCAAAGGACGCTTTCGATCTCGTGGTTAGTGAGTTAGTACTCCTGTCACTTGGGTGGTTCCGATGCTGATTTTTCATTGTTGTGGCTTGTCGTATTGGCGGCTTAGGTATTTCGTTTCATGGATCAGGCTGGATTGGTGGCAGGTGTAGTCATCTTGTGTAGAGTTCCTTACTTATAGTTCCCTCCCTTTGCTATTGTTTATTTACTGTAGTTACTTTAGTTATCACACTGTTACTTTCCATCGTGTGAGGTGGGGATCCGCGGGACCCCTACTGAGCCTAGGAGACGAGGCTCACCCCCGTTGTTTTCAAGTGAGGTGAGGCTTCCGTACAATGCGTCGGAGGTGGGCCACAGTGCCTGTAGTCAAGAGTAGATGCCAATTCGCTAGAGCCAGGGTATGCCCCGCGTACTTGTACCTTTCCTTTTTGTTGGCTGTACTTACTTTAGACTTGTAGTTCTGGACTATATAATTGTTATAAACATGTAATAGTTAGTCTCACAGAACTGGGCACTCAGGAACAAAAGGGGGAGAACTCTCAGTAGCTAAACAACCAGGGAAATCGAAGGAGGGACTACTAACCGAAGTCAGCCAAGAAGCAAAAAAAGGCCCCCAAATCTTCACCGCAAGGGGCTTCTTATAGGGGGCTCAGAACCTTCTCGTTCGAGAGGAGACTCCTCCGAGTCTTGCCTCTGATTCACGGACGCCACTGCCACCGGTGCTCTTCTCGCAGCTGCAGGGGCGCGACTGCAGAGGGTTTCCTCATATGGGATGGCCGCGCACCTACCTCCACCGTTGGGAGATCGAAGTGTTGCCGGAATGTTGCTGCGCGCCAATGGCACCTCGGGCGGATGCCTATGAGCAGACGGGCGAGGGAGGAACGGCCATTCGAGTGGGCACGAGGGTCCGCCAGGTGCTGCGGTGGCCTGGCAGCCAACGTCCTAGACTGCTGGTCGCAGGTGTGGGCCAACGCGAAGAGTTTTGCATGGAAGAAAGGCACGGGAGGAGGGAGACACGGAGGGAGAGAGTGTAACACATGCGTGGGATTTTCCTCTTATTCTCTATATTTTTTTTGAAAAGTCCTCTCCCTTTTCACTTTGACCCTTCCTTTTCTTGATTTTGTGTATATGCACCCTGCGCCCCCACTTCTTCTTTGTGTGTTTTTTTCGTGTCCACAGTCGACTGGCCCATGCTTGGCCTATCGATCGACCCCCTGTTGGTTGGTCGACTGACCCATGGGAAGGTCGACCGAAGCCAGCCTTTTTCGCTAGTTTTGGCCTCCCGTCGACCCGTTTGAGACCCAATGGTCGACTTTTGATCCCGTGGATGTCCCAGATAGCCTGTGGGGCTTGAATTCATATTTTTAGGTATCCGGAGGAATCTTTATATCTCAGTTAACATGCCCGTGTGGTTTAGAGGGCCTGGGCAACCCCATGCGTTCCAGACTTCTTAGTTATGCTAGATCGAGTCATCATGTACCGATGTAAGTGCACGGGGCTGTCCCTGCACAACGCTAACTTCTTCGAAAAGTGTTTTCTATGTGGGCTATGTGTATGGCCAATGATTGTGAATCCCGTGACCCTGCCTGGGGCTGGAGGCTTCTTAATCTCCCTTGGGAAGGGAATGGACTCGGAGATTTTGAGCCGCCTTAAGGATTCTTTTGACTGTGGTTTCTGACCCTTGGATTAGGATGAATTGACGGCAATGTGCCATATTGTACAACGATCTTGGCCTGAGTTGCATGACTCAAGGACCGTTGGATTAGCAAGTCTAGTTGACTGTCTAGAGTCTAGTGGTATCGAGCCACCCGATACTTCGCGATATTTACGAATGGGTGCGTGCGTAGCCGTTAGTACTTCGATGGTTTCTTTCCACTGAGAGTTCCTCCGTCCAGTGACTTTTCCCCACTAGTTGTAACTTTTCTACGCACACATGTGCAGACCCACTTGGGAGTGGTGGAGGGTAGAACCAAGAGAGACAGTTTTAGGCTGGTTGCCGTAGGGCCTCCCACTGTGGCGGCTCGAGTCCGGGTTAGGAGGAAAACCATCTAGAGAGCCTGACGTAGCGCAGTCAGTAAGTGTATATACACGTGGTCGGGGACTTTAGATGCGTGCTGACGAGTACGACCCTGACTAGACTCTTGTCATTCTGTTACTTGTATGGTGTCTCAGTTTCCGCCTGGGGCCGGTAAGGAGACACCTGAGGTGCAGGCTAAGTCATCAGTAGACACATTTGACCTTGTTTCTAGTGGACAGCGCTCTTGTCACACGACATGTGACTCTCTTGACCTGAGGTTTAGTTTTTCCATCTGCGAGACGTGGTTCTTCGGGTAGCTTTTATGTGCTTTTCCCGACGTAGAGGTCTAGGGTTCCCGGTAAGGTTACTGAGGTTTTGCTTGTAGACAATGTAGGGTTCACGACGGCAAGTTCATGATTGTACCCTCAGACCGCATGGTCTTAGTTGGGCTTTGTCTGTGAGGACGGGCCTTCACTGTAGGGATGTCGTGGTTTTCCTTTCGGCGGTCCCGACTGCGAGATCGGGGTTTCCTTTCCCCGCCGTTAGGAGTAGCTTAGAGAGCTATATTTCGTTGCTTCCTTTTGTTTCCGTTGCTGTTACACTCGCTATTGTTACTGCTGTCATTATGGTTATCGTTGTTGTTTACCGCCATTGTTTAGTGGTGGGGATCGGTGGGACCCCTACTGAGCTAATGGGATGAGACTCACCCCTTTCTTTTCAGGTGTTGCGATTTCTCCTCGAGATTCGTAGGTGTAGCACTGAGGTTCGCAGTTGCTAGCTCGCCAGAGCCAGGGGTGTAGCCGGCACTTATCCACAACACTTGAGTGCCACAGCTTCCTGCAGCAACATATTCTGCCTCTGCAGTGGACAGTGCCACTGAGTGTTGTTTCTTGGAGGCCCAAGAGACCAAGCATCCACCCAAAGTGCCAAGTACAGTCGACAGAAAAGTAAAGACGTACCAGAAAGTCAGGGGAAGCCCGACGAAGGTACCAGCTGGCCACTACGAGTACGCTAACTCCAAGAACTGCGGAAGCAGAATGAACAACGACGGCGACAACCACCTGAAAAGCAGGGGTGAGCCTCGTGTCACTGGCTCAGTAGGGGTCACGTGGATCCCCACTAGAAAAAACATAGTAACACACTAAAATAGTGAGTAACAGCAGGTAAGCAATAGCCAGTGGTAAACCAGGAAAGCTAAACTACAAAGCTGTAAAGAAAGGATAGCAGGAGTAGGGAATAAGCTAAGGGAAAAGGGAGCTAAAAGGAAAAGGGAAAGGAGCCATACCAAATGAGCACGACTACCAAACTAACCTCAGCCCCCGAAACTACTCCAAGTGGACACTACACCAAACAAAGACAGAAGGGTGAACTCTGAATTAGGAAAAGTCGGAAGCTTACCGAACTGTCGACACGACGCTAGGCTCCAAATGAAGACCTGCAAGAACAACTGACAAAGCCTAGACAGACAACGACCAACACGACTAGAACGCCATGCACACTGTCCTATGTACGACCAGAATGCCATGCATGTGACAGGTGCTGACCTCGAGTGTAGCAGCGAGAGGGCTGACCCGGAAGGTCACAACGCACAGAAAATGTAAAGAGTCACATACCACATGACAAAGTAACCCCTCACTAGAAGAAAGGCCAGATGCGTCAACTGAGCCAACGCCGAGGAAGGCGAAAGCTTAGTTATGCTCTGGAATGAACCAGGAACAGAACTATTATATCGAGAACTAGTCAGGCTCACGCCCATCGACGTGAGTCCAAAGCCCCTAACCACGTGTGCACACACTGGCCATAGGCCACTAAGTCAGGCCTCTAGTTAGTTTTCTCCCTCCGTGGATGCTGCGGTCGAGGGCAAAAGTACTGCCAAATCAGGAGCCCACGGAAACTAACTTAAAAACCACATATCGGGAAAGTGCCCTGCTACAAGAGCCGTCACGCCGAAGCGTGCCGTAAGGTGACAACTAGTGAAGTCTTACGAGACACAGACTCCAAAACACTCGTGCTGAAGTACAGACAGGCTAATCATGCACTGTCACCCGTACTACAAAGCACCAATGGCAGTATAGGAAACTCCCGACAAACTCAGGACAAGACAACTAGACCTACTAGCATAACGAACCTTGAGTCACCAGACTCTAGGCCAAGATCGTTGCTTACAGTGGAAAAACTACCAATTAGTCTAATCCTAAGCCAGAGAAAACAACACTCCGATGAAACGACTCACGGAGACCCGAGGGGACACTGAGAACCCTCAACACACTTGGACACGTAAATCAAGGTAAGATGATACCTCGAGGTATCCAGAAACATAGCCTCAGATTAGATAAAGCCACCGAGACACAGACAAGGTCGCCTGTCAACCCTTGGTCTCACCAGGTTGACCGGAACCAGACATGACACACACACACAAATACACACACTGCATGCACAAGCCCATCGGGCTGTCCCATCATGGTCACTACCCTCATAGGATGTCAACAGACACCCGCAGGTCATAGGCAAACCACGAGATCAAGCCAAGATAAGCAGAAATCGGAGCGGTGGACGACGACAACACTCTAGGCAAGGTGAACCATCACTCAGTCGCTAGGTGAACCCAGCAGTCAAGAGGCAGTCGCTACACAACCAGAGATAACAATGCTGGAAGTTCTAGATTGAGTCATTAGGGTACTGTTGTAGTCAAGGAAAAGATCACGCCCAGTCACCTAAACCGATTGATCCAGAAACTACTGACACAGAGACACCATGCTAGGACACAACCTAAGATAGACCAACACATAGAACAAGACAATGGTCACCACGGCTAATAGCAGGACCGTAACGCACCAGCATAGGGGCGTTACCTACTATAACGCACCAATGAAGGGGCGCCAGGGCAAACAGACCTAAAATCCAATGCAGACCATGTAACGCACAAGAACTGGTGCGTCACATCAGCATAACGCATCAGGATAGGGGTGTTATGGCTAACGGACCAGAACTCAAATAAAGGGCATGTAACGGACCTCCATGGGTGCGTTACACAAGCTTAATGCACCACGACAGGGGCGTTAAAGCCAACAAACCCAAAACACTAACACGAACAAGAAGCATATAACAGACCAAGCTGGGTCTGCCATAGCCACATGGCACATGTGATGTGAAACGAACCTCGGACCTATACAAGCAAGCACAATCGTGAACCGAATGGGCCGAAGTCGACGGCCAACTCACACGGCACTCACCCTAACCCGTGGGTGACTCGACGATGCCGAGTGGAGGATGTGGGGGCTGGTCCCTTGCTGGTAGAGGGCCAGCAAGGCCAGAGGGTCTCCCAAAGGGGTTAGGCTAGTCCAATCCTAGAGGCCGACCCAATAGAAGAATCTCCGTAGTGACACACCCCATGGTGCACTCGGAGGTAATGGACCCTAAGGCCGGATGGGTGAAGCTAAGACTAGCGGGTTGGTCAAAGCCTCGGGCCAGTAGGTGCGTCAACTTCCATTGTGAATCTAATCCCATGACAAGATCGTCTAACGTGTCAACATGGTGACTAGATCGGAACGTGGTATGGAAGGAGTTGACAGGCACTAACGGTAAGGTGGGGTCCATAGAGGGGTATGGAGGTGGGACCAAGCCATCCTTGAGCCAACAGAGTATTGGCTCGGCTATGTAAGGTGTACCTGTTAGAATTACGGGTGGCTCGGGGTGAGATGTGGAGATAACATAAGTGGAGATTATAGGTAACAAAACGTATACGAAGGGGTGTGAGGTGAAACAGTAGGACAGAATTCTTGTCTATTTTAAAAAGAATCCAGATGTTGTGAGACAGCATAAACCCAACGCAAAGAAAGTATACGTGAGCCGGACATGATTAAAAATCGGGCGATCAACTGGCGATGAAAAAAAACACAATCCAACCGAGTTAAACAATACAAAGGAATCGGCGGAAAAAAACGCCTAATTCTCTTATAGATATAGCTTAAAGCAGGCTCCATTTGGCAAGTGGCTGATGAGAGAGAACATATAAAAACCCCTACCTCCTCTCCCTGCCTGTCCTTCCTCTCATCTCTGTACTGTTCAAAGTTGCCGGCTTTTCTTCACCAAACACACGGTTTCGTGAGCAGCCATCTCCCATGCCTCCTGTCGAGCAGTAATGGCCGTCCTATAAATCCTCCTACCCAAGCCGCTAGCTCTGCATCTTCATGCACATCCTTCTCTGTCAATAGAGCTAAACGCATCCCCTTCTTTACTTTCTTCTTGTCTGCAGCCTCCTCTCTCTCTCTCTCTCTCTCAACGGAACACAATACATCGCTCCTTCCCCTCTGCGTCTACCGGCTGGCCAATTAAGCAATCCTCTGTACCTACGTTCTGTGGCAGCATTACTCTCTAACTTGTAGACGCATCAAGGTGGATTTAGGGCTTTCGATGGCTGGCTCACCTTGTCGCGTTGCTGCCTTCTTCCTGTCTTTCCTACAGCTGGCAGTCACACTCTCCTCGGCTTCCCTGCAAGTGGGATTCTACCAATCCTCGTGCCCATCTGCAGAGTCCATCGTGAGGGAGGCCGTCACGGCAGCCGTCCGCCGGAACCCCGGCATCGCCGCCGGTCTCATTCGGATGCACTTCCACGACTGCTTCGTCAGAGTAAGTTTATCTCCTAATACCATGTTAACACACAGACATGCATGCGGCTGTTGGAGTAAAGAAGATCCGCGTTGCGTTCTTATATATATATGTTGAGCCGGCAACTCCTCACACATGTTCACCCTTACATGTTGCAGGGTTGTGATGCTTCCATTCTACTTGATTCCACACCGGGGAACCCCTCAGAGAAGGAGAGCGTGGCCAACAACCCTAGCCTGAGAGGTTTCGAGGTGATCGACCGGGCCAAGGCCGCGATCGAAGCCCGGTGCCCGCAGACCGTCTCCTGCTCCGACATCCTGGCCTTCGCCGCGCGGGACGGGGCCTTCGCTGTCGGAGGAGGGATCGACTACGCCGTGCCGGCGGGGCGACGCGACGGCCGGCTGTCCATGGAGTCCGAGGTGCTGCAGAACCTCCCCCCTCCCTTCTTCGACGCCGAGCAGCTCAAGCAGAACTTCGCCCGGAAGAACTTGTCGGTGGAAGAGATGGTGACGCTGTCGGGGGCGCACTCCATCGGCGTCTCGCACTGCTCCTCCTTCTCCAACCGCCTCTACTCCTTCAACTCCACCCACCCGCAGGATCCCACCATGGACCGCACGCTCGCCGCCGTACTGAAGAGGAGGTGCCCGCCGCCGCCGACGAGCAGCGCCGGCGGCCGGGATCCCCTCGTCCCCCTCGACGTGGTGACGCCGAACCGCCTCGACAACAGGTACTACAAGAACCTGAGGAACCACAAGGGGGTGCTGACCTCGGACCAGGCCCTCATGAGCGACCCCTCCACGATGAGGTTGGTGCGGAGCCACGCCAACCACGGTCCGGGGTGGGCGAACCGGTTCGGTGCGGCCATGGTGCGCATGGGCTCCATCGAAGTTCTCACCGGGACGCAGGGAGAGATAAGGAAGAACTGCAGGGTGGTGAACGGAAGATGATCATAAACCTTCATTATCTAATCCTTAATTTGTGTGTGAACTTATGTGATTCTCTCATTCTTTGAATTCTTTGGGCAAGAATACTATTTCCTTGCCAGTAATTTTCCAATTAATTTCTTCTGGAGGTCCAAAATGAGTTGTGTCGATCAAGCTCATCTGGGTTGATCCGTTTCCACGTTGAATTTTGCACATTTTCCCCTGGCAAATTAATTAATGAGAGATAAATTAAGTTGTCGAGTTTAAATTATACGTTGTATTGAATGTCAGGGCGGCATGCTGTTAAATACAGTAGTGATCCGATCATACCTCGAAACAATGTAGGATCTACTGTTTTACCATTTTCATTCATGTCCAACTTCGTGGTTATGGCCATTGGAGTTGACATGGGCTTTGCTTCTGCCATCCCGTATATCCTTAACAGCTCCAGGGTGTATTTGGCTTGATTTATGAAGATGCCTTCAGGTGTTTGCTTTACCTGTAATCTAAGAAAGAAGTTTAGTTCACCCATTAAGCTCATCTCAAATTCTCCTTGCATGATTTCTGTAAATTCATCACATAAGACATTATTAGCAACTCCAAAGATTATATCATCAACATATACTTGAACTACTAATATGTCTTTACCTGATTTTCTTGTGAAGAGAGTTTGATCAACCTTACCTCTTTTGAACCCATTGTCAATTAGAAATGAAGGAGCCTTTCATACCATGTCCTTGGTGCTCGCTTTAATCTATACAAGGCCTTCTGCAGCTTGTATACATGTTGTGGATGTTTTGGGTCTTCAAAACCTGGAGGTTATTCTACAAAAATATCATCTTTGATGTACCCATTAAGAAATGTAGATTTAACATCTATTTGAAATAGTTTAAAGTTCAAGGAGCAAGCATAAGACAATAAGATTCGAACTACTTCTAGTCTAGCAATCGGGGCAAAAGACTCATCAAAATCAATGCCCATCTCCTGGCTATACCCTTTGGCTACAAGCCGGGCCATGTTCCTAACAACCAATCCCATGTCATTTAGCTTGTTTCTGAAAATCCAATGAGTTTCAATTATGGGATGATTCTTAGGACGCGACACAAGAGACCACGCCTTGTTTCTTTCAAACTGGTGTAGCTCTTCATTCATAGCTTGAATCCAAGATTCATTTTGAAGAGCTTCATGGATGTCCTTAGGCTCTTCTTAAGAGATTAATTCCATCAGATCCTCTTCTTTCACTTGTCTTAGTGAGGATCTAGTTTTGACATCAACTACAGGATTACCAATGATAATCTCGACGGGGTGATCTTTCACGAACGTTGCAGCTCTAGGCAAGTCGGGGTGCTGCACTTGCTATTCTTGAAGCATTTCTATTGATGGATCTTCATCATTTTCATCTTTGCATGGGGTTCCTTTGGTTGATCCACTTTCGGCTTTAGATGGTCCATCATTGTTTGGATTCTTGGGGATCTCATATGCATCCAAAAATAAAGTATCTTGATTTGTCAGTTTTAGATCAGATTCATCAAAAATTAGATGAGGACTTTCTTCAACAACTAAAGTCCTGTTGTTAAACACTTTGTAAGCTCTAGAGTTCAATGCATAACTTAGGAAGATTCCCTTATCACTCTTCTCATCAAACTTACCTAGGTTATTCTTACCATTATTCACTATGTAGCATGGACATCCAAAGGGTTTAAGATAGGAAATATTTGGTCTCTTACCCTTGTAGAGCTCGTATGGGGTTTTCTTCAAAATCGGCTTTATCATTGCCATGTTGATGATATAGCATGTCGTACTTTTCACCTTAGCCCAGAAGTATTTTGATAGGGAGTTCTCACTTAACATGGTTCGTTCCATGTCTATCAAGGTCTTACTTTTCATCTCCACTACTCCATTGTGTTGAGGCATCCTTGGTAATGAGAAGTTGTGTGTGTATCCCTACTCCTTACAAAAATTATTGAAATCATGATTTTCAAACTCACCACCATGATCACTTTGAATTGTGGTGATGAGGTAACCTTTATCATTCTGAATTTTTTTATAAAATACTTGAATATCCATCAAGGCATCATTTTTATTGGCTTTAAATAATACCCATGTGAATCTGGAGGAATCATCAAGAATAACAAATCCATAAGATTTTTGTCCTACACTGGATGTCCTAGTGGGGCCAAAAAGGTCGAGATGCAACAGTTCTAAGGGTCGAGAGGTAGAAACAATATTCTTATTTTTGAAAGAGATTCGTGTTTGCTTGCCTTTTGTGTAAGCCTCACAGATTTTATCACTTTCGAATTTTAACCTTGGCAATCCATTCACCAAGTCATGTCTAGACAATTTGGAGATTAGTTCAAAACTAACATGACCTAGTCTTCAGTGCCATAATCATGCATTTTCATGGTTGTTAGCTACCAACCATACATCGTCACATGAAACATCATCAGGATCAATGGTATATACATTATTGTTTCTTTCTCCAATGAATTTTATTTGATTTGTGCTTTTATTCATGACAAGGCAGTGAGTTTCATCATAAACAATCATAAAGTCCTTGTCACATAGTTGGCTTATGCTTAAAAGATTGTGATTTAAACCCTTAAACCAAAGCACGTTTTCAATAAGAGTTTCAGAATTCTTACCTATGTTGTCGATCCCAAAGATTTTACCTTTGTATTTTTCTCCAAAGACAACTGAGCCTCCGTCCTTGTGCCATAATGGGCCACTATATATGAAGGGACAGCTGAATGATCGACAGTTGAATAGAATTCTAGTAGACCCCGGGGCAGCCGTCAACATTCTTCCCCATAGGGTTTACCAGAGGTATTACTTTGATGTGCACCTTGACAAAGTCAGAGATATGCAGATCGCCGGCTTCAATCAGAAGTTTGAGGTACCATTGGGAGTTGCAGAGTTCACCCTTATCATGGCAGATTTTACCAAGAGGGTGTAGTTTCTTGTTATCAACTCTAGCACCTCGTACAAAGTATTGCTCGGCCGCCCCTGGTTGTATGAAAATTTAGTGGTGCCATCTACATTGCACCAATGTATCAAATATAACCATAGTGGGAAGGAGGAGAGGATATTCGCCAACCTCCATCGATTTGAGGTATTTGAATGTCACCTGCTCGATGCCTCCTGATATGTGGACCAGCCACGGGGGACGCCTAGGACAGACCTCCGTTAAGGCCACCAAAACACCTCTGGTGATGACTGCTTTCCACCGCCGCTGCCCAAGTATGTGAGTCCCAGGGCGGTGTCACACATTACCCGCGTAGGGGACGTGGGTAGGATTGCACCTCTCGCCTCTTACCCTGAAGTGAATGAAGCCCAAGTCGATGAGCCCCACGGCCATATTAAGATACCCTAGGGTCTTATAGAGTCGATAGCCAGTCTTGACCATCCTTCTGTCGACCCTTACATGATTCTAGAAGTGGCCCAGTCTGCACGTCCCACCAGTCATTTTTATGCGATTGAAGAGCATGTTGTATAGGAAGACACTGACTGTTACAACCCTGAAGATCTGGAAAACCCAACAGTCCCCATTCTGGGGTTAACATTCACATCAGACAAGGTGGCTAGAATGTTCATGAAGTAACACATCACCTCCTACCAGCCTCGCAAAGAAAGGGAGGCATTCAAGAAGCTTTGGTATCCTGCCAACCTGGATAAGGAGCTGAGGCGTATTTCCCAACACCCGAGATTGGGATTTACCATCGAAGAATATTATTACAGTGGGTGCTATGAGGTGGACACCAACTCCACATTCTTTTTAGCATATGATAGTTCGTCTGGGGCAACTTATGATGAGTGCCCGGTGGAAGCAGAGCATGCCAGGTCACCATGACTGCAAGGCCAAGAACCACAAACTGTGACCCCCTGCAGATGTTGGGAACAAGTTTGCTATGAAGAAATGGCTTTACAAGCCAAATTTGACATGGCAAACAATAGTGAAGCCAAAGACACCGAAGAAGGAGGGGCTTGCTTCTCCTGCCACCCTCCCTTGGTAGTAATACCAACACATCCCAGACCAATCTAAGAGATTTCTGTTCAAATCGATCAGACAATACCCATCATTGAAGCTATGGCTAGGAAGGAACAAGCCATCTCCACTGAAGACATGGTGGCTCAAGGAAACGTGAATGCAAGATTATCCCTATGCAATGTGGAGCCAAAATACCATCCCTTTGAACCAGCAATGAACACATATCAGCCCCTCATAGCTGTTGACACATCAACTAAAGCCAATGTAGCAGGAGGCCCACAAGCTGAATAGGTCATACTTCTTCCACCCGTTGAATTAGAAGTCCCTCAGGAGGTCCAGGGACAACATAACAAAGAGGTGGAGGTACTTGAACTCGATGATGATATTCAAGATTTCAGTGAGCTCTAGTCGGCACCCCCAGAAAATGAAGACGGAGGCCAAGCCACGGTCGATGAATTAATAGAAATCAATTTGGGAAGCGAGGAGGATCCTAGGCCGACTTTCGTTAGTGCCCAGCTCTCCTCAAAAGAGCAGAAGCTATATGTCCAGCTACTACAAGAATTCTGGGATTGCTTTGCCTGGAGCTACAAGGAAATGTCAAGACTTAGTCTCACAGTTTCACAACATGAGTTGGCTATAAATTCTGAAGTGGAGCCAGTGAAACAGCCACCACGGCGCATGAGGCCAAGCTTATCACCGAGATATGCAAAGAAGTGGACAAACTCATTGATGTCGATTTGGTCAAACAAAACCAATATACCACTTGGCTGGCCAACATCGTGCCCGTCAACAAGGAGAATGGGAAGATCCTGATATGTGTGGACTTTCGGGATCTGAACAAGGCCTACCACCGAGCAATGACCAAAATCTTTGATGAACTGCTCTACTGCAAGGTCAAGTGCTATATAGATGACCTGGTAGTTAAAACCAGAAGGAACGAAGACCATCTGCAAGACCTCCGAGTCATATTTTAGAGGCTTGTTGATGTCTAAAATATTACTGGGCTTTAATCATGTGCCCGAAGAAATTAACTGATAGTCAAAGACGGGTCCACTCGGACCGCTGAAGCCTCAGGTCACCTCATAAGAAGTACCGGGGACTCCGCATCTCATCATCTCGGGGTAAAACATCTACCACAGCTCACTAAGGTCGAATAATGGTCAGAGCAAAAAATTACAAGTTTAATCATTTCTTTATAACTGGCGCCATTATATTCTTGATATGTCTGTGTGAATAGATGGGTGAGGGAGGTGAAGTATACACATAATCACATCTCCCCGTCTAGTGAGTGCTTTGGTAAAAGAGAGGAACCTCTCCTTACTTAATTGTATTAGCTCTATTCATTGTTTAATAAAACTGGCAGTGCAGTCCACAACAATTTTCAGGAAAATAAAATTGCATTTATCAGCTATAGCATGGATACAGTTTTTCAGTTTTCTAATTAGGTCAACAAGGAAAAGCTAAATGAGAAGGATATCATCTCCTCTACATGAATCATTCATAATGAATCTTGGTCAGATGATTGTATTGTATGCTCATTAACAAGATAATCTTCCTTTTTCTCATTGACGTAGCAGCAGTCCAAAACATATTCCTTCCAACCCAGCATTGGTCTATAATAATCTTCAGTTTGATCAGAGGAAAAGCCGGTATTGATCTTGGATTGCTTCCTCCTAAAGATTTCAACCAAAAGTTGGTCGTGGGAAAGGAGATTATGAAAGCTAATAGAGGGAAAATTCTGCATTCACACTCCAATGGAAGTTACTCTAGATCAATGTTACCCACAATTAAGCTCAATGGAGTTTTCAAAGTTGCATATCAGAATTAAGATCAAAAGACATTTGTGAGATGACGGAGGCCACCAAGGCCAACTACAAGTTTTCAAGTAGTATATCAGAATTAATCTCAAAAGATATTTGCAAGATAAGGAGGCCATCAAGGCCAATCTGCTCTATTGGGCATAAGTGCATCACATCAGCTGGTCAGAACCACTCACTTGCAGTGGTTTCTACTTAAAAGCAGCACAGAAAATAAGTAAAACACTGGGAAAAGAAGGTCTAAAAGATGAAGTCAAGAATATTGCACTTCTATGATTATCTTGCCACTCTACCAGTCACCCTCATGGGAGGTGACAGTGACCAACCATCTGGCTAAAGAAGGCTGCTGTTGGACACTTCAGCAGGGAATGACATTCATGGAGAATGGGAGGTAGACACCACAAAACCTTGTATGCAAGTTTTCAGATGCTTTGTTTATGGCCATTCTGCAAAGTTTATGTGATTCTCTAAGGTGTGGACAATTATAGAGCTGAAGGGGACTAAAAGGAGATTACAAGAGACTAGATGCTGCTGACAAGGTCAAGGAAGTTCTGTGGTTAGTTCATTGGAGGTTCTAGACAATCTTTAGGAGAAACTTCACCAGTGGATGGATCAGCAGAGAAACAAGTCTGACAATAGTTAGGAATTCAGCATACAGGAATGTATGGTATGGCAGTTCCTCATGTCTACTTTGGGTAGCTAACTTGGGTTCAGTCAAAGATTCAGCCAACAATTTGTGATACGTAAAAAATACATACAAACATGCAACCATGTGTAATCCATCCTAGAGTTAAAAAGCAGCACAAAAGATTGGCATATACATAGATATGCATATTTCTGAATGTAAAAGACTATGAACAAGAAAGCTCCCTAACAATCAAAAAGAATAAACATCCATCAATAACTACACAATACATGAACTTCAGTTAAATAAGAGAACTTCTGAAAAATTCTTTACAACATAAAACTAACATACTTCAACTACATCAAAAATGTTTACAGCCATCAACAAACTAGAGCCCAGTTCCATTCACCCGCATAACCTCGGGGATAGGGTTCAGAGTATTGGGATACACAAAGAAGTGATGATGTAGGAAAATTTTGGGAGGATAACTTTCCAGAAAAGTCCCACTTATTTATCCAATGTGTTAAACAGACATTTTATGGTCCAAGAGCAGGGTGGGCCATTGTACTTTTATATTTCTTAGAAAGGACAATAAATGTCTATTTGAATCATTCATCTGATTCATGAATTATACATGAATTAAATAGTGAATTCCTAAGAGTTGCCCATATCAAGGTTTGCTGGACCAAAGCCTTAACATCTTACATTGGATGCCAATAATTCAATACGGTATCAAAGCCAAATTGCTTCCACAGTCATGGTCATTCTCGTAGCTCATTACACCCAATCACTGCTGCTACTGCATGCCCACTGTGCCATTGTCATTACCGCTGTGCTCCCTGTACTGATGCTGCTAGGTTCATAAGCGGGTTGAATTTGGGCCAGGCCCTAATCTAGCCACTACCTGTTCTAAATTACTACGAGAATCAGTGTGGTCTAACTACCATGCCTTATTAAAAAAATGGAAGAATAAGAAGATGTTCGTGGCAATGTGGCATCCCTGATGTGCACCAAGGCCACCACTTTTCCCAGTTTCTTTCCTCAATGCATTTTGGTGCAACTCCTACAAAATGGATATTTTCAAATGCTACCTTTAGGAAAGGCTCTAGTTTTACACAAAGATGAATGGTTAGTAGGGAAAATTTTACAACTTGGAAATGATAAAGCTCTCTCTCTCTCTCTCTCTCTCTCTCACACACACACACACACACACACCACTGCCACCACCCCCACAGTGAACTCTACCCTTCATTTCTCACTCTCTCCTGTCTTGCGCCCCCCACCCCCACCTGTGCCGCTGCTGCCACTCAGTCGTTGTCGTCACCACCATCATCCCTGCAATGACCTCCGGCCTCGTTTTGTCATTCCTGCACTCTCTCTTTCCCCCCGGCCACGACCTCTACCTCTGCCACCAGGGCCACCACCCCTATCGCAATCTTCCCACTCTCTCTCCTTAGCTACTGTTGCCTCTGTCGTGTCCTTTGGCCTCTCGCATAATGTAACCTTAGGGGTAAAATGGTTATCTTCTGTAAGCTGTTACCATTGTCAGCCATATCTTTCATGGAATGCAACCATAGAGGTAGTGCAGCTCTAGTTTGTAGATTAGACTGGATTTAGTGTAAATTTCATAAAGATAGGGATATATGAATAATATTTAAAATTTTCAAGAGTATAAAGATAATTTTCCCTTAAACCTTACTTTACCCAATTTAAGACTCATCATCGATATCAATCAAGATTGGCCGGTATGGCTGATGAAGTTTCTCCTTAGCCATCTGACACTACAATAAGTGTGAATCCCCCCATTCTAATGACTGCAAGAGGTACATTACTTCTTTTATGAGTGTGTGCAAGGTCATTCATGCTTTTCAGGTGAAGCCGCTGGACTCCCAATTGCTGAACCACCCAACGACCTATTCAGATGAAGTGGAGTCAAGTTCAGGATATGGCTGTCTTTGCCCGTAGAAATGTTGGACAGAGCAGTAGAGAACCTTCTGCATCCTCTCTTCTTTAGAGATCTTTTTCCTGCTAGTTTCCTCAGTTCAGATAGACATCGAAAATGCCGAGCCTCCTCTGCAGGACAGTCATTAATGTTATTTACTTTTGGCGTCAATTTGCTGTTGTGTGTAGGCAACATATTCAGCAAGCATATGATACATGCCCCCCACCCTGCAATATGTGCACCTGGTGGAGGGAAAGTCATTAACTAGCCTATGAGCACCCTCCCCTCCCCCGGCAATTTAGGGTAGAAAGACAAATGTCCTCACGCAACTTTTTACCCACATAACATCTATGCTTGTAGGTCACAGTTCCCCGAGGCCTTCGTCGTACCGAGTCCTATTTCTGTGTGTTCCCACTACGGGCCTCGCCTGCATGTTTGGCTTCTGCCGCTTCCCGTAGGATTCCATAAGCTTTGGATCTTGCCGGAGTACCCCGCACTCCAATGTTTGGCCCTTTGCACGTGGCTCTTCCAGCCTTTTCTACCTACGTACAATCCCATCGCTGGATGTATGTTAAGTAAAATTGGCGTTTTGAATCCCTCTGAGAGGGCCATTCCGCCGTTCAGCACTTTCTACCAATCCAGTCTGACCTTTGCAGCATCAGATGTCATCATATTTCAGACCTGCATATGATCCTTCCGCGAAGAAGCCAATCCTTTCGTCCAGCCTTAATTTTGATCCGAGCCAACGTGAGTTTTTGCATCACCAGCACACCGGTGTTTGAATCCGCAGGCCTGCACATGATCCCTCCCAGAAGGCAGTGCTTGCGAGGATGTTCGGATTCCATGTGTTAGCCAATGGGCCGAGGCCCATTAGGATTGGGTGTCCATTAGGGTAACCCATCTTGCGCGGTTGCGTCCATCGGAGCACGCTGCGGATATCCCGCATCCAGTGGGATTCACATGCGTGGCAGAAGGGTGGAGGATCGGATCCTCCTCATCTCCAAGTCCCACAGGGACTCTTTCACCCAGTGTTGGCCTCCGTCTCCCTCTCTAGGCGGACTCGCTGTGGCCAAGGTCATGTACGATCCCACGCTGGGTGGGATCTGCGGCCACATGGGAGGAGGAAGAGTTTCCATCGGGAAACCTCCCAGATCGTGACCCTCCAAGTCCCAGCGGGACTGTGGTGCGATCTCTCTCTCTCCTCTTGGCGTAGACCTCTCTCCTTCTTCCTCTCTACCTTGGAATCTCTCTTCCATAAACATTCATGTTTGGGGTGAGAGGAGGTTGTTTGAAGGAAAGCACACTAGAGAGGTCACCCCAGAGTGCTGTGTGAATGAGGGGGAGAGAGAGAGAGAGAGAGAGAGAGAGAGCTCTGTGCTCTCGTGTTGTTGCCGCCGTCCATCTCTCTTATATCCTTTCTTTTCCCTTCTTTGTTATATTCTCTTTGCTACATGGATAGAGAAGAGGAGTATAGCACCCTATGGAGAAAGAGTCGCTCTGCACAGAGGTCGTGGAAGAGTCATCTTTACTGTGGCTCCCCCTTCCTTGGATCCTATATTCAGATACGGGTTTGCTTACAGTGATCGATTCCATATTTATATGTTGAGGGTCTGGCAGATCCGCACACACTGAATGTTGAACCATCAATGGTCTAAACAAGCATTCAGATGAACCATCCAAAGAGATAAATCTGTGTACCGAGGAAAACCCTAGGATTTTCCTAATCAGAAAGAAATTGTCGACCTCCTAAGAAGAGGAGATTTTTTTAGTTCTCCACTTCAATTTTATATGACATTAATATATATGGCCTGTAATTAAGTTCTAAATCTAGGTCACTTGTGAAGAAAGTGGGAATGAGGGTTAAAGGGTGAAAAGATCAAGTGCTATGACATCAAAAGATGAGAGAGCCTAAATAACAGCATCAAAAGAAAGTGGAAGAATTGCTTGTCTTTCATGTTCTTTTCCTTTTAGGTGCTAAACAAGGGACTATGGCATATCCAAGTGCACCAAAGCGAGCACATTTGTTCATAGTCGGCTGGATGCCTTGATCGTCTTGCCCATCTATAATGCCTTATCTCCCAGGCCTTGGCTAGGTGATGCCTTGAAAACAATGCATGAAATGGCTAGTTCATTCACTATCAGTCCAACTGGATAACCATAATTGAAATTCACGAGGTTGCACCTTCCAAAAACGTAAAAAAAAAGTTGCATGATGTGAAGTCAAAGTTCAATTACTGAACTGTTGATTAGGAATTAACGAAGTAAATGTGGTAATCAAAATATCATTTAGAACTCTGAATCTCTGATGCTTCATTTTTTCTCAAGATCATTCATATATTGACTGACCTCTAATCAAGTGCAGGTATGAAGGATCAAAAAATACTTAAACATGATCAACATATAAATTTCTTTAACCTGAGCTCCTGCCCTGATTCTGAACGGGAAAGCAAAGTTAAGTCTCCGCAACTCCATAGATCATTGCTGAAACAAGTATACATATCTGAGATATATAGTATGCATAAAAATAATGTACAAAAGTAATGGAAAGTAAAATGGAGAAAAAACAGGCGAACAATAATCTAATACAAGCATATATATGCACAACACATACAAACAATTGGAAATAAGTGTGCTGAATAATGCATTGTGATAATTAAATTGTCAGAAAGATAATAATCAGCATCAAAACTAAGCAAATGTTGAATAACAGTTAATCTTGTGTATTTGATTCACAATATGCAGACAATCTCAAATAAAGTGTGAATCCACACAAAATTGCCAGATATTTGGAACCAAGGTTCATCCAGATGCATCAAATAGGATCACAGAACGCAAGCACACCTGCACTAGCAGTAATCTGGAAGTTTGAACAATCCACTCGTAATCATATATACAAGTACAAGGTTGCCATCCGCATTACAAAGATTGAACACAAAGGCTTGAACAAATAAATGAAGGATGCTCAAGTCCTCAAGGTCTTTGGCAGAGGAATAATCATACTACACTGTTGCCACTTCACTATATTATTGCTTACCTGGATCAGGTGTAGTCAGGGTGCACAGCAGATGCTAGTGTGAGAGCACAGTGGTTTTTTCATTCCACTGAATGGATACGGTACTTGTCAACACCCCCCATCCACCCAAAATTAAAAAAGGCCTGATGTGATCCGATCAAGAACAAATCTGCTTGTATAGTGCCGCTAGGTGCTGAACACATGTATAACTGATTTACATCATTCCCATCTTATGCAAATGTACCTGTTAGCAGGTTTCTTTGACTAATTGATTTCTATTTTGGTTTCATGGATGTCAGAAAACTATGTGACATTTATGACGGTTGGTATGGGAGCTGTAGACAGAGATTTGGACAAGCTTTCTCTTCACAATGAAAATGGTTTTTTAAAAGAATTTGCTGATACTGATTCAAACATGTTGCCAAAAAAGGAAGACATGCCTAATGCTAGTACATCAGAACCATCAAGCATGGTGGATGATTCAAGAAATTTATCTTCAATTATTGCTGAAATAAAAGAACTAGTAAGATACTGAATGATACTAGATTTCTCTACTAATTTTATCTGGAATCCAAACTGAGTTTGTACTATCGTGCAATGTCAGTGCACAACAGAAAGTTTTGACATGGTTTTCCAAGATCAGCCCCCAGCTTCCATGACTCTAAAGCAAGGAGAGTTCTATGCTCAGGTGACCTTTTCAATTAGCTTCATCTTTTTCTTAGGAGTTACTTAATTTGATAAACATGTAAACTAAAAGTGGTTGATAATCTCTGTTCATTGTTGCCTGTGTTAGGTAGAAATAGCAGGGCAGCTTCTGGGAAAGGGAATTGGTTTGAGCAAAGAGGGGGCTAAACTACAGGTTTGTTATGTTTTCCATATTGGATTTTTGCAAAACTACCCTCCTTAGGAGTTGATTTGTGGTACTGTTAAGTTTCTTTTCTTAACGTCACTGCACCATGATACTTGTAATAATGGCCCTACTGTGTTGTTCTTCAGTAGTCCGTTAAAATAACTTACCTAACCATAGTTGACTTTCAAAAAAAACTGGAAAAACATCCAAATTACCCTTAATCTTTTCTATACTCTCTCTCTTGTAGTAGTTCTCTTGAAATGATACTTAGTTATATAAATTAGGCTTCGCCTAGGCGCCTCTCCTTGTTGCCTAAACAGTAAGACGGTGGGCCACCGCCTTGGTTGTCTTGGACATCTTGATAACCATGGCTTGGGGAAGTCCTTATAGGGCTAGGCCTTAGATACTCATAGTACAGAAGCATGGAAGAGATGGAAGAAGGATGACAGCCATGCAGTCAAGTCTGCTTAGTGCTATATTGCATGTGGAGGGACCTGCTTCTCATTGGCTAGACATGTGGGGTCACTAAGCAGCCAAAGTCAAGGTCCTTGTATGGAGGACCTCACATGAAACACTTTCCAGATGCAACTGGCTACCTTGCTTTTTAGAGGATCTAGACCATTTGTTATTGGGGCATCCACTTGCTCTAGAGATTTGGCAGCAACTTTTTTAGGTACTTTTTTGTGTCTGGTGCCTCCTGAGTGGAGAGGAGAGGCTGATCTTGGGCTGACATATGAAGATGGACCACTAATGGTGATTACATGGTATGATGGCTGATTTTACATGTGAGATCGGAATAATTTTCAAGAGCCAAAGCAAGATCACAGAGAGGGTGTTTAGTTTTATTAAAGAAAAGGATGGGGAGTGGGCTAAGTGTGTATCTTGGAAGATTTTCAATCTTCCATCTTGGGATGCTCAGAACATGGGCACACTATCTTGGTATGACTTACATTTTGTATAGGGGATTTTGAGAGTATATATATATATATCTCTTACACTTCTACCATAGAGGATTTTGAGAGTATATGTGTAGTGACCTAGTCTCAAGCCGTGCAGGAGGGGGCTATCTATGGGAAAGAACTACCCAGATGCAGGGTTAAGACGTACCAAAGTGGAGCCACCGCGGAGTGGAGCTACCACTGTGGATAGGGGCTGGGGCGGAATGAACCAGATTAGTCTCATTTTGGAAAATGGGAGAAGTTATTGGGCTATATAAGCCCCATATTCATAACTTGTGAGGCGCCTTTTTGGGGACAAAACTATGCGGGCTTGGCCCAAAGCGAACAATGCCTCGTAAGGGTTGGATTGGATTGTGACAATATGGACCTTACATTTGTATGTTCCCTTATACCATCCACATTCACAGAGTTGTGTTACTGTGGATTACAATTGGTTATAGTTGTCTATTCTTTTGTCACTTGGGAGGATGCTGTTATTCTCTATTATTCGGCGATCTAGTTAAAGAATAAAAATGCTTCCAAATGAGGTGATTGACACTGCCAACTCATCCTCTGTCCAGTTCTGTGTCTCCCTTTTATTTTAATTTTTCTTCTGAGTGATTAGCCTGAAGGGAATTGTGGGAGCATGAATGAAAGTTGGAGATAAATGAGTGCAACCGGCTTAGTGAGCCAGTTCCTATGATTGTAGCTGTTAGCACATTGTGTGACCTGCTGATTTGTCAGTGATGGTATTGTTGATGTCGTACCATTTGTTTGATTGTCATCGACAATTATTATTATATATTTATCGAGGGACATCATGAGGCCCTGGTCATGTCTGTGCAATTTGTTTACTTGTCTGGCACTTTCGTGTGCATTTCGAGGATCTATCTGCTGGATAGTTCAGTTATATTCTGCCTTTGTAATCTACTCGCTTTTCCTATGCTCTTTTCATGGCATCTCCAGTTCCATGTGACATCCCCAAGATGGTCATTCGGCTTGTGGGTGCTTAAAAGTATACTTTGTATGTAGCTCTTAATTGGGTGAACTTGATGGCTATGCAATTTAGGGTCATGTGGATGGCACCATACCCCCTCCGATGGTCCTTAGTCCTCACCACTTTGGCTGACACCACCACTTTGACTGGCTCCACCTCCAATGAGCACCCCTTTTGGTAGTCTCTTTTGCAGTGTCCATGCAAACATCTTCTCTTGAGCCATGGAAGTTCACTGGTGGTGCAATTCTTGCTTACATTCTGGTTAGTAGATCCTTCTATGTGCCTTGACCTGTGAACTGTTACTGCAGCTTGTGCCTGTTGGCTAATTGTCAGTATATTGAGAGAAATGGAGCTCACAAGTATTAATTGTGCTATGAGAGTGATGCTTATCAGTAGCGTAGGAGGTCTTTACTTATCTTTATTGGTTTTTGGGTTGAGCTTAATGCTATGCGCGGGGGGGTTACTCTGTGCACCTATGGCGTTCTGTGTGATTGCTAATGACTTTTTTTCTTTGCTATGTTTGTCCATCCTAAGTTTGGGTCTCTTTGAGGTTTTAAATACTCCATTGCTCACCTTTGCCTAGCTTAGAGGTCCTTACTGAGTTCATTTGGGACCTATGCGCCAACCTTTGCTCAACTAGTGGCAATCTCAAAGTCTGTGCTCATTGCTTCTGCTCTTCCAAAGCATCCTTCCATGACTCTCCCTTGTGCAGAGTGCTACTAATTTCCCTGGCTCCAATCCAAGGCATTTTAGCATTATCACCACCAACAAGGCCATGTTAAAGGAGTGACTGAAGTTTCTTCATCAGCGAGCTTGTGCTGCCTGCTCCATTACCACCATTGCTGATCCAAAGCCAACACCTCCTAGCTCACCTACAGTGTCACCTACTCCCATGAGGATTCCAGATCTTGCGTCGCTGGTGACTCAGGAGGTGAGCTTGCTAGTTAGATTCTGTAGGTTCATCAGATTCTTTCTGTCAACCAGGTTCTCCTTTACTCTAGTACCTTCTGCTCTATTTGCTTCCTCATCTCCTATTGCCTCCATTTGGGCTTTACATTCTGGGCTTCACACCATGACATCAGATGACTCTGTACTCTTCGTGATTGCGTACCTCTGTTTCCCGTTACTTCCAAATTATACTGTTGATAGCGCTTTGCTTCATGTCTGTTAATGTAGCTCTATTATCCCCCAAACTAATATGCTTGCCTTATTACATTTAACTCAGCTTTTCATGAACTTAGCTTCTTTTAGTTGCCTTACTGATTTTTTTGAAGTTAAAAGTGGACTGCATCACCAATTTTATTGCTAAACGGGGATTCAGGAAAGAGGAGAGATTCTGCTTCTATTAAAGCAAAGTAACTAAAAGGAAGCTAACTTCTTAAACCACTCTTCTGCAGACAAATGACGCATGTGTTTACTCCACACAAATATAAGAGAGTACTCTAGAGCAGATGTTTTTTAGATAGAGCCAACTTCCCCTGGAAAGGACATCATTGTGCTCCTTCCAAATGCTCCAACAGATGGCATGAGGAACAATAAAAATGATCTTCCTGGCTTTATTTTGAGTTCGTGTCTTCAGGCTTTGAAAATAAACCCATAGTTTCTCCAAAGTAGGAAAGTCACATTGAAATTGAAGCACCCTTCCAAAGGTCTGCCACACCTCCTGGCTTGCAGCACATTGAATGATCAAATGCTCAATGCTCTCCTACCCATCTGAACAAAGCACACAGACAGGTTCACTCTCCGAGTCCCATTTTCTTCTGTATATTCTAGTGGCAATCCTTTTCTCAAATAATAACCACATAAAAACCTTGATCTTCACAAGTGCGTTAACCTCCATATGTCTTTGTACTTTGGACAGTGAGCAGAATGATGACTGTCAATGTAATTATACCAATTCTTCACTGAGAACTCTTTTCTCCCTTTGTCCCATAGTAGAACATCCTGTGATTGAGAAATAGACTGCGTTGAGTACTTGAAGAACTGGCATGGATTCCCTCTCATCTTTAAGACCTCTTTGCAAATTAAGAGACCATTGAGTGATGCCTTCCTGAGAAAGTTGCCTCACTAATTTTTATTTATACTATTCCATTCATTGCTTACTTTTGTTTCATGCAGGGCCCGTGTGTAGGATAAAGGATTGGGACCAATCATAGGGCAGGTGGATTGTACCATCATGAGCATCTGCATCTTCTACCTTGACCCATTCTGCCTTCTTCTTTATGTGGTATTGTCTTCTCCATCATGGACATGTGGCATAGAACACTTGAGCATTTGCCTGTGTCCCATCTTAGGCCTACATTATAGTTTGGACTCCTATGACCAGGTCCTTACTTAAGTCACTTATGGGCTACAGATAGGCAAAATGCTTTGTCCTTATTTTTCCTTACTACTCAAAAGTTTGTCTTTATTGCACCTTTTGATCTTATCTATTGAGATGTTTGGGGTCTAACTCTTTTACCTTCTATGCCAAGTTTTCATTATTAGATTAGCTTCACTGACTTTTCTAGGTTCAATTGTGTCTTTAATGTGCACTGGTTTTGAGATTTCGCATCTTGTGCTAGTTCTTTCCCATAATTGACACCCAATTTAGTGTAGTCGTAAGTCCTATGATCTGATTGTAAATTCTGTTCCTCTAGATCTATGAACTCTTTCTGCTCATGGCACTCCCCCTTAGTAACCATGTATTCACACGCATTAGCAAAATGGTGTTGTTGAGAGCAAGAATTGTCAAATTTTTAAACTTGTGCATGCTTTCCACATTTTTCGCTCCTCATAGAGCAAACCTGTTCTCACGTCTTACCAACATCTCTCCTCCATCCGTTCTTTTGCGATATTCTCCTTTTAAGTGCCTCTACTCCACTGTCTAGATTATTTTATTCTTTGCAAATTCGCATGTGCTTGCTTTTTGTTTCTCCCACCCCATGAAAGAACTAAGATTTTCCCATTGAGCTCCAAATGTTTTCTTCTTGGATATAGTTTTGACCATAAAGGCTGTCTGTAGTGACCTAGTTGCGAGCTGTGTAGGAGGAGAGGGGTACCTCTATGAAGAAGGCTACCAGGCCATGGCGTGTTAGTGTGGAGTACCATTGTGTATGGGGGTTAGGGCAGGAATGAACCAGATTAGTCCAATATCAAACAAGAAAAGTTAATGGTACTACTAAACATGCTTGTGCAAATGCACATTAAAGTAAAATTATATTAAGAACAATGAATATTTACATAAAAATCGTTATAAGAAAATATCATAGCATCAGTAAGAAGCAACATATGGTTGTTTCCAATGTCAACATGGATTTCTTTTTGAATTTTTTAGTTTTCATCTTCTGTAATCTATCATGTCAAAGGATTAGCTCTTATAATCTTGTAACTCCACACAGTTTCATGCTATTTCACAAATAAAATACCTCAGAAGTTTAGGATTAAGTTAGTAAACAGTACCCAAAAATATGTTTATTGTGACGACCCGGGATCCGAGTACCGGAAAGGAACCGGCGGGACTCGAACCTCGGCCCGCCTCCCACGAGCCCGAAGACTCGGAAGGGATAAAAGGATAGGTGTGGTGTACATAGAAAGACACCACTGACTTCCTCCAGCAACTCCCGCATGAGTCTCGTGCTATATAATTGCCTCTCATCTTCCACTAGGAAAACGATGGTATTATCAACATACTGTAAGTGGGTGATATGAACACCGTGTTCTCCAACTTGAAATCCTTTGATCAGCCCAGTTGCTTCTACTCTCAACCACATCCTACTCAGAGTGTGTGCAACCATAACAAAAACTAGAGGGGACCTCGGTTCTCCCTACTGAAGACCCCTTCCACTATGAAAAAAATTGATTAAGATTGTAGATCTAGCAGACGTGACACAAGTCTGAATCCATCCAATCCACTCTTCATTAAAACCCATTTTCCTGAGCACCGCAAATAGACAATTCCAATTGACACTGCCATAGACTTTCTCAAAATCCAATTTGAGCACCACTCCTCTCTTATTCTGAGTTTTCATGGCATGCAAAAATTCATGAGCTATCAAGAAGTTCTCATGTATATGGCGGTCTCTGATAAAAGTCCTTTGAAAGTCACTAACCATTTTGTCAATTACAGTGTCAAGTCTCATGGCTAAAAGTTTGGAGAAGATTTTTTATGTTCCATTCAAAAGGCTAGTAAGTCTGAAATCTTGAAGGCTCTGTGCGCCTTATTTTTTAGGAACGAGGACTAAGATAGTCTTGTTAATGCCCCCCAGATGCACCCTTCCCTCTTGAAACTCCCAGAAGATGAGATCTACCTTGATAATATCCCAACACTTCTAAAAGAAGGCCACGGGGAAGCCGTCAAGCCCAAGTGCTTTGTCTTTATTTTTTTGATAGGTAAGTGTTTTTTTTCTATAGGGGAGGGAAAAGGCAGGAATCGAACGCCTGCCCTCCTGTGACAGTGACGCAGGTGGGGTGTCCACTACGCCACTGGCGCAAGACCCGACACGTTTTGTCACCCGCAAGGGACAAGACAAGCTTTTTAACATCCCCCGAGAATGGGTAAGATAGAGTTTCTCTTTCCTCAGAAGAAATACATGGGAGAAGATCATCAGCTATGAGAGGCCTAGCCATTTCTTCCTCGACGAAAAGGTGTGCGAAAAAATCTCTTGCCTGACTTATCATATCCTCATCTCTAGAAAGCACTTGGTCGTCAACCTTGATGCATCTGATAAAGTTCACCCTTCTTCTTCCCGATGCTATTCGTTGAAAGTAAGTAGTATTCTTGTCACCTTCTTTGAACTATTTCTCTCTAGATTTCTACTTCCAATAGATCTCCTCTCTCATAAGGATCTCCTCAAACTCTGCCCCGAGTATGTCCCTAAGCAATCTATCTAGTTCATCCAAAAGCCCCGCCCCCTTTAAGGGGTCTAAACACTCCAACTGATCTACAATCCTTTCTTTAGCAGCTTTGCCAAGTAACACCATGGTTACACCCCAGTTCTTCAACACGTGCCACATGTTTCAAGTTCCACACAATGTAGCCATGGCGGACTGTTCTTGCCTTGGAACATTTCATGCATGTCTAAATCAGCCTCTTTGAACTAATATCGTTCCAGTTTGAAAATAGGCTTCCCCTGAAACCTGCAAAAGTCTTCAACAAGATGGGCTTATGGTCAGACACAGATCTTGCCAAGCAATACGATTGCATATGGGGAAAGTGGTCCTCCCAATCGATCTAAAATCTATCCAACCGAGAACATAAAGGGTCAGCCCTCATATTGGATCACATGAATTGAGCATTGAACATCTTGATATCAATCACGACAGCATTAGTAATAAAGACGAGGAAACCCTTCATTTCCCCCGTCTAAGGGTTATCACCTGTCTGTTCCTAAGTAATAGCAACTGCGTTGAAATCACCTCCCACAAACCATGGTCGGCCCTGAAGATTGATGGCAGCAAAGTAGATCCTCCCACAAGAGTCCCTTTCCTTCTCTACTTTGTGGTCCATAGACTCTAGAGAAGTCCCATGAAAGGCCAGCCTTGACATTTCAAAAGTGGAGAGAGAGAGCCCCACTACCAACCTGGATGTCTTCCACCACTTCCTCTACCTCAAATTGATTCTAAGAATCATAATGTCTCCTGACCTCTCCTGAGCTGGAGAGGCCACGCCCTTCGACAATTGTTTACACGCGAAAAATGTGGACACGATGATGATGAATAAAAATTTGGCGGAGAGTTTCGAGTATCATCATCATGTTTATTCACATTTATTTACTTCACATTTTAAGTTTATCAGACGATTTAGGAATCATGTACTGAACTTTTCTCTACCAATCGGAGTCGATGTTAATTTACATCAAAACAAGTCTGAACATCTTTAATTATCTGTCAAAGAACGCCTTTTGCCTCTATCTGTTGGGACATGATCTTAATAATCCCCTATTACAGGTACATACTCATGCGGGTAAATTTGAAGACTTTACTTCTTTGAGCATATGCAATTTAAGTTACAATCGGTCTTTCGAGACCTTTACATTTGTGTTCAATCACATATGATTTTGCATTCTATTATGTTTTTCCATTTTTTCTGATTTTTAACACTTTTCTCTAATTTTTAAACCTATATATAAATGTATAATTTTTTAACATTTTTGTACTGCTACCGGTACCAACCCTGCCCGATACCGGTACCAACCCTACCCGATATCGGTTTCAGTACTGAGTTTGAAAACCTTGCTCAAGGCCAACCCGTCCACACCTCCCACAAGTAGGAACAACCTACGAACAGGTGGTCTAATGTTTCATCCTCTTGACCGCACAAGCAACAAATTGACTGTATACTCAAGACGAACAAAAGCAACCGGTCTCAAGTGGGTAATCTCTCGTGGGAAATCCTCCAAGTGAGGACCTTCACCTTTAGTGGACTCCACGGCCTCCAGATCTACGGGGCGAGGTTGTGGCGCACCCCTCCGTCCGAGATGATGGCGTACGTAGACCGAACCGAGAATGTCCCCTCCCTACCCCACCTCCATGTCCACGCATCCTCCCTGGGGAAGTGCGAGACAAAGTAGTAGAGGAGGAGTGAGAGGCCCAAGTGCTGCTCCATCTTTGCGTTCCTGAGATCCCTTCTGAAAGTCGGTGCCCAGGTGCCCCCTGAAAATTGGGGGTCAAACGCCTAGTCAACTGACCCCAAGGGGTCAGTAGAGATGGCAAAGAGTCTAGGAAAAGATAACTCCAAAGGGAAATTACCGCACCATCTGTCCTTCCAGAAAAGACATCGATTGCCTTTCCCTAGACGGACCCGAACGCCGGAGGAGATGACATCTCCGCAAGTCAAAATGCCACGCCAAATAGGATAAGGCTGGGACAGGACTGTTGTGTCCAAACCCCAAATCCTCCTCTTGCCTTAGTACCTCTGCCTGATCAGATGCACCCAAAGACCTCCATCCCCTACCCCCAATCTTCACAACCACTTGCACAAGAGAGCCAGATTAAAGTCTGCAACATCCTTTATCCCTAGACCTCCGTTACTTACTAGCAGCCACCCTCCACCTGATGTCATGCCAACTCTTACATCTCCCAAAGAGCGCATATCGGTTATTAATTAAATCCAAAATGCATGACTATAGGTTGAAGTTGTTCATTGTGCACATAAAGGGTACTGATGTTGCTCAGCCTAGGTAATGGTTCATCAATGCCAACGGTTAAATGATAAATGATTGTTTTATTATTTATTTTGCTAACATCATAACTTAAATTTTATTGCTGATTAGTGGGTATCATGGGAAAGACTGAGGCTATGAGGATTCGGCATACATGTATTAGTCAAAAAGATGTCTGCATCAAGATGCAAGAGAAATTGGAGCACATTCAGTTTGATTCACAAAAATCAGATAAATAGACTGAGGTCATCATGGTTGGAGCAATTAAGCTTCCAACTATAACCTAAAATAAAGTTGAAGAACCTTAGATGGATTTAGGAGCAACAAAGAGAAGAAAGTTGGGTCAAAGCCTAAGTAATCAGACAAGATACTAGAGAAGAAGCATCAACAAAAGAGTCCGTTGACTTGATGTGATCCCTATATAGAAAACCTACTCCATACAAAGGACAGCTTTGGGTCCACTGAAATTGACCCAAATGATCATCAACGTGCTGAAGGAGGGTTAAATGATGCTCCGTTCTCTGAAGAATTCCAGCTCCCACCTCCCATAGGTCAAAAGATGAAGAAGCTAACATCTAAGTTAAAAAAAAGATGCTAAAATTAAGAAAATAACACATCCTAGGATATTGCAGATCTCAGCACCATACAAAAGAAGCAAGTCATGATAGAACTCAGTGAGAACATCATCTATCAAATGGACCTTAGTTGATCCACTCTGATCAGTAGCAGCAATGATCCAAATGGAATTCAAGACTGTGCACTTGTTTAACACTTCCTCCATAAAGGAGCAGTGGTTCACCCATGCAATGCAGGATGAAGACTATGGCAGTAAACTTATAAAAGAGACTTCAAGAATGATGGCAGAAAAAGGCAAAGGGAAGCAACAAAGTGTCTACCCAGAAGGAAGCACCACAGCAGCTTTGGCAATACCATGCTCAATCCAATCCCTGAATCCGGCCAAAATTGGATGCATGATCCCATTTCGATCATAGTGAGAAAATGAGTCAAAGAACTTACACCCTATCCTAGTAGGTGCTCCGACTTGTCCTGTCCATCCCAACCTTTTTTTCTTTTGGCAAAAGTTGTGGTTTGCACCACCAATTTCATTGCACGAGGTAGCACAACCAGTAGGTGTAGAGGAGAGGCTCTTCCACAACCTTAAAAAGAGTGGTACAAGTCAACTATGGTGTCATCCCAACCTGTCCGGCTGTCCCAATCCATCCTAGGCTGGGATATAGCCTGGCCTAGCTATTGCTACATTCTGCTTTTTGGTATTTTGTGCCATGAATCATGGGGCCTACTGACCAGATTTATCATAAAAGGTGTTAAATAACATATCATATGAAAAGAAAAGAAAAATAAAAACTAAAAACAGTACCACAAATAGAATAGAAACATAAAATATGTACGGTGAACTTCCGTTGGAAGATTGCGATATTAAACCATTAAAGTAAGAATTACATGGTCAGTAAAGAAGGAACAAAAGATGGAGAAAACATATGCATGGCACATCTTGAGAGGATTGAGGTCAAACAATCGGGGAAATATGAGAAGATAATGGATTGCAGAGTACCCGTCGCATGATTTATGCATAGCTCAAGACAACAATTTGAATCAGCCTAGCAAATATGTAATTGTTTCTGGGTCTGTATCAGATCAAAAACTGGAGCTTTAAATTTTCTGAAATGCAAACCTATGCCTTCCTATCAAAACAGTCACTGTCAAAGTAGCTTCTTCACAGAAAGGAAAAACATCACCTATCAGAAGAACATATTCCCAAGACAAAGTGATTAGTCACTAAAAATTGCAAAATAGTTGGATCTGGACCAGGTCTAGAGATAATGACAACCAATCAAACAGAACATATATTCGATCCATGAGTCAACATATGGATGAGGTCATGGCTGTATCCAGGCAGATATAGTATAGTTCAGGCCATGAGTGGGACTGTCATCCTGGTTTGCATAGAACATCCTTAATCCAATGAGGTTTCGGTACAACGTTGAGCCATTTAGAAACACCTGAAGATGTAGGACGACCCCAAATTCTGTCTATAAAAGCATGCACACAATATATCTTTTTAAGCAAGCAATTTACCATCTGCAAGTCCACTGTCAGTGTCATTCAGCTATGCTATCGAAAGAATGTTCAACCATCAATAATGCAGTTCTGTGTTTCCCACCCAGGTACAGCAATCTTTGAGAATGGAATCCCATGGGATTATAATCTACTACAAGGACGTAGGTCTATATGATGTGTCAAAACTGGTTTATTTAAAGGAAGAAACACATGATGGCTTGTGTGATGTTGGACACTCGATGTAAGCATTATATGAGTTGCCTTTTCTATTTTTAACCCTTGAACTGCCTATTCTTGTAAGGACCAATCTACTAATTAACATAACAGGTGTTGAAATAAGTGTGAGACAAGTGGATTAAAAGACAAACAAGGAAGGCGGATGTGGGGCCTACATGTGGTGCAGTGAATAACAGATGATAGCATCATCACATGGCACATTGTCTCAATCCCCAATACTACTTCGGCCATCTGGGCTGCCTATTTCAGCTTGAAGGCAATGGCATGGAAAGCCTAGAAGCTTCAGATAAACCCATTTCTCATGACATTGCCCCACATGCAGGGGTGTGTATTGGCCTAAGCCTCCTACTCTTAAGTGTTGCTTACAGCCTACCATTCATTATCAGTGAAAACAGACTGATGTCAAACCTTCTCCTGGTCCAAAATATACAAATGGTCAAAACCCAACACCACTGACACAGTAAAAGCATATGCCAATTGACTTTGTGATATGCTTTCTCCAATCCACCACCAACAATACCCAACCACTTGGCCCCTTCCAATGTGCTTATGAGAATAAACACATTCTTTTCCATGTGAAAGTTGTCCTAAATCAGCCTTCATTTGTATCCTTTCTAATGGTTCCTTCATTGGGATTGCACTATTAATGTCTTACAATCCAGTGAATGTAGGACTTGCCCTCTTGCAATTCCTTCACCACCACCATGGAGTGACACTTACAATGTCCCAACACTTTTGGCACCCCAGATGATGTCCCAACCCTTTAGATAGATACAGAGAAGGAAGCCACCTTGGCGATGCACCTTTTCTCTTCAAAGAATGTGTATAGCTGTGATAACCTTCTTCTAAATGATAGAGCTGGAAATCTTGAAGCATTCACTAGCTGTAAGGGAGGGAAAATCTTCAGCTACGTCATTGGCGTCTCAATGTCCTGGTCAATAGACAGGTGAGCATGGTGGTCAATCACCAGGGCTCTCCACATCTCTCTGCTGCAATACCACTCTCTCTTCATCCCTAACCATCGTTACCCCTCTTTCTTCCACTGACCATCCTGTAAGAGAACACAGATCCAATCTCTCCCACCACTGATATGTTCTCATTGATTCCATTTTCCCATCTTTATTATTCTTTCAGATAAGAAGAGTAACATAGCAAACACATACTGACATGAAGATCCTCCTAGAGAAGAGCTTGCACTCCACACAATAAGTGTAAAAGCAAGTACAGTTATAGGATTATCTTAAGTTGAGAACTCTGATTCCTAGCAAGAAAATTTATGGTTCAGCTTATTGGCATCAGACAGGAGAAGGTAAACAGGCTAGCCATTCACTGTCTTGCAGATGGCTCCTATATTTAATCCAGGAAGTAATAGTATGGAGTCATGGATAGCTGTTGAGCCAATAGGAAATAGTAGATTCCCCAATCTTAAGGTACTTTTCTAGAATGCACCGACTTATTCTTCATTTCATAACTCCTATCACCACAATTCTGATGGGAGAGGACGAGGTAGGCTCTATATAAGGTCAATGTAGCATAACTTCCTGAACTCATATGCTACTCAGATGTATAGACCTTATCCTTGGTGTTGTCCCCTAGATGAACGATTGGACAAGAAGGGGCGTTGAATTGTCCCCTTAGAGCGCAATGGTAGATTTAAAATTTTAGCATAGCGGAATAAGAGTTAACTACCAACAAGATATCAACAGATGATATTAACAAGCTAGTTCTCTCAACCTCTCCATTCTCACACAATCAAGATGATAAAGATAATCAATCAAACCACAAGCACACAAATGCGAGAGAGATTTTTAGGTGGTTCGGGACCACGACGGGCTCCCTACGTCCACCCCTCACCGAATTGGTAAGGATCCACTCGCTTCAAATGAAGCACATTGAGTTTTTTTTGCTCTAAACACACGGAGACGTAGTCTCTTACACGATCCACGAAGGTTCAAGCACACACAAACAAGCCGCAACACCTGCGGCACAAAATCACCACAACCGTTCGTAGACGGTCGACACACTAACAGAGTCCAAGTTTGAAAAATAAGGATATGATCAATACACCCTCATAGACCAATAGTAAATGACCAAAATAGATGCAAACAAGATGTAGAAATAAATCCCCATGAGTAGAAAGGGTTGTAGAAGATCTTCTCTAATCCTTGGGTCAGAGGGTAGCCAGATGCCGACGATGAGAACGTCCGTGCATTCCTCTTCTCGATCCGCTCCTTTCTTTCTTCAATCACGAACTCCAGAAATGTATGGAAGTAGATGAAATCCTCAATCTTCCTTTAGCTCCTCTCCTTCTTCCCTTTCTTCTCCTACAAGATAGATAGAAAAATATTAGAACACTTGTATTTCTCCAAAATTTGTAGGATATATATACACCTAAGAGAAAAGTGTGAAAAGACCATAAAACCCTTGTCTGAAGCCTTTACAACAAGCCCCAAGAAATGTATAATAACCCTATGGGCAAGGGGGTCAAATTTCAACCAAAATGGATCTCAGATAGGTTTCGGACTGAACAAAAATGGGTCACCTGCCGGGTTCGGTCGACCAGACGAGGTGGTCGGTCGACCTAACTTTTACAGGGCAGGACACCTTCTGTTGCTGGGGATTTTGGTTGACCTAAGGCTGGGGGGCGGTCGACTGAAATTCAGTAAATGCAGATTTTGTTGAAACAAAAGGCTTTAACCCTATATGAAGATATCATGAAGTGTATACAAGAAACCCTGATATGATAAGAGACTTTTAACCATATTAAAACCTATTCAGGTCATCATTTTTGCCAGTCAAAAAATAGGATTCCTTAACCATGTGTTAAACTAACAAGAATGCTCAACATGATACCATGATAAACCAGAGTTGAGGTAAAAACCTCAACCATGTGTGAACCAATACGAACCCCTTTTCACCATGAATGACAATGAGTTTACCTTTGTCAAGACTTGAGAACATGACCCTTACCATGAGTTCTTGAGAAGCAATCATAACATATATCACCCGTTTTCCACCAAGGGTAGTCAAATTTGCAAGTAGATATTCTCCATGGATCTCAATCCCTTGGGACAAGATTCGACTTGCTTCAACAAGGTCACTCCTTTGATTCTGCAAAACAAGTTAATCAAAGTAAGAACCATCTTGGTTAGAATTCTACAATGAACTTTCTCAAAGACAAATACACACATGATTTGTCATCATTGAAACATAGCTATCAAAATCAACTAAGGGATCCAACAATGCCTTAAAGTTCCTATAATGGCTTATTCCCTTGGAATTCTATTGGCTATAAAGTATAGTAGATGTCTAGATATTTACATGACTCAATGCCTGACATTAATGGGGCCCAATTTGATTTTGGGAGGAGCACTCAAAAGTACTTGTGTCCATAAGAGTTATATTGACCACGGTGTGACATTGCACCAGAGTGTATGACTTTCTAGATTTATGACATTCCACAATCTCTCTCATGCTTGAAAAAATACTTGATATGACATGACATGACTTGCGTGGCCCGAAATGAGTATTTACTTGCTTGAATTTCAATAGCCAATATCTCATGACATGACTTGATACAAGTGCTTGATGTCTTCGTTAACTTTGTTTGATACATCTTGAACACTTGCTAGTTCAACCTGTGACTCTTGATATTCCATTCTCAATATCATATTGCAATCTTGCATACATAAGCATGCCACATAATATAAATTGGTTAATTACTTTAAGTAATGTTTGGATTAGAGATATAATTCCTACTGAGCACTCACTCACCTAGTGTTTTCCATTATTTTTAAAGTAACTCCGATAGCGAGACCCAATCGGACGGGGATGACCAAGAGTGATGAGCGTAGAGCTATCCAAGATGTCTACATCAAGTCAAATAAACCAAAGACCTAGGGACATGACTCAAATAAAATGAAAAATATAATGATAAGACTCAAATAAAATATAAAAATTACATGTCATGACTCAAAGAAATGTGAAGAACACGATGGCACGTGCTGACGATCCATCCGAGCTTCGAAAAATGTGGAGGGGGGGGGGGGTAAATGATGCCCCCATCAGATGTGGTTGCCGTAGAAGGTCGTTGCTGATGGGATTTTTTCCATCGCCGAGAGGCTAGCACTTTCAAGGTTCCAACGCCCGGACGTGTTCCTCGAGTAATGCCCGAGTACATAAAATTGTGGAATTCTCACACTAGCTTCTATAGGAATATGAAGGCCAGCTATTGGGATGCGGTAGAACATACTTTCTTGAGTCGTCAGCCTGGACCCGTATTTGATATTGACGAGTCTCATCTAAAGAGACTTTGGCCACAACGCCCTAAGGCGGTGGGTGAATATCTTGAGGCACGGAAGGCCATGAAGAATGAATCTCGGCAACTGTCACTAGCACTGCCAGAGGTAAAAGAGGATGATTTTTTGAAATCTTTGAAGGAGCTGAGCCAAGTAGGCAGTGCCTGACTCGAGCTGTAACAATTCCCTTTTTTGGTGGAAGAGCCAATACCGTCGGTAGCCTCTTGGCGTTAAGAGCAGGATCGACACTATCCTTATCGAGCCTTTGTACGAAGGGAAGATAGGACTGCCACCTATTATCGCCATACTTCTTGGCTGTTTGTTCTATTAAAAATTCATAGTTTGGATCTCAGCACTGCAGCCAAAGCCATTCTGGCCCATACACTATTCATATCTTTCAAGTATGCGGAAGGCTGAGGCCTAGACCATCTGGGCTTATATCATTGTCTTGCTTCCGGAGGGCACCCAGATCTGGCTCAGCTAGCTGATCGGTGTGAGAAGATTGGAGATGTATGTTGGTTAGTCCACGAAGCTGCTTCCTAGGACAAAGAAGTGGCTCTATATTACTGGCCTCTCTCTCCTCTGTACAAGGGGCCAGCAGGTATGTCTTCATGCTTTGTCAAGGTCATGTACTTTTGCATTGCCTTTATGCTTTAGCTCATATCTTCTTCACTTCTTCTTTTTATAGATAGACCTGACGTATGGCAGCAAGGGGATTACCGCATGCTGATTATGTAGGCTTAAAAGCCTTCTTATTTTGATATCCTTGCTCCAGCTCCCACTACTACTCCTCTGCCTCGGGGAAGTCAAAAGAGGAAAGCAGCATCTCCTGTGAAAGTTGTTGTGACACGGGCTAAAAACGCTTATAAGGTTGCAACCAAGTAGGCAGTGTCTACGGCTCTGGCTGTTGAGGAGGCTCTGCGTCAAATACCATCATTTGAACAATTTGCTTCTTCCCAAGCACCATTGGCCGGGGATGAGGGTATTTTTGTGCCATTATTATTATGGTGGCATCTCTCTTCTGATGGGCGTCTTTATGCTTATTTTATATTCTTCCATTTTGTAGCAGCACCAAAAGATGTGTCAGCTCTGACTATTGAGGTGGATGTCAGTGCAACCATGGAGATAGTGGCAGGAGTATCCGTTGGCAGCCCTAAAAGAGAAAATCTCCCTCTCCCCACACCAGCCAGTGAGGTAGTAGGTAAATCGAGGAAAATTGCCTCTAATGTTTCATATTCCAGAGTTTCATGACTCTTTTATCTTATCATGCATCTCATGACTTGCCTTAAGGCTTCCCGCAATTTTGCCTAAGACGAGGGTCTCATCTTCAGGACCTTCTTCATCATCAAGAGGGCGCCGCTCATCATCTAAAAAGGTGGTGACCCCACTACAACGCCTAGCCACACGCTCAACTGTCTGTCGAGAGGCAGAAGTAGTGGGTGAGCCATGTATTGAAGTGTAGAGCTCTTCTGAGAGTTATTCATCCCTGTCCGAAGAACAGGTGTTCTATGGTGGCTCTGATGATGAGGGAGCTACCGATGACGATGGAGGTGGGACCTCGACTTCTTGTCCCTTAATAGAGGGGTCATCTGTATTAAACCCCCCATGACTTATCATCAGAACTCCTGAAGAGACTCTGCCAAAAGTGGCTATGAAAACTAGTGTAGTGGAATATCTGACTTCCTTCGTATCTGAGTCATTGATGGAAGAACCACCTGTTCAGACACCCCGTGAGTTGTTGACTCCTGAATCTGCAGCAGTTAAAGTAAGTCTTCTGCTTTTGGTGCTCCTTTATTTTTATTCTTCAGTCCTTCGGGTTGTCTAACATTCTTTTACCCATTTCCACTTCTTTCATTCAGATGCCAGTCACCCTAAGCCAAGCCATAGCTCCTGTTATCAATAGTGTTCCCCCAGCTGAAGCACTACGTCCTTCGTCTATCATGCCTTCGACCTCCGAAGAAGTTGTACCTGTTGTGTCCCCTAGGGCACAAGTATACTATATGTTGTTTAGTTTTGATGCTAGCAAAGATCGCAAGCAGTTAAATTTCTTCAAACAAGAAGTCACTCAGACACATAGGTTACAAACACACAAGCAAAGAGGTTATAATGCCTTAAACGCCCACTTTTAGAGTTCTGTCAGATTAAAGGTGTTTTAAACAAAGGTGCACAGTGAGGTTTTAACACAGTGAAAGCCAAGTTTCAGTTTTGAGTATGCCACCGGGTAGCCTATGCTTTCACTCTCTCAACCGTGATTAGGCCAACTAAATACCTGGGTACTTCAAGGTACAACCTGCCTAGCTTCGGTGAGGGAATCCACGGGTGTGAGGACTTATAGAGATCTTGGACAAAGAAATTCCAATCCAATGAGACGGAATGCTCAATTGGAGGGTCTTTCTAGGTCCAAAAAGGGGTGATGGATCCTGATAGTGTAGAGGGAGGAGGTCCCTCGGCCAGATGCAGTAATGATGTAGCAGGTATAAGATGCAGCAGGTATAATCACATAACAGAGATCAATAGCAATAGGACAGAGTAGAAAAGAAATGGTGTTCAGATGATCAGACGCGTAATTAAACAGCGTCCAATGGGTCGGACGCTTAAACAGAAGTCAAAAATAATAATAAGCCAACGAAATGGCATCTTAGTAAAGAGACGCATATACCCAAAGTAAAAAACAAACAACGTCCTCGTGAGCAGACGCAGATTCTAGAAATTTAGAAGGAGGTAAATGAGAAATAGCGACTCTCAGAAGAGACGCTGATCAGTGTGAGCGTCGGGTATGTTGGACGCCAATTCTCAAATAGTCACTAAAAAAACACGATCAGTAAAACTGAGCAGCGACTCACAGATCAACCATCAGTGGGGTATGCACGTGGTGCACAAAGGAGATAAGGGAATGCCGCGTGGGGCAAATAGGGAGTGGCACACGTGGGTGCCTACAGGAAGGGTAATCAAAAGAAAGAGACAATAGTGGTCCCACCGTGATCGCCAATGTGAGCTCATCACTTGGGAATGTGGTGAAAGTGAAGTTTAAAATGTGCTATGTAACATAAAAATAAGAGGAAAGGAGCACGTGGTGCTCTAATGGAACCGTGATCGCCAGAGGATAAATCCTCAAATAAAGAAAGAAAAGGACCGCGTGAAGTACCTGTGATGGGAGATAAGATGAGGGTTCCACCTCCTCTTTCATCTAGCCGGCTAGCAAAAGAGGGTCTCCTCCTTTTGATTACCCTAAAAACCAAACACGAACCAGGAAAAATAAAGCACCGGATTAGTTTTAGGCAGTGTAGTATCAACTCTATATGAAAATAAAGACTTGCATGAGGGAACCGAACACACCTTAAGTGTTTTAAACCCCTTAAATGTTAAGGGTGGGAAATATGCATGCCGTGATATGTGCAGTGATCTAGCAAGGCTAGATATGAGTGTGCAGTGATAGAATGATGCTGGATGCAGAGCTTAGATGATAAAAGAAATGAGAGGAAGAAAACGGAGGGATGCCCTACACTGGACGATGCTGCCGAGAGGAGGAACAGCTTCGATTAGCAGGAAAACAGAAGCTCTATTCTGAACTCAGTTATTGATCCCTTTGTCCTCTCACGCGAGTTCCAAAAGAGCCGGGATTTATAGGGGAAGAATCCTACCTTAGTAAGGACTCTAACCAAGGTAAGGATGAGCCTCCCCAATAACCGGCAGGATCAACAACGGGCAACGAACAACCAGGGAAGGAGATCTGATCGCAACAGAAAATGGAAGGAAAATTGGCGTCCAACATACATGCCGGTAATTGAATCGGTGTCTGCCACTACACACGCTCATTCTTGGGACTAATTTAGTAATTCTAGACTTCCCATAAGAATTGGCGTCTCCCATAGCAGTCACTAATTAAATAGCGTCCATACACGTGGTCGCTCATTCTTTAATCAAAATATAGCAGATCTTATCCATTAAAAGGAATTAGCGTCTACTATGGAAGTTGTCATTTCTTGAAAATCAATATTAAATGGAAAAATATCCCAAGAATAAACGTCTATAATGGAAGTCCCCAATACAAATTAGTGGCTTATATATTGGACGTAATTTCTAGAAATATTCCAAGAAAAAGAAAGACCCTCTTATTTTGCTCAAAATGAAATCCACTTTGGGGCATTACATTGTGGCATGAGATTTACTAATCCTAGTGTCAATTTAGCGTGTCTACAGCTACCCCGCCTTGACATCTACTTTGCAAGGGTGTGAGACGGAATGAAGTGTAGTGGAAATGAGAATGGAGATGTGAGTGTAACGAAGCGGAATGAAGTGAGAACAAACTGACAAGTAGATGTCAAGGTGTGATGTGACACGCTTATGACACTAACTATTAGAGACCTTTCCACAACTCTGAATGAAACAATCTTGGATGATTTCAAGAAAGAAATCGTTGCTCGAATGATAACTAAGCTAAGGAAAACATGCACGTGGTGCACAAATCAAAGGTGTTCGGATTTGTTCCGATGTAAATTAACATCGATTTCTGTCAGTGGGGAATGGTCCAGTACACGAACCTTAAATCGTCTGATAAATCACACGTGCAAAAATTACAATATGGATGCTAATTAGCCAAAACATATGCATATTCATCCAACACATTGTATTTTTTTTAAATTTTTTTTGCTTGTGAAACAGACTGGCACTCTGGTGGGACTTTTTCTACCTTTCATCTCTCTGCCAAAAGATCCTTAAATGCCTTTGTGAAGGTGCTCATTTCCCTCGTTTGCCTTTGCAGGAGGGAGTAGCAAGGCTTTCGGCTTCGCCGCTAATTTCGAAGGAAACTGATCTTCTTCAATCCTCAATGGCTGCCGTGATGTACGGATCGCTTGTCGTCGCCGCTCATGCCAGATGTGGCTATCTCACAACTCCAATTGCTTTTGGGGATTTTCCCTTAGTCGTGAGCTCTCCTTTCTTCCTAAGGGTCGTCCTGCTCCACAAGAAGAGTCGGCCGCTCTGGCCGGTGCTATGTCAACTAGGGGCATTAAGCCCTGCCTCCTACAAGGCCCAGTTTTCTCGGTCAACACAATATCTCACAACTCTATCCTTTTTAAACAGAGGCGTCGTCGGGCCCGCCAAAATAAGAAGCCCGCAGCGGCAATTTCCGCTCCGGCAAGACGGTCCTCGTTGGGATGTTCGGCTCGACAGCGGCGAGTCGATACTCCCACAGGTCAACCATGTCTCAACCATCCCAACCTCCAACTGTTTTGTGCTCGTCCGTAAGGTGCGCAAGGACAAACCCGATTTCAAAAAGGGATCCAAGATCAACTATAGGGGCAACATAACCAAGGAGCGCCCTCAGAAGATGAAACAGATGTGAGTCACCAAACAGGAGGCCCGCGCCCTCAAACGAGCTTGAGCAAGTAAGCCCGATCAAGCTTAGGAACGACAGGGAGACCCTTCTTCGTCATATCGGGATATCAAGCTTTCGTGCCCTCAGGGACAAAAAGGAAAAGGAGTCTATCGCAAGCCCTATCTTAGTCAAGCCTTGGCACTAGTCCGAGCAAGACAAATTACATATGTCGAGGCCTTGACAATACGCATCTCAGTCTTTGACGGGCTGGGGGCACCAGTCCCTTCGAGGGTACAACCACCCAGAAAGAAGAGGGTGGTTCAAATGTCTAAAATCGGGGGTAGCATGAAGGTCTACACTTGCTACGTTTTCGACCGGGAGCCGATGGAGGCTACTGACATCCCAGCCAACCCCAATCAGTCAGTTGAAAATCCCGCGGTGGAGGTCATGTACCTTAATACTTGCAATGCCACCCGAAGAAGCCTTCAAGCCCAACTTGGTGGCCGGGCAGGGACTTCCAGTCAAGGTCAACATCAGGGACAAATTTAGGAGCAAGTTTTGCACGAGGAGGAAAATTTGTCCCTGGAAGAAAATGACCCTGATGAAGTCATCAACATCCGTGGAGAAGGAGGAGCTCCCATTGGTGGATAGAGCCACTTGAAGTCATCAACATCTTTTGAAAATGACCCTGTTGCACCTTACAATGTAGCTGCTGAAGCAGAGATAGAGCCACTTCGCGCTCCGCCCAACGTCTAGCCTTCTCGGACTTCGGCGGCCAAAGACGTCATCGCTCAACGGCATATGATAGAAAAGATTGTTGAAGATAAATTCGTCAACGTGGCGAGGGTATTGCCACTGTTGATTTATACAATATCCCATACCCAATCCACCATCAATTCAAGAGGGAGCTTCTTGAATTGATGGCGAAGCGGGTATGACACACTATATAAGTTGATAGTGGCGATACCCTTCCCATGTTGGGCAAACTTCGCTTCCATGATCCTTTCGATCGTTTGCCTTTGCACCATCAAGATTTTTGGCATCGACATATTTGATGGCTGAGGGTTGGCCTTCATTTGAGGAGTCCTGAACTCCATTACCACTGGTGCTCCCGTGGCTTTGTCGAAGCATTGACTATAGCTGGCCCACTTTGAGGGGCTTGCTCCCCTACTTATGGTCCGGCTGCAACTTGAGGTTGCAGCTCTATCTCCCGCAATAAATCTTGCAGGATACTCTTTAGTTGCTGGTTTTCACACAATAGCTCTTCCAGTGTGACATCCTAGACCTCATCTTTCGATCTCGTTGTTGCTTACTAGACTTCATTTTCACGAGCACCGCGGTGTTCGCCAAGTGCTTCTCCAGGAATGCCCTGACTTTGTGGGTCCGAGGAGGCCACGATAGCGCGGCCTAGTTGTGCCAGGGTTTGAGTGGCTAGACGAGGCCTCTTCAGGTGCACTAGTAGCTTGTTCAGGTCGTCCGATGGCCCTTTTGGTTATTTGCCGTCGGTGTAGCAGGTGAATACATTGACGGCATCGTTGATTATCTACACCACCCTATTCTTCTTTGGATGCTTCCCTAGATGGGTGGGCGTGCTCGTTCTGTGGATCGGTGTGCTTTGAGATCCAGGGCATAATGATCTTGCTTGTGATCATGGTCTGGCAGTGTTCCTCTAAATTGTGTTTTTGTGAATAGTGTTATCGTGTTATCGTGTTTTGTGTTTTAGGTTGGGCTGGAGTTTTGAGAGCGTTGCTAGCTTTATGGGTTGTTCTTCCCTGTTCCCTGTTGGCTCTTTAAATTTTAAGGATGAAATTTAATAAGGAGGGGAGGTTGTAATACCCTGGATCATTCGGATCGGAATCGGAGAGCTTTTGGAGTGCTTTGTGGGTCCCAGATGATGTTTTACGATCCACTCTGATTTTTCTACTATATAACTTGCTAAACCCCGTAGACAGTGAACCGTTGAGTTTAAAGACTCTGGGATGCAGATGCGTTGTTCTCTTTCTGAGGATCATAGCGGTTATTTTCTATATTTTTTTTTATTTTATGGAATTTTAATAATATTTTTATTTTCCTTTTTCTAACTCTCACCCTCTCTCCTCTCTCATGTCTCTCACTCTCTCCATCAGTTCTCTCTCTCCTCTCTTCCTTTCTCCCCGGGCGTGTAACTGTGGCGGAGGTGGGCGAGGCGGGGATGTTGTGGAGACGACCAGGAGCGTGATGGGGCAAGGATCAGTGCGTTGTGTTGGCATGATCCCATTCTATGGATTTGAAGCATAGGCGGGGTTCATGTGATGATTTTCGACAAGGATTTGCCCTTTTCGGCTCGCGAGATCTTTGGTGGAGGTAGGGGGATGGATACTCTACCTGTTTCCTACATTCCCTAGCGATTTCAAGCAGATTGGCGTGAGTATGAGCGGGTTTTCCATATTTGGGTGAAAATACATGTTTCGGGGGTGTGAGCCAAAATCGTCGTTCCAGGCGATGGTTTCTAGTTTAAATGGTATAATTTGAACACCTGGAATGTCAGGATTTTATTCCCCTAATTTGGTTCCATTTGTGCATGATTTGGGGCCAGTAGGAGGCTGGGTGCCCATGTGAGTCATTTTGGGTTGATTTGTGGAAATCGCCCATCGGATAGCCATTTTGTGGTTTATTTGGTCCCTTCCTGCTTGTGGAAGGTTTATATTGAGTCTGTGGTTGTTTCCCCGTCGTTTGGGAACAATTGGGGTGTGGAACGGGGGTTTTTTTATGTGGATTCGCGAAACCCAGACCAAAACGAAGTAGCGGTCATACCAAAGACCGCCACCTATGAAGGCGGCCCTCTGGAGACCGCTATCTAGGCATTTCATGGTCGATTTCAGGTAGCGATCTTGAGCCCAACTGCAACCTAGTGATGGCGGCCCTCGGGAGATCGCCATTTGAATTTTTTGTCAGTTTAGGTCAGTTCCAGGTAGCAACCTTGCGACTGACCACCTTTTAAAGTGACGGACAGGCAAAGGACCACAACCAGGATGAGTTTGATGCATTTTTCAAGGTAGTTTGGAGATGGCGATCTTGCTAGGACCACCACCTTCAAGTGGCGGCCTCTTGGAAGACCGCCATTTGCTTGTCTTATGTTGGCTTTTGCATTTGGGGTTTCTTGTTAGATGGCTACCGTGGCATGTCCACCACCTTCAAGAGGTGGCCCTCTGAGGACCACCATCAGCAAGAGGCGGCCCTTGCTAGACCACCTCCTGCCTGCCTATCAATGCCCTACAAGTAGCGACCCTACTGAAGACTGCCACTTTGTGGTAGCAACCAGGGGAGGACAGCCACCTGTTCTAGGTGTTGTTTTCACGCCAGTTTAAATTGGGTTGGACCCCTTGGTTAGACCTTGGTCTCGCGGATATCTTGGATGTCTCGTGAGGGCTGTAACTGTGCCATCGGGTGTTCGGAAGTGCTTTAATACCGAGTAGTGTGCTGTGTGGTTTTGAGAATTGTTTTGAGAATCATTGTGGTCTCCGGTCAACTCGGTTATGACCCAATGGTTGGCACATTACCTTGTGAGTGTCTCGACTGTCCCGTGGGGATTGAGACTATGTTTTGGAAAATAGGAGGAATCATCTTACCTCGATTTACGTGTCCATGCAGTTTGACAGTTTTGGTGATCCATCATTTTTTCTGTTTCCTTGTCATGCGGAATTGTGAGCCCGATGAGCAGCCCAGAGGCTGAGGAATTTCAATTAATGAGTGGATTCGGCTATTGTGTGCCACTTCCATGTTGTTTTATCATGATTTGACATAGGGACTAGGCTGATTAGCAACATGTTGCCATGTTGTGCAGCGATCTTGACCCGAGTAATGTGACTCAAGGATCATTATTTCATAATGTCAAGTTGACTGTCCTGAGTCTGGCAGTTGTGTGCTACCTTCTTTTCAGTAGTACGTGCGACAGGTGAGTGCTTAGATTGTCCGCTCTTCAATGTTTTGAGTCTCTATGTCTACCGAGCCTCTACTACTCCTGACCTGACAACACTTCGTATAACGCCCGTCCTCGGAACGCACCGATCACAACGGTACCACTCACGCCTGAGTGAATGACTCAGTTCGCTCACAGTCGAGTTCCACAAGATCTGCCAAAAATTGGGTTGGGAATCGAAAAAACGCGTGAAAAAAGTCGCGGAACACCTCCGGGGCTCCGAAACAGCTCCAGATCGTGCCGATCCGAACACGAAAAATATCTGACATGCACATTCAGACACAACGGAGCCGACGCTCTGAGAAAACAGATCTGAGACCCGAAAATATGGATTCAAAAGGCTTGAGATATTACAGCCCTCCCCCCTTAAAGAAATTTTATTCTCGAAATTGAGAAGAAACCCACGGGGGAAGAAGAGGAAGACTCACGTAAACAGGTACGGGAACTACTGATGCATCTCGTCCTCACACTTCCAAGAAGCCTCACCACTAGAGTGCTGCTGCCACACCACCTTAACCAAGGGGATGACCTTATTCTGTAGGCACTGCTCTTGCCTATCCTCAATGCGGATGAGAAACTCTGGGAGAGAAAGATCTGGAGTTACCTCGGGCTAAACAGAATCCTCAAGCACATGAGACTCATCGGGCATATACTTCTGCAACATCGAGACGTGGAACACGTCATGCACCGAAGCCAACTCAGGGGGTAATTACAACTGATAAGCTACCTCACTGATGTGCTCAACGATGGGAAAGGGGCCAACATAGCGGGGACTCAGCTTCCTACGTCGCCTAAAGCGCATCACCCCCTTCATCGGAGAAACTCTCAAGAACACACAATCACCAAGGACAAAAGTGAGAGGCTACTGCCTACGGTCAGCATAACTCTTCTATCGACTTTGGGCCGCCAACATGTTCTGACGAACCAAGTGGACAACATTCTCACACTGTTGTACCAACTCCAGTCCCGTCAAAACACGCTCACCAACCTCAAACAAATCGAGTGGAGTCTGACACGGACGCCCATACAATGTCTCATAGGGAGCCATCCCTATGCTCGAATGATAGGAGTTGTTGTAGGCAAACTCCACTAATGGTAGGTGGTGAAACCAACTCCCCTGTCACTCCAGACAACACGACCTCAACATGTCCTCCAAAGTCTTGATGGTACTAGCTGACTGACTGTCCGACTGAGGATGATACGTTGAGCTAAAAACTAACTCGGCTCCTAGAGCCCTCTGGAAATTCCTATAGAAACTAGATGTGAAGCGCGGATCTCGATCAGATATGATGGAAATGGGAAATCCATGCAAGAGTACGATCCGCTCCACATACAATCGTGCCAGCTTGGGCACACTCCAGTTGATCGGTAACAATCGAGCCATCTTTGTCAGCTGATCCACGAGCAACCAAATACTATCATGCCCGCTCGGAGTCCTCGGCAACCCCACTACAAAATCAGTGGTCACGTGGTCCCATTTCCATGCGGGAACCTCTAAGGGTTGAAGCACACCTCTAGGTCACTAATGCTCCGCCTTCACCTGCTGATAGGTCAGGCACCTGGCCACAAACTAGGCAACATCTCTCTTCATGCCAGGCCACCAGAACTGCCTTAACAAGTCCCGATACATCTTCGTCGCACTTGGGTGTACAGTGTACCTGCTCTGGTGAGCCTCGCATAACATTGCACGATGAACCTGGTCCTCGGCTGGGACGTACATCCTGCCACGGAGCCTCATAGTACCATCCTCGTCGAGCACCACATCAGCCAAAGCCAAAATTCAGGGCAACTTAGGGTTCGTATGTTGAGCCTCTGTCACCTGACGACGGATAGCAAGGGTGACAGTCAGACTCGCAAGCACCGCTAACCCTAATTCTTGGGGAATCTTGAGCCTGAATGACACTTCGGATACTTGTTCCCAGAACCTCCACTTCCTTAACATCAAGGCACTGATCGCGACCTTCTGACTCAAAGCATCGACAACGACATTCATCCTGCCCGACTGATAAGATAGGGTGAAGTCATAATCCTTCATATACTCCATCCAATGCCTCTGCTTGAGGTTCAGGTCCTTTTGAGTAAATACATACCTCAGACTCTGATGGTCAGTGAACACCTCAAACTTCTCACCGTAAAGATAATGCCTCTAGATCTTCAACACGATGATCACAGCCACCAACTCTGGGTTAGGGGTAGGTTAGTTCTCCTCATGTGGCTTCAGTTGCCGCGAAGCATACGCCACCACTCTACCATACTATATCAACACAGCACCCAATCCGACCCTAGAAGCATCTGTACACACCACGAAACCTCCTAATCCAGAAGGCAAAATCAACACCAGAGCCGAGGTGAGTAATCTCTTCAGCTCCAAGAAGTTACGCTCACACTCATCCGTCTAGACAAAAGGCACATCCTTCCAAGTCAGTCTGGTCACTGGGGCCACAATGTTAGAAAAATCTTGGATAAACCTCTGATAATATCCAGCAAACCCCAAGAAACTCTGGATCTCAGTCACAGACCTCGGCCTCGGACACTGCATTACTGCATCGACCTTGGCGGGGTCCAAGAAAATACCATCACCAGAGATCACGTGCCCCAAAAAGTGCACCTCACAAAGCCAGAACTCGCACTTACTGAGCTTCGCATACAACTGGTGATCTCACAACTTCTGCAGCACCACACACAAATGGTATGCATGCTCCTCAGAAGATCACGAATAAACAAGGATGTCGTCCACAAACATGACCATAAACTAGTCCAAATAGGGGTGGAACAACCTCTGCATCAAGTCCATGAAGGCTGTAGGGGCATTGGTGAACCCAAACGGCATCACCAAGAACTCATAATGCCTGTACCTCGTACTGAACGCAGTCCTCTCCACATCGGAGTCGTGAATCCTCAGTTGATAGTAACTGGACCGCAAATCAACCCTTCAGAATACCCGAGCAGACTGAAGCTGGTAGAACAAATCATCAATCCGTGACAACGGATACTTTTTCTTAATGGTCACTTCATTCAGCTGGCGGTAGTCAATGCACAACTTCAGACTACCATCCTTCTTCTTGACAAAGAGGATAGGCGCACCCTAAGGGGAAAAGCTGGGATGAATGTACCCCTTGGCTAGCAACTCCTGCAATTGCGCCCTCAACTCTCTCAACGCAGCGAGAGCCATACGGTAGGGAGCCTTTGCCAAAGGTCCCGTACTAGGCACAACCTCGATCACGAAGTCGATCTCTAGCTACGGAGGCAACCTAGGAAAATTCTCGAGAAACACATTAGAAAACTCGCACACCACCGGAATGTCCTCCACATTCAGACATGACTGGTCTACTACGACCACAGAAGTGAGAAAACCCTGACAACCAGAATCAAGCAAATGATGAGCTCGAATAGCAGAAATGAGGAAACGAGGAGAGGTAGAACGGATACCTTGGAAGTAGAAGGTCGACCTACGAGGATGCTGAAAGTAGACCCTCTTCATTTCACAATCCACCACCGCTCCATGGGCCTCGAGCCAATCCATGCCTAAAATCATGTCATAGTCCCGAAGCTGCAATGCATACAACCTGCCTGGCAAACTCCACCCTTCGATCCAGACCGGAACCTTCTCGAAGTAAAACGGAGTGACCATGAAGTCACCAGACAGTAACTCTACCATCAAATCACAAGACATCTGGGAGACTCAACACTTCGCGCGAAATCCTCCAAAATGAATGAATGCGACGCACCAGAATCAAACAAAACTCGTGCCGCACAACCCAAAATCATAACAGTACCTTCCACAAGCTACGACGACTCTACCTTTGCCTTGGTCATGTGGGAAACCTGGGCTCGAGCTCTTTGCCTGCCCACACTTGCTGACCATGGTAGTGGCGGATATTGCCCCAGCTGCTGAAACTACTGCTATGGGTACTGCTGCTACTACTGAGGAAACTAGGGTGGCTGACGTGGCCACTGCGGATAGTCACGCGCCATGTGTCTTGGCTGATCACATTTGAAACAGATCACCAGCACCGTACACTGCCTGCCTGGATGCGACTCGCCACAACGGGGACACCTCGCACAAGAACCACCGACTGACCCCTGTTGCTGCAAAGGTGCCAACTGCTGAACACTGCCCGAAGAAGCCTGCCGCTGCTCTCGGCCCTCCTTCTTCTTCTTCTGGAAACCCTTCTTGAAGAACCTCTTGATCTTGGCGCCGAAAGATGCAGAATCCGCCGCTGAAGCCGTCGGAGTCGAAGCTCCCAAACTACCAGAAGGAAGCTGGAATGTGCTCTACTGCTGGGTAGTCGTCTGCTGGCTGCGGCCTGACAAGGACTGCCCATGGCTAATCGGTCCTCGTGTCCTCTGCATATCTAGCTCCAAAGATGCTGCTATACGAGAAGCCGTCTCCAAAGCAGTGGCAGCGTTCGCGATCAAATGGTGCCTCAGCTACTGCCTCAAGCCCTGGATGAACTGCTCGGTCTTCACCGTCTCGTGCTCCATGATATGAGGTGCATAATGACCCAGCGCAACAAATCGGGCCCTGTACTGCAACATGGACATGTCACCCTGTACCAGCTCCAATAACTGACGCATCCTCTACGTGGCAACATACTTTAGGCAGTAAGCAGGCTCGAAAGCACTGACAAAGTCACTCCACAAGATCTGCTCAAGGGGGAGAGACTGAAAAGATGTCTTCCACTCGGAAGCCCACCACTCTCGAGCCACGCCCTGCAACTGGTTTCAAGCCAACATCACCTTGTCCTCTGCAGTACATTGCATGGAACTGCACACCCGCTCCATCTCGTAGAGCCATCTCCAAGCCAAATAAGGGTCTGACTGGCCGTCACAGTAAGGTGGATGGAACTGCATGAAATCCCTCATCGCTCGGCCTGGCCCACCCCTGGTCGACGAGCCCTCACCAGCCTCTCCGCCGAACTGCTACGACATAAGCTAGTACATGACACGAAAAAAATCCTCGGCCCCCGGAACCCTCACAGTATCCGCTACCTCGGTGGCCACTGGTGGCACTCTGCTCTGCTCCTCCAACTCCAATTGAACCTCCTGCTAGATCTCCTGAACCTCTGTCGACTGTCCCTACTGAGAGCGAGTTCTCCACCTCGGTGCCATGCTTGCTCCTGAAGCAAAAGGCAGGAAACACAGAAATGGTAAGGTCAACAGAAACACACGGTACCCGATGCCAGCATCAACTGTACATCATTACTGTGGACAAGTGGACCACTATAATTACTTATGATTCTTGTATAATCCTACAACTTGGCTCTGATACCAGCTGTAACGACCCGAGAATCTGATTACCGGGAAGGCCCGATAACCCGAGACTCGAACCGCCACCCATGTATATATAGAAGAACCAGGTTGAAGGATTTCCCTCCAAGAAAATCTATAGTAAGACTGATTCAAATTTGAAGTGTTTTCCTTGAACTCTGACCTTCTTTCAGTGGTGCTTGGCTAGATCCACCGGGCAAAAGGGAGCAGATGGGAGGGGAATTTTCCCTCCAAAATCTTCTATTCCTTTGAGGCGAGTATTCTGTAAGATGTTGACTTGAGCTGGTATGGCTTCTCAAACCAGTCCTAGGATAGGACGGTGGCAGGCAGAGAGTAGGCCTTTTAAAATCTTATGGTAGAGGGAATGGCTTTGTCTAGTGTATAGAGAAATGCATACCATCTGGCCAGTCCTTTCTCAGGGTAGAAAGGATAGTCTTCTGGTGGAGAGGACTTTTACAGATTTGGTGGCTGACCAAGTTTTCTCCAAGAAGATATTTTGAGCTCCCATTATGTAATGGCAGAAGTTCTGACCTAGGATCCTCTTCCAGACCTCAAAAGAGGTGTTTTTTGAGGTTTGTGCCTGCTATTGATGCTCTCAGTATGGTTTTTGAAGAACACAGATCTGATAGAGTACTTTGAGTTTTCCTTCAATGAGGTCGACCTGTTGAGATAGTGAGGTCAACGTGGCTTTGTAGAATCTTGTCTTCAAAGACTTCTGGAAGGAACCTGAGGTCGACCTCCTGTAAGAGTGAGGTCGACACTGCTTACGCTGGCTGCTTCCAGAGTGCTGGTTGAGGATCATGAGGTCGACACTTCATGATGGTGAGGTCGACGCACCCTGTGATGCTAGCCTGTCTGACTACTGCTAGAGCTGATCAGGTCGATGCAGCATTGCTGTGAGGTCAGAGCAGCTGTGAAGGCGTGTGTGGATGGCTTGCTGAAACTATGCAGGCTTAACAATAAGTCTTGGAAAGCTTCTGGTGCGTCGATGCAACAGTGACATTGTGTCGATGCAGCTTCATGTATCCTTGAGTTGTTGGCGAGCTTGAGCTTCATGGCGTCGACGTAGGACTAAAGGTGCGTCGAAGCATCCTTTGCTGAAATTACCTTACAAGCTATTTGTCATGGGTAACACCTATTTTTCACCCTTATCTATCTATTTGTCACCCATAAGAGCTATTTTTCACCCTTAAGAAGCTATTTGTCACCCTTAATCTTCCATAACCGTTGCCTTTGTCTTTAGTTTTCTTAGCTCAGCTTGATTACATCGATGCAACCAGGCGATGGGGTCGACACAGCTGAAGACCTTGCAATTCTCAGCTAAATTCTCCTGCCTTTTGATTTTCCTTTCTTTTGTGAACCTATTCTTGGTTTCTGTGCATGCCATTAATTTTATCACCTGCCTTGATTCTTGTGTAGATAGTTGTCTCGATTTCTATGCCTTTGCATATTGAGTTCCTTTTTCAACCTTGGTGGGTGCTTGCTACTTTAGATTTATGTAACTTGAATTCAACCTTGCCTTGCTGCTCATCTTCATGAGGCCATTCACATGCCTCTGCTGACTTTGACCTGAACTATAAGAACGTTGACATCATCAAATGCAAAGAAAACTCATCAATGAGTCATAGTCAAACATCATCAAAATAATAAAATCAAGCATGTTCCACACATGCCCAACATTCTCCTCCTTTTTGATGATGGCAACTATGAGTCATTAAGAGTTCATTATGAGTCATCTCTTAAGGAAAAACAATCATGAAATGGACAATGACTCATTAAAACTTGTCCCCCTTTGCCATCAGCATAGAGGGCTTTAGATCAAAGCCAACTTCAAAGACAGAATATGAGCACATGGGGTTATAAAATGTTAAGCGCCAGATACAAACAAGCGGGCAAAAAGCTAGAGATGCATGCAAGAGAGCCAGAAGTTCTGGAGCAGCCAGATGGAAAAGGAGACGGTTGGGTCCCCTCAATTGATAGGTCCCTTGTTATTGTTGGGTCTTTTGGCTTGGCACAAGCAGACCACACAATTAGGCATCGGATGCCATGAGGTCATAGCAAAGCAACATAGTCTCAAGCAGGAAAGACAGGTGTAGAAATGTCCAAGGTCAGATGAGGCAGGTGTATGCAAGATAGTTGGACATAGCCAAGAAGATGCAATCAGAGAGCAGTTCGACAACCATGGAACTGATTTGATTTTCAGGGTTTTCAGATTTTTAGGTTGTTTTCTATGCAATGGATGGAGGCAGGAAATGCAAATCAACCAATTACAGGAAGAGACCTGAATGCCAATCGCTTAGAGAGATGATACCAATTGTTGAGAGTGGTGATTTTTCATTGCAGCCAGGAGCATGGATCAATAAGAAATCTGGACACAAGGATCAGATTCAAGAAATCTTAGGATGGGAGATCTTCAGTCTGAAGCCAAGTTCATAAATGCAGAGTTATAAATTTATTAGAAACTTCAGATATAGAGCTCCAATGATAAAGCCACTATATTCAGACTGGTGACATGAACGTTATAGACATTGTCACGCCACTTTCGGGTAATCTTCAGCACTCGGGGCGTGACATCTTACCTCTTACCCAAACTTGTCATCTGAATAAAATGACCCCCATTGGCTAACGTCAACCCCTTTATCCCACCAGGACACATCACTATGCATGAAATCTTTTTTCTTCTCGCTTTGGCATCAATGCTTTTACCTGCTCGCAAATGACTAACTTTTTTTTAATCCGGCAAGTACTTGCAAGGAGAGGCAAGGGGAGAAACTTGACCCCACCCGCCCTACAAGATGATAATATATATATAAAGTGAGTAAAAGAGGAAAGGGGTACAGACGCCAAAAGAGACAAAAGGCCAACACAACACGGCCAAAAGAAACTCGAAAATAGCAGGGGAAAGGACCGCAGGAAGAAGCAAGGAAGCCTAGACGCCTATGAAAGGCAAGAACCATAACATAAGACAAGAAGACCGCAAAGTGCTAACGGTGATAGCAGTTGTGGTTAAAACGACGCCGAGAATCCCTACGATATGAATAATCAGGCGGGAGGTGCCGATCATAATAGCCCAAGGCCTACTCATCAACTGAACCAGCATATGATGGGTGCTCGTAGGGTGGGAGATCGTCAGTGGAGCCTTTGAGGCCAGGTTGGATGGAGGGGTCACCATCGAACAGCGTGGTCGGCGCAGTGGTCGCACCAAGTGAGGGGTCGCTAACACCAGGTAGAGCAGCAGGTGAAGCTACCACAGGGATAGGGTAGCGAAGAACCCTGACATCATGGGCACAATAGCGATAGGTGATTGGTGGCAGAGGGATGTTCGGTTCCACAGAACTGGAGGCAATGCCAAAGATAGTCGGAGAATCAGTGGCAGCCAACCCTATGGTGGGGACATCGAGAGGGACAACCAGAGGAGGTGGTGGAGCAGTTGAACAAGGAGGCGCAACATCTGGAGTGGCCATACCCAACACCAGAGAGGCAGCTGGCCGAGGCTGGCGGGCAGGAGCAAGAGGAGCACCCACCGTAGCTGCTAAGGCAGGCGAGGCAGCGCCAGGCAGAGACGTGGCGATCGGCGGGGGGGGCATGCTCGACCGGTGGCAAAGGAGTAGGGGGAGCAGAAGGATGGGAGTCAACCCCTGGCGAGGGCTGTGCATGAATAGTCGAGCGAGAGGCCCCACCTGAGCTAGAAACGGCCATAGCAGAAGGAGAAGGGTTGACCCTAGTGGGGGGAGGGTTGACCCCACTAGTCGGAGAGGACGAGCCACGAGTGTGCAGGCACTCGCAGCCGGCAGAATGATGATATATGGAATTTGCGCATATAATAATGATACATACATATATACATATTTTTGCATGCTTTGATTCTGAATGCTTACCCTACTTGCATTCTTGCCTACAATATAGTTTAATACACATCTTTCAATCTTTCTAGGACCATGCTTCTTTGCTAAATAATGCTGCCCTAATTCTAGACATGTGTGCGTCACAGCATACACTAAGGAATGAAAAGTCAATTTTTGGTGAGCGTATGCGTCTAAGGGAAGAGTCATAACTATGTTGCTAGCGTAGCTCACGAGATACACCTAGACAAAACTCTCACACTTCACACACAATGTTTTCAACAATCTCTAACCATAGGGATACTGGAAGGTTCTTCCTAACATTTCATAGATGCTCGAATTTCTACATTCACATGAGGGGTAATCGTGAGGAAAAAGTTACTTGCCCCCTTTGTTAAAAAAAAAGGAAAAAAGAATGGTGACAAGTGGAATGCGAATCTAGAAAGCTGGGAATCTCCACTGAAACAAATAAGGAAACTCGTGCGAAATAGTGAAGCAAACCCCACAATAAAATCACTATAATGAGATGCAGATCCAAGAAACTGGAAATCCTCACTGAAATAAATGAGGAGACTTGTGTGGCATGGTGAAGCAAACCTCGTAATAAAATCATAATAAAAGATGAATCCTAGTAGTTGGGAATCCCCATTGAGACACATGATGAGACTTGCACCTAACAGTGAAGTCTGGCATTCAGAATAAACAATGGGGTTGTGTAAAGCTACCAAAAGACAAGAACCCCAAATGTATGTGTAGATGCTAGAGTAATGCTCCAGTGTTACTTAGAATGTCTGTGTGTCCCTATGCCTAGGATTTGTTGCTCACATACTCGCACTATCACTTCACAAAGAATAGTCTTGAGCATAGATTGTGATTTACACTATGCATGTATTCTATGCAGTTTCCTCTTCTCGAATGCATATCCTCCTTCGTTATGCTTCATGAGTCGCACTCTGTCCATGAATTATGGGCGCTATTCTTATCATATCCTCGATAACAAGGGAGCTATCCTATACATATCTATCTTTTACCTACTGTCAATGAATGCCTACATGCTTGCATGAATAAGAAATAAAAGAATAAAAAGGCACATATAATATCTTTAAACCATTTATTTCACAGATTTAATAAATTTGATTCTGAGAATAGTCCTTGTTGGCTAGATTTATCATGAAAAATTCTTATTATTTTGGGTCAAGACTGTCCCTATTTGAGACTTCTCTCGTATTGAGGAATACCTAGGTTGGATCACCTCATCCGTCAACTTCCCGCCCTTGTACTCGGCCGAGCAAAGAAAAGAAAAGACTTTCATGCATACCCGTGGTATAGCCAAAGCAGCAACGGTGTTTCACCAAAGGAGGCCGGTTAAGAGCGCCGTAAAGCGTATGGAATGCCCAGCTAAGAGTTGCCCTTAACAAGCGGGGAGAGAATGCCGAACTCCCAGCGTGGGGTTCTTATTAACCAAAGTGTTGTATAGCAAGCCTAAAGACTCTTCTTTTGAAATGGAATAAAGATAAAAAAAATTAGGATAAAGGCCTAAAAAATCACTCTTAATTGTGTTAAGAAGTACTTCATGTTTGAAAACCGTGCATAGAGATGTTGAATGCAAACCTCATGCAAAATATTACCTTGCAACCTTGTAGAAGCAGCAGCTGCTGGAGGCAATCTTGATGAACATAGGATTTCTCCTTAAGTGGCAGATAAAAAGATTAGAAGCCAAGGTTTGACGTGGCTTAACAAGAAGGAGTGGTGTCCAGACCAGACTCAGATGAATAAGGATGAAAAGAAAAAGAGGCGAGGGCTAGAACTCCCTCACTAAGGTGCGGAGACCTTGATCACATGAATGGGCTATAGAAGAGGCAGAGAATTAATGGGCGGAGTGAGGACGGGCAGATGCCTAGAGCAGTGGATGTAGAAGAAGTTGGGTCAGACCCGGGATCAGGGGGCATTAAGAGGAGAAATTGGTAAACAGAGAGAGGCGGATCCGGAGGGTCCAGAAGTAGAGGAAGGGAATCATGACGGGAAGAATCATCTGGAGGTTCCAGAGGGAGAAAATATCGAGGGATACGATGCCTTGGGAGAAGGTATGGGAAAAGATGATTTAAAAGGAAGAAGAGAATAAAGGACGTGATGTCTTGAAGAAGCAGGAGGAGGAATCGAAAGAATGACAGAGGGTCCAGAGGTTTCGGGGGTAGATAGAAAGGATAAAAAGGGGCGCAATGCCCTGAAAGATCCAGAGGTTCCAGGGGAGGAAGGTATAAAAGGGCGTGATGCCCTGGGAGGAGAGAAAGATCCAGAGGGTCCGGAAGTGGAGGTGGGGTGAGTGGATTAGAAGAGGAAGAAGGGTCTGGAGGTTCCAGAGGAATGAGACACCTTGGGGCGTGATGCCCCACGAGAACAAGAGAGAAATCCGGGGAGTTCGGATGTAATAGTTGGAAAGGGGTGCGATGCCCTGAAAGAAAATTGGAGGGGGCGCAATGCCCTGAAAGAAAATCGGAGGGGGCACAATGCCTAGGAAGTGTAAGGGGACCCAGAGATCCCGATGATAGAGATGAATAAGACAGGGAATGTGGAGGATCCGGTGGTTCCAGAAGGCAGGAGAGATACGGGTTCAGAAACCCAGGAAAGAAGAAGTGTGAATGCATGCGAATGCAATGCAAGGGATGCGATGGAAGCATGGAATGCATGAGATGCCAAGAACATGAAGGGCGAGAGGATGAGATCCTCCTCCTTACCCCTAGAATGGCCCACGAAGAATCGGTGATAGATGGGAATATGGGTGAAGTTGAATAGAAGGTAGAAGGCCCCTTAACAGAAGAATGCCCGCCCTTCCACAACAATGAAAGTATACAGCCAATGGGCCCAATAGATAAAATCAAAGCCCATGACAAAGCTTCAACAATAAATGACAACTCCCTTGGAGGGCGAAGAGCAATAGTGTGAGGGAATTGGAAAGTTAGATCGGGAAGCATCGTGTTACCCAGGGATTGTGGCGTATAAGGAGTGTTGAATAAAATGGGCATTCCCCCCTTGTATGGAAGAATGGGTTCAAGATTTGAAAGTTGGAACAAGGGGTGCCCTGTCCAACCCTTACACGGCATCAAAGCTTGACATTCTCTTTTAATGAGCAGCGGTGGAGACTTGACCTCTTTAACCATGCTCGATAAAAAAATATGGATTAGCATCCGGCAAATAAACTCTTGCATCTTGAACAACATAGCCGTTGCTAACTCCTTCTTGCCCGGCTCTCTATCATCTTCAGCACAAGTACTTGCAATAATACACCCACTCCGAGTGGTAGAGAAAGGTGAGGTGGAGGCGGAAGGCTCCATGAATGGTAATGTAATGGAAGGTGTTGGAGAAAGGGTGAGTGAAAATAGAGGTTCAAACACGTCGAGCTTCCCCCTTTGCTCGGAAGCAGTCGAGGTTGGCTCGAGTGCCAAAAGCGGTGGATCCTGCTCAGGATTAACCCTGGGTAAAGGTGAAGGGTTAAGTGGTGGAATAGGGGTAGTTGGGTTTGGTGTTACAGGGATAGCGGAGGGCCGAGGTAGAAGATGATTTGAAAATAGCCCCAATGACAGCTCTCCTTGTAAGAACTACTCCACGTTTGAGGAGCTTAATGAAACTCTCATGATTAATTTAGATGTGCATAAAGAAAACATTGGTTGTTTGAAAGACAAAAATGGAACCCTTCAAAATGAAATCTTTGAGCTGAATCTGAAATTGCAGTCAATGTCTAATGATTCAACAATGCTTGATGGGTTGATCCATGATGTGGGATTATTTGAGGAAAATGAAAATTTAAAAGAACAACATGATATGTTAATGGAAAAGTTGGCTGCCTTTGAAAAAAGCAAGGTTGTTGTCGATGATTGCTCTGAAAAGTTGGAAGCCCTGGAGGCTGAAATTGAGAATCTCAAAACTGTGAACACCATGCTCAATGAGCAACTTGCTGAATGCGAGGAGGACCTCGCTGACTCTGAGTAGAAAATTTCTTCGTTAGAAGATGAGTCATGGATTTAAATGACTCTCTGTCTAAGTTTGTTTAGGGCAAAGAAAACCTAGATAAACTTTTAGGAATAAAAGTTAATCTTCAGAAAGAGGGCTTAGGGTATGCTCCTGTGATTAAAAATTCATTTGGTAGCAAGTTACACACCTCTTTTGTGTCTGGCTCAAATGAAGCAAGTACCTCTGGTGTTCCCTTAAAATCACCTGTGGCTCAAAAAAACAAAATAAAAATTAGAAAAAGAAAAATAAATTTGTTTGTGTTGACATGCATGACAAGAAATCTTAGGCCAAGAACCATGCTCTCTAGAAAAATAAAGTTACATGTTTCTATTGTGGTTTTCAAGATCATATTATGCCTAATTACTTTATCTTGAAGAATGATGAATTAAGAGAAGGCACGAACAGGAGAAACGATACAGAAAGCACTAGCATGGGACAGGTCGACGCTGGGAGAAAGCGTGCTCAACGCACTTCTACTCAAAAGCCCATGAACGGCCCAATGCGTCGATGCACCCATCAGGTCAGGTCAACACACCTTAAGGCCACCAAGAGAAAACCCTCTTCCCAGTTGCTTTCACTATGGAAAAATTAGCCATACAGTCAAGGACTGTTGGCATCTAAAAGGTAGGAGTCATTCTCATGATCAACATGGTGGCATTCATGCTCACTCACAAATGTCTAATGCACATGCACATAGAAAGAATGTCAAATCAAGTGTGTGTTGTTTTTATTACGGTGAACATGGACATGTGTTTGATGACTGCCACTGGATGAGAACTGATGATTTGAACGCTGCAAAGAAAAGAAAGTCACATGTCATAATTGATGTTAATCATCAAGGACCCAAGAGAACTTGGGTACCTAAAAATTCAAAATGAGAATTTTGGATGTAGGAGTGCCTTGGAGATGAACAATGGATAAGCAAGTAAAAAAAGCTCAAGGCACAGCTTTGCAAATAAGATCTTCAACTTTTGTTAATTCTGCATGTTAAACTTTTCTTTGTAGTCATTGTTGTAATGGCTTCTTTGTTTCCAATAAATCCTACAAGCATGAAACTGTCTCCCTGAAATGATGAAATCCACCATGGTTACGGTTGAATGTCTAAACTGGATCACATGATTAACATTTAATTTGAATTACTGGTATATCAAATGGTGACGTGCAGAAAGATAGATTAAGTCTGTCCAGAACACTCATTATGCATGAGTTGGGTCTTCGGATCAATACCTCTGCCTTGTACCAGAAATCAAAATTTTCAGATGCTTAATCCATGAGAAATCTGTCATACTGATGGAATTGATATGATGATAAGTTGTTGTTTGCTTATTGCTACCTTCAATTTAGCAGCCATATGAATTTCTTGCTTAGCATTGTTAATTATTACTTTTGTTGATGTCTGTCATGGCTGCATATAATCTAACTCATCACTCATGTGGACACTTAACCTTTTGTTTGACTGTCCTAACATCCATAAGCATTTGACTAAGGAGGAGTCCAAGAGTTTGCACTTCAGTTTAGAATGCATTGCAAATGCCTCGAGTCTGTATGAGTTGTGGACATTAAGCATCATCTTGTGGTCTCATGCCCTCCAATGCATATCATCTTAAGCAAACTAATAGTCAAATGTTCATGCAAGTCATAGATTGCATACCCTCTTGTTGATTCTCATAAAGGCAGTCTACGACCCTTGTAAAAGTTGAGGGGGAGTCAACATAGCAGTCTTGTTTGCATCCTTGCATATCCTATTGACACATGAATTGAGTGCATATTCTCAGGGGAAACTTGCTTTGTTTTAATAAACTATTCAAATTTGCATTTGCGTAACTCTTGTATGCGCTTCCAGAACATTGGACCTCTTTGAGGAGTTATCTGAGAGTTAAACAATCATGCAAGCTTGTTTAAGTCTGTTCTTTTGATGTTGATAAATTCCTTGTCATGTTTGTAAAATGACAATGTGCATGATTACCCATCCTTGTTAAACTTTTTATTAATTAAAAGATAAAACTTAGAATATGAAAGTACGACCAATAAAATTACAACTCAACAAAAATAAATGCTAAATTACACCGAAGGAAGAGCTAGAGAATAGGGTGTCACGGCCGTGGTATAAAAGTAATGGTGCCGTCCTCCTCGAGCCTTTGATTCATGAGCCACCGAGCGCGACTTCATGCACTTGTACCGAAGTCGTGGAAGCCACACTTCTTGAGTCATCTTTAGAAGAAATATTAGAGGGATGAGGAAGAAGAAATATATAGGAAGATGGGGAGATAGAAGGGAAAGAAGAATACGGGAAACAAGGAGGTTCTATCCTACTCCTAATAATAAAGAGAAAAAAAACTAAAACTATCACTAACTACAAAGATAGAACTTTTATGGGGGGAAGAGCTCTCGAACAACTCCTCTCAAGCCCCTTTTATAGGGCCAAAGCCAGGGCATCCCGCCTCCCTCCGCCTTTCATGCCATGACTACAGACCCACCATGTGAAAGCCATTGACACCATGCCCAGCTCTCTTCTCTTTTCCTCCTCGTCAACATTTCACCCGAGAACACCATAGTCCATGCTCATCTGCTCTACCCATCACGCATGCACCACACTGCCATCTTCTACTACTATGCATATCATGGGCCATGCCACGCACACACGCAAGTTGCTCCGCCCATCACGCCTTCACCATTCTGCCATGCACTCACCAATGTGATGCATGCAAACAACAGACACCCTTGGCCATGCGACCTCCACCATCGCCATTATGCCATGCATATTCAACACCGCATGCCTAGCCTGTTGCATCCGCCTAAGAGCCTGCTGCCCGCCGCTATCGTCATGTCTTGTTCACGCATGAAAATGTTTTGTTTCCCTACAACTGCCATACGTCTATCTCCATGCCATGTAGACTGCTACGAACGCCAACTGTCGGATGCTAGACCACCACCGGCGCCACTAGCCTCGCCCCCTACGGCCTGCTCCGCCCATCGTCCTGCCACGACCACACACACATACGTTGGCAGCCGTTCATGCAGAACGCCAACATTGTGCTCCGTCTGCCATCAGCAGCTGCATGAGAGACCTTTAACTACTCCATCGGCGAACGCACCTACCGTGCCCCCCTTCTCTTCCTCCAGTAGCCGGCAAACTGTCTCCTTCTTCTTCTCCCTCTCTGGCCAGCCAGCACGATGGGTCTAGCTAGCCGGTCACGCAAATGACATCATGCTTCTCTTCCTCTTCCTCTAGCAGCACGCAGATGCCGCTGTCGGTGCCATCATCGTGCGGTCGTCGGAAGCCACAATAGCCGCCGCTGTCGGAAGCTTCCTCTCTGGCCGACCGACCTACACATGCATAGTGGCGCCGGTCACACCTGCGTCGCCTTTTTCCTCTCCTCTGGCGAACGCATGAGCCCTCATCCTCTATCCAAAAAGAAAGAAAACTTTGATGTAGTTTGACAAATGTAAAAAAATATACTTTAGTCCCTTAGAGCACACATTATTAATCATGCAATAACTACTCTTATTAACTACGTCTCAGGTTCCACTAATTAAATTATGTTTAAAAAAATAAATAATTCCATAAAAAACTAAATTTAGTGTGAGATTGAAATTAACTACAAAAAATTACATAATTAACTACATTGAAGTCTAAAAATGATGGGTGTGGCATAAATAAAGATATAAAAATGAGCACTTATCACATCTCCCAACTTACTTATTACTAGTCCCTTAGCAATGAAAATAATTAAAAATTAAGTACTAACAAGAGTTTAAAAGATTTCACTCCTCATGCCAAGAGCATCCTTTGTAGAATTAACTTAGGATTAGGATCGCTTTGGAAACATTGAAGCTCACCAGCCGTTAAAATTGGGAATTAATGCTTACAACTTAGAACACATCTAAAGTTCTATAACACTTGTGCTCATGATATCTAAATCCACGGCTGGACAATTGCATCTCCCATATTGCCATTTAAGATAGGTGTCTTTTAGCTCTGCACATGTCCTATATCATAACGTTGAGTATAGTAGCTTTCACTCTGCCTTATTTTCTTCTCTCTTTTTTTAAATCTTTTTCAAACACATGGTGCTACACATCCTTTCACCGTTTGACGTAAAGCTTCTCACTTGCCAAGTGGGGAGACACGGTTACTAAGATCATGGGAATTTTTCATGATTTTTTTCACATTTTATTTGGTAAGTAGCTTTTCCAAGAATATTTCTTCACTAGGAAGTGCATAGTATCAGACATCACACCCAATAGTAGAAGACTTGTCCTATTTGTTTCATTAGTGTGCCAGTGAATTTTTTTTTCAAAGTGCCAATAGACTTTAGGAGATTCTAAGTCAGCTTCCATGACTAGATATTAGAAATATTCATCATCCTTCTCTGTAGTCTTTTTTATTCCAGATTCTCTTTTAATGCAAACATGAATCATGAATGACGGTGGTTATATGTAATGACCTAAGATTCAGATACCGGAAATAACCCGATACCATTCGAATCCTGGTCCGCCGTCCACGAGGCAAAGAGCTTGGAAGGGCTAAAAGGAGCGTGAAGGTACATAGAAATATGAAATAAAGTAGGAACATCTAACTAATTAAAAGTTTATGTGATAGAAATAAAATTTCATTTTCAATTTAACTATAGAGTCCAGTCTAAATAAAGTACAGTCTACATGAAAAAGGAATGTACCTAACATCGAGTGAACACTCGGCCTAATGAGCTGGCAACTACAAACCTCCGTACTTCACCGTCGAACCTCGAGGAGGAACTGCCACACCTGAAAAGCAAGAGGTGAGCATCCTATCACTGGCACAGTAGGGGTCTCGCAGAACCCCAACTATAAACAATGGCGATAACAAGCAGCGCTAAAGAAAGTAGCAACAATAGCAGGAGCAACAAACACAGTGGCCGATAAACCCTCGGCTCTAAAGTCACTCCTACTGTACTACAAACACACCACGATCTCACAGTCAGGGGACCACCGGACTGACGAGAAAACCCTGGCTATGCCGCCAGAAGAAACATCACGACGTCTCTATCATGGAGGCCTATCCTCGTTGACTAAGGCCCAGCCCAAGATCACACGATTTGGGAACACGGTCATGACTTCACCGTCATAAACCCTACACTATCTAGGGAAAACCCACGGTAATCCCTCGTAGAAACCCTAGGCCTCTCTAACAGGGGAAACACATAAAATCACGTCTCACAGATGGGAAATCCAACCTCAAGTTACGAGAGTCTCGTCACGTGACAAGAGTACAGCCCACTAGAAGTAAGGTCGGATGTGTCCCCTGACGACTTAGTCTGCGCCTCAGGTGTCTCCCTACTCGCCCCAAGCAGACATTGAGATACTGTACCAATAACCACAGAACAAGGTTCTAGTCGGAGCCGTGCTCGTTAGAACGTGTCCAAAGTCTCCGACCATCAGTGCACACATTGACTGACTGCACTACGTCAGGCCCTCTAGTTGGTTTTCCTCCCGGCCTAGACTCGAGCCACTATAGTGGGAGGCCCTATGGTAACCAACCTAGAAACTATCTCACTCTCAGGTGTAGCACTCCACCTACTCCCAGGTTGGTCAGCACACGCATGCCCCGACAAGCTATGACCAGTGGGGGCCATTAAGCAGACGACTCTCGATGGAAACCACCAGAATACAGACAGGCTACACACACGCCAGTCATAATTATCTCAGAAAATGGGTGGCACAATGCCATCGGACTCGGGGGCAGTCCACTAGACCTATTAAATCCAACGGCCCTTGAGTCACAAGACTCTAGTGAAGGCCGTCGTATAGGGACACCTTAATGCCGTCAATCTGGCCTATCCCTAGGTCAGAAACCATAGTAAAATAATTGACGAGATGGCGTATGGCCGCCAAACCTAATCCCTAACTAAAGGGAAGCTAAGAAACCCTCCAGCCCTAAGTTGGGTCACGAGACTCGCAGTCCTTAGGCCATACGCATGGCCCACACAGAAGCTACTTTCTGAGAAAGCTATCGGTATGCGGGAATGGCCCTCCGCACCCAAATCGATGCAAGGGGACTCGAATACACGGAAGCTCGAAATCAAAACCCATGGGCATGCTAATCGAGGTAACACGGTACCTTCAGACACCCAAAAATATGGTCACGGTCCCCACAGGTTGTCCGAGACAATCACAGGGCCATAGGCCGACCATTGGGTCTCAACTAGGTCGACTGGGGGCCAAAACGGGCCAAGACACTGAATTTCTGTCGACTAACACCCCTGGGTCAGTCGACTAGAATTGGTTAGTCGACCAACCATAGGAGGTTGCTCGACCGCCCCAACCACATTGACCCTACCCAGTAGGGTGTCGACGCACCCACAGGGGGTCGGTCGATCGGCCCACTGGGTTCGATCGACCGAACCCACCTGGGTTCAGCCCTTCGTGGCGAGCCATTTGGCCGACCGATCCCAACCAATTGGTCGACCAAAAATGGCAGAGAACCTATTGAACCCACCCTAGGGGTTTGATTCTACTCCCAAATCACCCCCGGGTGATGGGAAAAACATGGGAAAACCATTCCCTAGCCTCATGACCACCAAGAGGCGCAGTTTAAACCCCAAAAATGTGGTTAAAACGGTGAATCTAACGCTCACCCTAAAATCATGATTTTAAACACTCAGCATGAAATAAATTCTCTCGGCTCACCTTGGCCTACCAAATCTACAGGAAATGAAATACACGGGTTAGGAATCCATCCCCCTACCTCCACCGAAGTTTATGCGCACCGTGGACGTCGTTCCATCATGAAAACGTCGCTAGAATGTCGTCAGGTTCACGAACCACCACGCTTGGTTCCTCATCCATCCTCGTCACTCCTCGCCTCATGAACCTTGACGCCTCGCGGAATTAAAAATGCGCATGCTATTTAAATAGTTAGCAAATGTGCATTGATAATCAACAAATGAAAATTCTCCTTTAAAAAAAACTTCTCCGCGTAAAACAGACTGGCACTCCCGATAGGACCTTTCCCACCTTTCTTCTTTCTGCCAAAGAAGATCCCCACCTTTGCCAAAGGTTGTGATGCCCTTTTCCTTCTTACAGAAGAGGAAGAGAAGGGTGCCCGAGTTGCAGCAAGCAACTAGCAAGCAATAAGCAGATAAGCTCTCAAAGCGTCCAATCACACAAAGCAATGGCGGTGGTCACCTATGATCCCCAGGTCATCGCCAATCATGCCACGTTCGAATACCTGGCGACTCCCGTAGTGTTCGGCATCTTTCCAGTGGTCGTTGGCTCGCCTTATTTCCTGGACGTTGTCCCCGTAGCCAAGGAGCAATCGACCACACCAACACCTCGCAAGAGCACCAAGCACGCTGTCACTGACCGAATATTCTCGGTCAATCACATCAGCACCAACTCCGCTCCTGCTCAGCGGGGGCGTTGTCGAGGTAACCGTAGAGGCAAGAAGCCAACAACGGCCATCTCCAGGTCTGACAAAACCATCGTTGTCGGGGACCTTAGTATTCGGCTCGATGGAGGCGAGCCAATCTTACCAACAAATAGGCATGTGCCAACTATCCCTACATCCAACCATTTCAAATTCCTGCAACAAACGTGGGAGGACAAGGCGACTTTGAAGAAATCCAACATACCAACTGCAAGCCGAGGGCAAAGACGTCGATATAGCTCCAAGTGTAGATCCAGGGACAACCCGGTGGAGGAGCGATAGCTCCACATGAAGAAAGTCTGGGTCACCACGAAGGAGGCCCATGCTATGAGGCGGGCGAGGGCATAAATGTCCATTCGCGAGTCTGACTTGTACCAAGCTCAAAGTCCGACAGAGTGGCAACAAGCCGAGGCTCCAGCGACTCTTGCAGACAAGACTCTACGCCCTCGCGGGTAGAAGCAGAAAGGGGTTTATAAAAAGCCCTGACATTCATCACCCTCAAGGCCAACCCGAGCTAAAGATAGCTACCCGGCCAAGGCTTCTACACCTCGGGTCTCAATCTTTAATAGGCTGGGGTGCCAGCCCATCTAGGAATGCAACCAAGGAAGAAAAGAGTAGTGCAAGTGACCAATGATACCGTCAAGATACACTTGTTACACCACCATCAAACAACCATCAGAAGCGTCAAACAACCTAAATGAGCAACTGGCGTGCCTGAGGAACTCTCGTTCGACGTCTCGAGCTCTGACACAGCCGCCCGCGCCACTGTCGCTTCGACATAGCCCCAAAGCCAGGAGAATCTTGAAGCGGTGCTGGAGGAAAGCCGTGGTGCCCATGAAGATGAGAATCCAAGCGGCGACGACAACCTGGGGCATAATGCTCAAGAGGTAACACTCAAAAAACTGGAGCGTGAACATCAACCATTGAAAAGCCTCCTGGACGACTTGCTGTAGGAGAGAGAATTATGGCCACCACATCATACCGTGATACCACACACAGAAGAGCCAGCACCTCAACTCCGGGGGGCCACTGTCAATGCTTCGGCCACTGTAATGAAGAGACCAATAGTTGTGGAATTCGAAATTCCCCAGATGGAAGTCAACCTCCTGTCATTAAACATGCCGACCCCATAAAATTTGATAACACAATGGTAGATGTTCGAAAGAATTGTGGAGGGAAAGTATGCTTAGCATGGTGAAGATGTCGTCACTGTTGATTTACACAGTGTGCCTACCCACTCTACGACCAGTTCAAGAAACTCCCTCCAAAGTACTCCAAAGCCCCTAAACTACAAAAGTTCAATGGGCAAGGATCTCCCCATGAGCACTTAGCCTACTATGTTATGGCCATGGGCGAGCTAGCTCCATACGAGTCTTACCTCCCCTGTTACTTCGCCACCTCTCTGACGGGTACTGGGTTCCAGTGGTATTTCTGCTTAAAGCCCAATTCGGTGGTCGATAGGGCGAACTTGCAAAAGAAGTTACTCAACCGATTCCAAACAACATAGCGCAAAGTATCTCTGGCGGAGCTATGCTCTCTCCGACAGAATAAAGGAGAGACGAGTCTTGACTTCATCCAACATTGAAGGGATTTTAGTATGAGGTGCGACAACCCGTTGACCCAAGAAGACGCCATCACAATATACAGGAAAGGATTAGCAGCGGAGGTCAGCGAAAGCTCCTTGGTACTAATATCAAATGCTTTGACCAGCTCAACTCAGTTGGGGCCGAAATTGAGATGTTCTTCGTTGACAACCCCAACTACACTCCTGTCAAAGGCAGAGCAGCAAAAGAGCGCAATGCTAAGTAAATGTTGTTGACTTCTCCCCAAATAATGGAAGTAATAGAGGAGGCAGCTCCAGTAGCTCAAGAAGAAGCCTAAAGGCAAGGCGCCAATCAATAGGTTGCCAGACTTCCAAAGCATAGTCACACTCTAAAAATAGATGATCCAACAATTCCTCTGCCTTCCCACACGGGCTGCACAAAGTGTCCACCCCAATCATGAACCTGGTCAATCTATCCAGTGTAAGTAGTCAGGCAAGGGATATCCTCCACATGAGCACCTTCACCTTAAGGGGGCTGACTGGTTTCCCAACTTGATGGAACATAGGATATTTCACAACCCCATCAACAATAAAGGAGTAAGCCTGGCAAACAGAAAACACTCTCGAGGGGTTCCATCTCTACGCCCACTGATCCCTGGAAGTGGAATCCAACTTGTAACCTTGTAGTAGGGAAAATAGCTGAGACACCTCCGAAATCTCATCCTCCTTCAGCCCCCTCTTGAAAGTCGGGCACCATCCATCTTTGAAGTCAAATGCCTGTCTAACCAACATCCGCTTGTTAGTAGTAATGTTGTAGAGCTTGGGTGTCAGGGCCTCACTTTCACATCATCTGTCCAACCAGAAGACATCCCCAACTTTAATCGTCACAAAAGCCTAGATGACATCTGCAGCATGCAAGACACCTTTCCAGATTAGACATAGCAAGTCAGCTTGATAGGGGATCAGGTCCCAGGTGCAGCTTCTAGTGTAATAGCTGTCTTTTATGAGCTGAAACCATGGGCCATTTTCTGTGATCACAATCTTCCACAGCCACTTTGCAAGAAAAGCTAGGTTGAATAGCCTAATATCTTTGAAACCTATAGCACCGCTCCTTTGGCCTTGACATACTCGGCCCCAATTAACATCATGCCAACCTCACCCTTTCTGCATCATCCTGCCAGAAGAATCTGTTTTGAATGTTCCGAAGTTTTGCAGTCACCGAAAAGGGAATCCAAAACATGGAGAGGAAGTAGACCGATAGGCTCTCTACCATCAAGCCGCACAGAACTGCCCTTCCCCCATAAGAGAGTAATCTTCCCTTCCATGCAGCCAATCTAGTCTCGAAGTTTTGGATAACTGGCTGCCAATCTCTGCATCGAATGGCATCATCAGCCAAGAAGAGGCCCAAATATGTGATCAGGAACCGGCCAATTTGACATCCAAGGATAAGGGCTGCCCTCTATAAGGTGTGATCCTCCATGTGAATCCTTAAAAGTTGGCTCTTATGAAAATTGACCTTTAACCCAATGACCTTCTCCAACAATTCTAACAAAAATCTAGCAATAAGCAGTTGTTCCTCACCCACAAAGAAGAAAAGAATAGTATCACTTGTATATTGAATGCGAGAAATGTGACTTCCCCAGTTCCTGGCATGGAAACCTGTAATAAGACCCGCCTCCTCTACTCTCTGCCAGAATATGCTCAAGAGAGAAGAGACAAGTACAAAAAGGAGAGGAGAAGGGAGACTCCCTGTCGCAGACCCCTCCCATTGTGAAAGGATGAGGAGGGTTCCCCATTGACAAGAGCCCTAAAAGAAGTGAAAGTGACATAAGCTCTGATCCAACCAATCCACTTCTGACCAAAGCCCATATCATACAACATATTGAGGAGTCACTACCAGTTAACCCTATCATAGGCCCTCTCAGAATCCAACTTTTAAAACTAGCCCTTTCTTATTAAGGACCTTGAAGGAGTGAATGGTTTCCTGTGCTAGCAAAAATTTTCCCTGGATCTGTCTCCCTTTAATGAAGGCACTCTGATTACTACTAACCACTTTGTCCTTGTCCACCACTTTCACCAACTTAACAGCTAACAATATGGGCATGATCTTGTAGAGGCTGTTCAGCAAGCTTATACGGCAATAGTCCTTGAAGGAATTAGCCCCTGCCTTCTTCAGGATAAGGACAATAGAAGTCTTGTTGATGCTGCTGATTTTAGCCTTGCCCTCCTCGGATTCCACCATTGCTTTCACCATGCCAACTTGGACAACATCCTAGTATTTTTGGACAAAGAACATGGGAAAAGCCATCTGAACTTGGGGATTTGTCCCTAGTCAACAAGAAGACTACATGTCTGATCTCCTCAATAGAGGAGGAAAACAGAGTCATGTCCTCCTCGAAAATGACAAACCACTGATGATCCACAAAATAAGGTTGCCAAGAATCCTCCTTCGACAAAAGGGAGGAGGAGAAGTCCACCACATGTCGCCTAATATCACCCATGCTGGATAAAGTTATGTCCCCCTGTCACAAGCTCTTGATGGAGTTCAATCTCCTTCTCCCAGAAGCAATTTTCTGGAAGTACGTAGTGTTCCTATCCCCCTCCTTCAACCACCTCTCTTCAGATCTTGGCTTTCAATATATCTACTCCTCGAGGAGAATGTCCTCAAGCTCCTTCATTGTTGCTTCTCTCATAGTTCTATCTTGCTCATCTAACAGGTTAGCTTCCTCCAATGTATCAAAGACCGGAAGCTTCTCCAGTATATTGTCCTTCGTAGCTTTTCTCGGAATAGTCTTTGATCTACTCGAACAGCAAAGCACCTGGACTAACTCCTTCAGTTTGATGATCATCCTTGCCATAGCAGATGCCTCCTGTCTAGGTCTAGTCTAGCTTCTATTGACCACCAGAAAGAATTCCTCCTCTTTGAGCCATTACTTTTCCATCTTGAATTCATGGCACATGTTAAATCTATTACTGGGTAAGTGAGATAACAAAGTAGCCAACCTTCCTCCCTTCCACCACTTCCTCCACCACCAATTCATTCCAAAGTACCATGATACCACCTGCATAGCCCACCGCTGGAGATGCCACACCCTTAACCTCTTTCCACCTATCTCGCTCATGACACACTCCCCATTCCCCTCCAGCTTAGACTCCTATATACACATGATGACAATTTTACACCTCCACACAAACTCCCTCACAACCCTCCTTTTTTTTCAAGCCGCATACCCCTCTCACATTCCACGAGACCATACGCATGGAAAATGTTCTTGAACTTCTCCACTCCCCCCTCCCACTTAGTCCACATCTAGCTCCTTCCCATCCTCTTCCCTTCCCCCCTCCCATCTCCTAGCAATTTTCCCAGCCTTAACCCGCCTAGCCATACTCAGCAGCCACCTTTTTTAGATTTTGCAGCACACTGATCTGTCATCTTTATCAATACCCTCACAAGATACTCCTATTAGGCTTGCCACCTCCCTAGCATGTTCCCCCATGAACCTCTGCTCTGGCTATAACTTCCTTCACCTCCTCTTTTCCCAGAGCTCCCTCCATCTTCTCTCTAATACTCACCTCCTCCGGAAGAGAGTTCGTAACCCTATCCACCTCCATCATGGATCCATCTTCATCTTCAAGTAGCAAAGGGTGGCAGCTAAGAGAAGGCCCTTGTTCGAGCAACACATCCGAAGCCTTGTCAGTACCCGATAGACCCACCTCCCAACGGCCAATTTCAGAGCAGCCCATGAGCCCAGAACCATTGGCCTCTCTGATAGGGGAAGCCTGAAGCATCAGTGTTTTGCCCTTCCTCGCGCCTCTAGTACCAAGGTCATCAGCCAGCATAGCCGCAGACATCCTGTACTAACAGAAGGCCTTGGCCTGAGCCACTACGATCTCCCTTCTGTCGGAGTCAGTTGGCCGACCCTTACTAGTGACCGGATCGATTGCTGTCAAGGGACCCTCCTACACATGTTTCGACAGTGGACGAACATGCCAGCCATCCCCTTCCTCCATTACCCCGTTGGAATCACCGATAGGCATCACAAGCTCTTGGCCCGATGTCGGATGTCAGGTGTCCAGTCAGTGCACAGACAGGCCAGCCCCCGCTAGATTTCGCACATCCACTAGTTCCATCACCAACGATCCCAATCTTCCCTCCGGAGGCTGCCAGCGGACGATGGTCTCATCGCCATCAATAGTAGAGGGCAACGAGTCCTCTAAAGAAGGTTCCCCTATCGAGCGGGAGAGATGAGGTTGTACGGGTCTTGTCGGGCACAACTGTGATATGAGGTTATCGGGTAAGTCACAAGTATTCACCCGATTACCCAACAACCCACCCCCACAACCCACTCCACCTAGCTCAACTGAAAGGAAGGATCCGACATGTTCCTCCTTCCAGTCTTCCATTGGGATCCGTTCGCAACCAGACCCACACGAACTGGCCTACTATGGGTTCGAATTTTTAATTCTCGTCAGGTACTATGTTTCTTCTTCCTTTTGCATGGTCCCCTGAAACCCTAAACCTTCCGTCACCATGGGTCTCCTTGTTACCCCCCCCCTCTGACCACCACCCTCATCAGAAAGATTTCTCTCACTACGAAGGCTATTACCACCATTGGAATGGCCGTGACGGAGGAGACGTGAACCCAAGCTTCAACACCAACCATTGATGAGGAACTCCCAAATTGGAGCCCGCCCTCTTCAAGGACCCCAAAACCTTGTACTAACCGGCAAATCCCCTCTTGGTCGCGGAGGGTGAGAGGTACCCCCCCCAAAGGACCGAAGAGGCATAGACTATGTAGGGATTAAGGTAGGTTCCTCTTATGAGATCCCTCTTCGCCACTTTGAGTACGCCGCTTCGGGCCCAGAGGATACCCCCCTCTGCCAACTTGTTGGTCGTTGCTCCTGACCTCTCGATGGCCATGAACCCCTCCGGCCCCATGTTGTGAACCTGTCATCCCTCCTACCCTCCCCCTTTGGTCAAGGCTTCAACCACATCCTCCAGGTAAGGCTTGCCTTCAAGAGGAGAGACCCATAGGCAACACTCTAGCCATCCAAACCTCTCCTTCACCCAGTCCTCCGGAAAGGACATTGCCACCAACACCCAGGAAGACTCCCCTCTCATCGGAGCTCTTGAAGCTTGAGAGACGACCTCTGCATAGGACCACCTATCCCTCCACGCCAGCCGCCGTGTACAGTAAGCTCAATGGTGATCCTCTATGCTGCAGGCCCTACACCAGAGGTTCCCCCTACAGACCCTTTGGAGGTGTCCTCTGTTGAGGCACCTGAAGCAAAGCAGTCCCCGAAGTTGACACTAGGGTGGATAGACATAGCAGCTAGAGCTCTGGGTGGAGTATCGACTAACATTGCCATACGTCTACCCAACGGGGTCTGATTAGCCCCCATTGCAACTGCTAGCACACCCCTCGCCTCTCCCCTTCCCACTCGCTTCATGGCTGGTCAAGTATACAAAAAATAAAAATATGGACCAAAGAATCAACAAAATAATGTTCCCCATACATCAAGCAAAATTTGCAAACGATTCTACAAATTGGAGGTTGAAATCTGAAGTTTAGGAAATAATAGGACGCAGTGGCTACAAGGTTATACATTTATGGGTAATGAGTGCTTGTCAGCAAGATCAAAAAAGACAAAGCAAAGATTTAACAGCTGGACAATCGAAGGATATTTCTTCAACACATGTGCTTCCTCATCATTCCATGTAAGAACCTCATGAGGCATTCCCTCAACTGCATCGAGAAGTCTTCTTGGGCTGATAGGAATTTCAGAGAGCAGCGCACCAAAAATTGCAAGGCCTAGTGGCAACCTGCCAAGCTTCTCTTCACTCGCATTAAGAGTAGCAACTTCTTCTGCCGGAAGATCTCCTAAGCATCCCTTCATCAATGTCAGCGCTTCGGCATGAGACAAATATGAGAGTCTCATGGGCTGAAGGTCCATCACCTTAGTCATTCGAGTGGAGATTATGACATGAGTTTCTCCACCAAAACAGGGGAGCACCTCCATCAGATTCTTCCCATCCCACCAGTCTTTTTCACTCTCCAAGTTATCAATCACGAGAAGGAAAGGGATGTCTCTCATAAGCTCCTTGCACACCCTTCTGATTGCCTGCTCTTCAACATCCTTAAAGCTCCTTGGCCCATCACACTTAGGATAAGCTTTGGTCCCATTGCTTTCATCAACCCCCAAAAGGGACAACAAGCTTAAATAGTTCGAACGAAAGTATTTTGCTTCACCACCTACCCAAAGCACCATCTTGTACCTTTGGGAAAACTTATATGTGAATTCTAACAAAAGCTCAGTCTTGCCAATGCCTGAGTCACCACACACACAAGCAATTCCCTTCCCATACAGTGCCCTGGTTGATGACCCATTCCTGGTTTGCCCAGGAAAGCAATATGTGCTCTCCTCACCCCAACCACCTTCCCTTTCAGCCTTGTTATCAAAATCCTTCCATTGAGTAGATTCCACATACTTCCCTTTCAGATCTGGTAACAGCTTGCCGGCTGCTTTACTTGTCAACAAGGCCCTTCCATGCCTCTTCCAAACATTGACATTTAAAGACTCATCTTCCTGAACATACCCAAACAAGATTAGCTCAAGCTCCTGAAGCTCTTGCTTCCTCCCAACAAAACTGCTGTTGCGAGGAAATGGATGCTCCACCTTTGCCGCTGACTCCTTCCACCTCCTCACTTTTACAACAATGTCCCTCCTCCCCAATCTCCTCCCCACAAGGATGACAGCATCCAAAATGCAGTCCCTCAAGTTGGTTGCGGAAGCTTCCAGTTGGGATTCCAAACGACAAAGCTCATCTACACACTCTGTCCACTCCTGCTCGAATCCTCCATAGACCTCCCAAAGAGACCCGCCGCACTTCTTCCACAACTCCCCCCTCCTCCCTTTGATGTCCCTGACCCGGCACTCCTTCTGCCTCAACCCAAAGAAGATGGGCACCAAATTGCTCCTGCCCAAGAACAACTGGAGTTCCTCCATGCCATAAGAGCTCGAGAAGGTCCTCCTGGTGATGACAACCGCTCCCAGAATAGCCGAGTCCATCGCCCCCCTGGCCAAGCTATGGGCACGGGAATCCGGGCAGCTACTCCTGTCCGAAAGAAAGCACTGGACGCCATGTGACTCCAGCTCCGCACGAAACCATTTGACGAAACGGAGAAGTGGACGATCACCACCGCACACACCGATGTACACATCACATCCCTTAAGCCCGGCAAAGGGAGATGACAAAGAGGATCGGGGATGGTCATCAGCATGAAAACGATCATCCGGGGTAGAAGGGCCAAGCTGGTGTCCGCCAAAGCTTCTGTCTTGCCACTCCCCTTCCGAAGGTGGAACCCCGCAACAGGGAGCAGAGAAACCGGAAGCATTGTCGAGATGGGTATGTGTGGTTCCGCATGCGGAGGGGCCCGGCTGACAGAAAGGGTCGGAATGTGGGGGTTTGGGCAGATGGAAGCGTCCAGCCGCAGGCGCAGGCAGGAGGGGGCGATCCATGTCGCCTGCCAAAGAAGAACCGAAGGGCAACATGGACTTGAGGGCGGTGGACATGCCGAGGAGTCGCCTCCCAACAAATGGCCTTGAAGCTGCACGCGACAATGGAGCAGCACTGGCGGCGCCGGTACTGGGCGTGGAGTGGTGGGAGATGGGGATACAGAAGGAGGAGGAGGATTGCGCCGGGGGCCTTGCCGGGGTTGCCAATTAGAGGCATGCAGCCATGGGGAGATGCGAGAATCCAGAGCAAATCTAGGTGTTGCCAATTCCGGGAGGGGGAGGCGTGGGAGGATGGCCGTCGTCTTCCGAACGCTGTGGGAGCTCCCTCGACGCTTCTCATGGTTCACGCGGGCTGCACCACAGCTGGCTTCTGCGTCGCAGCTCTACGTGGATGAAGACCCCTCGGCGGTCTCGTCCCGCTTTTGAGAGTTGAGTTGAAGACTTTTCTTTTGTTGGTATTATGATTTTTTGTGGCTAGTGATTCGTGAGGAGTTGGCTTGAATTGTTTGTTGGGTGCATTGAGTCATATTAATGAATTTTGTTTTGTTATTGTTTATTCATTGAGGCCTGCGGTCTCTGGCGATCACATTTCCATATAACATCCACGCATGCTCCCACTACTCTCTTTCCCCCTATGTTTTCTTTTTTTTAATTGAAGTGGATTTTTAATTAGATCTACAGTGGCCTCACGCTCCCTTCTATACCTATCTCTGATCTTGAAATCACTAACCTGTCAAAAAGCTTTCTAGGGAGTGAGAAAATCACTAAAGATGCCAAGATCGAAGGTTGCTATACCTCTAACCACATGGCATTATTCCCTCGAATATGTCCTTATTGACACCAACCGATTCTTAACTCCTGGGTCCTCAAAATATCTACTCCTGGGCTGCTACTACCTGGACCACCACGCCCGGGACCACAACACGAACCATGATCAGCACCTGCCTTAGCTTATCCTTAAGTCTTGAATCTACTGTTGAACCTTCACACTTCCTTTGCTACCTCACTCGAAGCATCTAGTGTGATACATAATGGCCCTAATTCTACAACTTGGGCCCAAAACTAAGCCACCGCCATACTATCCCAAATCAGATCCAGAACTAACACAACCATTCATGCGTAGACGCACAAGACTCAAAACTCACTTGGACATCTCTACCCATTCTTGCTTCAAAATCTACCAAAATTATCGATATTGGAAAGTTATTTCCAACACCATAGAGCATGATGAGAATGTTGGGATCGATAGTCAATAGCTTACTAGGAAAATTCTGCACTCGTTCATGCACTCTCTCAATCAGGACATCTATTCCACCACCTCAAGCCATGACCTTGACGCCTCTGGGGCTGGCTAAACCTCAAACCAAGGTGGCCAAAATGACATTAACTCCTTCAGAGCACACACATGGCCACCAAGCCATGAACTATCCTCACCAGCCACTGGCCTCGTCGCTGGTATCTTTGATGCTGCACTAAAACTGGCACTTGTCGAGAAAACTCTACACAACTCAGCACATCTGGAGCCACCACCAATGGAGAAGGTAACTCTCTATCTTACTCCCTAGGCCCCCTACTAGCACTCTAACAATAACTGAATCTTCCTTTACAACACCATCATTGCACACTCTAGCTCTCACTCAAGAAATAATGCGGTAAATAAACACAAAAACCCTATGCCAGCTGCTAATTGTATTAGGCTCTCTGGATTTTGGAACACTATAATTATCTCAAATTCCCATGTACATCCACAACTCCACTCTGATACTACCTTTAATGACCCAAGATCTGGATATTGAGAATTACCCAATACCATTCGAATCTTGGCCACCCACCCATGAGCCAGAAGGCTCAGAATGGTTATTTGGGTGTTGTGGAGGTACATTGAAATTTAAACAATGAAGAAAATAACTACATGATTAACTATTTAAATAATAGTAAATTAATTATATTTTCAATTAACAAATTAACTATAAAGTTCACTCCAGAAAGTATAGTCTACAGGGAAGGAAATGTACTTAATTGCCCGGTGCGCCCCCGGCTCTGACAAGTTGGCAACTGTGAACCTCCGCACTATACCTCTGAACCTTGAGGAGGAACCGCAACACCTGAAAAGAAAGGGGTGAGTCTCATCTCATTGGCTCAGTAGGGGTCCTGCAGATCTCCACCATGAAACAACGACGGTAAACAATAGTGATGATAAAAATAATAACAATAACAGTAGTGATGGAAGAAGGTGGTGAAATATAGATCTCTAAGCTACTCCTATCGACAACGGAAAGTAAACCCCGATCTCACAGTCAGGACCGCCGAACCATCGGTGAAACCATGTCTTTAGTACTGAAGGAAAGATCATGACATCTCTTTCATGAAGGCCCATCCTCACAGACGGAGGCCCAAATCAAGACCACACAGTTTATGGTACAGTCATGACCTCACCATCATGAACCCTACAATATGTGCAGGTGAAACCTTGATAACTCTACTGGGAACTCTAGACCTCAGCGTCGGGAAAAGTATGTAGAAACCACCTAAAGAACCACATCCTCATTGACGGGAAACCAAACCTTGAGTCAAGAGAGTCGGGTGTCACATGATAGGAGAACCTGCCCACTAGAAGTAAGGCTAGATGAGTCTACTGATGACTTAGTCCGCACCTTGGGTGTCTCCCTACTCTCCCCAGGTGGAAACAGAGACATCGTACAAAGTAGTACAAGACAAGGGTCTAGTCGGGATCGTACTCCTCAGCACGCATTTGTAGTCCCTGACTATGTGTGCACATATTGACTGACTATGTAATACCTTGGATCCTTCGGATCAGAATCGGAGAGCTTTTGGAGCATTTTCGTGGGTCCTAAATCGTGTTTTACGATACACGTGAGTTTTTTTCCTATATAAGTTGTGGAATCCCATGGAGAGTGAACTATTGAGTTTTGAGACTCCGAGACGCTGTAGGTGTGTTGTGCTCTTTTTGAGAATCATGGAGGTTTCACTGTCATGTATGCTACACTAACTACGGGTAAAGCCAAAGATAGACTAACCGCCAAGTCATATCAGCAATAACAGAAAATAGTCACAAAAATCACAAGTCATGTGTCATGTGACTGAAGCACCTCCTCACTAGAAGAAAAGCCAAATGCGTCCACTGATGTCTTACACTGCGCCTTAAGCATCTCCCACTCGCCTCGAACATGGTAACTGAGACACTGAACAAGGAACCAAGGAACAAGAGTAACGAGTGACTAGTCAGGGTCACGCACATCGGCGCTCGTCCAAACGCCCCTGACCACATGTGCACACACAAGCCCAATGTCTTGAGCCAGGCCTCTAGCTATTTTTTCCCTCCCGTCAGACTCTAACGGCTAGACAAAGGGGCCCACGGCAACCAGCCTACAAACTGTCTCAACTGGGAACTCACCCCGCCACCACTACCAAGTGGGCCGACACACTAAAGTGTCATCAGGCTACGACTAGTGGAAGCTCACTAGACATAAAGACTCTCAAACATAAACATCAAAGTTCTGCCAAGTCACACAAGTACTCATTGCATGTACTACGGAGCACAAAGTAGCACACAGAACTACCGTCAGACTCAGGACAGACAACTATACCTACTAACACAATGATCCTTGAGTTACACGACTGTCAAGATCATTGTACATCACGGTAATATACCGTTCAATCAGCCTCGTCCCTGGGTCAAAATCATATGAAAACACAAGTCCCTAGCCCTTAGGCTGTACATCAGACTCATGATTTCGTATAACAAAAAATCATAGAACATGAGGGATTACTGAAGCCCTCAAACCACATGGACACGTAAGTCGAGATGAGACGATACCCCCAAACGTCCAAAACTAGAGTCTCGAACCTCACATGATAACTGAGACACTCACAAGGTGGCGTGTCAACCACTGGGTCAAAATCGGGTTGACTAGAAACCACAATGACTCTCAATATAACACAGACACACACTTCAGAATCACGACACTTCCAAACACCCTATAACACGGTCACAGCCCTCATAGGACGTCCAAGACATCCACGGAACGATGCGCCATCCAAGGGGTCGAAGTCAAGCCAATCGGAGGCCAAACCAATGAAAGAAACACACAGGGCAAATGACAGTCTTACCCATGGCCGCTAATTCACATTGGCGATCTTATTAGGGCCGCTCTTCGCACAGTTAAACAGGCAGAAAATGGCCTTACCAAGTCCGCCTATTGAGAATGATGGACCTCCCATGGCTGTTTCTTCAGAGTGGCGCTCATATCTAGACCGTCAACTCCAAACCGCCTCGAAATCTTCTCGAAAAAGCACGATAAGCCATCCTGGGGGCGATCATCTACCTGATTGTTACTTCATAAGGCGGTTAGTCACAAGGCCACTACTAGGAACCGACTTAAACACATAACGGTCTCCCTGGGACCATTTCTAGGGAATGGCGGTCCTCCTATGACTGCCAAAGTAGTCGCGAGCTAGACCGCTAGCCTGAACTGACTTAAAATAGTGAAAACCCAATGACAGTCTCCCTTAGACCATTGACATGAGATTGGCGGTCAGCCTAGGGCCGCCAATACCAACTTGCGGTCAGTCGCAAGACCGCAACCACAAACTGACAATGGAACTCACTCTAATGGTCTTCAGGGGGTCGCCTCTAGAAATGGTGATCACTGGTAGGACCGCTAAACCGTTCCGGCGGGAAAATCGTAGGACTACCCAAAACTCAGTCTTTCCATGCCCCAATCACGTCTAAACGATGGGGAAACATTCCTAGACTCGATATCAACCTCCCACAAGCTGAAAGGGATCAAACCATCCACGAAACAACAAGAAACATGTGATTTCCACAAATCCACCCAAAACAACTCACATGGGTAATCGGCCTCCTACCGGTCCCAAATCACAACCAAACAAAGGTTAACTAGCTAGAATAGAATTCTAACATGCCAGGGGTTCAAATGATACCATCTAAATTGAAAGCTATCACCTGGAACGGTGAGCATGAGTCACATCCCTGAAACATGCTTTTACCCTTAAAGCTGAAAAACCTGCTCAAACTCACACCGTTTGGCTTCAAACTGCGAGGGAAAGTAGGAAAAGAGTAGGGCATCCATCCCCCTACCTCCATCGAAGCTCTCGCGAGCCGAAATGGCCAAACCACGTCAAAAACCACCACATGAACCGACGTCATGACACTTTGAATCCATCGAGAGATCGCGCCAACGCCATGTCTCATTCCACGCGCCATCACGCTCCACGACGCCTCCATGTCGTCACCACCTCATCACTGGAGCCTCCTCCGTCTATAGCCAGAGCAAAGGGGGAAAGAGGACAGAGAATGGAGAGGGAGAGAGTGAGCACGGTGGAGAGAGGAGAGAGGGGGTTAAGGGATTTAAAAGAAAAGAAAATAAGAAATTAGCAATATTTGCATCGTGACCACCGCGGCTCCCAGCTGCGAACCAGCACGGCCTGCACATCGCTGGCATTCCCTGCTACCTGGCCGGTCATCACCGCCACAATGTCGGTCTGCTGCATCCACCACCACCAGATTTGATGAGAGCACAGTAACCATCGAGCAGTCAGCCATCCTCGAGTTGCTTTGTAAGAGGAGCCTCTCATACTGCAGGCTGCAATCTGTTTAAATTTATGATTTGTCGTGACTCCATCATTGGACACAACCCACATCATTTGAAAGAGGCTAGTATCTCCACGTTATAGTTGACGTCAATTTGATGGTCTAAGGGAAAGGTCACAGTCATGCATTTGGTGGGTTATGATCCACATAAACAAGGTGAGACGGTCAACTGAGTTTGGACTTTGAAGTTTGCCGTGAAATCTTGCTCGGAGATAGTAACGCCTGTCATTAAATTTATTTCGGCTGCACTAAGTCGTCATAGGTCATCCTGAGATTTACAGCATTTCATGTGTTTGATAAAATGTCCAAGAGAGCACAAATCACATTGATAGGGTAAGTTGTTTTTGTCCTACATCATGGAGTGTCGTGGGGGTGGTAGTAGGTTTAATGGGTAAGGAGGTTTTAACGGGTATGGTAGAAGTTGGCGAATGGGTGATGGCAATGACAGGTTCGAGCGTGGTGGGTTCTTCTTTCGGCTCGGGAGTAGACGAAGTTTGTTCAGGTGTAGATGCAGATGGAGTTTGCTCAAGCATAGACACAGATGGAGGTGGGGATAATGAGCTAGATGGTTTAGATAACGGGTGATTAGATACAATTGGCATTGGGATAGTAGTGATGGCAGTTGACTTAGTGGCGGAAGGCTTAGATGGTGGTGGTGACAGTGATGGGGGAATTGGTGGTTTCATGGTGTGAGACTTACTGAGTGCAGGTGAGAGTGCTTGAATGGAAACAGGTGCGGCATATGGACTAGGACATGATGGGGGAGAGGGTTGTGATAGTGACCGGTGATGCGCCGACATGAGGCGTTGAGTCAACGTCTCATCACCGTAACACTAGGTGGTGTGAGAAATCAGGGTGATGGTAATGGTACTGGCCTAAGCAAAAGCTCGGGGTTGCGATTATCAGGGTGGTTATTATTCTTGTAATGGATGCAATGGTTGTGTTGGTCTGGGAGCCGGTGTAACGCTTGGCATGGAAGCATGAGCGTTCCCATATGGATGGTCATGAGTCGGCTTTGGGCCATGTGGACGCCGAGGTGGGTGAATGTTGAATGATGGAGTTTGGTGATATGGGCGAGAGGGTTAGTCTTGTGGAAGTAGTGCAAAATGGTTAGTGGGATGGCTAGGTGGATGGTGGATAGCATCCAATTACTCATTCGTTGCAAACATAGTCGGGCTAGCTTGCTCAAACATACCCATAATCAGAGAGTCCATTATTTGTGTTTGAATGTATCAGACTCTCTCATACAATTCTTCCATGGTGTCGAGCTTGTTCATGGCCAGAATGTGTCTGAACCAGGGTGTAACATTAGATATTATCATCTTAACTAGCTCAGACTCTGAGACAATGTCTTTTATTTTTTCGGCCATAGACCTCCACCTATCAGCAAATTGAATGAAGTCTTCCCCGGGCTTCATCTCTGTCATGGAAAGAGAAGGGCCAACCAGGTCTTTATACTTTTGAAGAATTTTCCTTTGCATAATGTCAAAGTCTCCAACCACACGTGGTTCTAAGGAATAACACCACTCTAAGACGGGAAACAAGTATGCTAGGGCTCTCTTATCATCTTGCCAAAATGCAGACTCATACATAAAATATTTGATGTGGGTTGCCCGTGCCATAGTATATGCGATATTTGGGCATCTCCGAAGGAGGTAAGTGAAATACTGGGAGAGCCGTTATGGAGACTTGCAGAGTGCCTTTTGAGTCTACCATCTTTTTCAAATATTCCTCCATCTTATTCAACCTATTGAGAAGGGTTTGAGTGACGGGATTAACTTGAGACGTAGAAGGTTGCCAACTACGCCCCTGTCTCTTTGCTATCTCTCTCTCTCTTCCTAGGCCAGTTGGCGTAAGCTGGGGAACCCTTGTCGTTCTCCCTTTCTCTATTTGCTCTCTCTATTCATCGTGCTCTACCATACATGGGCTAATATTTTTCTTGTCCGTACACTACAAAGAGAATGACATGGACTTTTAGGCCTCGTTTGGAAACGCTTGCGATCATGAGATGTTTTTAAAAATCTCCTCCTCCGTACCATATCTGACAAGGATGAGATTTTGGCTGGGTTTCACAATCTCATTTGATTGGGTTCGTCATATTGCATTGATGTAGTAATAACTGCCACTGTTCTTTTAAAAATAAAAGGTCACAACGGTCATGTGATCTTTTAGCAAAGGAGAATGCGAGTTTCGATGAGCATTTATTGATGGTAATCATAATAATTTTAAAATCCTAGGTTTAGGGGCCATACGGCCTCTTCTTGAAATTCTAAACTATTTCACTTGCAATTACAGGTTATACCTTGACGGCTACAATGGCTGTTTCATTCGGACCACTAGTCGTCGTAAGCCATGTCAAGGAAGCTTGGGAGCTTCCCTCCCGTGGTGGGCTTCCCCAACTTCTTGGGTGCAGCCTTTGTCAACCTGCTGAAGAATTGAGGGGCCCAAGCCTGTCGAAGTTCGCATTCCCATCACAGGAACCTCTGTTGTTAAGCCTGCCGTTGTCGGATCGTCAGTGACTGTTGCTGGCCGCGGGGCAGTGAAGACCCTGGGCTGCTTTGTCCACCATGTCTGTTTCAATGCGGACCCTACCATCAAGGAATCGGCATCCTGTCACAGAAGGAACCAGAGGAATGTTGCTGCTACTAGCCCTAGCGGTCAGATCTCCAACACTGGAAAGTCAGTCCTGATCGGAGGTGTCCGGGTCCACCTTAATGGCTAGAGAGCTGACATGATTCATGACCAGATCATGCCGAATGTCCCAGTGCGCAACTCTTTCCAAGCGCTAGGGAGAATGGAAAAGAAGAACGGAGCGGCCCATCGACCGAAGAATGAGCCGACCCTTAGGCCATTCAAGACCAAGCAAATCTAGGTACCCAAGCCCACTCAGGTCCCGACGTCAACTCGGCCGAGTCCTGTTGAGGCCAATAAGCCCAGGAAGGAAAGAATGAAGAAAGACAAGATGCCAGTGGGGGTCTCTCGCAAGCCATCTGTCTAAGTCTACACGTGACAGGAGAATACTTCTTTACATGTTGAGAATCGTGCAGGATTGCCAAGAAGGATCAGCTCGCCTATGGGCCCCCAGCACAAGTAAGGGTGCCGCCACCCACGGATTACCATAACTAAGAAGAAGAAGACATCACCCAGGCCATGCATAGATATCTCTATGGCCTCGGGAACACCTCCCTAGGGAGGTAGCGATTGCTGCAATCCATCACCGCTACCAAAGAGGGTCGAGGATATCCAACCGACCCAGATGAAATAAAAGATATAGAATCAGGGTGCTACGGGCCACCACGCCATTAAGATGATGCACCAAGAGTCTCGGTGTTTGAAAGGTTGTCCTTCCGCTGGCAGCTGACCAAGCAGATGAAGAAGAGAAATAGAAACATGCAAGTATATACTTATCACATGGCTGGAGTGGCCAACCGTTATGAGGCTTTACTTGAGGAGCCCAAAGAAGTTGCCAGAATTACCGAAAGGCTAGTCCCTCTCACAAGAAGAGGGAGAGCTGCTACCGAGGTGTTACGGACCCTCACTGAGATAATAAATCTAGGAGAAACAATAGCGGTCCTGACCACCAATGTTATTACAACTGAAGATGATAGTGGGGTGCCATCCACATCATCTGAAGAAACACCTGCGGAGGATAGGGGTTGCCTCCCCAGCCCCTCTATCAATGACCCGACTTTGCTGACGTTGCTACATAGATACCAGTAGGAAATTGAGGCACTAAAGAAGTAGCTGAGCGAAAGGGAAGCACATGCCCTACCCCGGGGGCAATTGGAGGTCAACCCGGAGCATCAGGCAGTGGAGGCCAAACTTTTGAAGCCTCATCGCAGGCAACACCATCCCAACCAGCACCCAGCTACACTGGGGGCATTACTCCCCCGCAACAACAACTTACGACTACCCCGCAACCCTCAATCTTCAAATTCTAGGGGCCCCCCTCTACGCCCCATGTGACCATGTTAACAACGCCACATATGCAACAAGCTCACTTCTACCCGAGCCCGATTGATCTGACAGTGATGAATAAGCTCATGGTTGAGCAAATGATAGAAATGAAGCTGGCAGAGAGGAGTGATAGCGACTCTACCTCATTTGATGTGTACAGGGTGCCATACCCATCTCACTATGCTACCAAGAGGCTGCCTCCTGGCATCACTAAGCCTCTGAAGTTTGAGAAGTTCAACGGGCAAGGGTCTCTGTGCGAGCACATTGCCTACTACGCCAACGTGATGGGCGACTTGGCGGCTGATGAGTCCTACCTTCTAAAATTTTTCGGATCCACCTTGACGGGGCTCGCCTTTGAGTGGTACTCAAGCTTACAACCCAGGTCTATCATTAATTGGCCCGATATGCAGAGAAAGTTCAAAGAAAGGTTCCACATTATCGAGACGGAGGTGATGGTGGCCAAATTATATGAAACCAGGCAAAGGAATGACGAGTCTACCCTGGAATACATCAAAAGGTGGAGGAACCTCAGCATGAGGTGTAGGTGCCCGCCACACCAGGAAGATGCCGTCCAAATATGCAAGCAGAACCTACGAAGAGAAGTGCTAGAAAGAATGATAGGCACTGAAATCAAGTCATTTGATCGACTGAACAATACGGTAGCGGAGGTCAAGGCATTCCTCTCATAATACTCTGCCACTCCTGTCATTTCAAGCCGAGTTTTTCAACTTATTTAAAAGAGAATTTTTCCTCCTCGTGGGATCTACCCGTTCTCATCACTTTATACTTAATCCAAAATCTTTTTAGTGAGTAAGTACACTATATTTTTGAAATTGTGGCACGACATTTTAACGATGAGTTTTTGTGCGCATCAATAAGGTGGCCTTGGAAGGACCGCGATTTGTAAGAGACGGTCCTTTAGGGACTGTCATCTAGTTATTAAGTGTTTTTATGTCGATTTCAGATTACGGTCATGCGACTGACCAAAACTTGGTAGTGGTGGCCCTTAGGCGACCACCATTTGGCTTTTAAGTCAGTTTAGGTCGGTTCCTAGTTGCGGCCTTACGACTGACCGCATTATGAAGTAGCGGTCAGGGGTGGACCGCAACAAGGATGGCTTATCAAGCATTTTTCGAGGCAGTCTAGAGAAGACGATCTCGCTATGACCGCCACATCCCAGAGGTGGCTTTGGGGTGACTACCTTATGCAAGTTGCGGCCATGTGATCGCATTCTGCCTGGTTTTGTATGTTTTCCATGTTTGGGGGTTCCTGTTAGATGGCGGCCTGGCCATGACTGCCATCTTAAGGGGGCGGCCCTTTAGGGACCGCCACCTTCTGGTAGCGGCCCCGATGAGACCGCCATTCTTGGGCTGTCTGGTAGTGGCCAGGGAGTTGACCGCCACCTGTCCAAAGTGTTTCTATTTGATGATTTGACTTTCAGTTGTCTTGGCTTCGACCCCTTGGTTGGCCCATTGTTCCGTGGATGTCTTGGACGTCCTATGAAGGCTGTGACCGTGCGATAGGGTGTTCGAAAGTACCGTAATATTGAGTAGTCTGCCGTATGGTTTTAAGAATTATTTTGAGAGTCAATATGGTCCCTGGTCAACCCGGTTGTGACCCAGTGGTTGACACATGACCTCGTGAATGTCTCGGTTGTCCCATGGGGATCGAGACTGTGTTTTTGATGCTAGGAGATATTATTTTACCTCGATTTGCATGTCTAGGTGATGTGAGGGCTCGAGTGGCCCCTCATGTGTCTGTGCTTTCTCATCATGTGGAATCGTGAGTCCGATGAGCGGCTAAGGTCCAAGGACTCTCAATTGATGTTTTTCATGGTGATTGACCCAGGGACTAGGCTGATTTGGAGGTATGTTACCACTTTATACGATGATCTTGACCCGAGTCATGTGACTTAAGGATCGTTGTGTTAGTAGGTCTAGTTGGCTATCCTGAGTTGGGTGGCGTGGTGCTGCCTTGTGTCCTGAGTGCGTTTGACGGGTGCGTGCTTAACCTATCTGCACTTCGGTGCTTTCTGTTCAAGAGTCTCTGTGTCTAGTGAGCCTCCACTAGTCATAGCCCGAGGACACTTTCGTCTGTCAACCCATCTGGGAGTGGTGGCGGGGCAGTCTTGATAGAGAGGATTTTTAGGCTGGTTACCGAGGGCCCCTTTGCCTTGTCATTAGAGTCCAGTGGGAGGGAAAAATTAGCTAGAGGCCTTGCTCAAGGCATTGAGCTTGTGTGTTCACACGTGGTCAGGGACATTGGACCAGCGCCGATGAGCATAACTCTGACTAGTCATTCGTTACTGTTGTTACTTGGTTACTTGTTATGGTGTCTTAGTTAGTGCATTTGAGGCATGTGGGAGACACCCGAGGCATAGTGTAATGCGTCAGTGGACGCATCTAACTTTTCTTCTCGTAAGGAGGTACTTCTGTCACTTGACGTATGACTCTTGTGACTCTTGTGGTTTCTCATGTAACATGAGTTCCTTCACGTGCTACTTCGGGTAGTCCGTGTTCTGTTTTACCAGTAGTTCATGTAGAGTACACAATGGCGAGGTCGTGTATCTGTTGGTGCTCTTAGACCATGTATGGTCTTGAGTTGGGCATTGTCTTTGTGGACGAGCTTGCACGACTGAGGTGTCGTGACGTGTTCTGGCAATGTAGTCAGAGTTTCTTCGTATCAGTTCAGTGATTCCTGGCTATGCATATGGGAACGTGTGTTTCTGACCAATAGGAGTAGCTTACGGCTCAGTCGTAGTTTTTTTCGTTACAGCTGGTACTCTTCTTGTTGTTGTTACTCCTACCTTTGCTGCTGTGGTTTAGCACTGTGTTTACCACTGTTGTTTCGTGGTGGGGATCCGCGAGACCCCTACTGAGCCATTGAGACGAGACTCACCTCTAACTTTTTAGGTGTAGCGTCTCTTTCTCCTCGTGGTTCGAGGTGCGGTTCGTGGTTCTTTATTTCTAGCTTTGCCAGTGTCAGGCTTCCCCCGACTTCAGGGTATGTTTCCCTTCTAGTTGGACTGTACTTTAGTTGGACTGGACTCTATTAGCTGTTGTAGCCCTGTAGTTTAGTTTATTTAATTGAAAATATAATTTTATTTCTATTAATTTAACAGTCCAGATCATAATAATATAATTGTTTATTACTTTATCATTCCCCTTTTTTTAAAACAAGATATCCATGATTAAAAACAGACATACATGATACATCCATCTTGATCCATCACTCCGGTGCAGTGAGCTCCGGCGCGGAGACCATCCTTATGTTTTGTCTGTCAGCCTCAGCGTCCACCCTGTCGTGAATACGTTTCCCGGGGCGATAGGACGATGTTACTCTCCAGAGGTCCATATCATCCCCCTCTTCCTCCTCGCAGCTGCGGCCTCTTCCATGGGCTTCCTGCACCGCACCATCTGGGAATGCAGGAGACGCGGGAAGGGGAACTCCCCTCTAAAGCATCTAACTCAATTCTTCGGAGCTGTCTCCTCTACCCTTCGGCTCGTCCATGCCCACGGCCGTCCGCGCACCCCAATGGTCCTCCCACCGCCGCCTTCTCGAGCAGGCACTGGCCGACCTCCACAGGTGCTCGGACCCCCACCGCGTCAGGCAAGTCCACGCCCAGGTCTTCAAGCTCGACCTTCACCGGGACCCCCTCGTCGCTCCCAAGCTCGTCGCCGCCTACTCCCTGTGCCGCCGGGTGGCCGCTGCAGCCAACGCCTTTGGCCTCGTCCGGGAGCCTAATGCCCACCTCCACAATGCGCTCATCCGAGCCCACGCTGACAATTCCCAGCCGGCTCTCGCCTTCGCCGCCTTCTTCGACATGCAGCGCGGCGGGGTGACCCCCGACAACTTCACCTTCCCGTCCCTTCTCAGGGCCTGCTCCTCCTCCGGCCACGCGGCGCTCTCCCACGTCGAGATGATCCATACCCACATCGTTAAAATGGGTTCTTTAGGCGACATCTTCGTGCCCAACTCCCTCCTCGATTCGTACTCCAGGTGCTGTTCCGTCGGGGGCATCGTGTCCGCGAAGAAGCTGTTCGACGCAATGCCGCACCGGGACGTCGTGTCATGGAATACCATGATCGCGGGACTGGCACGGGCCGGGCAGCTTGATGTAGCGCGGAAGTTGTTCGACGAAATGCCGGAGAGGGACACCGTCAGCTGGAACGCCATCTTGGGTGGGTATGCCAAGGCTGGGGAGGCACAGGCGGCTTTCGAGCTGTTCAAGGGGATGCCCGAGAGGAATGTCGTCTCATGGTCGACCGTCATCTCTGGCTACTGCAACATGGGTGACATGGAGATGGCGAGGCTGCTGTTTGATAAAATGCCGGCAAAGAACTTGGTCCCATGGACTATCATGATATCTGGGTATGCTGAAAGAGGCCTTGCCAAGGAGGCCATCGCATTGTTCGAGCAGATGGAGATGGCTGGATTGAAGGCGGATGCTGCTGCCATTGTGAGCATTTTATCTGCCTGTGCCGAGTCTGGACTGCTTGGTTTGGGGGAGAAGGTGCAGGCGTATATTACCAGGATGAAAATGAGGTGCACTACTCAGGTGTGCAATGCACTGCTTGATATGTATGCCAAGTGTGGTGATTTAAGAAGAGCGTGGGCAGTCTTTGAAGGCACGGCCCAGAGGGATAGGGTGTCCTGGAACTCCATGGTTCAGGGCCTCGCAACACACGGGCACGGTGAAGAAGCACTCGACCTCTTCTCTAGGATGAAGGAAGAAGAGGGCATCGTGCCTGATGGTGTGACATTTCTAGGTGTCCTCTCTGCCTGCACCCATGTCGGCCATGTCGAGGGAGGTCGCCGTTACTTCTCCACTATGGAGAAGGACTACGGTGTGACTCCGCAGATTGAGCACTACGGCTGCATGGTCGACCTTCTCAGCCGGAATGGGCTGCTGGAAGAGGCATTCCAGTTCGTCAAGAGCATGCCCTTTGAACCAAATGCCATTATTCTGGGTACCTTCCTCAGTGCTTGCAGGACGCACAACAACGTTAGCCTTGCAGAGCTTGTGATGGACCAGCTTATGAGACTGGAGCCATCCGATGCCGGGAACTTGGCCGCTCTATCCAGCATCTACGCAACTGCTGGCCGCTGGGATGTTATGGCCAAGGTGAGGACCCAGATGAAAGGCATTGGAGTTCCGAAGCCGCCGGGGTCTAGTTCAATTGAGGTGGATGATGTGGTCCACGAATTTACCGTTGGGGACAGATCACACCCAGAGTCTGATGGGATGCTGAAGATGCTTGAGAGGTTGAGCAACCATCTCAGGCTTTTTGGTTATGTTCCGAAGCCTTGTTGATGGATAGTTGCTCCTCGAGTGATCATGTAATCCCCTCACCCCGGATCTCTGTTCTACAGGTTACCATAGACTGACATAGGTGTGGAAAGGATAACAAATGGGATCAAAGTGAGAGCATGGTTTGAAGTGTCATACTGAGGCTGCGTTTGGCATTCAAATAGGGTTATAACTTTGAAATCTCCGCCCCTCGAAAGTCTCACCAAATATATCCTTATCACATCAGATTATTCAAAAGTCATAATCTAACTTTTTAGAGAGAGATAGAGTGAAAAGTCTCCACTTTTCATAAATAGCCCCTGCAGCTCTTGCTCAAGAGAGGGGGATTACTTATTTTCAAGGGGAGGTGCTGCTCGATCATTGGCTCACGGAGGGAGCATCCTGCGCATTTAAAGCATCATCCTTTGAAGGAGACTCCCTCCCGATCGTGCATCAAAGCCACAGGGGAAATAATCCCAGGCTTCTCCTTCTTTTCACTCTTCTCTATTCTATATTTTCTGTTCTTCTTCTTTTTAAAACAACATGCATGCATCACATTACATGTTCACCTCTTTACCTCAACCACGTTGAGTCTCCATCAGTGCAATGCTTGCACGCCCTTTTACATTCATTCATACATTATATTTCCTACACTTTTGCGTAAGGGGTTTAAGGGCCAACACCAATAAGGTGTGTCATCTTCCATGTTCTTACATTGTATATATTTCATTTGGATTTGATATTACACTTGGTTTGCTAATCCAATCCTTTTATTGGTTGTTTTCTTTGCAAGGGTAATCAAGTACAAGGAGACTCTCTTCATCGGCCGGCCGATAGAAAGAGAAGGAAGTCACCCATATCTCCGGCATTCATTTGAGGTAACCCCTCTGGCGATCACCCTCCAATAGCATTCCACGCATGCTCCCCCTTCCCTTTTCCCACTTCTTATCATAGTTTCTTAGTCTATTCTTTCTTTTTTTTATTTTTAGTGGATTTTAATTAGATCTACAATTGGGAGGCCAGCATGGATTGGTACTGCGACTGGTTCGACATGACGGACCGCCGAAGAGTCCGATTCGCGACCATGAAGCTAATAGGACAGGCACAGACCTACTGGAAGAATGTAGAGAGCCTATTGTTTCAGCGTATGGAGCCCCAGGTTGACACATGAGGTGAGATGAAGGTCAAGCTTCAGCAAAAGTACATTCCTGCCACATACCGTCAGTGACTCATCGATAGGTGACAGAATCTCAGTCATAGAGATCGGTCCGTCTCTGAGTACATTGCTGAATTTGATGAGTATTTTTTGAGATGTGGTGTCACGGAGGAGAGCTCCATGCCTATTTCTCACTTCCGACATGGTTTGCAGCCACACTATCAGTATGAGCTTTTTCGCCGCGATACTAAGACCTTGGAGGAGGCATATCAGGCTACTCTGGAGTTGGAGCAGTTTGAGATCGAGTTTGAGCCTGCCCAATAATTGGGACCCTTTCCTCATCGTGGGGTTGAGCCTTGTACCTCATCGGGCCCATATTAGAGGGCTACCATGGCTCGGCCCTCGGAGCCCACCCGTCAGGAGCCACTTGCTCCAAGGCCTCGCCCCCTCCCACCGAGGGACGCTCCACCTCAATCCCAGCCACCTGCACCCATTGCCTGACCCCTGGCAACCACACCTTCTACTCATCCATTGTTGCCTGCACCCCCTATCCGTCGGGAGGATAAGGTCAAGAGGCCACTTATGAGGGAAACTAGTAAGTCACGACAGCAGTGTTATCACTGCTATGGGTTTGGCCACATTGCCAGCCAATGTCCCACCCATACCTCACTAGTCATCGAGGACCTGAGAGCCAAGGAAACCTCAAACGCCGGGCTTGTAGCTGTCAGCTATGAGGCCAAGCAGGATTTGGCAGATGAGTTCTTTCATGAGGAGGGTGATGTCCAGGGGGATCTCCGGATCTCCTAGATGCCCAGTAGCCAGCACACCAGTTTCACTTGTGGGTGATCTGGGCCACCATTGCATTTTGTATGAGTCTAGAGTCATGTGTGAGTCTGTGTTTTGTTATTTGTTCAATTTGTCAGCATTTGTCGAGTGCATAGCGAGTCTGCATACGTCGAGTCTAGTCGGTCTCATGCAAGCTCATGGTGTAAGTCCCTTTCGAGTGTAAGGTGAGTCAGACCATGTGTACGTTGTGGACATGCTAGTGAATTATGGAAACAGCTTCTCTTCAGTGTATCGGATCTACTCACCTTTAGGGACCCAGCGGTGATTCCTAGTGAGTCATTGAGCCGTCTCTTTCCTTTGAGAGTGACCCCACCCTAGAGTGTCCACCCCTAGCCTCATTCCTACAGCAGCGTGAGCATATAGAAAATATACGGGATGAGCAGGTGACGATTACTAGGAGTGGAGCGTACTCACACTACCTGGTACGGTGATGGATCCGCAGGAGCCACAAGAGCAACTGCACCCCTGACTCGATGGGGTCGAGTTCTTCCCATTCGGGGAGAATTGATGGGACATCGGAGCAAGGCATCTAACTTTTTTAATTCTTTTTTATTTTCATTTACATTTGTATCCTTTAGTTTACATTTATACCCTTGGGATAATTGGGTTGCAATTGTATGGCATAATAAGTCAATGTGTTAGTCCTTAGAAGTCTTTGGGTTTCTTTGCAAAAAGGTCACGTAGGCCCTTCAAGACCCCACCTTCTTTTCCATTGGTCCACCTAGGTTCTAGGGCCCACTTGGGTTGGTGAACTTCCAGATAAGGAAGTAAATAATTACTATATTTGATTAGGATTGCTAAAATAGCAGAAATAAAATTATATTTTCTATAACAAATTAAAACTAGCTACAACAGCTAAAAGAGTCCAGTCCAACTAAAGATAAGTATAGTCCAACAAAAAAGGGAACATACCCTCAAGTCGGGGGAAGCCCGACACTAGCAAAGCTGGCCACTACGAACAGCACCTTCAGACCACGAGGAGGAAGAGCAACCACACCTGAAAGGTTAGGGGTGAGCCTCATGTCACTAGCTCTGTAGGTGTCCTGCAGATCTCCACCAAGAAACCAAAGCGGTAACAGCAATAGCAACAACAAGAGCAACAACAGTAAGCAGGAGTAACAACAACAAAAGTAAAGAGGAAAGTCGTACAGAAGAAACCACGGCAGCCGATAAAACCTCAGACCTCTAAACTACTCCTAATCGGGAAAGGCATAACTTCTCACACACCTGGTAGGGAGTTGCAAGACTAAACTCAACAAAACCCGATTACATTGTCAGAACGCGTCATGCTACAACTGATGTGCATGCATCACATAATACAAACCAAAACACCGATGCACATATGACCTCACCTTCGTGTCCGCTACACAAGCCACAGTAAAGCCAAACACAGGCTACCCGAAGCACTACTCCAACCATGACGAAGAATCGGTCACAAAACCAAAAGTCACGTGTCATGTGATAAAAGCACCTTCTCACTAGAAGCAAAGCTAGATACGTCCACTGATATCTTACACTGCACTTCAAGCGTCTCACACTCGCCTTGAACATGGTGACTGAGACACTATACCAAGTGCAAGGAACAACAGTAACGAATTACTGGTCAGGGTCACGCCCATCGGTGCTCGTCCAAATGCCCCTGACCACGTGTGCACACACAAGCCCAATGCCTTGAGCCAGGCCTCTAGCTAGTTTTCTCCTCCAGTAGGACACTACTGCAAAGCAAGGGAGCCCACAGAAACTAGCCTAAAAATTGTATCTCAGGAACTCGCCCCGCCACCATTCCCAGGTGGGCCGACACCAAGTGTCGTCAGGCTACGACTAGTGAAGGCTCACTAGACACAAAGACTCTCCGAAAAAAACTCTGAAGTGTGGACAGGGTAAACACCCACCTGTCGCATGCACTAGGAAACACAAGGCATAAGACAGTATATAAAATTGTCGCCAGACTCCGGATAGACAACTAGACATACACACAACGATCCTTGAGTCACACGACTCAGGTCAAGATCGTCACACATCATGGTAGCATACCATTAATCAGCCTAGTCCCTTAGCCAAGACACAATAAAACATAAGTCCTCAGCCCCTAGGCTACACATAGGACTCTCGACTACGTATAACACAAATTACAGAACATGAGGGGACATCAAAGCCCTCAAATCACATAGGCACGCAAATTGTGGTAAGATAATATCTCTAAGCACCAAAAGCTAGAGTCTCGATCCATATAGGATAGCTGAGACACTCACGAGGTCACGTGTTAACCACTGGGTCACAATCGGGTTGACCAAAAACCATACTGACCCTCAAAATACACACAAAACACTACTCCATAGCATGGCACATTTGAACACCCTATAACCATGGTCACAGCCCTCATAAGACGTCCACGACATCCACAGATAATAGGCTAACCAAGGGGTCGAAGCCAAGCCAATAATCACAGAAGAAACACTAAACATTGCTCGGGATGAGACCACTCTTCTCGGATCCCTCGACATACAGATATGACTCTCACGGAACACCCAAGGCATCCATCGAGTCAAATGCCAACAAGGCATTGAATATTGGGTTTACCGGAGCCCGAGACAACTCACATAAATCCCCAAAAATAGAAAACATGAACACGGTGTACACCTGCATTGCGATGATGAACGCATCCAATGGATGCATTGCGATGCTAGTAGAATGCGTCCAACCATTACAGCTCATCAATGCGTTGACGTGGCACAAGCTAGGGTCGCTTTCATTGATGCGGCCACAGCCTCGAGCGTGTTAAGCTAAGAATGCGGCTAAAGACTCGAGCGCGTTAATCAAGATCACGGTGGAGACCTCGAGTGCGTTAATGAAGATCACGACAGACACCTTGGTCACGTTCTTCAAGATCGCGTCCAATACTTAGACCGCGTCCCTTACCGCCTCACCAACCCACTGTTCATCTTCTTAGATGAACGCAATCGCACGATATAGTGCGTTAATAGACGCACCCCCTGGGAGCTTCGTGTTACCACGTCAAACCCAAAAACCAGAAAAATCAGTGAAAAATCTCATTCCACGTCACAATCGTCTCCAGAACGACGGGGATACATCAGAAATCACATTATCATCCTTCCACAAGTCGGAAGGGATCAAACAACACACAAAATGACACGATAAGGGTGATTTTTCACAAATCAACCCAAAATGTCCCTCCCGGGGTCACGCCACCCGGGACAGAGCCACCCGCCCGTGCGGTCAGGCGACCCCGCGCGGGTCTCCCCGACCCGGAACTGGTCCTTCTGCCTCCTTTTTGTTTAAAAAACCCTCTCCCCAGGGGTTTGTAGGGTCTGTTGCTCGCAGAACGCCTCATAAAGAGAGGAGAGAACACGCCTCTTGCTTGTTTGTCGTCTTTCCCACGTCGTGAGCCACGAAGAGGAGATTTGTGTTTGTCCAAACAACGTGATACACGTGTGTAGGACTTCTCCAGTGGTGTGTACACCATCCGTTGCATCCTCCTCTTCTTACTGCGAAGGTTTTCTTTGTTTATGTTGAATATTCAAGGGAGAAAAACTCCACCCCTTCGGGGTCTTGTCTGAAACCACGCGATCCTGACAATCGTGATGGATTTAATCTAGTTCTTGACCACCTTACTCGCTGCGAGGGATTTATAATTGTAGAGACATACGGGCCGCAGAGTCAAGATGTGTGGAAGTATTCTACTGAGTGGTGATACACCGGACATTGAACCCTGACTAACTCGAGGGGAATGTCTCAATTTATTCGAGACAAATAGTGGGTGCAACAAACGCCCCCCACAGGACATCCGTCAAAGCCGGAGGCGGGGACAGATGGCCCGTGTCTTCCGTAGTTTTTCACTTATCCCCGAGTCCATTGACATAATGGGATTTTGTAGGACTGTGTCTGAATATTCGTATTGTTGTCCTCATACTTGTTTAATCTTTAATTCGGCCTTTTCACTCATTGTTCTATGTTGCTCTTGGTCTTTGCAGCTCACACAGACATGGCTCGTCAAGGCAGGGGCAGAGAGGCATCCCGGAGGCCCAGAATTGGGGGCTCTGATGATTATTATGTGCAGAGGACAGATAGGCCATGCCACCTTTCTCTCCACGCAGCATCACCCCTGACAACTTTGACGCGGTGGACCGCGGGTTTGCTTGGGTTGCTAAGGGGCTGACTGAGGATGTTACTGCAGCTGAGGGCACTGTTGACATCTCCCGCATCACAAGAAGATAGGGGGTCTATGTGTATGACTGCTCAAGAGGATATCCATCTCACTTTCCGTTGGACCAGCATCTTTTGTCTTTTGTCCAGAGCTTTGTGCCTCCTAGTATGGAGGTTGATGACCCCCTCTTGCCAGGAGAAAGGCGTCGTCTCGAACGGGCCATATTGCTCAGGAGGGGCAGCATGAAAGGCACTTGTACATTCTCCTATCCGAGCTTCCCAGAGAGTTTCATTCGGCAGAGACAATATCTTGATCAGAAAAGTCTGGACTTCTTCAGGGAGTTTGATAGCTTTATAATCCGAGTGGGACCGTCATCACGAGCAGTTTGGCACTTATCCGGGCATCATAAGGCCACGGATGTTACAGTAAGTAAGGCCGCGGATGTTACAGTAGATGGAATGTTTCTGACTCCCTTTGGGGCCACTTTTGCCCATGATGACTATGACCATGACTTTATTGAAGAAGATATTGGCATAGAAGACTCCCAACTGGTATGAGAAGTGGGCTATTAGTCCTTCTCACTGTTACTATCAAGGAGCGACGGAGTGGCTGTGGGGCATCTTGACTGTTTACAAGGCAGCACTCGATAGGGCCGGGATTCGTCATGCAGTTACCGCAGCATTATATGCCTATCCTTACCATACAGGATTGCTTCAGGCATTGGCTAAAAGGTTCAACTGGCACTGGAATACATTGGTCACCGCAGAGGGGGGGACTTCACTAGACCTGTGAGCTTTCCACAAGATCTCTGGCCTGCCTGTTTGTGGACAGCCTTATGAGGAACAATCCTTAGATGATCTGTATCTCAGTGCTTTAGGTGGAGCCAGCCTGTACCTTCTTCCCTATTGCTTCAGATATCTGATAAAAACATAGAGGGACTTAGCCCTAATGGGAAAAGAGAAGACTTTGCGCACACCGAGAGTGACATTGAACACTTGGGTGATGCACTTTTACAGTGGCCAGTACTATTTCTATGAAGAGTTTGCTTTCTCCGACATATTTAATGCATTGATGCAGAGTTAAAGGAACAACCCAATTTTCGTGGAGCCATGGTCTCCCCAGCAGCACATTGTAGGATGTGTCAGCATTGATGATATAAAACGTCACTTGAGTGACAAAATCACCCAAGGCTAACTTCACCACAACCCAACCAAGCACTTCCTCAAAATCTTGGTTGAATCCCGAAATTTTGACTGCGCTCTTCTTTTGCAAGTAAGGCGTCAAATACAAAGACTTGAAAGCCTTCAAAGACATAATATTAATGGCCGCTGCAACGTCTACAAGAGTTCGATTCACAACTATATAGAGGGCGATTATGACACGGAGAAGACAGCAACATATCTTTATCTGTAAAAATGGCGTTCACTGCAAACGCCCCATATGCTTGGGCCTACAACTCTGCAACATGAGCTTCATAGGCCTCTGAGTCTTGGAGTATCTTGACGAGGACTTCTCTCAAATCCTTGCTCCAAGCAATGGCTTCCCAAATAGTGATATTTTTTGGAAACCGCTTCATGTGATGGATAATATTGCGGTCTGCCCGAGCACGGGTCTTGTCAAATGACGGGATGATCTCCGCCAGAGTCTTCGGAGCCCTGTGAGGCTTCTCCCGCTTAAAAGGACGTTCCTCACTCCGGCCCTCCACATTTTCCTGAAATAGTGGTGCCAGAGATTCCTCCAGAGGTGGCAAGGATTCATCTTGTTCGCCCTCATTAGAAGGACCTACCTAGCTCACGGGCTCAACTCTATCGGAGGGACCAGCTTGTTCTGACGCCGTATCCTACACTAGCGGCTTGGTTGGCTCTTCTTCTTCATCAGAAGAGGCGAGTATGAAAGGGACGCCACCCAACCTTCTAGGTTTCAGGATAGGGCCCGAACCCTCTGAGGATTCGAGGATAAAGGAGATACCCCGTACTTGAGTTTCTGGGATAGGGGTTGGCTCTTCCCCTCTGAATAGTATGACTCGGTCGAGAGTTAGGGGATCTTCACGCCCTCATCCTCGGCCACGACCTCGGCTATTTGTTGCTGGGCGACGTTGACATGTCGCCATGGGAGCCTTACCCCCGGTGCTATCCGCCATAGTGCCTTGTCCGGAAGGAGAGTTGATATTGTCGGGCGACGAGATCGCCACCATATTGCAAGAGAGCTCTTGCAGCATTTCCTCGAGCATCTCGACGGTGAGTTCCTCATCCTTGTACAATAAAGAGAGCTCTTCCGGATAGGGAACTCTTTACCCCCTTCAAGACAGTGGACCATCTCCCGGAGCCACTGAAGAAGCCAAACTTTACACCCAAACTTGTCCCAGGGAATGTATTTGTCCAAAGTGACAACTCGGGTGGGGCGAGGGGGAGCATAATCTTCAAGCTCATCTACGAGCTTTTGCAGTCGTTGCAAATGAGTTGGCTCCTTGGGGGTTTCCATAGTTGCCGCTTGCTTCTTCAACCTCCTCCTCAGATTCTTCTTGTGATTCTTCTCTTGTTTCTTTTGGTGTGCCGCTTCTTGAGAAGAAGGTGGACTTTGTTTTGGAGGTGGAACTGATTTGCCCCCAAAATTTTACTTTCTACTCTGGGCCAACTCCTTAGAGGCCTTGGTTCCACGACTCTCTCTGGGAGTAACCCAAGTCCAGCTGGCCTCCTGGAACTCTACCAATCCAAAGTGGGGCTCTTGAGGCAACTCTGTTGGTTTTGCTTTAATCGGCAATTTTGCCAATTCAAGCTGTTGAGGTCTTTCTACCATTGGTGACTTTGTCGGCTCGACGTAAGGTTTGACTTCGAACTCCCTCGCCTTGGCCTTGCCTTTATTATCTGGTTGAGGGTTCCCCCTATAACGATGCCAGGTTGACTCAGCTTCGAAAGGGGTTTGGAACCTCCTCCCACGGCTTGACTTTTTGGGCTCTGGGCCTTAGGCCCCTCGCACGTAGCCTTGCTTTTAGGGTTTAGCTAAGAGCTGTTGCCTGTAGACTTGCCCAGCTGGGACCTACTGGGAGGTGGGCTTGGTCTCTCGTGACTTGGCCTACTCTCCTCTTCCCATTCAGACTCTGGGTCCTGGTTGGACCGAAGAGGTCCATATGCAAGAGTTCCATCGGCTTGGAGGATAAAGGCTCAGATCTGAGCTTAAATGATTTACGGGTTTGTTTGCCTAGAGCACAGGCATCACAAATTTTTGAAATGGAACTGAATTTGATCTTAGGCATGCCTCTAACTAAATCATGCTTGACCAGTTTATTCAATGTAGAGAAACTAGCATGACCTAAATGTCTATGCCAATCAAATACATTATTTTCAGAATCAACAGACAAACAAAGATTTGACTCAGATTTATCATCTAAGTCCACAATGTAAACATTATTGACCCTATTAGCTACAAACTTAACATTGTCAGAATTTATTTCCAGAATTTTGCAAGCATGATTATCAAACACAACTCTGTGACCCTTGTCACATAGCTGACTAATACTAAGCAGGTTGTGTTGAAGGCCTTCTACAAGCAAAACCTTCTCAATAGAGTTTGAGGTAGACTTACCAACTGTTCCTGTTCCGATAATCATACCTCTGTTCTTCCCTCCGAATTTGACTAGACCCCCTACCTTCATTTCCAGCTTACTGAATTTGTATCGGTCGCCTGTCATGTGCCTGGAGTAGCAGCTATCTAGGTACCACCTGTTGTGCTCGGTTGCTAGGCTAACCTGCACAAGGACAAATCAAACAGAATAGTTTGGAACCCAACATAGATTGGGTCCAAAGACATTGCTCAATCCTCTAAGTAGGGTCCTTGGAATCCAAAACTGTTTCAAGGTGTTTTTCTTTTGCACTTTATTGACAGTTTTGTTGAAGTTATAACTAAAGTTCTGTCCACTTGGTTTATTGATGTTGAATCTGTTCTGGTTGGTGGACTGTTTATTCCTTGGGTATCTATTGTACCCAAACTGTCTAGTGGAATCAAATTTATTGAGGAATTTTTGTGGATGAGCAGGACTTCCCCAGTTTGTTTTGTACTGGCCCATTCTGTTATAGAAGTTTGAGTTTCTGTTCTGACTCATATGCCATAACCTGTTAGCATTCCTATTCTGATGAATGGGCATTGGAGGTTGCTTAGCAAAGTTCTTTTCTGTTTTAGATTATTGTCCAGCATAGTTTGTTGGATTTTTCTTTAGTTGCTGAACATTTTGAACATTGTTGGAGCTAGATGGTGTGTCTAATTTTTCTTTCCCTTTTCTGGACAGAATGTCAAAGGAAGGAGTGAGAAGCACCTGAATCAAATAAAGCACGGGCAGTATAACCAAAAATAGTAATAGTACCTTCAACAAGATTTGAAGCCACAGTCTCAGCCCGCGAAATACGAGTCACCTTGCCCTTTAGCTTTCTACTGGTAGCTACAGAGGACTGGAAGGAAGATGCTGTTGAAGCCTGAGGGTGAATCTGCTGGAACTACTGAGATGGAGGCGGTGGTGGAAGTGGAGGCCTGAACTATGATTGAGACGGCTGGGACTGAGCTGCCGGAGTGAATTGCACTGGAATCGCTCACAAAGGACAGTCTCTTACCACGTGACCCGACTGGTCACATTGAAAACATACCACCGACAAAGAGCATGGCTTGCCTGGGTGGCTGCCACCACACCGCGCACAACCCTTGAATTGACTTTTAGCAGAACTCTGACGCTGTTGAAAGGAAGGGGCTGACTGCTGTGCTGCACCAGACGATGCCTGCTGGTCAAATTGCTTCTTGAACCTCTTCTTATTCTTAAATCTCCTGAACTGGTACTTACCTGAATAAGCAACACCACTAGCAGCTGGAGTGGCTAAAGAAAAACCTGGAACAGGAGATGGATAACTAGATGGAAGCTGAACTGTCGGCTGAACTGACACTGCCTCAGAAGGAGTTGGGATCTCGCCAAATCCAACTCCAACGCTACCGTAGCCTGATATACCTCATTCATATTCGTCACGTGAGCAATAATCAACGGCTGCCTTAATTCAGCATAGAGACCACGAAGAAATTGCTCCGTCTTTAATGCTTCATTTGCTAGCACATGGGGCGCATAATGGCCCAATTCCATGAACCTGTTTCGATATTCAAGCACTGACATTCCTCCCTGGACGAGCTACAAGAACTGATGCATTTTATCCATCCTGAGGTAAGCCGGACTGAAGGTAAGCTCGAAGGTGGCGACGAACCCAGCCCGTAAAATCTGCCGGAGCGGGCGAGACTGGAAAGAAATCTCCCATTCCATATTCCACCATGTCAACACTGATGAAAATCCCGTATGGACACCTAGAAACGAAGTCCTACGGATGGAATGGCTGTAGGAGATCCAGAAAGGGGGGATTGAATGGATCTATTACCCAAATAAAATTTTAGAGACAAGCAGAGTCTAATGCGGAATATGAACTTAGATCGAACAGGTTCTATAACATGGAACTCACACTTCCCTTTATCAAACACCTACTGAGCGGAGAACAGGGAATTAAAGCAAGACAAGCGGCTCATTCAACGCACAGTAGACGCAGGGTTTTAAGGTGGTTCGATCTCAATCTAGAGATCTACGTCCACCCCACACTCCAATTGGAATGTGGCTTTCACCGCTAATTCACAGCTTAAACTGCTGGGCTACACAGTTTGCCAACACCGCTGACTAACAGCTTGCGCTGGGGGAGTTACAGCTTAACCCGACCAGAGAACACTTCTCTGCACGCTGAGGAATTACAGCTTAACCTCTGTTGACAAATAGCTTGAAGAACAGGTTCAGAAAAATGAAGAAACAAACGTAAGAAAAACACGAAGATCCCAAATGGGAAATGTAGCTCAACACTGAGCAATCTCTGCTCTGGTTTTGAACCAGAAGATTAAGTGACCCTTCTCTCTCACAATCTCTCGCAATCTCTCTACAATTCACTTTTTGATCAACTCTTCTCTTCTTCTCTTTTTCTTCTCTCTTTCCTCTTCTCTCTTCTTTTTCTCTGGATCGCACAGGATGGCTTCTGCTTCTGGAAGTGATTCACGATCGGTTCTTCTCCAGGAAGGAGAAAGTTTTCTTTTATACCAGCAGCAGAAAGGGCATGTATCTTCCACGAAATCTCACCATAAAACCTTCACATGTGGCAGCATCTTGCCATTCACTTTACACGTGTCACGTTCCTGGCGCTGCATCCCATCTTGGATCACGTGTCACCCTTGTTTTCCACGAAATATTACCTATTAATACATAAACAAACATTAGTTCAGTTGAGAGTATATTAGATAGAAAAAGATGCTCGGGGTATGCACGGAGTATGAGTGAACTGGCTGCAAAGGGATCTGCACGGACTTACTGCAACTAAGATAGTCTCAGCATAGACCTGCTCGGACTTGCCCTGACTAGAAAATATGCACAGGGTTGTTATGTGCTCAGACATCAAAAGGACATACTCTGACTCTGTAACAGTGTATGCTCCAACTTCAATGAACAGCGAACAAAAAGTGCACGAGCTTTATTGCAGACAAAACGTGTGAGACTAAAGATGTGCACGGAGTTCAGATGCATAAATGAAAAGATGCATGGACTTGATGTTCTTCTTGCAAGGAAAAGATGCATGGACTTGTTGTTCTTTTTGCACGAAAAAGATGCACAGACTTGTTTATGCTCAGACTTAACTGAAGAGATGTGTGCATTGACTTTGTGTGTACAAAGATGCACAATGATTATGACTATCAATGCGAATAGAATAGGCAGACAAACACAAACGCAAATCACAGAAGACACTGAATTTTTATACTGGTTAGGAAACCCACATGATAATCTACGTCCAATACCTAGACTACGTCTAGCGTTTCGCTACTTCCCGCAATAAGTACACCAGCTAAGTTTTAATCAGGTGATCAGCTGTGCTCTTTCATCTGAATAAATTCTTGTAAATATTTGGACAAAAATATATTTTTGTCCAAATTATGTCATCAGTCAAAATACACAAAACATGATACTTAATGTGAACATTAAAGAACATGGGTCCAACACCTCCTCTTTTCCCAGACCACCAACATCCTAATCTGTAACTCCTCAACTCCTACAGGACATCTCTCAACTGAGGGGGCTCTTGAAGTTGGCCATCCTCCATCTCAGACCCTCCTTGGTCCAACTCTAAGTCCTCTGAGTGGGGAAGGAAGGGATCCATAGAGAGATAAGACACATAAATAGCTGACCTACGAATCCCTGCCTCCGTCAAAGATGTGATGTCCCTAGGAACCCCAACCTACAGTTTCGTCTCATGAGGATGCTCCCCCGATGATGATGTGTGCTTGGTAGCTAATAACAATGAAAATGCATGGTTATGGCACCGGAGATTAAGTCATGCTAGTTTTGGAGTAATATCCAAATTGTTTAGACATGGCTTAGTAAATGGGTTGCTAAAATTGAAATTTGAAGGTGATAAGATTTGTGAGACTTGTGCCAAAGGCAAGATCCCACCAAGAGGAAGAGCCGACGCATCGCATAGGTCCTCTCCGTCCGCTGGAGGGGGCGAAGACAAAGAAGGACCTAAAGGTCCCTATTGAAGGCGTACACTGTGGTCACTGGTGCTGAAGGAAGACGGATCTCCCTCCATCTGCAACCGGCCACTTGTTGGACCATCGTCTGACAGGGGCACACGAGTAGGGCCCCAACCCCTCCCATTCGGGCAAGGAAGACAATGAGCCTCAGGTCCAATTGACTCTCATCGGGTCTGCTTGCAAACGAGTGAGTCATGGTCCCAAACCCAGAACCCAAGAGGCACAAGGCTGACCCATAAAGGGACTGTCAATCCAACTGGCCAGGGTGGGCTAGACTGCTTCACTTGCAACCCACCTACCATGAAGGCCCGTTCAAAATTTGAACGGTTTCTTAAGGGTCCTAGTCAGCCATTACGTGGCCTACATGACCCCCCCTGCACAGGGTTGTCTTCCTCATCGCGACGACCTCGTGAAAGCTCTAGCCCGCTGCTGCCTTCCCACCTTAGCCGTCTCGTGAGCTCCATCCAAGATGATCACCCCAACTGGGAAGATCTCCCCCACGAGGTCCACTCCAATAACACTGGGGATGACGTAGGGGATGGATAAACGGACGGAGACCTCCACCGCCACAATGTAGGCAGAATACCTAAACCGGAGATCCCCCTCCTCCAACTTGCCGAAGCTGGACACCATCCAACCAATACCCTCCCAGTCACAAAGTATGATAGGAAACACCCATCGGGCAATGAAGACAAATCTACATTTGGGGCCTTGGAAGGTCCCCCATACAGAGTTCATCTGAAGATCTTGATCACCAAGGAATCTCCCATGAGCACTCCCTTCTCCACCACCCTAGAAGCACTACCTTTTGATGGTCCCACTGCCAAGAAGCCCCTGCCTCCTACCCGAAGGACACACCAGGACGCCCTCCCTACACCCCCCAACACCAATGCATCCAAGATCTACAGCAGCTAAGGGCGCCCTTCCAGCGAGAGTAGCCAAAGGTAGCATCCAAGCCATGGGGTCCTCCCTTCCAGGGAGTCCGTAGGGAAGGAGGCCACTGCAACCTGAGGTGAATAGAAACAAATACCAGGCGGCAGACCCGGAGGATGATCTGAGGCAACCTCTACATAGGTCTGACAACGACCCACTCTCCAACTGCAAAAGCGACCATCGGGACCATCGAGACAGGACTACTTGTGACCCTCCTGAACACAAACTCTCCACTGGAACTAAAAACAACAGCAACTCTGGGTGTGGCCTCCTTGGAGACAATGGTAGCAGGTCGGTCCAAGGCCCCTGAAGCCCAGGAAGTCAGCCTGGTTCTCCGGTCGCCAAAACCTCCTCCCCCTGGGGATAGGATGAGCCGAGGGATGCTGGGGCTTACCACTCCCTAGGGGGACACGGCCAGCACCGGAAGCTATTGGCGGAGCTACCCATAGAGCACCGAGACCTCTCATCTCCCGCTGACTTGGACCCTCCTATACTTTGGTCTATCCTAAAATTTGCCTAATGTTACCCTAGAAGATTTAAAAAGGACAACGGGGATTACTTCTAGATGAAATCCAGAAAATCAAAATTCACAACTCCAAACAAAATAGTAAATATAACATTGAAAAAAAAAATAACACTATGAAAAATGCTCCGATTCTGGTTCACCTACCCCCGGATGGTATCGGTGCGACCGGCATGTTTCGAAGATCGTAAAAGTATATTTTACTATTTTTTCATATTTTTCTAAAAAATAGATTTTCTATAAATACCCCCCTTTTTCTATTCCTTTTCCCTTCTTCTTCTTCCGCCACCTTCTTCTTCCTCCCGTGAGAAGCATGCCCCCCTCTTTCTCTCTCCTCTCCCAGCGCGACCGCGACGGTGCTTCCCTCCGGCTGCAGATGGCGTGGAGGTGACGGCGCGGCGACGGCGGTGGCGGCGAGGCAACTACGGCGGTGTGCGGCTCGTGGGATTACGTAAACAAACGAGGGTTTCAAAGCATTCTTCATCGATCGACGGTGATCCGACGTGTTTCGGGTGACCCCGAGGTAGGGTGACGGATCCCTAGCTCCATAGCTTCCTTCCCCGCTAGTTCTATGTCGAGGCGAGGTCGAGAGAGGGTCGTTTGAGCACGGGGTGGGAAATCCATACTTTGAGATTTTGAGTGCCGATCTAGTGGTTTTTCGCGTTAATCGTTGGTTTGAGGGCACCATTGGGAGACTAGCATCTTGGGGACAAGTTCCCCCATCGTTCCCCCCTCAATCAGGGTGGTTTGGGGGTGAAAATGGCATTTTCCGGTGAGGTTCGTCGTGGTGGGATGTACACGGTCCTAATAGAGACCGCGTACATCCTTGAGCGGCCCAAAGATGGACCGTTTACGAGTCCAGGGCTATCAGTGGGGTACGGGGCCAGTCGTTGGACCGTTTTACCGCTGGGTGGCCCACTGGTCAACCGTGTAGCTTGTGGAGCCAGCGTGACTCTCGAGGCATTTCTGACCGTTGCACAGTTTTGGATCTACACGGTCAGAGTATGGCCGTGTACTCCTTTTCACGGTCCTGAGTGGGACCATGTATGTTTTCAACTGTCAAAGGCTAACCGTGTAACTCTGTGTGTCGTTGGGTGACTGAACGGCCCAGATGGGACCGTTCACATGCTCACACGACCAAGAGTTAGACCGTGTACCATTGAATGGCCTGAGGAGGTCTATTTATATTTGTGCCGTTAGGTGACTGGACGGCCCCATGGGGACCATTCAGATACTCAAGCAGCTTGTCATTTGACCGTTGACCTTCTGCACAGCCTGAATATGACCGTGCGATTCCTTGTTCAGCCCAGAAGTTGGACGGCCCATGGGTGGCCGTTCACTCTCTACGCGGTCCCAAGAGGGACCGTGCTTGTTCTCCACGGTCCAAGCCTGACCGTGTAGGTCTGAGGTGGAATGGCCCTGTGGTGACCGTTCCATGCCTTAGGATGGTTTAGGGTGGACCGTTTCACTCCTTGAAGCGGCCTATTGTCCGTTCGCTTAACCAGGAACGGCCCATGATGGATCATTTATTGACTGTGGGTTACTAGCGGTTCCTTCCTCGCCAGTTCGAGTCCCAGGCCAGTGGATCTCGATCCACGTGCTGACTTGTGGTCTGACTGATACTGGGCATCATGTGGGGGCCATGTGTTAGGGTGCCGTGGGGTCCCGGGAGGCGTGTTATTGGGTTGTGTCACCGTGAGTCGGTGTCGGTACGAGGAGCGGTCCTTGTACTTGTTCAGTTTAGACGTCATTTTTCGTGACTAGAAAGTTTGCTCTTCCAGTGACCTGTCCACTAGTTGTAGCTTCCTACGCATGCGGGTGCGGACCCACTTGAGAGTGGTGGAGAGCATGACCTGGTGAGAGATGATTTTTAGGCTGGTTTGTCGTAGGGCCCCTTGCCTTTGCAGCCTGAGTCCGGTTGGGGGGAAAACCAGTTAGAGGACCCGACCTAGAGCAGATGATCTGTTTAGGCATACGTAGTTGGGGGCTCAGGATGCGCGCTGACGAGCTCGACCCCAGCTAGTCCTTGTTCGTGGTACCTGTTGCGTGTCTCAGTTTTCACCTGGGGCAAGTAGGGAGACACTTGTGACGTGATATAAGAAGTCAGGGGACGCATCCGATCGTTCTTCTAGTGGATAGTGCTCCTGTCTCCTAGCAGGTGTGGACTCGTATTTTGACGTTCTGAGGTGGGTCTGTACGGTACAGTAGCGTAGTTGGCTTTTCCATTTATTTATTATTGCCTGTTGACTTTACCGTACTTCTGATAGATAGCGCTACCTTTCGTGCTCTCCTGTGTTTCTTGCCTTATCTTTCGTGCGAGGTGGGGGTCCGCGGGATCCCTACTGAGCCTATGAAATGAGGCTCATTCCCTGCATATTTTCACCATGTTTCAGGTGAGGCTGGGTCTTCGGGTGGTGCGACGGAGTTTCAGCGTGGTTCTACGGGCCAGGGTTAGTGCCAGTTGCCAGAGTCGGGGGATGCCCCGTATACTTGTACTTTTCTTTCATTTGACTATACTTATCTTTAGACATGAGATGTATTGGACCTTGTAGCAGTTTAGTTATTTGTTTAATTTCTGTAGCCATCATTTCTCAACAGGTTTTCATTGGGTCTGATTAGTTTGTTTTAATTCCGCATCATTGATAGTTAGATAAACTTTAAATAGGTCAAGACTTTTTCGAGAAGGATTCATTCACGCCCCCTCTGAATCCGGTGCACCCAAACTAATAGCTGGGAGGACCCTTCCACCTTACCGATGGCCACTGAAGAGGACCGGATTGCCGAGGAGTATTTGCCCTCCCCGACCTCAGCGGGCGAGGTTGCCGATGTAGAGGAGAGGTTGCCCTCACCGACCCCAGCCGAGGAGACTAGAGGCGTGGCGGAGGCCGCACCAGGTAAGGGCTGTGACATTTATCAAGTTTTCCACCTTATCTTGCCAAATGAAACTTTGGATGTTGTTTATTTCCCTCTTATGCTTGGTGGGATTGTGCAGGCCCTGCTGGTGTGTTGGCTGAGATGGGCCACTCCTCCCTAGACCTGGGGGTTGAGTGGCCTATGTGCCCTTGTCCGCCAGAGCCACTACTGGATGTGAGCATTGGTGCCGCCTTGCTCCAGCAAGCCCGAGGCTACCTACGAGGTGACCCCTTGCCTTCTCCCGAGGAGCTTAGGCAGCGGTTGAGGGACTGCACCCAGGGCTACCATAGCCTTGGCTTTTCGCGGGATCTCTGGATGTCCAGTTTGGCCGGCATCTGGGCAGAGTACCTGCAACTCCTGGAGGCTCAAGAGTAGAGGGTCCAGTGGCTAGCAGCCATCTGAGAGGCACAGGAGCAACTGGCCCTGCTTACGTCAGCTGTGGTCGAGCAGAGGGGACACATCGACGTAGTCGTGTCATTTTCTCGGGACCTCGCCATGTGCCTAGGCGAGGCGGAGGGTAGGGTCGAGGCCTTGCAAAAGGCCTTGGAGGCACAGTTGTGAGCTGTGGAGCTCACTAGAGCTGAGTGGCGGGCTACTGAGACCACGACCGAGGCCAGCGTATAGCTTGCATCGACTTTAGAGGTGGAGCGTACGGCTGCTGAATCCCGCCTGGCGGCACTGGAGGGGAGTGAGCCTGGGCATTGATTGCACTACCCCTTTTTCTTTTTTCTCTTTTTTTTGCTATCCAGAATGTATGTCTTTTGTTACCCCAAGGGCATGTCTTGGGTTCCTTTTCACAAAGTATCAATGACAAACTCCAGATTTTGATGTTGTTATTTGCTGAGTTGTCCCACTCCTCCTTTTATGGAATAGGGCTAGATGTATAGACCAACGACCCCTTTGCTATGAGTCGTGCTTGGTTCTTTCAGTGCATACTGGTGTGAGGGACAAAGGGCTGGGCTCAAACGACTACGAGTGTTGAAACGGAGGACCAGGTCTGGGGAATGGTATAACTGGGCATTGGACGCTGGGAGCTGGGTGCTAGGTACTGGGAAGTGACGAGAATGACTGGGTATTGGGAGCCAGACCCTTTAAAGGTGAAAGCCCATATCGCATGGGGTTGGTGTAGACCTATGGGGATGGGATGGTCCACGTGGTTAGGGCCACGGAGGTGGTTCTGGAGTGTGTCGATTGTGTACCAATGACAAGGCACTTATTGGCTAGCGTCATGTTGTTAGTCAGAAATATGATTCACATCGGCCTGAGAAACTAAGGCCGCACTGGCCGATTGGCCCTAAGAGGCATAGTGGCTAAGAATCGAGATTAGGGCAAGAACTGGAGGTTACAGCCGAATCTAGGGCTGAGGCTAGCGTTGGGACTGGAATTGCCACTAAAGCTGGGGACTAGAATTAGGATTGGATGGCTGGCCTATAAAGGTGTCGTAGCCAGAGGGCTGGATCTGGGAATTGGCATTGGGGCTGGGCGGCTGGCCTGTGAAGGCGTTGTAGCCAATGTCAGAACTGGGAGCTAGGATTGGAACTGGGCGACTGGCCTATGAAGGCGTTGTAGCTGGTGCTGGAACTGGGAGCTGGGACTGGAGCTGAGCGGTAGGCCTATAGAGGCGTTGTAGCCGATGCTGGGGCTGGGAACTGGGTGGCTAGCCTGTAAAGGCATTGTAGCCGATGCTGGGACTGGAAACTAGGCAGCTGGCCTGTAAAGGCATTGTAGTCGATGCTGGGACTGGAAACTGGGCGGCTGGCCTGTAAAGGTGTTGTAGCTGATGCTGGGACTGGAAATTGGGTGGCTGACCTGTAAAGGCGTTGTAGCCGATGCTGGGACTAGAAGCTGGGACTGGAGCTGAGCGGCTAGCCTATAGAGGCATTGTAGCTGATGCTGCGGTTGGGAACTGGTAGGGCCAGCCCGCGAGGGTGTGGCGGCCACTGTTGTTGTAGAGCGACGCTATGGTCACCACCGACAAGATGTTGTGATTGATGGAGTTCATCAGCGAGGAGTGAAGGAAGATAGTTTTTTTTTCTCTTTACCAGCTCTATCGCCCTTTTGGGTTTTCGCCAGAGCTGGCCCCCTTTAGCTTTTTTCGGTACGCCCTTCCAAATTTCACCTTCATTAAAGCCAAGATACATGAACAAACCACGTCGGTCCCCGACTCCTTGTCGGCATCGATGAACAAACTAGTGGCCCAGACCTTCCGTTTGAAGCCTTGAACAAAAAGACCCTTACTTTGGCACTGACCCCGTGTCAATGAACAAACCACGTTGGTTCCCGACTCACTGTCGACATCGATGAATAAACCAGTGGCCCAGACCTTCCCTCTAAAGCCATGAGCAAAAAGACCCTTGCTTTGGCACTGACCCCGTGTCAACGAACAACCCACGTCGGTCCCCGACTCACTGTCGGTATCAATGAACAAACCAGTGGCCCAGACCTTTCGTCTGAAGCCATGAACAAAAAGACCCTTGCTTTGGCACTAACCTAGTGTCAATGAACAAACCACGTCGGTCCCTAACTCCCCGTCGACATCGATGAATAAACTAGTGGCCCAGACCTTTCGTCTAAAGCCATGAACAAAAAGACCCTTACTTTGGCACTAACCCCGTGTCAATGAACAAGCCACGTTAGTCCCCGACTCACTGTTAGTATCGATGAATAAACCAGTGGCCTAAACCTTCTGTCTGAAGCCATGAACAAAAAGACCCTTGCTTTGGCACTAACCCCATGTCAATGAACAAACCACGTCGGTCCCCGACTCACTGTCGGTATCAATGAACAAACCAGTGGCCCAGACCTTCTATCTGAAGCCATGAACAAAAAGACCCTTGCTTTGGCACTAACCCTGTGTCAATGAACAAACCACGTTGGTCCCCGACTCCCTGTCGGCATCGATGAACAAACCAGTGGCCCAGACCTCCCGTCTGAAGCCATGAACAAAAAGACCCTTGCTTTGACACTAACCCTGTGTCAATGAACAAACCACGTCGGTCCTCAGCTCCTTGTCGGCATCGATGAATAAATCAACAGCCCAGACCTTCTGTCTGAAGCCATGAACCAAAAGACGCTTTCTTTGGCATTAACTCCATGTCAATGAATAAACCACCCTAATTTTACAATCTCTAGTCCCACCGACGAATAAACCCACGTCTCGAACCTTTCATCTGAGGCTACGAACCAAATGACCCTTCTGCTCTGGATCGGACCTTTCGTCTGCCTAGAGGACAAAAGGCCCCTCATACTATCGGCAACCCTGACGCAGTAAACACCCTCTTTGATTTGGTTTCGACCTTCTGTCCAGACTAATGAACAAAAAGAAACCTCCTTGGCTTCGGCTCAGACCATCCGTCTGAGTCGATGAATAAATGACTTTCCTTCAACCTAGCACGAGTTACTAACTCCTTCTCGGGATCGACCTCAGTCTATCGGCTTGGGTCTCTTGTCGAGGCAGATGCATTAACTCCTCTCCTTTGCTTCAGTATCTACCCTGTACTGATGATTAAACCCCCACTTAGGTATCCCAGTGCGTGTGCGTGCACGGTGAAGCGGTTCCCTCATCCCTTCGCTGAAGAAGTGAGCACTTTCTCACGAATTAGCACCAGACCAGCATTTCACTAGCCCAAAAGAGCAGATATCTTTTCAAGGAACTCTACACTCGTAGGCCCCGCACACTCGTCCCTCGCTTGCGCCGCCCACGAGTGGTGGGTATTTGTGGACGTCAAAAAGTGACGATGATGATCATACGACACTTGCGTCTACCCATTCAAGAACAAGTCAAAGATAAGAAGGCCGAATAAACCACATACTTCGCCCGATCAGGACGAGAATTCGCTTGGTGGTCTGCTACCCGATAAGGAAGCCCTTCGGGCGAAGGTTATGGCCACGATTCTCCAACTAGCTATGCTGAAAGCTGAATCAGAGAAAAGTCGAGAACTCAGACACAGTCTCGGTATGCGCTAGAAATCACGCAAAGTATGGGACCGAGCCCCAGAGGCTGCGAATGAAACATCGCGAAAGCAATGCATTACAGCTAGAACATTCTGGGAACACCAGCGTTCATCTGAATGGCCGTGGCTCTGAGGTGAAGCTCAAACCGACGTGGCCTTCACTCAATCCAGTGCGCCCCCTTGGCATAATCTTAACCGATGAGCCCCATTTGCATGACCAAACTAGCGCGCCCCCTTTGTTACCTTAACCGACACACTCACTTTTGAGAGGCTAACCCGACGGGCTCCTCTTTCAAATGCTTATCTGGCGCGCAATTGAGCCATCCCATCATGATGTCGGTCCCCTATTTTCTGGGAATAGCACGTCAGCGAATGGCTTGAAATGGCTAAACATTTGCTTCAAACTAACAGGCAAACATAGATATTCCTTGAATGGAAATTTTCGAGCCTTGCACTGCTTGCCCACGCCCCTGGAAGAAGTGACAACAACAACGTGGTGGATGCGGAAGTGTGACAGTAGCACCGGCGCGACGTAGACAAGCGGTGAGGTTTACTCCCCTTCGAACGAGGAAACCCCCAACCAGCATATCCCCACTTGAGAAAGAGGGAGCAAGACCGAGATATCAAGCCGTAGAAAGGGAGAGTAGGGTCTCCATTAGGGGCACCAAGCTTCTAGATTGAGCTTCCGAGATGAAAGAGCTGCTAGAGCTAGGAGCTATGTTAAGCGTAGCCAGTGACATCTCTAGATGAGCTCCACGATACTCTTGTGTGACCTATCTCATGCCACGCAGAGGGTTGCAGAACGTGAGACATCGAGATGGCTAGGCCAGAGACCCTAGCTTGGTGGCCACAACATAGGATGACAGACTATGGTAGAGGGAAAGGCACCATTGGACAAGTCATCTGGGAGATAGGACCAAGTTGAAGGCATAAGATAGCGGTAGACTCTTGAGGTCGTATACCTTGATCCCGTGAGCTATGGCAAGCTAGCGTTGGAACGAGTGCCAAGTTATGACCCCTCCATCCACTCTGGAATCTTCCACCTTGGCAGCATCCTTGGACTCAAACGAGGGAGGTGAGGGTACAACCTCTGTTACCTCAGGAGACCTCATGGCCCTAGCAGTTCCCACACCGGTGGGGTAGTGTAGGTTCCAAAAGTTCCCTTGGGGACCGAGCCTCCACTACCCCCCAGTGCAGTCGCTCCTCAAAGCGTTGAGGGGCCATCATCTTTCGCCACTCGAGAGGGCCAACGATTCCCTGGGCTACGTCCCTGATCTCCCTGGACTGAAGTTCACTTTGTACTCTCTCTCTCTCTCTCTCTCTCTCTCTCTCTTGTAAGGTATCAACAATCTATATATTTTTACTCAAAAAGCCTTTGTACCATACTTGCATGTATCACGTAGCCATATCACTGTACGATTCGCTTACTGAAGGCACGGTAGTTGCATGTCACTAGGTGACGGCTCCATCCACGCGGTCACCTATGGACGTTATGCACGTGCATAATTCATCGATTTCCCATGGCCAAGTCATAATGACTCTATTGTAAATGTGACTCCTTGAAAGGGCCGCACAGGCTTCTTTGGGAAGGGGAGTGGGTTAATGGCAGGTAATTTCGATGAGTGACACCCCATCCACTTCTTCGCCTATAAAAAGGTTGTGCTGAGTGCTTAGACGAGGTACCTACTCCCTCACCACACCACTTGCCTTCATTTCCTCCGTTAGGGCGTCTTCTTCTTTTCTTTCCCCTTTGTTTCCGGCGAGGCCATGGAGTCTACTGGCGAGGACGAAGACGTTGAAGCTTGCTAGATCGTGTCGGCTGCCTTAGCATGATGGAACGGGAGATAGAAGACGGGATGGCATGACACAATAGGGGATAGAAGACAAGTGCTTCTTCCTTAGGTCATCATGCTTTCCTATCACAAGGGGGAGGGGATGCCCGGAGGTGTGCCACCTGGCAGCCCTCGTCAAGGGGACAAGATGGCAGAAGACCTCACTAGATGGGGCATCGTCCTACGTCCACCCTCCCTCCCTTCACCTTTGGTAGGCCGTGCCATACCTCATTTTCTCTCCCCCAAACCATTTAAGCTAGGCCAAGGTTTCCTTCCTGTAATGGGTTTGTCAGCATGGCTTATGACAAGATCTACAAACTCAACAGCCGAGCCAGTTTTCACATTGGTGGAGTTAGTGCCTTGGCGTGAGGTTGTCAATCTTGTGCAAGCCGAGCTATCCATCTCTTTGTATCAATGTTTATTTCCATAATATGTAACATGTCGTATATGTTCGCAAGTATTCTTTCCTTTTTTTTTTCTTTCTGTCTACATGGGCTCACTACATAAGCTCACTTTTCGCTAAAAATAAATTTTCTTAAAGAGTCAACATTCCACGTATACAGGATAAGTTCGCCCTTGAGTGTTATTAATCCGTATGCTCATTTACCGTAAATCTCGACCACCTGATAAAGGCCTTGTCAGCTAGGGGCCAGCTTCCCCACTGCCTCAAGTGGCCGAGAAGCTCTAGCCTTCCTCAGAACTAAGTCTCCCGCGAGAAACTGTCGACCATTTACTCGAGCGTTGTAGTATACCGAGCCATGCGCCTCTGATATTTTGCCATACCAATCCTTGCAGCTTCACGTACTTCATCCCCCAGGTCTAAGTTTTCCAATAGCCGCCTGTGGTCCTTAAGGTCAGGATGATAACAAACAACTTGGAGGGACGGGCTCCCGACTTCAAGCGAGATGACTGCCTTGGCACCGTAGACCAACTGAAATGGGGTTTCACCCGTGGCTGCTCATGCGTTCGATAAGACCATAGCATGATAGGCAACTCCTCAAGTCAGTTACCCTTCGCCTTGCTAAGTCTGGTCTTTAGTCCCTTGAGAAGAGTCTGGCATTTCTGACTAGGCCATTGCCTTGCGGGTGGGTGATTGCGAATCTTTAGGTTGGAACATTTCTTTCTAAAGTAATAACAGTTAATCTAACAACTATTATTGCTGACTATCACCCGGGGGATGTCAAAGCGACATATGTTCAGAACTCCGTGGCTAGGTCACCCATCATGTTGATATAGTGTGCTATGTGTTCTTTGGGCGAGCCTTGCCCATTGAATTTATCAAACTTCAGTGGCTTACTGACGCCAGTAGGTAGTTTCTTTGAGGCATGGTGAACCGGATACGGCACCTTGTAAACATCGAACGAGGCATGATCACCATCACCTCAATTAGTTAGCTTCTCTTCAATCATTTGTTCTATCATCAATTTGTTCATCATTGTCGGGTCAGCTGGCCTTGGACATAGCCGAGCTTGGTGCATCTGTGGGATCATTGGCGCTATTGCTTGAGGTGCATCCACAATCCCCTGATGATGAGGAGCGGGCTGCGGTAGTGGGGTCATGCCCCCAGTGTAATTAGGTGCCAGTTGAGAGGCCATCATCAGAGGAGAAGCTTCGAATTCATTAGCACCTCGTTGCGAGGATTCAGGGAGAGCTTCAGTTTGTCTCGAGGCTGTGGGATTTGTGCTCAGCTCACTGAGCTGCCTTCTTAGCATCTCGGCTTCTTGTTGATATCTTTGCAACATCATCATCATAGTAGCTGGATCGGGCATAGAGGGGCCAGAGGCATGACCCTGCCCTTCCAATGGCATATCAGAAGCGGGCATTAATCTCTCACTATCATCTTCAGCGGTGATCACATTTGCAGTCATTGCGATCAGATCCCTGCCCATTTCTTCACCGCAAGCCTGTGTTATCTCAGCTTTGGCCTCCATAGATGAATTCCCGTGGTAGTCGGTCACCCCGGTCATGTTACAGGTGAATATCTGGAGATGCCTACTTCCCCGCATTATCATAGATTGCAAGGATCACCGCGTCGCGAGAGAGATGTCTCGAAGGCCGCGGGAGTGCCCCCAGATGACTCGCATAGTATCATTTTGGCCTTTGATGGGGCGTATCATATATTGCGGCACTTTAGTTGGTGCTGGAGACTTGTAAGTACAGTGCCCTTGTAAGGTTACCCCGTCGTGCTTCTTATCATGAGAGTAGATATTTGCCCGTTGAATGCAACCTGCGGGTGTTCGTTCAGGACGCAGTGGGGCCAGCATCTTGGTCTTCTCTTCTTGTTCTTCTCTTCTTCTTACGAGTCTATTAATCAAGGCAGACCTCAGTGTAGTTTAAATTAGGGCCCGTGGTTGCTTGGGCACCCATGTTTTCTCACATTTGGCTGGCTTTGGGGCCAACCCGCCCTTCATCTTGGACTCAGAGTGATCCATCTTGCACTGGGCTAGCACCTGGAAGGTATTGCATACCGGCACCATTGAAATCACTTTGCTGGGTGTAATCATGGCCTGTCGGCCATTCAGAAACACTTGGATGCTTCTGATGAGTACGGATTTTCCTGAAGTAGATAGCTGACTTTGCAATGAGCTGGGGTTCTTCTTGGCTACCCTCCTGGTGGCCGGTGTACGCTTCCGGTTGGTGGATGCACGTGAAGCAACGGTGACCGATTCCATCTCCTAGACATATAGGAGCTCCACGAATGCCACCCCCAAGAAGTTAATGAAGCCGACGACTGGCGGGAAACTGCCGAACTGGGTCAGCACTGCCAAATAGCCATGGGTGGCATGGCTAGCGACAACAAGGGGTCCGAATGACACGGCCATCGTAGTTGTCAAAAAGTAATCTGCGAGATCAGATCACACCATTAGAATTTTAAGAAGAGGCCATTGGGCCCCTAATCCTGGCAAGGAGATGAAGGGAAGTCCAGTCCCACCAGGCGTGCCAGACTTGTGGATGCACTTTTGGAACACTTCTTTTGCTCGTTCATTTATTCGTCTGTTCATTAGTTTATTTAGTTTATTAGTGCGAGGGCGTGCCAGTCACCGAGGTGACGATTTATTCAGACTTCGAGGAAGACCATAGTGCGCTCGATCTGACTAGTTAGATGATTGTGTGTATCGTGTCGGGACTGAGAACCCACCGTACCATAAAGGTTACGATGTTAATTACATCCCCTAAGGGAGGGGAAAACTGTTGATTGATTGCCAGGAAAAGGGGCCCTATGGCCTGAAATTCATAACAATGAAAGCGAGAGCGAAATCTTGGATCACGTTTAAACAAACCTGCATTGGGGCGTAAGTGTTCATTGACACATATATGTCAGTCACTCACGGATCGTTTCATATCCGGACAGAAGTCCATGTTTTTAGCATAAAAGATGGTGACAAAATTGCGCAAATGTCTACCGTGAACATGGCAAGTTTAATGAGAATGCGGGATTGGATCCCGATAGGGATGAGTCAAGTTTGACAAACTATCGGCCTAAGGCAGTGCCGGGTTATGACCATAATGGGATGGTTCCCAAGGTCTGGATCCGACACAGCGGGGCATCGTTGATATTCTTTTCACACCGAGTCCGGGGGAGTGAGGGTCCCGAGGTATGTGTGGCTATAGCAATGTTTATTGTCGTTGTTCCAATCGTTAAAGATCCGGCGGCATTATCTCTATCGCATTGCCAACCGCCGCGCGAACCTCGCGCTTGGCGTCGGTCAGACATGGCGCGTGGCGCGGCCGCTCGATGTCGCGGCGATGCACGAGGAGGACCGGTAGGACAAGGAAGGTATTCCTCCAAGCTATCAATGAATTATTGTAGCCTCTGGAGAGGCATTAGGTCTACTGGGGATTGCAGGGCAGCTGCTTGTTCGGCTTGCCTCTTGAGTCGTCTCTTGAGGTACTTCCTTCTATTCCTCTCCCGTTTCTTGGCGATGGCCACCTCCAGGGGAGTAGGAGGAGGAGGTGCTGGAGCTGGAGCCGACAAATCCCCATGGGGATATTGCTGAACTGATGGCTTTATCGAGCAAGGTTGGCGGCTCTTCTTTGCCCGGATCTCAATCCAGGCACCTTCCGCTTGTTGTATTTGGAAGGTAGCACTGATCGCCTACTCGATGACTTCAGGTGGTAGCTCTTGTTAGGCTAGAATGATGGGGCTGCCGCCTGAAGACGTATACGCAGTTTGATGCCTTAGCCGTGGTGGCTAGGGAGGTTTGGTATGCACTTGCAGACTGGTACTGGCATCCGAGGACGTGTGTGCGGTTTAATGCCATGGCCGCGGTGGCGAGGGAGGCAACTCCTGCCGAGCTGGTGTAGTGGGACCGGCATCTGAAGATGTATATGTGATTTAGTGCCTTAGCCGCGGTGGCTGGAGCTTTTGTTGAGGAGGGGCCTGGGAGCATACTTGACATCCTGCTTCCTGGCCATGCCTTTATGGTCTAGCTGAGGGCGCAGTTGGGCGACGCTTGACGGCCTCTCGGGGCACTACTGCCCCCGGCAACTGTCATGGTTTTGCACGTCGGATGGCCCTTGTAATGGAAACCCTGACTCGCGAAGTGGCATAGCTGATCGGGCTGTGGCCTCTCCCAACTTTTGCTTCCCCTTCGTGTCTTGGAGGGTTGGAGCCGACGATGAGGCAGAAGGAGAGTGAGAGGGGCCTGAGGAGCCCCGTGTCACCTCGCCCACTAGGATGGTCTCTAGGCCAAGAAGGACTCGAAGGAGCCTGGCAGTGTCTTCTTTAGAGAAAGGGAGAGACTCTAGCTCTTGCCAAGGCTGCCAGTGTACGATCGAGGTGGCAAAGGCCGGCTAATCGGCGGGTGATATCAGGGGATCAGGAGAGGCCGGTGGGGCGGGGAAATGGATAACATTGACTGAGAAGTTACTTGGCCCCATCTCCTGACGGGCATCCTATTCCTGGTGCCTCCACAATCTATCAAGAGCTTCCTTATTGTCGGTCCGAAATTCAAGCCATTCTGGGGTGTGCTGGTAAGGTAACCCTTGCCCATTTTCCCGGGGAGGGTCTGACTGCTCTAGTGCATTTCTAGTGGTGCTCAATGTTTCCTCGATGGCTTGTCAAGGTCTGACGAGTGCCATGGATTTCCCCTTGACATCGATCTGCTCCCCTGGATCTGTTCCTGGATGAGGTACTGGACTTCCTCACAGGACTCAATTGCATGGCAGATCCTATCATGAAAAGGGCAGTACTGGGGGTGACTGAAGTCCCAGGAAGTGTAATTTGCCAGCGGGTCACGAGGCATGATTTGTCCCCTCTCGACGAGAACATTAAAGAGTCACTGGGTCCTCTCCCTTGGGAAGGAGAGAGGTTTGTGATCGTGCCAGGGCCTCCACCCTGGGTACCGGAGTGAACGCTCTCTTTTACTGGTGCTGGACTCCTTTGCTTCGTCATCGGAGAGAGAGAATGCCACCATCATGTGGATCACACTAGCTAAGTGGTGAACCACACGTGCTACTTTGGCTGGTCTGGACCACGTATGTGGTTGTAGGGGATCGATGAGACCGCTTTTCATTTGAACAAGGCCGTCTCGGATCAGCTTCTGGGCCTGGGTCTTAAAGACGTAGCAATCTTCAATCGGATGACCCAGCATGCGGTGATACGGGCAATAAGTGTGATCATCGATTTTCTAGGCCTCATCCAGCTTGCGGACTTCGAGCAACTCGACAATCTTCTAGGCCATACAAAGGTCGAAGAGCATCTTGGTGTGTTCCTTCTTAAAGGAGAAGGGTGTCTTCATACGCTCCGAGAAGGAGGCAGCGACCGGCTTGTCCGCTGGCTTCTTGTCAGAGCCACTTGTTTCGGCCTCCTTGCTGGCTTTAACGGTGGGGGTGAACTCAATGATGTTCACCTCCTCGCCGGGCTGGCGTTCTCGCGTCTGTTTACCCTTCGCTGAGACGTAGCTCGGGTTATCTGTGAAGAGCATTTCTATTTCAGTGACTACCGAATTGAGCTGATCGAAGCTTTTGATGTTGGTGCCGAGAAGTTTTTCACTTACTTTGGCCGCCAATCCTCTGCGACATATGGTGATGGCATCCTCTTGGATTGGCTGGTTGACACACCTCATACTGAGGTCTCGCCATTAGTCAGTTAATTATGCATTAATTAATTGATTGATCGACCCAATAAAATAATAAATAAACCAAATAAAAAAAGAAAAGAAGGACCACAAGCATTCACAGTAAATAGTCTGGCACGCTCGGTGGGAGCAGTGTCACCTTTCATCTCTTTCCCGAGATATGTGGGCCCTGAGGCCCTCCCAAAGGCTGTTGATCGTTTGCTTGTTCTGTGTTTACAGGCAAACAATGACGTCATCAGGATTTGATGCTCTTACTTTTGGCCCCGTAATCATTGCCGGCCATGCTGAACATGGGTACCTGGTGGTGCCCACTATCTTCGGGATGTTCCCCACTACTGTAAGCTTCCCCAACTTTTTGGGGCTGTCCTTCACTGACCTACTTCATGTGGAGTCCCCAGAACCTACCGAGTAGACTGCAAAGAATGTTGAAGCCCTGAAGGCTTGATGCTGCGCGGGTTCACTGAAGAGCCCGATTAAAGTCACCAGCTGCCTGGTGCACCACATTGCCTATGGGGCCCGCCCCATTCCTGCCAAGAATTTTGGAGGACACCCGCACAAGGGCTTCCGGAGGAATACTACTGCCATTACCGGATGCCTCTCTGTGTCCGGCAGTCTATGTTGATCGGGGGAGTTTGTGTCTTCCTGGACGGACGCAATGCTCGAGTGATCCCAGATCGGGTGATCCCCACCGTACCTGTCTATAGCTCCTGCCAGGCCCTGTCTGGGAGGAGAGCCGAGAAAGAAGAAACCGACCACCACGGTCAACAGAAGCTAGCCCCCAGGCCAAAGATATTCAAGCAGGTTTGGGTCCCTAAGAAGATCCAACCCGCCCACCAGGACGCACCAATCTGTCACCGCCCGGCACGTGACAGAGCAGAAGAGAAGAAAGAAAGGGGCCTGGCCCCAAGAAGGGAAGAGACGACCGTGGACCCTCCGCGCCGTGAAAGCTTAGGGCTTGCTCCCGACAAGCCAACATCCCTACAGTGGGAAGGAGATTCCAACAACTCACCGGACGAGCCCGGCTTGCTTACATCCCTCCCATGGGAGGTCGGCAATGATCCCCAGTCCTACATCAGGGACGGGGGCAAGAAGAAATGACGAACATGGTCAGAAGCTACTTCAGGGGTCTGGGCAACCCCTCGTTGGGCCAACAACGGCTACTACAAGCAGTCGTGTCTGAAGAAGACCACTTCCCACCAATGGCAATAGAAGAAAAAGAAGAAGAAAGAAGGATGACATCGTCGGTCGACGACAACGGATATGAAGATGGCTTTGATGCTAAAGCCGATGAAATCACCCCTCGGTGAGAAGAAAGAAAAAGAATATCTGTGTTCGAGAGACTCACCTTCCCGGACCATGCAAAGAGAAAGGTACACAGACAAAGAAGAAGGATGCAAATTTTCACCTGCAACATGGCTAGGATATCCGACCAATATGGGAGGCTGCCAGAAGAGCCTCACAAGCTAGCTCGGCTAGCCGAAAGGCCAGGGCCAAACACCCGAAGGGCAGAAGCCGCTAGGGAGATGATGGCAGTAGCTGGGAGAAGGCAAGTCCTGGCCCACCACCTACCATATGATGAAGCCAACATTTTAACTTCCAATGTGGTGACGGCGGAAGAAGAGGATGTGATGCTCGACATCCTGCCTAAAGGTGCATCGGGAGAAGCAACCGAGGCCATCCCCAGCACAGCGGCCATGGATCTGGTAGTGTTGATGATGCTTCAAAGGTACAGGCAGGAGATAGAACTGCTGAAGAAACAACTGATGGAGAAGACAGAGCAGTCTTCAACTTCCAAGCAGCCCGAGATGCAGGGCGAATCATCATGAGGAGCTGCCAACCCGAGCAACTTCCTACCACTCTACACCTTGCCCCACCCAGCACAGCCCAGCTTGGCAACTACACAATAGCACACATCACAGCCACTGATGCTGCCAGTGCTACCGCAGGTGCACCAGACGCCTCCACTGTTGCGTCCTCCTCTACAGGCGACCACCCTGGTCACCCCATACCTACAGCCGACACATTTCTATCTAGAACCGGTTGATCCAACCATCATGAACAAGATGATGGTGGAAAGGATGATCGAGTTGAAGCTCACTGAAATTAGTGAAAGCGGCTACGTCGTGTTTAATGCGTATAGGCTGCAATACCCACCACATCATGCTGCCAAGTGGCTCCCTCCTGGGATTAGCGAGCCGTCAAAGTTCGACAAGTTCAACAAGAAGGGATCCCCAAAGGAACATGTCGCTTACTAAATGACCGTCATGGGTGATCTGGTCACCAATGAGTCATATTTACTAAAATTTTTTGGGTCATCACTGACGGGGCTCACTTTTGAATGGTACTCTAGCCTCCCGACTAGGTCAATCAATGACTGGTCGGACATGCAGAAGAAGTTCAGAGAAAGATTTCATGTCACAGAGAGGGAGGTCACAGTGGCCGAACTGAAATATGAAATCTTTACTCTGGCAACTATTAGCTAAGAAGAGAATTGAGAAACAATCCAAATAACAGACATCTACTTTAAGAAAACAGATCTCCTAGACTAAAAGCAGGAGATGGCAAAGGACGAGTCTGCAAGCCTCCACGCGGCCACCGGCTGTATGAAGAGGGAGAGCTTGGATCCGGAGAGCCAGGGGTGGAAAGTGGTATCCAGGAGGAGTGCTGCGCCCACGAAGAAGACGGGAAGTAGAGGAGAGCCTAGACGTAAGAAACTCATTCCGGCTGACTGGTGCTTTAGATGATTGGGAGAGGTCATTGGGCAAGAGATTGCTGGAATGCTGTCAAATGCCTTCATGTGGCGGGCTGGGCCACAGGAGATAGGCATGTTCAGACTTGGAGAAGGTTGAGGAGGAGAATCTGAGGACTTGCAGCATTCATGAGGAGGGAGGTGGTCAGAAGATGCAAAGCTCTGGAATGGTGAGGAGTGCTGCAGTGGTGGACTTCCCTTGGTCTCCTTTGGTTGCAGAGGACGCGAGGAGATTGGAGAAATGAGCTGTAGTGAAGGTGAGAGGGTGTCAGGGGACTGCGAAGCAGGCAGTAGAGGAGCTTCTGAAACTGAATTGGCCCTCAGATGCTTGCTGGACTAGAGAGCTGATGGATGGGTCTTTCCTTGTTTGGCTTCCGGATGAGTTGCAGAGAAGACACCTATTCTCCCTTGGCTCTTTCCAACGAGCTGGCTGGTCTTTCTCAAGGTGGTCCTTGGAAGGACTCCGCTACTGCTTTATGGCCTGAAGAGAAGTCTGTGTGGTGTAGAGTGACTGGGATTCCTCTTCAAGTTTGGAACCTGGACACTATGCATTGCATTGCAGCCTCTTTTGGCAGCCTGAAGAGGATTGATAAAACGACTCTGGATGGGAAGGCCCTTCCAATGCTAGAATCTTGCTTGCTGTAGATGAGGATCAGATTTTCCCACTGAAGATCATTGCCAAGCTTGGAGGGGTCGGATATGAACTCTCTGTTTCAGTGGAATCGGAGCCGGAGGCCAGCAGTGATGGTTGGACCTGGGCGGAGGTGGTGGCGGCGTATAGGCAACACTGTCAGGTGAAGAGAGGAGCTTCGTCTGCAAGGGAGAGATCAGTCCTGGCTCAGCCGAGTGAAGAGGGTGACACACTGGACCCGGACTCTTTTGGGGTAGGTGAACAGGGGTGTTCTCAGGAGCAGGCAAACGGAGAGGATCTCCATATCTTCACCCCCCCAATCTCCCAAGGTTCCTTTTGGACCTACTGCTGTTTGCTTCCCTCGAAAGCAACCGCCATCGAAGCTGAAGGTGGCAGGTGGGGGCGGCGGCTCTGTGCAGTAGTCGGCTTTTCCTCAGGCTCGAGGACGGAACGTGGCAGGCGGGAAGCGCGGCGTATCGGGCAAGGAAGAAGTGCAGGACCGGGCATATCGGGACCCGACACAATCCAACAAAGATGTTGGCAGAGCGGGTAAGTCATTTGGGCCGCCGGATCCCCCTTTTCGGGCAACGCATGGCTACTCAGTTTCGGGTAAGCCGTTGGGTTTACCCGAAGGCCCAACGGGTGGTCGTCTCCCTCACCCGATGGGTCCGGGAGATGGCTTCTCGCCTCGTTCTCTCGGGGGCAGCATCACCGTGTCTCCACCCGGTGACACCGGCCCCCTCGCCAGCGACGCACAAGTAGACGACGTGCTCCTCCCACCCTTCGATTGTCTCGTGAAGCCACGGCAGCTGGATGTAAAAGATTCCCTTCCCTCGACAGAGCGACCCTCCCTTTGGTCATCTGGGAAGGGAGCCAGGTGTCAGAGATCTCCATGCTCAGTTGCTGTGAAGCCACGGAAGCTTCTCTCTCTGACGAGCGACCTCTCTGTCACTCCTTCTGGTGAGGCCGACCTTCTTGTCGACGAAGCACAAGCGAATGATGAGCTTCCCCCACCAGTCAACCGTCCAGTGAAGCTGCAGTGGCCGAATGTGATTGATTCCCACTCTCATGCAGAGTGGCCTTCTCAATGGTCCTGTGGGAAGGGGGGCGGCCTCTCCAATCCTCAGAGCCCTTCGTGCTCTGTAGCTATGGAGCCACGGGAGGTTCTATGCAGCTCGCCAGAGCAGGCGGACATGCCTTCGGCTATTGTTCCTTGGACCAACAGGGGTTCAGGTCAGCTAACCCACGACTTCAGCCGCTCAAAAGAACCCCTGGCTTGCTTGGGGCCAAACATGGAGGCGGATTGGTCTGACCAATGCATCAAGGACATCGGACACTTGATGGGTATCTCTTTTGAAGGCAGGGAGGGCTGTGTCTAGAAAGCATTGAAAAAGATTAGGAGGGACCTCATCCTGCAGATGAGTGCTAAGAGGAAGGGGACCAGAGGTGGTCAAAAGATCAGTAAGAGGGAAGTGTCTGACCTTCAGGACAACACACTGCACTGCTTGGCCCGGGCTTTTAATAAACTGGTCAAAGAATGAGAATTCAAGAAAGGAGACCTGGTGATGGTCAAAAGAAGAGAAGTGATGGCCACCAATCCCAAAGAGAAGTTGGTTGAAAATTGGGTTGGACCATATATCATCTGCCGAGTATACGAAAGGGGTGCCTACATCTTGGTAGACCATAAAGGAGTCGTCCAGTTCTCCCCCCTCAATGGAAAACATATGAAGCTGTACCACACGGCGCAACCGGCATTCCCAAAATGACCAGAATACCCATACCTTGGTCTAGTGGCACTCCGCCCTGACCGAGCTACATTTCCCTTGGTCTAGTGGCACTCTGCCCTGACCGAGCTACCCTTCACCTTGGTCTAGTGGCACTCTGCCCTGATCAAGTGACCTTTTCCTTGGTCTAGTGGCACTCTGCCCTGGCCGAGCTACCTTTCCCAGGGTCCAGTGGCAATTCGCCTTGACCGAGCTACCCTTTTCCTTGGTCTAGCGGCACTCCGCCCTGACCGAGCTACCTTTCCCTTGGTCTAGTGACACTCTGCCCTGGCCGAGCTACCCTTCACCTTGGTATAGTGGCACTCCGCCCTGATCGAGCTACCCATACCTTGGTCTAGTGGCACTCCACCCTAGCCGAGCTACCTTTCATCTTGGTCTAGTGGCACTCCGCCCTGACCGAGCTATCCTTCATCTTGGTCGAGTGGCACTCCGCCCTGGCCAAGCTACCATTCACCTTGGTCTTGTGGCACTCCGCTCTGGCCGAGCTACCTTTCATCTTGGTCTAGCGGCACTCCGCCCTAGCTAAGCTACCCTTCATCTTGGTCTAGTGGCACTCCACCCAGATCAAGCTACCTCTCCTTGGTCTAGCGGCACTCCGCCCTGGTTGAGCTACACCTCTCCTTGGTCTAGCGGCACTCCGCCCTGGCCGAGCTACCCCTCTCCTTGGTCTAGTGGCACTCCGCTGTAACGACCCAAGATCCAGATACCGGGAAGACCCGATACCATTCGAATCTTGAACCGCCGCCCATGAGCCAGAGGGCTCGGAAGGGCTAAAATGATAGGTGTGGTGTATATAAAATAAGAAATAAATCAGGACAACAAATACAAATAATCTAACTACAACAGAGTTTAGTTCAATAGAAAGTATAATCTAAAGCAGTAAAACGTATCACATGTCAAGTGAACACTTAGCCCGACGAGCTGGTAACTAAGAACCTCCACACAATGCCCTCGAACCTCGAGGAAGAACTACCACACCTGAAAATCAAGGGTGAGCCTCCTATCACTGGCTCAGTAGGGTTCCCGCGGAATCCCAACAGAAAATAACGGCGGTACGAAAAGCTGCAACTACAACAAAAACAACAGTAACAATAGGAACAGTAAACTCGGTGGCTAGTAAAATCTCAGCTCTATAGGTACTCCTACTGTACCGGAACGGAATCCAACACCTCGATCCCACGGTCGGGGGACCACCAGACATGAACCGACACGAACCACCCTAGCCACTCTACTCGAAAAATGGCACGACGCCACTATCGTGGAGGCCTCTCCTCGCAGACAAGGCCCACACTGAAACCACGCAGTCAGAAAACGCAGTCACGACCTCACAATCATGGACTATACGTCGATTAGGGAAAAGCCCTCGATGACGCTCACTGAAAACCCTAGACCTCGGCTACGGGAATGCTCTCGAAAATAACACCCGAAACTCCATCTCGCATATGGGAAACGGAAAGCTGGGACACGACAGCTCACGTCACGTGACGGGAGTACCGCCCACCAGAAGAACAGACCGGATGCCTCCCCTGACGTCTTACACCGCGTCACAAGTGTCTAGCTACAACGCCCCAGGCGGAGACAAAGACACACCAACTAACCAGTAACACAAATAAGGACAAGCTGGGGTCACACTCGTCAGCGCTGTCCGACGCCCCCAACCTCATGTGCACACTCAGATCATACGCCCTAGGCCTGTCCTCTAGCTGGTTATTCCCCCTAAACCCAGACTCGGCAGTACGTGGGGGCCCTACAGTAACCAACCTAACAACCGTCTCACTCGGGTCAACCGCTCCACCACTCCCGGGTAGGTCAGCACGCGCGTGCCGTAAGAAGGCTACAACTAGTGGGGGCTCACAGAACGTGAACACAGAAAACTACACATGCACCCATCGCGAGTAGCATGAAGAAAGAAGTGGCTCACGGCCACTAGACTCTGGACAGCCCACTAGACATATTAAATTCAATGGTCCTTGAGTCACAAGACTCGGGTCAAGACCGTCGCACGTGATGGCACTGTGTCGTCGATTAGGCCTAATCCCTAGGTCTGAAATCACGGTGACACATGAAAAATCCCCAGCCCCAGGCTGGTCAACTGGACTCACAGTCCAAGCCATACACACGCCCCCCCCCCCCCTCGAAACTCGGAACACACACGGGGTCACTCATGAAACAATCAGTAACGTCCACTGACATTATGTGCAAGGAGCAAAACTTGCACCGACCTTTATTCATGCAAAAAACCAACTAGCATCGACTTGAACAGAAGATTGCACAGACTTCATGCAGCATGAATTAAAAGGAGGACCGACCCTAGCATGGAATGATCATAGCATGTACCGACTTGCTACAGTAACCTGTAGCGGGTTCATATGCATAAAGGCACAACATGCACCGAGATTATGTGCTTTATAATAGTGACTAGCATCGACTATTTATGCAGGCAGACAAAATGTGCACTGATCTTGTCTTTATCAAGCTAAAGAGTGCAGCGACCTTATAAGCAAATAGTGTGAAACCGTGCACGGACATTATGCATTGTAGTAAAAACGTCCACCGACCTTATGCCAGCCTGATGCAAAAGTTGCACCGAGTTTGCATGCTGAACAAGGGATATGCACAGACTTTGGTTATAGCACACAGAAGGATATGCACTGACCTTGTTTAGCACAAGGCAAAAATGCACAGACTTACAATAGTGTATGCAGCAACCTTCAACCTTAAAGGTGCATGTGCACAGACCTGGAGTTCTGAATGTGCATAGACCCTAAAATGTGCACAGACTTCAGTCTGTACATGTGCATCAACCTTGATGCAACATGTTCACAGACAAAAATGTGCTCAGACTCTAAATGTTGTATGTGCTCAGACCTCAAACATGCATAGACCTATATGCACAGACTTAAACCATGCTTAGACCTATTTGTGCATGGACTTCTAATGTGCACAGACCCTAGACATGTATAAGGAAAATGTGCATCGACCTTGTCTGTGGGCAAGATAGATGTGCATCGACCTTGTCTATGTAGAAGGTAAATATGCATCGACCTTGTCTATGTACAAGGTAAATGTGCATCGACCTGTTTGGCATACACTACATGCACATGCATCGACCTTAGCTTACACTGTGTAAACATGCATCGGCCTTAGCCTTGCATCGTCCTGATATATGCATGTGCACCGACCTGTGTGAAGGTGTAAATAGTGATATGCATCGACCTTGCATGACTGAATGCATATGTGCTCCGACATTTTATACAATCTAATGAAATGTGCACCGACCTTATATGCATTCTAGAAAATGTGCATAGACTTCATGCTACATAGACACACAGCCTAGTGTCGACCTTCTAAACATGCACCGACCTTTGCTAGCATCGACCCTCAAAACATGCATTGACCTTAGATGCTGCACTTGGCTAACTAGCATTGACCTTATGTGACAGAATGAATATATGCATCAACCTTATATGCATGTCAGTGCCAAGTGCATCGACCTTTTATGCAATGAAATGACCATGTGCCGACCTTATATGTAGACTATGAGCATGCACTGACCATCATCTGTAATGATATGCAACATGCATTGACCTGACATGCTATAGTGTTGAAATACAAACCAGTGATGCATTGACTCAAATACATATGTGTTGACCTGCATGATTGTGAATGCATGAATGTGCATAAGACTTGCATGACAAAATGCATGAATGATCATAGAACTGCATGCAGTATGCATTTACCTTCATGGCCTCAAACTGAAATGTGCATTGACTTCATCAGGACTTTGACCTAACCTTTTGCCTTATTCTCAGAGCCTCTAGCAGAAATGCAATGCATCACAACCAAATGCAACAGCAACGATAATGCAACAATGCTAGGCATCATCAAACCATGAAACCATATTAATGCAAACATCAACACATATGACATCATACACAGTCATAGTGTTTGACATCGTCAAAATCACAGGGATAGAACAATCTCCCCCTTTTGGATGATGGCAACACTATGAGTCATAAAACAACATGTTGACTCATATCAAACTATTCTCCCCCTTTGACTTCATCAAAAAGGAAATAATAGTTTGTTAAAATCAGTAGAGAGAAATACAAGGCATGCATGATACGGTAGAGTCGCTAACTATTCCTCCCTTGATCCAATGAGCCTAAACAACCAGGCAATACAAATCATGTAACCTTGAAAGTGTGAGGTGAATCAGACTAAACCGCAGGGTCAGCTAAGAAGGAAACCATACATAAATCAGACTAATCTCCCCCTTAATGTCAGAAGGATGCTGATGAGGCAAGCTCTCCAGAGGGATTGGTATGGAAGAAATGGTCAGAATGGATCATCAAAAATCACAGGGTCATGTAGAGACAAATCAGACAATTGAAAAGAGACTCAAGAGATAATGCAGTTTGCAGAAACTATCAACCAGTAGAGTAAAGTGAGCGCAAGAATTTAGACTAAAGGCCCAAATGATCAAACGGTTCAAGAGGGTTTTCAATGAGTTACCGTTATCATAAATCCATAAATAAGCATATTTCAGAGTCTTCAATTATAAGGGCTCGTGAAGGAATCTTTATTGAGCAGCATGGTTTAAATAGCCTTTTCAAGTGAAGGATGTCATTTACTTCACCGTAAAATGTAGTCATTTTTTATTTTAAAATTATCTATTTAAATTTTAGTGTATTTTTATTTTCAAATCGAAGAATATTTTCTTTATATGATCATATTTAAACTATACAAAAATGAAAGATTCTATTGGATTGTTGTATAATTTTAGGTCAGTTTACCTCATTTTGATTTTCAATGAGTATTGAGGAGAGTAAAATCGGCTCAGCCCATGTAAGGTCTATTTTTGCCATGCCCAATTTGGTCCAAGGTCTACAACGCACCTAACGGGCCTCGACAATCGCAGTCCATGGGGGGGACACCACTGGACCCACTACTCGGAGTCGACGCCGCACTGTCCCGACCCCACCGAGCTTGTGGCTCAGTATGGGCGTGTAAAATTACACGTCTGCATGTCCCGTCCAGTCCCGCAGTGACAACAATCCCAAATGGAGAAGCCGCGGAGAAGAAGGGTCATCCGGACTCTCTGAACATACACACACTGCCGTGAAGCCATCTCCGGAATCGCGACAACGAAGAGAAATCAACCCCTGGGAAGCTCACAACCCGTGAGCCCCGAAGAAAATCAAACAGACCGCAACTTGTGCTCGTAGCGGGCTTGAATGTGTCCCAGCGGCGTGCCTTTCAGCCCTCAACGGCACACCCTGGCACCTTCTACGGCACGCCTTGCAAGCTCCAGCGGCACGCTCTCGTGCCCTTCTCAGCAGTACACCCGCTGGTGTGAGCTCGGCGGCACGCCCCTTGCCCAGCACACCCCCAGGGGCCTTGCCCGACACACCCCTTGCCCTGCGCACACCCTCGCGGTCTTGCCCGGCACACCCCCCTGGGGTCCTTCGCTGGCACACCCTCCGCCGTGTGACTTCGTCGGCACACACCCACGTGCCCTCTATCCGGCATGGTCTATTGGATATCTTGCCCAGCACACCCACGGAGGGAGTCCCTCTATGGCACACCCATCCGTGGTTTCTCCAGCAGTACACCCAACCTCTCAGTCGTTCAACGGCACCCACCCATAGCCGTTCAGTGGCACAACCCCCCTGGCCTCTCAGCGACGCACCTTGAAGGGTCTCCGAGCGAAACACCGTCATGGCGCTTCAACGGCAGGCCTTGGTGTCCTTCCAGTGGCACACTTGCCGTGTCTGCCAGCGGCACACCGTTCTAGCTCTTCAGCGGTACGCCCTGAACTACACCATCCGGTACACCCGACAGACACAATCTAATGCCTACGCCCTATAGATCCTTGGCGCACAATGCGTTCGCTGAGGTGTCGAATGGAGAAGGTGGCACGCAGGCTACCCCCTGCCATCGAGGACAGGAAAGTCAAATCCCAATCAATGTAGATCGCCTCCCGCCTCCACCATCCGTGTTTGAAGCCTCCCGCCACCGGGAGTATAAATGCCTTTCTTCTCCGGTGAATAACACAAGGGGAATCACATAGAAGCACGCCCATACACCACCAGAGATGCAGAGGGCTACCCTTTGCGATGTTGCCGAGCAGACCAGAAGAAGAAGAAGAAGAAGAGAGGAAGGAGCCCACCCTCGCCGGTGACGAGTGAGAGAAAGTAAGAGAGGAGAGGGAGAGAGAGAGAGAGCTTACTGTAGTAAGGGAGGGGGAAGAGTAGGGAGCCGTCGCCCCCGCTCGACCCTGACTCCCCCCATTTCCTTTTCTCTGTGCCCTTCTTCTTCCCTCCACTGCTTGTATCTTCAACTCTGGCATTTTGGAATGTACATGGCCAGTTATGCCCCCCTATTTTTCATGAATGAAAATCCTTTTTTTGTTTCTCACTGTCTCCGTTTGGTTTGGTCCCCGTGCGTGTTCGATTTCTCCCTCCGTCTTCCACCGACGATGCCCTCCTTTGGTACTGATGGTTGGCTTCCTCTCCATTCATGTGCCCCTCCAACCCCTCTGGACACCCAGTCCCACCTTCTCCTTCCCGAGTCGAAGCTTCCCCTTTGGACCAGTCGAGCCAAGAGCCATGGCTCCCTTCCCCTCTCCAATTTCAACCCATCCAACCACTGCCTCTCTTGCCCAGTGTAGCCTCTCAGCCCTTGATCGGCACGCCCTTATGCCAACCCTCACCAGTACACTTACCTCAGCGGCGCACAACCCTTTGGCCCTTGCCCGGTACACCCTCTATACGCCATCAACGGCACACTCTCAGATCACCCCTCCACCGACACAGCCTCCCTGGCCGGTACACCATTTCTACCCTTGCCCGCCACACCCGTGCCTTCTTTGCCCAGCACACCTGGTGCCTCTCAGCCTGGCACACCCTGGCCTCTCTTAGGCTCCCTGGTCGGCACACTAGTCTCTAGTCCTTCCTCCTTGTCCGGTGCACCCCCAGCTAGCCTTAGAGAGGTCCCCTGTCTGTCGTTTCTTTCGGACTTTCTGTGTAATGCCCCAGATTTTTGCAGCTTATTGCTTTTTCTTATTTGTGTGTGTGTGGGGGGGGGGGGGGGTTGTCCCCTTGGGTGTTAATGAGTTAGTCCTCGTGAGGAGCTTTCTCCTCGTGTGTGTGTGGGGGGGGCATCCCCGTGTGGTGTTGCGTTTGTAGCGTGTGGTAAAGTCTCACCGGATTTGGTGAGGGGTGGACATAGGTTGCGGGTTTGCAACCGAACCACCTTAAAAATCCTTGTGCAGTGGGTTATGATGTGTGTGATTGCTCCATCTTTTCTATCCCCCCTTCACAGTTTGTGTACTAGCTTCAACGCATATCTTGTTAGTTATTTTCTTATGCACACCCTATCACTCTATCCACACACATATCTAAAGACCGTTGTGCAGCAAATGGACCTATTTGTAAACACTTTGCAATCATAGGTGGCGTCTTGTACCGAAAATCCCTTAGCGGAGTTTATCTCCAATGCCTAGACGAGATCCAGTCCCATGCAGTCGTTGAGATTGCACATTCTAGTGAGTGTGGTGGCCATGTTAATGGTTGCATGCTAGCTTGGAAACTCCTCATGTACTATTACTGGCCTACCATGGTGGAGGATTGTTCCAGCTTTATCTGTCATTGTGCCAAATGTCAACTCCACACATGCATCCTTCATCTTCACTTCACCCTCTCATTGCTCCTTGGCCCTTTACCATGTGGGCGTTCGACGTAGTTGGTCCTCAAGTCTGAAGAAAGTCTTTCATTCTCGCCGCTACAAAGTACTTCACAAAATGGGTAGAAGTTGAAGTATTCACAGAAGTCAAGACATCAACAGTGGTGAAGTTTATCAAGCGCAACATCCTCGCCAGGTTCAGCGTCCCATGTGATATTGTCATCGATAATGGGCCTTAGTTCACTTCACAAGAGCTTCACAACATGTGGTAAGTATGGTATCAATCTGAACCATTCATCCCCATACTACCTACAAGGTAATGGTCAGGTAGAAGCAACAAACAAAACTCTCATCAAGATAATTAAGAAAACATGCAAATCTCACCATTACTCTGATTAGCAAGATCACCTCGTCAAGGCTCTCTAGGCTTACCGCACTTCTGTCTGAACTCCCACGGGCCAAACCCTTACACATTAACCTTCGGGACAGAAGTGGTACTCCCACACAAAATATTTGTTCATTCATTAAGAGTGCATCTGGATCTGGAGCTCGATCTCAAGCAGCATCATGAAAATTTGATGGCCCGGTTGGAACTATTAGATGAAAAATAAATGGTCGTCACTGATCATGCATAAGTTTACCACCAAAGAATTGCACGTCTCTACACTAAAAAGGTTCTTAAGAGAAAGTTTAAAGAAGGTGAACTGATTCTAAAGAGGAAACTTACTAAAACCACCAGTCCCAAGGGAAAATTGCAAGAAAATTGGGAGGGTCCCTATGTCATCAAAGAAGTCTTTTTGAGAAATACTTACAAGCTAGTGGATGTCGACAGGGTGGAATTGCCATACCCCTTGAACGAAGTCTACTTAAAGATGTTCTATCCGTGAGACCTTGAACATAGTGCAAAAAAAAGGTCCAAAAACTATGCCAATCACCTGGTGCCCTTTACATAATAGCAGTTATGCATCCTCCCCTACGTAATAGGTTAAGGCACATTGAAGCATTGGTAGGTTATGGGTCTTGGTCTACCAGAACCAGGGAGACCTCTGTCCATCCATGTCAACCTATGCTCATCAAAAGGAAGACAACATGCACACACGCACGTCTTTTCAAGACTTCGGTAGCGTCGCCCATGGACGGGTCTCCACTCTAAAGGCGTCTGAATCGCCTTAGTCCTTCTCTTCTTATTCGACCAACCAAGATAGTTGGTGCCCTTAAAGTGCTAGCAAGGTAGCTGAAATACAATGCCCTTAAGGTGAGAGTAGGATCCATACCTTGAGTGTCGTCAGAGCACGTGAAGAGATAGTGTCCCCACAGGCACACAAGAGGGATCTAAAAATTAGAGCGTCAAATCTGAACTCTCCCTTTTTAAAAAAAAAAACTTGCCTAGTTACATTGGGAGAACCAATGTACTGCTAGGAGGTAAATTTTTTTAACAGGAAAAGAACCCCTAAAAATTACAACAAGCGGATACTAGGCATGCCTAGCTTATCCATCCGGGCAGCACCTCTTATATGGCTTGGAAGTTGCTGCTGCGAAGAATAGAAAAAAATGCATGTTGTGTTGTAGGCTAAATTAGCCAAAGAATCTGCCACCTTATTCGTCTCGCGAAAAATATGAGTAATGCAATCATTAGATGAAAGCAAACTCCAAATTTCTCTAGCATAGGTGAGTATCTCCCAAGGACATGGAACCTTCTTGGTGATTACTTGGACCAGAACCTGTGAATCACATTCAATATGGGATGGTTGGGATGTAATGGTTCTCAGGTATTTAAGACCATCCATGAGCACCCTTGCTTTGGGAAAGTGCCCCGCTACAAGAGCCGTCACGTCGAAGCGTGCCGTAAGGCTATGACTAGTGGAGGCTCACAAGACATAGAGACTCAAAATATGTGTGCGGAAGTATAGACAGGCAAGAGAGCACTATCGCACGTACTTCGAAGCACCAATGGCAGCATAGTCACTATCGACAACTCAGGACAAGGTAGCTAGACCTACTCACGCAACGATCCTTGAGTCGGATGACTCGGAGGCAAGATCATCATAGACAGTGGAACAAGCTGCCAATCAGTCTACTCCTAAGCCAGAGGAAACAGTGCTCTGCAGAAAATGATTCACGGAGACCCGAGGGGACACTAAGAACCCTCAGCACACCTAGACACGCAACTGAGGTAGTACAGTACCCCGAGGCATCCAGAACACTGTCTCGAGCTAGATAGAACCGCTGAGACATAGACAAGGTCGCATGTCAACCCCTGGTCTCAACGGGTTGATCGAAACCAGACATGACACATAGACAGACACATACAACAATACACAAGCAAAGAAGATGACACTCTGGGCAAAGCGAACCACCACTCAACCGCTAGGTGAACCCGACAGTCAAGGGACAGCCGCTATGCGACCAGAGACAAGGACGTTGGCAGTTCTAGATTGAGTCGTTAGGGAACTATCGTAGTCAAGGAAGAGACCGCACCCAGTCACTTGAATCGACCGACCCAGAATCCATCGACACACAGACACCACCCTAGAACGTAAACCTAAGACAAACCAACACACAAACAGACATAGAACAGAACAACGGCCATCACGGCCAACAACAAGACTATAACGCGCCTCTATAGGGGCATTACACTCCCTGACGCAGCAGGACTAGGGCGTCAGGGCCAACAGACCAAGACACTGACAAAAGGGCATGTAACGGTCCAGTAGGGATGCGTTACAGAACCCTGGCGCATGGGGGTTATTGCGTTACAGCAAACGCCATACCCAGCCAAACATCGGTCAAAAAAATTGTAACGGCCTACTATAGGTGCGTTACATGCTCTAACGCACCAGGACTGGGGCGTCAGGGCCAACAGACCCAAAACTCGATGAACAAGGCTGTGACGCACCTCTATAGGGGAGTCACAGTCATGTAACGATCCATCATTGGTCCATCACATTGACCTAGCTTCGAAGGACCTAGAATGACTAATGGCTGTGGCGGTCTATCATAGGACTGTCACACAGTGTGATGGTCTCTGGAATGACCGTTACACCATCACGGCTGGAAAAATAGTGGAATGGCCGAATTTGCCCGTTCCACGCCCCATTCACGCCGAAGCGCAGGGGAAACAAAGCCATACGATGAGAAAAGGCTCTTGGAGGCTAAAAACACCACATGCATGCATCAAAATGTAAGATCGGAGCGATTTCGATGAATCGACCCAAATCGGGTCACCGAGGTTCCCGGACTCCTACCGGCCCCGAATGACAACCGATCGACACGAAATTGGCGGGTACGGGATCCTGACATCCCGATGGTCATTTTGACAGTAATTATACTACAAACTGTCACCATTCTCCGACGAACCCTACAAACCCCAACAATAATGATTTTCCCTAAACTGGCCTGATCTCACTCGATAGGGCACCAAACCGAGCATAGAGACAGGGGAAATGTGCAGAACAAAGTGGCGGTCCGTCTCCCTACCTCCACCGAAGAAACTGAGCACCGAAGCGACTAAACCGCGTCGAAAATCACAACGTAAACCTCCCACATCAGCTTTGAATCCACGAACGGGATCGCGCCAACACCACGCCTCCAGCACGCGTCTCAACAGCCTCCCGGCGTCGTCAGCTCACCCGCGGTCACCTCCGTCTGCAGCTGGAGCCGAGGGAACGAGAGAATGAGAGAGGACGGCAGAGAGAGAGTGAGAGAACGTGAGTGAGAGGAGAGAGAGGATGGGGGGTTAAATGGTTAGGAAATGTAAAAATGATGCCTTCCATGAATTTCAGAAGTTCTTCAGAAAAGTAAAGCAAGAAGGTAAATTTAGAATCTCTACCATTTTATTTGACCATGGACGAGAGTTTAAAAACTCTTCATTTTCTAAATTCTGTGGCCAGGAAGGAGTGATTCATAGATTCTCCTCTCCCAGGACCCCAGAACAGAATGGAGTGGTGGAAAGGAAGAACCAGACAATTGTGGAGATTGCCCAGACAATGCTGATTGAGTGTAAGTTGACAAGGAAATCTTGGGCTAAAGTAGCAAACATAGGATGTTATATAATTAACAAGGCCATGGTATGGCCAAAAAGTAAGAAAACCCCCTATGAAATGCTCAAAGGTTAAAAACCTAACTTAGCATACTTTCGAGCTTTTGGATCAAAATGTTACATCTATAAGAATGACAAAATTGATCTTGATAAATTTGAGGCTAAGAGTGATATTAGAATATTTTTAGGGTACCCTGAAACTTAATGAAAGCAAAGATACATCAGGCCTCGGGTCTATCCAAAGACTCGGGGATCAAAGGCTCTTCGACATTAGGTGATCCGCCCCCGGCACCCTCAGTGATGGCTGACCCAGGCACTAACCCCACTGGTGTGGGAACTGCCTCGGTCATGGGCCCTCCCGAGATAGCCGGAGTTGGTGATCTCTCGGACGAGGTAGAGTCCCCTCAGCTTCCCTCCTCACTTGACGCAGAGCTAGAAGATTCGGAAGATGCCGAATCTGAGTCGTAGCACTGCCCGGATGGGAAGATGACCGCCCTTGGCGCCTGCTCCTCCGCCCAATAGCTGGCCCGGCGATAGCCTTGGGCGAACCCCTTTCGGATGCCTCAACAGAAGCCCGACTGGTAATAAGGGAACGCAACCTTTTGGAGATCGATCTGGTAGTCCTCTGAGCTTTTGTACCGCTCGAGCGCCTCCACCCTGGCCAACTCCACCCTATTAGCAAGCTTGGCTGACCTCTTCTCTGCCTCGACCAGCATAGCCTCAACCTCCGCCTGAAGTCACTCGGCCTCCTCGACTCGACCCTCAAGCTCTGCTCACTCGGTCTCCCATTGCCCATCACGCTCGACCTGAGTCACGCGCTCTTGCTCTAAGAGCCTACTCTTCAACTCGAGTGAACTACGGGCCTGAGCTAGCTGCTCAGTTGATGCCTGAGCCTCCGCCTAGCTCGACTTAGCCCCTTCCCAGAGTGAGGTGATCTCCCATCAAAGCTCCTCGAGATCAGCAGTGAGCCGAGCGATCTTCCGATCAGATGTGCCAATGGCCCAAGCAAGATTCGATCGCTCTGACTCTGCCCGAGTGTAGGCGTCGGCTATGTCGGCCCCCATCTGGGCCAGAAACAAACCACCCTCCACGATCATCTCGAGGACCACGGACGGAGGATTCTGCCTACCTCCTCCTCACACCACACCTGAAGCTATGTCATAAAATTTCTAGTATAGGGGACCCCAGATGCCGGGAGGAGGGCCAGTCCTCTCTGGAGCGGCCAAAATGGGGGCTCCCCCTCCGAGCGATCCCCCCTCGGGAGCCCCGCCAGTTGGCTCAGATTGGGCCACTCCGTCTCGTGTCTCTCCTGCCTCGGCCGACCGGGACTGAGTCGCGTCTCCTCGCGACCCTCCGACCCCGGCCGGCTCGGCCCCGACGTCTCCACCTTGCGCTCCTCTGGTTTCGCCTGATGCTCTAGCATCGGCCACCACCACCCGAGAGTCACCTGCCTCCGCTGCGACCTCATCGGCCCCCTCTTGCTCAACAGAAGGGAGAGCCGGCCGAATAGGCTCGGCCCCTTCTAGCTCGACGGAGGGGAGAGCCGAGAAAACACCATCTTCGACCGAGCAGGTGTCCCCGGCACTCTTTGCCTGCTTCTACTTAGCGGACTGAGCCTTCATAGAATCTTGCAGCATCTTCTCCACAGGATCATTGCGCTTGGTCCCCCGCCACTCGGAAGCCCCTTCCTGAGCTACCCGCTTGCCTTTGTTCTGAGTTCGGGAAGCACCCTCGAGAGCCCATGACTCAGCGGCGACCAGCGTGTCGTCCACATCGATCACCTCCAACTCAATCGATGGTGCCTCCTCCTCAACCGGTCGCCTCGCGTCTGGACAAAAGAGGGCAGGTTCTTGAAAAGAAGAGCATTTTCTCAAATGGAGGGAGGAGCTGATTTCTGAGGCCCTTACCCATCTCCAGTAGCTGCTCGGAAAGGCATCGTTCGATGTTGGCTAGGGTCACCAACTCACCCGTCGGTCGGCGATTCTCCAGGGGAATTGCAGCCTTCTGCTCCACCTCTAGGGATACCTCGGCTCGCTTCGCAGGAATGTTCGGGTGGAAGTTGGGCACTGTTGGAAAATTCCAGGATGTATCCATTGAAGATGTACCCACCTAGAAGTACTGAGTCTTCCACCCCTTGTGGGAAGAGTCCTTCTGGGACATTGACACGGAGCTCCTATTTCGTTATTCCTAGAGAAAATAAAACCCCTTTCCCACCTGCAAATGCTCCTTCAACTCGAAGAAGTAATGAAAAAGATCTAGCGAGGGAATGATCTCGCACAGGTGGCAGAGTAAGCAGAAAGAATAGGCGAAGAGATCAGAGTTGGCGACCAAGTGGATAGGAGCCAGCCGGAAGAAGCAAAGGAGTTCAACAACAAAGGGATAGAGGGGGAGGAGAAACCCACTCTTCTATGACAGAAGAAAGGAACAGAAATATCCGAAGCGAGAGTCCAAGCTCCTTTCATGGGAGGCCGAAGCAGAAAAATGATACTTCCAAGGGAGGCCGTACCGGTGCTCCAGCGGCTTCACATCTGCATCGTCCAACACACTATGATTCGGAGCCAGTAGCACCAGTGATGTCTTCGAGGCCTGCCCACTCCCTTGTTCCTCAACATCCGGACCCTGGTCCGCCATTGATGGGAATCAAAATGATATGACTCAAATAAAATGTGAAAATGACATGACTCGACTTAGAAAAATATGACAGACACAATGGAACCATGATGATGCGCAATCCGAGCTGTGGAAAAAATGTGAAGGGCGAGAGATGCCCCCATCACTACCGTACACACAAAAAGGTATATGGATGAATTGTATTTTGCTTTTAAAAAAAAAGAAAAGGGAAAGCTACATGTGCTTCGGGGCATACCCTTGTGTTACATGTCATGAAAAAAGAGAAGAGAGGGAAAAGGAGGGTCGACGCTTAGTCTACACCCCGGAATATCTCCTCGAGAGGAAGGATCTCGACATAAGGGAAGTTCACCATGTCACGTAGACGGTTCTCCTCTCCCTCGAGGCATGCCAACTCGGTCGCCACGGAGATCACCTCGACCTCGGCAACGGCTAGCTCCTCGGTCTCCATCACCATGGTCACCTCGACCTCGGCAAGCTCAGACTCTGCCACAGCAAGATAACCCTTGAGCTTCTCTATTCTGCTCTCGAGGGCATGGACACTGTGATGGCATTCATCCAGGGCCCTTTGGTGCTACTCCTTGCTACCCCTCCGTGCCTCCAGGGTCTGTAGGTACTCCTCCTTTTGGACGCTGATAGCTGTGAACTCGCCGGGAGCTCGAGTCTCGAGGAACTCACAATGGTTGCAATAATAAGACCCGCCGCGACCATTCCTCCAGCGGGCAACCCATCATCTACAGGGCCCCAGTCAGTTGCATGACCACGCTATGCACCCCTCGGTATGTAAGTGAAGGGTCGACAAAGATCATCGACCGCAGCGTCAACAGGGTCTGCCAGACCGGCGCATCCGAAGTGGCATGACCAATTGAAGGTACGATCGACAGGCTGAATTCAACTGCGCTATCCACAGCCGTCCACAGCTCGACGTCTACCGCGACTGAAGAGGATAGAAGGACCGAAGCCAAGTCGCTGGATACTCCGACCTCAAAAGATAGCTCCTGGCCGACCACCGCCAGCGGAGAAGGCGAGACCATGGTGGGACCACTGGACGTCGTTATCATGAGGGGCTGACCCACCTCCACCACCAGGGCAAATTCAAGGCCTATTGCTGCCGCCTGCATTGCCAAAGTCGGGGCTGCCACCTCAGCCGAAGAATAGGCCGCCGCAGGGACTGAGTCGGATGACATGGCTGGCGAACCCATGTCCTTCTCCACCTCCTCGATAAGGCCCGGACTCGTCGTCCCTTCACAAGACGGGAGCGCGAGAGTCGTGACCTCGGTCGAGGAAGGGGTATCAAGTAAAGTCGATCCCGATGCTGCTCCCAAAGGACTTGCCGCTCCTCGTGCCTGGGTCTCCCTCGAAGGTACGGTGAGGCCTACCAATATCTCCTTTAGAAGCTGGTCTTCCTCGGGCGCTATAAGCTTCTGGAGGGGTGGAAGCGGCACCACGAGCTGCGGGTTGGCTCCCGATTATGCAAAGGATCTAAAGAACTCCGCATCCGGTCCCCAGAGCGAGGTCAACCTCTTCGTCGCCAAGGGACCGAAAGATGACCTCCACTTAGGGACAGCCTTGCGGGCCCGAGCAGCAGGTACTTCCCGGGATGCTGTCGTCACCTGACCATGCAAACCAGGATTAGCCACCCACCACGTGAGGCAGACTGTCAAAGTGTGAAGAAACAAAGGGAAGCCGAGAGATCCTGGTGCTTACCTCAGCCACCGGAACTATACTGCTCTCTGGGGTTATCTCCCCTTCCTCCAGAGGTTCGTCCACCGGTGCAGGAGCCTTCGCGATCCCTTGGAAGACGTTGTCCTATCCAAGTCAGAATAAATCAGCAAGTCCCAAGGAAGATTCGAGGAAGAAGAGCCTATACCTACAGTTGTCTCTGCCCCTACCTGCGGTGGTATCCCTGCTCCCGGCGCAGGAATGTCCGAAGTCTCTGCGGCCACCTCCTGCCGCAAAACCTCGACCAGGGTCGCGAGCTTATCCAGGGCTGCAACGGCCCCCTCCTGTTGGACGCTTGGGGCATTCGGAACTTGTATCTCTGCGGCCTTCGATGGGGCATGTTCCTAAAATTCAAGAAATAATAGCGACAAAATCAGTAGATAGCGTTAAAGGGAGCCCGCATGAATAAAGTCACACTTACGAGTGCCTTCTCCACCAAGCTCGCAGAAGCAGGTAGCATTGGGGCCTTCAGGACCAGTGTAGGGAATTCGGGGTCCCCAGGGATGCCTTCGTCTGAAGCTACCTCGTCAGAGGAGTGGTCGTAGTCTACTTTCTCGCCCGACGAAGACTTGGTCGGGGCAGCCACTTCTTTTATTGGGGAGGAGGCCTCCACCTCAAGGTCGATGGCCGGTGCATCCTCATGCGGGCTCGACAGTGGTGACCTTCCAGGCCTTGGCTTCCTCCGCACATATGTGTGCCTCGACGGGAGGTTCATACAGGCCGCAACTGGTCTGGTAGTTGCTACGTTAGTGCCTGCCAAGTGGAAGGAGATTCGAATTAAATCAGAGTTTGTGGGTTCCTGAAAGATGAAGGAAATCAATTGAGTCGATGAAGATAAATACCCCCTCCGACGTCCATAGCAGGGGGTAGTTCATGTGAGGGCTCTCCGACTGGTAGCGCCGCCTTGGGAGCCCTAGCTTTACCTACGCTGGGGATGGAGATGGAGACAGGCCCTTCCACGGTGGCTGAAACAAAGATGCATGAATAAGACTCTCTCCCTTGGGGTGCAAATGAACCTTGAAAAGTTGCAAGAGATAAAAGAGCCTAACCTGCAGGCTGGCCCGACTCAACCTGAGCGGTGGCAAACTCCTCGAAGGATGGAATCGAGGGCACCGAAGGGACGGTCGTGGAAGCAGAAGCAGCCTCTGCCTTCCTCTGCTTCGCTTGTTGCCATCCGGCCACCTTGGCAGCGGCCAATGCCTCCTTCACAGGCGACTTCGCCCGAGACCTCTTCTTAGCCTTGGGCAGAGGAGTCGTAGTGGGAGCTGGTTCCACTGCCTCAAAATGGGGGGGTTTCTGCACGAACTGAAGGAGGTTCCAGTAAAGCGATAGCTGGGTGCCGGAGGGGTGATCTATGTTAAAAAAAAAAGAGACATGCAAAAGAAAAGGGAGAAAGTCAATTAGCACTTAGCACCCTAAAAGGCCATGACTGTGGAAGTCGAAAACAAAGAAGCATCGTACCGTGGGGACCAGTGTATAGTCTCAGCGTCAGCGGCCAGTAGGTCAGAGCTGACTCCTTGTCTCGACGGGCCGCCTCCCAGACCAACCAGTAGACATCCCCGATCTTCACGCAGCGGTCAACAAGATGTGCTAGGTCTGCGTGTTGTTTGAAGGCTAGGTGACAGTAGAGGCTAAAGTGGTCCATGCCCCATCCATCAGCATAATGGAAGGAAAGCTACAGGCGCTTGTCCGAGATGACGGTAGCTGGATCCTCCACCTTCAACCCGTGTGCTCTGAGAAGAACATACAGCCACGTGGTGTCCTTGTAGTTCTCAGGTTTCCGCTCTTCCCTTCTCACGAAGGTGCGACAAGGGCACGCCGGGTTTGTCTCCAGGCGCCAGCTCCTCGCAGGGGCCTCTTCTTCTATTGAGAAAGGATAGTTAATGAGGTCTAGGCGATCTCCCCCAATGTGGCATAGGCCCTTCAAAGTCTTCTAGAAGTCATCTTTGGCGATCGGAGGCAGCTTGACTTGCGGTGCCGGCCTGGCTTCCCGAGCCTCCCGGCGCGCGGCCATGTATGCGGCCACCTCTTTCTCTTGGTTGTGTTTCAATCGAAGCAAGTGCTCCGGGTTGATGTCCAGCACGGGAACCGACTGATTGCTCAGGAATTTTCTCTCGGCCTCATCCTAGTAGTCAGTTTTACATAGCCGGTAGAAGCCGGTTCGGGCGTTCCACCACTTTACGTACTCCACGGTCACTCGTGGAATTTGCCCAGGCGCTGGCACTCTGAAGATAGCACTGTCAGCCCGGTGAAAGAAGTCCCACCAGGTTCGGGCATGCTCAACGGTCAAGCTGCCCCGAAGACTCCACAGGGGTAGGCCAAACTACGCACTGTAAACTGAGATATGCTGATCATACCCGAAGTTTCGCTCGAAGTGGAAGGGATAATAAGGTTCCAGTAGTAGAGTGTCCCCCTTCCTGAAAACTGGCACGCTTGGGCGAATAGACAATGCCCAGTCTCGAAGCTCCGGCTCCAGTAGTGGGCAGACTACAGTCTACTGGCTGATCGGATGAATGTATCGCTCCACCTGGTCGTCCCGACATTCTCTTTTGTTGTTCACTAGGGGATTGGAATGAGCAGCCAGCATCCAAAAATGAATGGTGCCTGCCGAGTCATGGGGGACTGTTGTCAGTCGGCCTCGGATATTGAATAGTTGCTGGGATGTCGTTCCCGGTTCCACACTCGCAAACTCCAGCATACGCGAAAATAGCCCCCAAGCTTGGAGGGTACGTGGAGCGTACTCAGGGAATAGAGAGTATACCCACGCGTTGAAGAAGTGCAGTGGGCCAATGTATCGAGCCTGGTGCGGGAATTGATGCACGCTGACGTCCCCTATTATCTTGTATATCAAGTAGAGGGCGGCCGGACATAAAGATAATTTGATCCCCCACGCCATCTGGCAAGCCGGGTAGATCGCATCTGGCCGAATGACGGTCTCCTCCCCGTACGGCATTGCGAAAGTGCAGAGCCAATATGTCAGGTAGGCCACACAGTGCGTCAGTGGGTCCACCCCCGCTGGGTTGGCACCGCTCCGATGTCCTCTTGAAGGGATCTTCACTTCGGCCTTGCCTTTGCTGTGCTTCTTCCGGATGATGGCAGTCCCAATACAGGGGAAGTCTTCGTACTGCTTTGTCCCATCGAAGAAGTATTTCAGCCACAAGGTCATGCGGGCCCTCTTTCGATCCCCGCGGGGAGGCTGCTTCCCGCCATGAGCCAGCTGGGATAGCTCCCGGTATGCTTTCATGAGGTACCAGTAGGAGTAGCCAAGTGAGTAGAAGCCATCCTTGTCGGTCTCGTCCTTGATAAGGTCGGAGAGGCATACCTCTTCATAGGGTTCCCCGTCGATGGGCAGGCCACTCAACTGGTGAAGGCTCCACAAATCCAATGAGGTTTCCCCTTCTGCAGTGTAGAAGGTATTCAACTCCACATTGAAGACCTCGATCATCCCGCAACAGAGGCTGTAACAACCCAGAGCTCAGGGTACTGATAACCCGATACAAGTATCGAATTATCGCCACCATGAACTGGGGACGCCACCCAAGAGGCTGATGAGGCCCCTGAACCCAGCGGACTTGGTTGTTTCTATTAGGGGAGCAATCAAGGACAAAAAGACTTTAACTCGGCTAAGGTGAAAACCCGAAATAGCGCCTTAGGCAAAAATGGGTATCCCTCAGTGTGAAAACCCGCAAGGGCCCACTGAAAAAAGCTAAAGGGGGCCAGTCCTGGCGAAAACTCGAAAGGGCAGTAGGGCTGGTGAAGTGAAAAAATAAATAAAAACACAAAAATGCATACATGTCACGGGATAGAAGCAAAAGCTACTGAGCTCTAACCTTAACCGAGACAAGAATGGGCAAAGCGCAAAAGCCCTGTGTACAAGAATGTACCAAAGCCCATCAAGCACCAGACTCGCTCCTCTTCAGGTCAGCAAAGCGAGTCTCACTCTGAAGAGCTTCCTCTTGGAGCTTCTCAAGCCTACGACGAAGAGTCTACATCGGCACGCGCAAGACTGCGCTCCTCCACGGTCCCCCGGACCTCTCACAAAAGTTCCTCCACTCTTCGGGAGGCCATCTGCGCGCATTCGTAAGCGGCCTCAACCTGGGCCGCCGAAAGTCTGCAAAGCTGTTGTTGCTCCTGCTGAATCACCAACTGAGTCCTCCGCATGCGCTCTTGAATAGCGTAAAGGCGGGCGAACTCCTCCCATAAAGATGCAAGCTCAGTCAGCCAGGCGTCCTGAAGGAGACCAAATGCATGCATTTGGCAATGCTACACCAAGTTGAGGACCATTCGGCCACTCTATTCTAAGAGTCAGGAAACTCTGAGGCAGTTATGAAGCCTCACCAGCTGAAGCTAAAACAAAGAAATGAGGCAGAATCCAATGGGCGCCTTTTCCAAACAAAGTAAAATACACAGAATAGCTACGTCGCCCTTGCCTAGGGCGGTGCTGTGCTCAAGTTTGTGCTACATGATATCTGCCTCAGCTCGTGCATGGCCGACATCAACTTAGACCAACACACCCCCTGGGCTGGTCTACCTCAACTCTGGCTATCACAAGTCAACAGTTAGCCAGCTTCAACCTTCAGCTACACACCTCAGTTGTTAGCCAACGCATCTTTGACGACACCTCAACAGTGAGTCGGCTTTAACTTGCGGCTACACACCTCAGCGGTCAGCCGACACATCTTCAATGATACCTCAGCGGTCAGCCGACACAACGACTTTTGACCAACGCACCCCCAAGGGTCGACCAATGTCAATTTCCAGCTATCACAGCTCAACAGACAATCAACGACGACTTAGACAGATGTGTATCTCTGAGACAGACCCGCATCAACTTCGGATCAATATGCCCTAGGAGCTGGTCCGCGTCAACTCTGGGCTAACAAGTCTCTCAGAAGCAAGCCTACACCAACTACAAGCCAACAAGCCTCGTCAAGGCAGGTCTTCATCAACTCAGGGCCAACAAACCTCGCCGAGGCGGGTCCACATCAACTCTAGGGCACCAAGCCTCGCCGAGGTAGGCCTACATCAACTTCGGGCCAACAAGCCTCACCGAGGCAGGTCCACAGTAACTCTACGCCAACAAGTCTCTCAGAAGCAGGCCTACATCAACTCTAAGCCAACAAGTCTCTCAGAAGCAAGCCTACATCAACTATAGGCCAACAAGTCTCGTCGAGACAGGCCTTCATCAACTACAGGCCAACAAGCCTCGTCAAGACAGACCTTCATCAACTACAGGCCAACATGACCCTAAGCTTTCTGGAAAGCAACGAAGCAGTGAGGTGCAGTCCTACGATGATCTCCCCATGTCACGAAGACTCAAAAGAAATCAAAAATGACAGGGGGCACGAACCGTCCGCCTTCGGCTTCGACGAACGATCCGTGGGGGGCATTTGTTGGCAGTAATTTTTTACCTACTTACATGTAGGGTGAATTATCACTTAATGAGGTGAAATAGCAACCCTGCAGGGGTGATAAAGACTTGTCCGGGGTGAAACCTCCGTTAGCAGCCGCCGATGACCTCCCCGGGGTGAAACAGCAACTCACCCGATGGACTGCACCACAGGGACCACCTCTCCGGGGTGGACCCAACCCAACCTCCATCTGTCCGGGGTGGACTGCACCCAACCAGTCGGCCCAAGGTGTAGCAGGAGCGGTTGAGAGCAGAAGCAGGAGGAAGGCAACCTTCGCAACAGCAGCAGGGCAACCTTCCAGGGGTGAACCCTGCAGCAACCGGACCTCCCAGCAGGCAAGGCAACCTTCCCGGGGACAAAGACCTGCCCGGGTTGAACAGCAGCAACAACCTTCCTACAGCCGAGAAGCCAAGCAACAGCAAGGAAACCTGCCCGGGGTGAAAAACTCATCCGTAGCAGGGGTGCAGGAGGACCTCCCGGGGGTGAAGAAGCCCCGGGGTGGGGTCACCCCATTCTTCTCTCCCCCCGGGGGTTCCGGTCACCTCCTTGGCCTTGGGTGATTTTAAGAGAATGTCTGCCCCCTCTCTCACTTGGTGCTGCTCCCACGGAGGTTCATGCTCTTGGGAAGAGGCCCTGGGTTGAAAGCCATGAAGACGACCCACGGCCTGCTGCCCGCCCCCGTTCTGGCGAAGAATCTCCCACTTCGGCTGACGTCTCCAGTAAGCGAAAGCAATTTAATTTCAAATCGGCATTATAACTTGTTTTTACAATGTTATAACTCGACTTTTTTGTCTCTTTTTGGGTGCAACTCTTCCTGAGATTCGGGCTGCCATGAGCTTTTCTCCTCACCCTGGGAATGTCTTTACAGAGGCGGGATTAGAGTTCGACGAGTCCATCCCTGATGTTAGTCTGGACATTGAAGGGTTGGACCCTATCACCGATGATTACACACCGGTGACTGCTGCCTCTCCTGCACTTGATGTAGCCGCGGTCCCTGTTACCCAGGTTTCAGGTAAATATCTTTCGTGGACGTATCCCCACTTTCCTTCCCCTTTTGTGCTTGAGAGTATGCATGTTGGCTAATGTAGCATTATGCTAAGGTCCGGCCCACTCTCTCTGTTGTCGAAGAAGGGGGTGAGTCCTCTACCAGCGAGGGGACTTCTTCATCCTCAGATTCCTTGAGCGGGGGAAGCTCCAGCACCTCATCCGAGTACAGGGACTTCTGGCACTTCTTCTAGTGGAGGCTCTTCTTCCTCTTCATCAAGCTCTTCTGAGGAAGGAGAAATAAGAATGAGCCCAGGTAATTTTTGGATTGTATCATCCTCATATTTTAGTTGTGAGCCCTTTGGCTTATTTTATTGTTCGTTGTATAGTCGCCAAGTCGACCTCCTCCCTGGATGAGCTTTCTAGACTCATTGAGTTAGGACCTTCCACTGACTTGCCAGATTACGACGGAGATCTGAGGGCTCTGACCACTGGGGTGGGGGTGCCTGATGCGTTAGCACCACCCATGGCCTTGGGGCCATTGACATGCATTGTCTGCATTGCAGAGTCCAGTGGGATATAGGCTTCAGGTATGCACAAGATATTTTGCACATTCTCCCTTATACATGTTCATTATATCCATGGGATATTGATATTGTACTCTGCCCCTGACTTGGACAGCTGCTGATCACATGGAGGGGAGGCCTTTCCCTCAGCCTGAAGGGGTTGACATGGCGACAAGATCGCCTTAGGCACCTTTGGAGGAGCGGGGCACTGTTGACCATGCGGTCGTCCCTGCCGAGCCCTCGGCTCCAGGTATATTCTTCTTGATGAGTCTTCCTTTCTTTGTGATATTAACCATCACTCTACATGTTGATGCCTTTTTTTTTAGCTCTCTCTCCCCTTGTGGAGCCGGCGGCAGAGGCTGACCTCGCCGCGATTGAGGAGGATACCCCTGTAGAGACTGGTATGTTTTTATCACTCTGAAGTACTCATCTTTGTTGTTGGTGCAAATGAAGTATTAAGACTCTTACGTCTCATTTCGCTTGCAGAGAGCTCGGCCGCACCTGTACCTCCTACAGAAAAAGGGTCGGCCCCTATTGACATTTCTCCTCCAGTCTTGGAAGAGGGGTCTCCTTTCACAACTGACCCGGCGAGCAGGGCTACTTCAAGTAAGGCCATCATGACTTGTACTTTAGAACTTTGCCCATACTGATTTTATCGTCGTGGTACAATCACAATCTTTTGTTTCTTCTTCTTTTTCCATTTCAGGTCCGGCAGAGGGAGAAGCAGATGTGCCTCAGGATTTTCCCACTCTTGGGTTGGATGGCTCGACGGGCCCCAGCTTGGTGTAGCCGTGGGGAATGCTGATACGGGCGCCTTGCTCATTCAGAATCTCCAGTTGCTGCTACAGATTGACCCCCTGCCGAGTGTCGAGGCCATGCGGGGTCACTTGGTGTGTTGCACCCGAGGTTACCACGCCTTTGGCCTTCCACGGGATGCCTGGATGGCTGAGGTCGCAGCCATGTGGGAGGAGTTTGCAAGCCTTCATGCTGCTCAGGAGCAGAGACAGAGGATCCAGACACAGATCCGGCAACGGGAAGAGCAGCTCTGTGGACTTCAGGTAGCCTAGGTTGAGGTTGGCCTCCAGATCGAGGGCGCTGAAGAGCGCAACCGACGGGTCTCCCTTCGGGTAGAGGAGCTGCAAAGGGAGCTTTAGGAGGCTGAGGTGGAGCGCCGCAGTACGCAAGTCGAGCTAGAGACTCTCCGCCATAGGCTTGAGGAGCTCCGAGAGGAGACTCTTCAGAATGAGACTCTCTTTGCCGACTTGAGGAGGAGCAAGTCTGGTGCTTGACGAGCTCCGGCGCTTTCTTGTACATAGGGCTTTTCTATTCTGCCCATTCGTGTCTCAGTTACCCCGAGGGCTTGTCTCGAGCTCCTTTCTTTGATGACATTAATGAATAAAGGACAGAGCTCGATAATTTTTGCTTCCATTCTCTTGCATGTATGCTCCTTTTTCTCTCTCTCTCTTTTTTTTTTTCACTTTACTTTACAAATATACAAGTCTGACACGGCGACAACAACAACAACAACAGTCTCACTGTACAACTACACGAGGCATACCCCGGACAAAAGCACACTGGGACGACGAATAATAGCTGGCGCTCTAGACTCGGTCTCCAAAAGCACTAGAAGGACCGACGAGAGGCTGGGACGGCTCACCTGCAAGAAGGAAGGGTGAGTCACAGCCAGACTCAGTAGGGTCACGCGGATCCCTACCACATACTAAACACACAAGCATACATTAATAAAGTAATTAGAGCATGCATTTAAAGCAGTAAACTTGTAATGGCACATTTAATCCACAATTATAGCAAAGCAGGAAGAACACAGTTAAACAGATAAGCATGCCGAATTTACCATTAAATTAATAGCATCAGAAGCTAAATCTACCAACAGAGTGAACCGCAGCTAACCATGTGACAGGAGGAAGGAAGACTACCAGAAAGAAGAAACCAGATGCGTCCACTGATGTCTTACACAGCATCTCAAGCACCTCGCAGTAAAGCTCGTGACAAGCAAATGACACAACAGTAGTACCGCACCAAATGACTAATCAGAGTAACGCCCGTCGGCGTCAGTCCAAGCCTCTGATCACGTGTGCACGCACTGATCCATCACCTTGAGCCAGGCCTATAGCTAGTTTTCCCTCCCAGTAAGACGCTACTGACTATGCGAAAGGACCCACGGAAACTAGCTTACAAACCGTATAATAGGAATACGCCACCACCTCTCCCGGGTGGGCCGACACGAAAGTCGTCAGGCTACGACTAGTGGTTCCATCAGAAGGAAAGAGAAAGCTACTCTTATGGGATATAAAAGAGTGTCACATTGTATAAAATAATTTAAACATGGCGTACATGAAACATGGATTGCATAGAAATTATACGTGCAAGCTTTTGAAAACTCCAGGTATATAACGGACTAACACTGCCCCGTCACACACCATAACGGACCAGAGAAGGACCGCTATGCTTCACAGAACTCAGGAAATCCACAGATAACCCAGACTATAACGCACCAAGGCAGGTGCGCCATAGGACTATAACGCACCAGATCGAGGGCGTTAAAGTCGACACGCACACAACGTAACAGGCAAGGAGTATAATGGACCAAGGGTGGGGCATTATAACATACATAACGCACCTCTCATGAGCCGTTATGCCTTGCAGCACGTCGAAACTCCACAGAAAACTATGGGATATAACGCACCTCAACAGGGGCGCCATACAGAACATAACGCATGGGAACAGGGGCGTTAAAGGCAACGGACCTTTAACTCAACACAAAGGACTATAACGCACCGGGGAAGGCGCGTTAAAGCCACCCGAACATGAAAATCCACAGGAAAGTCAAGCACGGACCACATAACGCACCTCAAGGGATGCGTTAAAGGGGGCATAACGCACCGAGATAGGCACGTTATGTCACCTGGGTTTCGTGACTCTGGAGTTCAAAATCGGAAACCCCTCCCGACCGATCGAAATCGACGGGGGATGCGGCGGAATACAAAACCTGTTAAACCTACCAACCCATACCAAGCATACAAGCTTAAGCATGCCACTAGAAATGAAATACGATACCCATGGAATTGATTTCAACAATTAAAAGCTAATTTAACGCCTAAAAGATTAATAATTAAACTAAACAGGATTATGCACAGAATACGAGGCAACGGGCATCGGACCACGACGCAAGTGGTACCGGCGGTGTCCTAGCGAGATAAGGTATCCATCCCCCTACCTGGGTGACGGCGAAAATGATGATAGGACGGCGAACCGACGAGAGGGAGAAACGGCGCCTCCCGGTCCGGCTCGAATCCACGCTTCGTGAATCGAGGAACGGTGGGCGTCAACCCGATCCTCGCGACGCGACCAGTCCAACGGTACCTCTCCGGCTTCGATCAGCAGCCGTCTGGACCAAGAAACGAGAGAGACACGTAAATCGAGAATAAATCCTAAAATCACTCAAAAAGTGATTTACATAGAAAACGAGGAAAATGGTGACGGATGGCGATGCAGAGGGCATCAACAGATTCCTGGCGAGATAAGGAGTCCGATCCCCTACCTTTTGCGCGACGAAGACCGCGAATCAGTGTCGATCGAGCGACAGGGGCCACGTCGTCTTCTTACTCGCATGCATCTCCACACTCCACGATCCGAGGGAAGAAGAGTACTGGCACAATCCTCACGTCGAGCCTATCCCGTCGGGACCTCCCACGCGTCGACCGGGGTCCGTTTGGACCGCGAACCGAGGGAATGGGGTGTGGAGGAGAGACAACGTGGGGGAGAGAGAGAGAGCGTCAAGATGGAGAGAGAGAGTTTCGAGAGTGAGGAGAGAGTGTGAATGGGTTGAGATCTTTATAAAAATCTGATTTTTCTTATTTTTTTAAAAAATAACCTTAAATAATATTTAAACCTTTTTAAAATTTTTCTTAACCCTTCACTCTCTCCTCTCTCCTCTCACATTTTCTCTCATTTCCCTCCCTCTGTTCTCTCTCCTCTCTTCTCCTCTCCCCCGGGTGCACAATTGAGGTGGCGCTGGGTGAGGTGGCAAAGGCGTGGAGCTGACCTGAGGCGCGATGGCATGAAGATCAGAGCGTGGCGTTGGCGCGATCCCATTTGTGGATTCAAAGCCGGCATGGGTTGCTCGTGTGATGATTTTCAATGTATTGTGGCCGTTTCGATATGCGAGATCTTCGGTGGAGGTAGGGGGATAGATGCCCTACTCTTTTCTGGCATTTTCTCACGATTTGGAGCCGAACAGTGTGAGTTTGAGCGGGTTTTCCAATTTTAAGGGTGGAACCATGTTATGGGGGTGTGAGCTGGGTTCACCATTTTAGGTGACGATTTTTGGTTTCAATGGTCTCATGCAAACCCCTGGCATGTCTGGATGCTATTCCCGCTAGTTTCATTGCATTTGGTCATGATTTGGGGCCGGTAGGAGTCCAGTTTCCCTCATGAGTTATTTTGGGGTGATTTGTGAAAAGTCACCCATTTTGTGTCGTTTTGTGGTCTATGCCATCCCTTCCGGCTTGTGGAAGGTGTATATTGTGATTAGGGTTGTTTCCCCTCCGTTTAGAAATGATTTGGGTGTGGAAAATGGGTTTTCGCATGGATTTTTCATGTTTTACACCGGGACGAGAATGCGCTGGTGGCAACGGTCATGTTCTCAATAGAACGCGTAATAACGATGTGTCGCATCTCGAGTCGGAGATGAATAGTAGGGTGGTAAGGAACACGGTCAATGTGTTGGACGCGATCCTGAAGAAGGTGACCAAGGTGATGGCCACGATCTTGATTATTGCGCCCTAGGTCTTAACCATGTTCTGGTGTTAACATGTTGGAGGCTATGGTCGCATTCATTAACGCGACCCTAGCATGCGCTGTGTTAGTGAGTTGACGCACTAGAACTGTTGGGCGCGTTCTCTTGGCATCGCGACCCACTGTATGGGCGCATTAAGTATCGCGACTCAAGAGTGCACCATGTTAATGGTGTTCTATTTTGTAAGTATTATTCGAGTTCTCTCGGGCTCCGGTGAACCCAGGATTCAATGCCTTGTTGGCAATTGACTCGATGGATGCCTTGGGTATTCTGTGAGAGTCATATATGTGTGTCGAGGGATCCCAGAAGAGTGGTCTCATCCCGAGTAGTGTTCGGTGTTTCTTCCATGTTGTTGGCTTGACTTCGACCCCTTGGTTAGCCTATTGTGCGTGGATATCGTGGACATCCTATAAGGGCTGTGACCGTGTTATAGGGTGTTCGAAAGTGTCATTATACCAAGTAGTGTTTTGTGTTATTTCGAGTGTCATTATGGTCTATGGTCAACCCGGTTGTGACCTAGTGGTTGACACGCGACCTCGTGAGTGTCTCAGTTATCCTGTGAGGATCGAGACTCTAATTTTGGACGCTTGGAGGTATCGTATTATCTCGATTTATGTGCCTATGTGGTCTGAGGGCTTGATGTTCCCTCATGTTCTGTGGTTTGTATTGTACGGAATTGTGAGTCCTATGTATAGCCTAGGGGTTGAGGACTTGTGGTTTATCATGTTCTTGGCTTAGGGACTAGGCTGATTAATGATATGTTACCGTGATGTACGACGATCTTGACCCGAGTCGTGTGACTCAAGGATCATTCTGTGTAGGTCTAGTTGTCTATCCTGAGTCTGGTGGAGGTTCTGTGTATTGTCTTGTGTTTCGTAGTACGTATAGCAGGCACACGTTATCCTGTCTGTACTTCACTGTTTTGAGTCTCTATGTCTAGTGTGCCTCCACTAGTCATAGCCTGATGACACTTTAGCATGTCAGCCCACCTGGGAGTGGTGGCGGGGCGAGTTCCCGAGATACGATTTTTAGGCTAGTTTTCGTAGGCCCCCTTGCTTTGCGGTAGCGTCCTACTGGGGGAAAAAATTAGCTAGAGGCCTGGCTCAAGGCATTAGGCATGTGTGTGCACATGTGGTCAGGGGCATTTGGACGAGCGCCGATGGGTGTCACCCTGACTAGTCACTCGTTACTGTTGTTACTTGTACTTGGTACTGTGTCTCAGTCACCGTGTTTGTGGTGACTGTGAGACGCTTGAGGCACAGTGTAAGATGTCACTGGACGCATCTGGCTTTGCTTCTAGTGAGGAGGTGCTTCTGTCACATGACACGTGACTTGTGGTTTTATGACTAGTTCTCCGTCATTGTTGATGTAGTGCTTTGGGTAGCCTGTGTCGGGCTTTACCGTGGCTTGTGTAGCGGACACGACGGTGAGGTCGTGTGTGCACCGATGTTTTGGGTAGTGTTTCCCACGTCTGAGAGGTCGTGATGTGAAGCCTACATGTCTGTTGTAGCATGACGTGTTCTGGCAATGTAATCGGGGTTTCTTGATAAATTTTTAGAAATTCCATTTATCTATCCTTCTAAAAAAAATGAGCATGCCATGCTTTTTCATGATCTTATTGATTGCCATGATTTATATTGTGTGGCTGTGAGTGTTTTTTTTCTTTTTCTTACATTGGTTATCCCTCACCATTTAGCTCTCTGGCCATTGAACTGTATTTGGGACAGCAGGAATTAGTGCCCACACACAGGGGGACCCATTCTAGAATTGGATCCCCCTTAGCAGTCGCCAATTCCCTGCCCCTCCTAAAAAAAATTACACAGGAATTAACGCCCACACACAGGGGCGTCCATTCCAGAATTGGACCCCCCTTGGCACCCGCCAATTCCCTGAGCATTGTATTCATTATACTGTTCATCAATTAGTGTTTGCATTTGTTCTTGGAGAGGGGGAATTTTGCCACCTGAAAAGGAACGTCCAAATGAGGTCCCACCAGACCAAACGAGTCCCGACTCCTATGAGTGATAGCCCTTTCGGGGCCTACTAAGGCCAATAATTCACTCGGGTTAAGCACTTCCTAGGTGACCTTCGGGTTCGAAAGTCTGAGCGTCAGGTCGATCAGGAGGTCCCTTTGAGGGCCTAAGCATCCCGCCTGAGCCTTGCGCCGATTGCTCGGGAAAACCCCCTAAAGTCAGTGCCTTATGCTCAGACCGACTGACGAAGGCTTATCCAAGCGACCGTTGCGCGCCCTTTACGAGCTGGGAATCGTGGGGATAATGGCGATTAAGAGCCCTCGCGCCTTAATGAGCCCACGAAGGGGACGTAACCCACCCCCCGTGAAACTCCTCGCCTCGCAGGGCTCTCACATTCATGAGTCTCTATATAAACTTGGGAGACCCTCCTATGAAAGGTAAGCACTGTTAAGCGATATCAACCCTGATCTAGAGCCACTTCACCACTTGGTGGAGAGGAATCTCGCGCCCTCATCTCCTCTCCCCTTCTCCTTGCACCAGAGCTTTCCCATAATCGCTGACTTAAGCATCGGAGGGTTTTCCCTAGGGATTCATCCCTGGGCACCTTTGACTCGTTTCCCTCTTTGCAGTTCTAGCATTCGTGGTCATCATCATCAGCTCAAGCACCGCACGAGATAACCCCTCTTCATCTAGCACCGTCTATAGGAAACGAACAAAGAGCCAACATGGTGTGAAGGAGTTCTAGCAGGAGGACCACCGGCGACAAAGAGAAAGCCGTGGCGATGAAGGAAGGCACACCTTCCCATCCTACGGGGAACACCCCATCACGTGCCAGTGACCCGACCGGCAACAACCCCCCACCCACTATGGAGAGGAAACCCCATACTGGGAGCGTAGACCCCCTCCAGACCCTCAACGTAAAACTGGATAGCCTCATTGATCTAATGAGGACCCAGGCAGCCATGGAGGAGCATTCGTGACTTCCCCGGGAAAGCCCCCCTCGTGGAGATGCCTCCCTACAAACCATAGGGGGCCGTTTTATCCTCCAGGGATGACAGATAATTCACAACCAGTAAGGTGGACCATCGCAAGCCCCACCCCTGGAGCAAGAAGCCTCCTCCACCCCGAGGAGGGAGAAGTCCGGAGAGTATCAGCCACTCCTGGAGACCGAGGCCCCCAAGGGGTGTCAAGGCAATGTGCAGGAACGCCCCCATACCCCCTCGATTCAGCGGCAACCGGAGTTATCCCTCCAACTGCGAGACTTTGAGAGGCATTTCGCGGAGCAAGAGCGCACCCTCGCACCCTACAGAAGACCTCTACCATCGAGGACGAGGAGCAATCCCCATTTTCTGACCATGTCTTGAAGGCCGAGATCTCCCCCAGGATCTCACTTCCGACCTTCAAGGCATACGACAGCCAGGGAGACCCGACTGATCACTACGACAGTTTCGACGCCCTCATGACCTTGAATGGGGCCTCCGCCATATCAAGTGCCGAGCGTTCGCAACCACCCTGGTCCAGGGCACTCAGGCTTGGTTCCGAGCCCTCGCCCTGGGCAGCATCCGTGATTTTCGATAGTTCGGGTGAGTATTCAAGGAGAGCTTCGCCGATAGCGGCCCTCTACGGTCAGTAGCAGGGCTATTGGCCCTTTAGCAGGAATAGGGGGAAAGGCTCCGGGCCTATATTAACCGATTTAAATCAGAAGCCCTGCGTATCCCCCACCTGGATGTTGTCTCGGCCATCACCGCACTGACCAGGGGCACCCGCAATGAGAACCTGAGGCACGAGCTGGTCCTTCATCCCCCTACCTCCCTCGTCGAGCTCGTGACCCTGGCCCTACGCCACGTCGAGTGTGAGGAAGTCCTCACTGCCTACCGCAGCATGATGGGCTCGGGTTGGGAGGGGGACAAGAAGCGGCAGTCTGAGCAAGGCTCCGGATAAGGAAAGAGACAGAACCGGGATGGAGACTCTAAAGAGCCCTCTCAGAAGTACAAGCGGTACACCGCCGTGATCGGAATTTAAGAAAAAGAAAACGCATTCATACATCCAAAATAATAACAAGAATAAATAGAGAACAATAAACATCATTGTGCCTACTCTAGTGCTCTCATCTCCTCTAGATCCCAACTAGGGGAATATTAATGATGCCCCGACAAGTCGTGTCTAGACTTCGGGATTCATCCCATTGTGGCCAAGGCATGGCCTAGTCCCGGGCCAATAATCCATTGAGTTTAATCCGTTCCGATCGGGTTTCAACCACATTCCCTCATTTCTCAAATATCAAATTTACCGCATCCCGACATACATTGTCTCGACATTATACGAGTCTACCCAAACACGGTCACGCTAGGCCCACCTCATAGGCCCATATGTGTGCACCGTAATGCCATACACAGCCTCAAATTAAAAAAGCCCCGATAACTATCGAAACAAGAGGGGCGTTGTAAAAATTTCTCTTGAAATTACAAATAAATGATTAAATCGATAATAAACGACAAAAAACTAAATACAGCTACCTTGTATGCTTGCATGATCTGATTCTTCGATATATTAAATGGGGATTTGTGAAAAGTCAGGTTATGCCTGGCCTGAGACTTTCACTATACGTTTTGGTGGTCTTCAGACCTAAGTTCTCCGCCTTGTATCGGGAGTCGATTTAATAAATCAAAACTATCATATTGTGTGCTTGCATGCAATCACATCTTTTATATATATTCTATGGGCCCCACAGTCTTTCTATTTTGGCGATTAATCAAGAGTTGTCCCTCTTTCAAAGGGGCATAATTAACGCCATAGCCTTTATGGTATGGTGGGTTATGAGTCCCAACGTGAACCTCACAATCATCTGCCCAAGTCAGATCGAGCGCATGTTAAATTTGTCACTTATATGACAGGCACGTCTACGCATAAAAATAATAATAATAAAAATAAAAAGTGTTCAACCAAATTGGCACGCCCGGTGGGACTTGTTGAGTCTTCATCTTTTCGCCAAAATAGAGGGACCATGAGGCCCCCACTCAAGTACTTCAAATACCAACTATTCGTTCGTCTTATTTCTCCCCTTTTTAGGTTAAAGCAATGGCAATCGAACTGTCTGGACTTGTCTTCGGCTCCAAGATCTTGGCCGACCAGGCTACATAAGCCTACCTCGCCGTGCCTACCACCTTCAGTAACTTTTCCCCAGTTGTTGGCTTCCCCAACTTCCTAGGAGTTGCATTCATGAGTCTCCTAGATGTGGAGGGTTTGAAACCTGTAAATCTGACAAAGAACAAAGCTGTGACCTACCATAGTGAGGGCCGAGTTAAGAAAACTCTACTGAAGAGTCTGATGATCGTGAGCTGCCACCTTCACCATACTACCTGCCCAACTAGGGCATCCAAGAAAAAACCCGCTGGGGGCAATAAGAAGAATTTTAGAAGAGGAAGCATCTCTGCTACTCTCCGAGGCTGACTTTCGGCATCTAGGAAGTCCACATTGATCGGGGGCATCCGGGTCTACTTGATTGGCTGCGGTCCCAAAGTTCTACAAGACCAGGTCATCCCAACCGTCCCCACCCATAACATCTTCCAAGTGCTAACAAGCCGGAGGGTGAATTTCGATGATAAAAAGTATGGGAGGCCAACCCCGAACATGCTAAAGTTTAAGCAAATCTGGGTTCCCAAGAGGGTCCGGGGCCCTACACCATCCTCACAAGGTTTCAAAGATCCTACTGATGTTCCCAAGAGAAGGGGCAAAAAGACTATGCATGCGGAGGAAGTCATGATTGCAACCCCTCCACCCGCTGCTAGGGTCTGTACAAGGCAGGCTAGTATATCCAAATATTCAAGGAATTCCAATCAAGTTGTTAAACTAATATGGCTTTCATACATGCAGTCTACCCGAGTCCAAGTGCTGCCCCCTACCATCTCTTGGAAGCACAACCAAGAAGATATGATTTGGATAGTTCGGGAATATTTCCATTGCTTTGGAAGTCTCGTTGTGGGCCGGCAAAGGTCGCTTCGTGCCGTCAAGGACGAAGAGGAAGAAAAGGGAAAAATGTCACCAGTGGGGGTGAATGAAGAATGGAGGCGAGCAGAGTCTAGAAGCTTTGAAAGGCCTCCACAAAATGAAGAGATGAAAAGAATGTCCATATGTAAAGAGCTGGCTTTCACCCGTCAGGCCCGAAGGGGAGTCGAAATGTAGCAACCCTGATTTTTTGAAGATATAAAAATTTAAATTAAATAGTGACTTAATTCAAGTCACCATTTGATTAATTAAAGGCTTTGTAAGTAGTCGTCACTTAAGTAAATAACGACTCTTTATAAGACGTCAATTCATCTCGAAGGATGGTAAGAATCCTACCTGGAATAGAGAGGTAATTAACGCCATGAATAAAGGTGCCATTTAGTAAAATGAAGACACAATACACAGGCGTCAATTTATTAAGAACCGCCCTTAACAAAGGCGTCAATTAAATTGTGCTCCTTGCTGACCCTTCTTCCTCCGGCGACGACCGCGGCGTGCCTTCCCCCGGCTGCAGACGGCGGCGAGGCGACGGCGTGGCGGCAACGGCGGCGGTGAGGTGATCGTGGCGGCGTGCGGTTCGTGGAAGCTCGTGGGAGCTCGAGGGTTTCAAAGCGATTTTTAATGGATCGGAGGCGATCCGTCGCATTTCGGGCGACCTTGAGGTAGGGTGACGGATCCTTAGCTCGTTGTTTACCTTCCCCGCGATTTCTAGGCCAATGGGAGGTCCAGAGAGGGTTATCTTGCACCGGGAAGGAAAAATCATGCTTTGGGGATCGAGCGTCGGATCTAGCGTTTTATCGCGTTATTTCGTGGTTTGATGGCATCAAATGATGCTCTGGGACATGGGAACGAGTTTCCCCCTTGATTCCCCTTCACCTGGGGGTGAATGGGGCGTGGAATGGCATTTTGGGGCCATTCCTGCCGTTCTCGATTTTCTGGGAAGAAAACGGTCCTAACAGGAACCGTTTTTAACTTTGGCAGCCCTCAGGGAGACCGCTAGCTGACCAGGGAGTGTCGGCAGGGTATGCGGTCGAACTACTGACCGCTACCCTTGCGGCGGCCAATCGGCCGACCGTTTTCCTCGTGGAGCCAGCGTGACTCTCGAGGCGTTTCTGACCGTTGTGTTTTGACCGTTGAACAGTCTTTGGGGATGACGGTCATAAAGATGACCGTTTCACCCAGCCTGGTGGTCTCAAGGGAGACCATTTGTGTTCCTAACGGTCACAAGGTGACTGTTTCACCTTTCGCGTAGTTTGTGGCGTGGCGGTCCCCCTCGCGGCGTGGGGAGTGGAGTTGTGTTCGGGCAAGATTTGGAGATCAGCGGCGATCCGGTGGGTTTTGAGCTTCCTTGTGGTAGGGGGACAGATCCTTACCTCCTTTCCCGTTTTCCTCATGATTTCTAGGCCGTGGGGAGGCCGAGAGGGGCTTGTTTCATGCCAAGAGGGGAAATCGCATGATTGGGGCTTGAGCGCCTGATCTCACGATTTGCTTGGTTTTTGGGTTCCATTTAGTGCTAGAGGGGTAGGGGAAGGATTCCCCATTTTATTTCCCCTTCACCTGGGGGTGAAAGGGGCATGGGATCCAATTTTTCGCGAGTAGCTCGCGAGCCGGGCTCGGCCTAGTATCGTGGCGGTTACAGTGGTCACGTTCTTGATGAACACGGCACGTTGATTGGTCACGTTCATCAAGGAAGATGAACCGTTAGTCAGTTAGGATCACGCATGCCCGACTCACCGCGATGATGGAGATCACGCCCACAGAGAGCACCGTGTTAATAACGCGGTGAAAACAGGTAGCACGTTCGTCTGAGGGGGTCTGGGGATTTGGCCCAGATCGCGCCCCTAGTGGGCGTCGCATTTTTGTAGATCGCGCCCGTGGTGTTGGGCGTGTTATGTTGAGAACGCACCCATCCCTCCTTGTGCGTTCTCCCGTGAATGCGATCGGACCCTTGGGCGAGTTAATGTCGCACCCCTAGTGAAGGTCGCGTTAGTGCTCCCTTTCGATCCGTGTTTCCCTTCGACAGTTTAGCCTCCGGTTAAGCTAGTATTAGGTCCTTTGTGGCACGTAGCCCAAGGGTTACCTAGAACACCCAGTGAGAGCCACAGGCGTGTCCAAGGGTCCCGGAGGTGTGGTCACCTTGGTTTGCATGCCTGTGAGACCTACAGGTTGTGGGACCATGTGAGTGCGTCCTAGGCTTTGCGGTCTCTCAAGCTTCGTTATCGAGAGTCAGTGTCGTAGGTGTCAGTGCAGAGGGTTGTCCTCGTACCTCGTCGGTGTGTGGCTGGTGGTTTTCGTGAGTTGAGTCTTACCTCCAGTGACACGTCCACTAGTCGTAGCCTTCTTACAGCACGCATGTGTTGACCCACCCGGGAGTGGTAGAGTGGCTTACCCGAGAGAGACGGTTGTTAGGCTAGTTATCGTAGGGCCCCCACGTGCAGCTTAGTCTGGGCTTCAAGGGAAGAACCAGCTAGAGGGCCTGACCTAGGATGCATGGTCTGAGTGTGCACGCGTAGTTGGGGGCATCGGACCCGCGCTGACGAGCCCGATCCCAGCTAGTCCTTGTTCGTGGTACTAGTTACTATTGTATCTCTGTCTCCGCCTGGGACGTCGCAGTGAGACACTGTGGTGCGGTGTAAGACGTCAGGGGACACAGTCGGCTTTACTTCTAGTGGGTGGTGCTCCTGTCTCTTGACAGGTGCGGACTCGTATTTTATCAGACTGAGGTCATTTTGTACGACATGGTTACTTATAGAGAGCTTTTTTGTTTATTTATTAATGTTTGTTGATTCTGCTATACGTTCGTTAGGTAGTGTTACCTTCTGTGTTTGCTCATGTCTTTTCGCCTTGCTTCTTTCGTGCGAGGTGGGGGTCCGCGGGATCCCTAATGAGCCCCCTCCTCTTCCTTTTACAGGACAGGAAGAGGAGGGTATACAACTCACTACTCATCTGAGAGCTATTCGCGCTTCTACGCCCTTCTCCGTTCGTGCTACGCACCACCACCACCAACACCAACAACAACAGCGATGGCCGCCGTCACCTACGGCCCCCAGATCATCGCCAACCATGCCAGGTTCGGATACCTGGCGACCCCCATCGTCTTCGGCGACTTCCCTGCGGTCGTCGGGTCGCCCTTCTTCCTGGGCGTTGTACCTGTGGTTGAGGTCAGCTCAGCCACGCCTGCGACAACAACCACTGAGGGTGTTAGGCCCTCCACTTCAGCAACTGGCTGAGTCCGCTCGGCCAACAAGCCCGCCGTCGGGGGTGTCAGGCCCTCGGCTTCAGCGACCGGTCGGGTCTGCCCGGTCAAGAAGACAACTGTCGAGGGTGTTAGGCCCTCGGCCCCAGTAGCTGGCCGGGTCAGCCCAGTCTACAAGACAACCACTGAGGGTGTCAGGCCCTCCACTTCATCAACCGGCCGGGTCCGCTCGGCCAACAAGCCAGCCGTCGGGGGTGTCAGACCCTTGGCTTTAACAATTGGCCGGGTCCACTCGGCCAACAGGTCAGCTCTTGGGGGTGTCAGGCCCTCTATTATAGCAGCCGGCCAGGTCCGCATGGTCAACTCTTCACAGACCAGGGGTGTCAGGCCTTTCATCTTAGCAAATGGCCGAGTTTTCTCGGTCAACCAGACTGCTGTTGGCGCCGCTCCTGCACAACGGGGGCAGCGCCGTCGCTGCAACGGCACCAGTTCTACGGCGGCCACCCTCAGAGGAGCTGCTCCTGCTCAACGAGGGCAGTGTCACCGCCACAAGGACGCCAAGCCTACGGCAGGCATCGCCAGCGCCGCTCCTGCTCAACGGGGGCGGCGCCGTAACCGCAAGGGTGCACAGCCTGCAGCGGCAGCATCTCGCTCCGACAAAACTGTAATTGTCGGAGACATCCGCATCCGGCTCGATGGGGACGAGCCGATCTTGCCACGGGACCGTCGTGTCCCAACCATCCCCACCTCCAACCGCTTCGAACTCCTTCGACAAGTTCGAGAGAACAGAGCGAAGAAGAAGAAGCCTGCCGTACCGGCGGCAAACCCAGGGTCCTCTGCAGCGGCCCAAGCCACGAGCTCAACGATCAAGGACAGGGGGCAACCAAGTGGAGGAGTGCCAGCTCCACTTGAAGAAGATCTGGGTCACCAAGGAGGAGGCCCAAATCATAAGGCGCGCAAGGGCGGAGGAGCCCTTCCGCATGTCGGACCTTCAGCGAATGCGGAGTCCGACAAGCACTGAAGCCTCGGTCTCTCCGGGGCCTACAACTCAGCCCCTACGGGGGCAAAAGCGTCGAGGAACCGGCAAAAAGGTGCGGCCGACCTCCCCGTGGGCTAGTTCCACGCACACGGAGGAGGATCGCTCCCCTCAAGCATCCCCATCCCGAGTGTCTGTCTTTGACAGACTAGGAATGCCACCTAAGCCGGATCGACAACCACCCAGGAAGAAGCGGGTGGTCCAGGTGACCAATGACACTGTCAAAGTGTTCACTTGTTACGCCACCTCCGGCGACAAGCAACCGGTGGATACTTCGGGCGAGCTCAACCAGCCTCTTCAATATTCGAGGAGGTCAAGGCCCGCGTCCCAGATTCTGGCGCAAACACAACATGTGCCGACTGCCTGTACATCTCAGCCCGAGTTGGCGCGGCAAGAAGAGCGTCAGGAAGACGTTCATAGTGTCGATGGGGATAGCCACCCCCGACACGAGGTAGATCCGGGAGAAGAAGCACAGACTCCCACGTTGGAAGAGCTTCGACGCGAGAATCAAGAACTCGGGAATCTCTTACAGGCGCTATTGCGTGAAAAAGAGATTCATGACCCACTTCAAGCGGCACCCACTGGAGCGGAACCGTAGTCCTCTCCCATTCCGGTTGCGGCTAATGCCTCCGTCACCGGCGCAAAATTGCCGCTGGTGGTGGACTTTGAAGTCCCGCAGCATGAAGCCAATGCGCGGTCATCTGCTACTCCCGCTGCAAAAAACCTTATGGCGCAGAAGCAGATGATTGAGCGCATCGTAGAGGCGAAGTTCGCTCAACACGGTGAGAGTGTGGCCACGATTGATTTATACAGTTTGCCCTATCCCCTCCACTATCAGTTCAAGAAGCTTTCGCCCGATTGCCCGAAGGCCCCGAAACTTCAGAAGTTCAACGGGCAGGGTTCTCCACATGAACACCTGGCTTATTACATGACGGCTATGGGTGAATTAGCGCTGGAAGAGGCATACTTGCTGCGGTACTTTGCCACGTCATTGACTAGTACCGCCTTCCAGTGGTATTCAAAGCTCAAGCCCAACTCGGTAGCCGATTGGGCTGATATGCAGAAGAAGTTCGTCGACCGCTTCCAAATGGTCGAACGCAAATGTCGATGCACATTTTAGTCTACTACAAGCAAAGGTCGATGCACATTAGCTACTTCTGAAGGAAGGTCGATACACATTACTATTTATGAAGACTAAGGTCGATGCACTTTCCTATTCATGAAGAAGTAAGGTTGATGCACATTATGCCAACACTGAACAATGGTCGATGCTACTTCAAGTCATGAAGACAAAGGTCGATGCACATAATTGTTTATGAAGACTAAGGTCGATGCACTTTCCTATTCATGAAGAAGTAAGGTCGATGCACATTAAGCCTACTGTTTAGGTCGATGCAGCTACTATTCAAGGTCGATGCTACCTTAGTCTTCACAATACTAAGGGCATTGCACATGCTGAAGACTGAAGACTAAGGTCGGTGTACATTACTGCTGATGAAGAACTAAGGTCGATGCACATCGAGCCAATGTAGAATGAAGGTCGACGCACATTTGCCTTCTACATATGAAAGGTCGGTGCACATCTTCCTTGTTCATTTAGAAGGTCAATGCACATTTATATTTTGCATACTAAGGTCGATGCACATTTTGCATCTTGCATTATAGGGTCTGTGCACGTTTGCACGATAGCATGCTAGGTCGATGCACATTTCACTTCTTGCTTTGCAAGATCAGTGCACATGCCAAACCAAGGTCGGTGCACATGTGCATTTCTACTGACAAGGTCGACACACATTTGCCTTGTGCCTATGGAAGGTCGGTGCACATCTTCCTTGTTCATTTAGAAGGTTGATGCACATTTGCATTTTGCATACTAAGGTCGATGCGCATTTTGCATCTTGCATTATAGGGTGTGTGCACATTTACACGATAGCATGCTAGGTCGATGCACATTTCACTTCTTGCTTTGCCAGGTCAGTGCACATGTGCATTTCTACTCACAAGGTCGATGCACTTTTTGCCATCTTCGCTATAAGGTCGGTTCATGTTTGCATTGTAGCACTATCAGGTCGTTGTACATTCCTCTTGTTGCATACTAAGGTCGATGCATGTGCACAATGGTTGCATACCAAGTCGATGAATGTTCAGCCCAGTGCATATCAAGGTCGATGCACATTCTTCAACTGACTTTATGAGGTCTGTGCACATTTTAGGGTCAATGCACATTCAAGTCTAAGCATAGTTAGGGTATGTGCACATGTAAGTCTGTGCATGTCTAGGGTCTACGCACATGCAGCATCCAAGTCTGTGCATATAGGACTAAGCATATTTTAGGGTCTATGCATATGATGCAACCAAGGTCCGTGCACATATAGGTCTATGCTTGTCTAGGGTCTACACACATGCAGCATCCAAGTCTATGCATGTCTAGGGTCTACGTACATGCTGCATCTAAGTCTGTGTATATAGGACTAATTAGCATATTTTAGGGTCTATGCATATGACGCAACCAAGTTCTGTGCACATATAGGTCTGTGCATGTTTGCCTTCGGCAAAAGAAAGGCCTGTTCATGTTCTGCCCTCAACTCTACAAGGTCTGTGCACATGTGAACTTTGAGGTCTATGCACGTTTGGTTTCAAGTTACAAGGTCAGTGCATCAACAGGCTCAATGCATGGAAGCCAACCAACAAGGTCTTAGCATACTCTGAAGTCAAAGGAACTATTTGATGAAATGCCGGAGCGAGCACAATCCAACTGCATCAACCTCAATGAAGAAGAAAGGTCTACCTACCTTACAGATAGTCTACCTCTGTCCTCCAAGAAGCATGTCAAACCAATTTTCTGACAGATCAAATGGGCCATCCAGAGAGTGAAAATAGGTACCACAAATGTCTAATTTCACAAATTGTGAGGTCTGGATGGAGTACCTAGGTTTGACTTTTGTCCCTATCATCATGTCTCATCTAATCTATCTTCTTGAAGCTACTTTTGTCAGAGATCCAGTTGGAGAAAGGACACCTCATAGTCTGCCACCTTATTTACTGTCATCCCACGTGACTCATGTCCTAGCAGTCCTTAGCAAGTCAGAATTAACTCCAGCCAGTGAAAAGACCACATATCTAAAGGGCATTTAATGTGATGACCTGAAAATGACAAATGGAAGATTTGGTCAGCTCCCTTCTTCTCTGTTGCCATTGCTCTATCCTTAGACTTGATGCCAACGTACTCAAGTTGTACTTCTGGCAGAGTATTTTTCTCAAAGAGATTTTGGAGGGAAAATTTTTCACTACATTTGCTTAAGGCCTCGCTATGAATATGAAGCTTCCTCAAGAGAAGAAGCTGTTGCTGCCCAAAGAGAGCCACGCCCTTCAGCCTCTAAGAAGAAATCTTGTGAGAAAGAAAGGAAGGGTGTGAGAGTAGCCCAGCACCTGTAGACTTTAGTCTAGTGCTGTAAAATAAAAAGAAAAGAGAAGGCTGGAGAGAGAGAGTAGCCTTGTAGTCTACCTGAGCTCGAAGAACCAGATCTTCAGATTTGAATTTGGTTTTGGGTTGAGTGTCGGGTGAGTTGGCCGCCAATATCGGCCCGTTCGAGTTGCGAATTGTGCTTGTTTGCCTAAGTCCAAGGTCATGTCACATCACGGCTACTCCCTGGACCAGATGACTCAAGGACACGGACACAAGCTCTCCTGGTTGGTACTCACTCGAGAACACGGCAGCACCTCTTTGCAAGCTCCAAAAATCTCCCCCTCAAGCCATGAAGTCAAGGGTTCTATTTATAGACCCCCAAAACCTTAGGTTGAGTTGGAGGGATAATCACACGAAAATAGGGCTGAACCTTGATAAATCTCGATGATAATATTCCTAAGAGTCCATAGAAACAAATAGAAGCTTCTGAGGATCAATACTCAGAGAGAAATCATCAAACTAAGGACTCTAATTTGACCATAGACAGAGAGAGGAAGCCGAGGCAGAGTAGGACTCTCTGTCTCCCCAAACGGTCTTGCGATAGACCACAAGGCTTGAAAAATGATCGGACGATAGACCGCTAGGCCCAGTCATCCACAAAAAGATAAGACCGAAGAAACCTAATGGGACTCTCCACCTACCTAGCGATTGAGCAAAGGACCACCAACGCCCCTTAACGGTCACGCGATAGACCGCTAGGCTATCAGACGTGGCAAAAGAGATAAATGCGAGTAAATCTTCCAATGTAAGTACACAAAATAATCCTCATTAGCCCTTATCTAGGCCTAATAAGCTAAAATGATAAGAAAAGAAGGACCTTAGGCTCAACTAGGGAGAGAAGCCATAAAATAAGCCCAAAAGAGACCAGAAATGACCCAATAATCAGTGAATAAGTTGGGACATCATAAAAAAAGATAAGAAAATTACCCAACTCATTGGTCATAAAACGGGTGTCAACAGATGCCCCTCCTTAACGTCATCTTTGTTGGGGAGCGAGCAGTGGTGAAGTGAAAGTGAAATGGGACATGGAGATGAAGCAGAAATGAAGCAGAGTGGACTGAAAAGTAGGCGTTAAGGTAAATGATACCCATCCTTAACCAACGAGTGATAGGAATCTTCTGGAAAATTTTGAGCCAATCACAAGGAATGACCAAACCGAATGACGCATGTCTGGAGGAACTAACAACTAAGGAGAATAAAACACGACCAACCTTCTCACTGGAACACACAACTGATAAGAGGTCGGAGCAAGTAGAAAAGTAAAAAGATGAGCAACTACACTCCAGACAAGAATCCTCAGTTAACCAAACCGAGCAAATAGACTGAAGGAAGCCTTCCAACTCAAAATGGAATGACTCTCCTTATCCAAGACCATGGATGCACAGCTATCTACCATTACTGAGACACCTCTAAACAAATTAGGGCTCATGAATGCTCAAAAGATGTGCATGATGCATGCTGAGCTAAAGAAAAAGAAATCATCAAAACGAATATAAAGAAAGGATAAAATAGCAAGATACTCGAGAATAGTATTGCTAGACCGGATAAATCAGGGTCAAGACACTATCTACAACCCTAGCATGCAAGATAGAACCATCGTCCCCCAACTCTTTCAACCCAATGGCCTATCCAACGATTAAACATGTGCACCTAGATCATCATCGTTTTTGTTAAAGGGGAACATCAGATCCCAGAACACATGAATGACCAGCCGGTTCTCAAGGTAATTTATCATAGAAATGATATAGTAATGCACTAAGGGGTTAAGGGATCGAGATACTAACCTGACTTACCTGCCTGGCGAGAATGACACGACGCGATGGCGCTCATGATTATGACATTAAGAGGTTAGCCATCAATAAGGGAGGAGACCAGAAAATAAGCATGAAGCATTAAATATAAGATAAAGACTACACAAGAATGGAACAAATATAACATTGCAAACATCACAGCACTCAGCAACCAAACGGTCATGCGACGACCACAAGGGGTAGCCTAACAGTCCAGAGATAGATCGCTACCCTTAAGACTATTCACATTCTCCAACGGGCGTAACCCTGAGGAAAAACGGTCCAGGGAGGATTGCCAAGGACATCGTAATGGTCCATCGAGCGACCGCAAGGCGCTGGGTGATTTTAAAACTGAGAATGGTTGTTCAAACTTCCCTCCCACACTCATTCGTTCAAACTCTCTCCAAACCCCCACCGGCGACCTTCACCTCCAGTGACCACCACTGAGTCTATCATACTCGCCCATTGCCAAACCCACATGCAAGGATGGTGAAGAAAAGGGTAGTGCGATGGTTCCAATGCTGTATGGCTGAGGAGGACACGTCGGCGACTCCAGCGGACCGAGCGGAGGAGGAAGTGCCGCCAGCTCAAACTGAGGCTGGGGAGCCTTCTACGGCGACTGTTGCACCTGAGGGGGGAGCTGGAGATGATGATGGAGAGCATATGGCCGAGGAAGCTCCGAGGCTGGGCCAGAACCCCCTTGTCCGAGGTAGGTCAAAAACCCAAAAAACCCATTTTTTTAAAATTTTCAAAGCATGCATGGGGGTAGGATAGCAAGGGAATGGGTTAAGAGACCCATTGAAGGCATGTACAGGCCATTAGAGCCATCCTCCAAGCTTGGGGAAACAGGGAAATGCCACCTGCCGTAACGAGAGCCTAGCGGTCCTTCCAGCGATCGCTAGGGCGCCAAACGGTCTAACCTAGACCGCTAAGGCTAGACAAATGGTCAAGGGCTGACTGTTAGGGTTCTGAGGGTGATTATTATTATTTGAATACAATGTGATACAATGCATGAATTATTAAACAATATGGATGACTGAATCTTGAACATTTACATGCATGCAGGGAAAGCGGCGGATGAGGATATCATGGCTACAGGTCCTAGCAGTGTACCTGGTGCTACCAAATTTCTATAGAGAAAGACTAGCCACGATGGGGTTTGCCGAGTTCCTCAGGATAGAGGTGATGAGGCTAGACACGGCCCTCTTCTATGTGCTCCACAACCAATGGGATCCAGTCAGCAGAGCATTCTTGTTCCCGTGGGGACACATGATCCCCATGCTGGAGGGCATGGCAAGGATCACTGGATTACGAGTTCATGGAGCGCCAGTGATGGGGACAATATACACCGACTACCAGGAGTTGGCGCGCGAGTTGCTAGGGCTGGAGCTGATGAGACCAGGACACCACTCGTCCATGCTGGCACGAGCGACCCTCCAGGAGAGCCTAGGACTGAGAGGAGCGGTGATAGTCGTGGGAGAGCTGCCAGAGGAGCACCTAGGATGGCTGACAGATCGGGTGAGACAAAGAGTGACAGCGGAACCAGGCCTAGAGGCAGACATCATCCTCCACCGCTTCCTGATACTGCTGTTCGGGAAGCTAATCTTTGCGACGAGGACAGACGGAGTGAACTGTAAGCTCCTCCCTCTACTGAGAGACATGGACAGAGTTGGAGACTACGCATGGGGTGCGACTGCTCTAGCATTCATGTTCGACTCCCTCAGCACCACCGACCGACAGACGATGCTGGGTGGATTCTCACCTCTGCTTCTGGTAAAGTGCTCTACCTGAAAAGCTCATACAACTATGATTATGACTATGACTGCTATATGCTGACACTTGACAATGCAGGTATGGACTTACATGTACCTCCTCGGCCTAGGGAGAGGGAAGGAGGTACATCCGGACCGAGTGCCCATCGCAAGGCGGTGGATGGCTTTACAGGACACCGGGTGGCTGCGACGCTTAGCGCTGGCAATCTAGGATGACATTGACACGTTGCCCTATGCATCGGTAAGACTCTAAACCCTAAACTTCTAAATGCAATTAAATGCTTTTTAAATGCTGATGCTGACTTTAATGCCTCTCCTTTCAGGTGCGCTGGACACCATACCATGATGAGGGGCATGAGGGACAGCCCTGGGTGGAGGTCTCCCAGACGTACGTAGGACGAGAGGTGTGGCTGCACTATATGAACATCATCTAGCCACTCCACCACCACCTAATCATGAGGACTAGGGGCATCCACCAGCTAGAGGTGGAGTTCCCGGTGAGGGACGAGGAGTGAGTGGGGTGATCTTCCATGGGACTGACCGGTGAGATCGACTGGATCACCCGAGCAGTGGACTAGGTACAAGACTGGATGAGGAGAGGGTGCATAGTGCAAGCCTGAGCTACCAGCGATGAGGCCTACCTGAAGGCCTATGCCAAGTGCTACGGAGAACAGGTCTTCCGTGGCTCCCGATGACCGATATGACTCTCTCAACTTATACTCTTTCTAGTGATTTCTGATGCACTAATAGTTCGACTTTCTACATGCAACTAGACCCCCAGGGGCGGATAGCGGAGCTCCAGGGTCTCCTCCACTCTACCATGCAGTAGAGGGATGAATTTCATTGTGCACTGGAGCTTCTGGTGAGCTTAACTTAACCTTAGACTTAATATGCAATGCTTGAACTTGACTGACTGACTCCTAAAACGCAGCGGGCTGAGGGAGCATAGCAGCAGGGACTTGACGCTCCGTCCTCTTCCTCCCAGCCAGCAGTAGGTAGGGCTGAGCGGGACACTGACTTCACACGGGCGGTTGCTCAGGTCGAGGAGGCCGAGGCCACTCTCGTAGAGAGGGTAAGCAAATCAACCAACTTCTCCTTTGACTTAATGCTTATGCTATGCAAATGACTGACCATAATGAATACTTATGCAGATGCGGGAGTTAGCGGCCGCGCTGAGCGAGGCAGAGTGGTTCCGGGCAGAGGCGGAGTGTCTCCATGTGGAGGTGGAGTGACTAAGCATGGGAGCGACGGACGTAGAGCACTACCGTACGGAGGCGAGGGAGGCTCGGCAACAGGCCTACGATTTGAAGATCGAGTTGCGGGCCATGGAGTAGACGGTCCAGATGATGGGTCGAGGGCCTGAGCTGAGTGCGTCGCAGAGCGGCGCACGGAGTAGCATGTTCCCAGACTTCCTTACCAGCTCCACCGGCCATCGGAGTAACGAGGAGGTAGAGAGACGATGACGGCAAGAGGAGGGCAGCACAACCATGGGCCCACCAGAGAAGAAGCATGAGGGCATCAATGACAGTGAGGGTCATGGAGATGGACCGGCCTGAGAGCCACCTTATCCATTTTCCATATTTTCCTCTTTTCTTCTTCTTCTTTATTTTTTTAGACACATGCATGTACATGACCTTTTACTTAATGAAAACCTAACCCTTTTGGTGTTTCCTAAATATAAATGTGTGGATATTAATGCTGACCCTACTAACAATGATGACCCTTAGGACTGACAAAGAGAACGAGAGGGAGAAAGAGAGCAAAAGATAACAGGCTTTAAGCCTTTGTAACCACATTAGTATGAACACTGGTATACATTAAAAAAAATGGATTCCAGGTTCCACTTGTAGATTCCATGCACTCACACTGTATGAGATAATAGCAGTAAGAAATAACAATGCCCAATTAATATAAGATGCATGCTTAGAAGACAGAATGTAAATAGCATTACTTCAACAAATATGGGGAAGTTGTTTATATTGGTTCCATCGGAATAGTAGTAATGGCATTGCACATGAAGCAGCATCTACACAACATAACATGCATTATATTCGGACCTAAGTAATATCCAATTCAGAAATAACAATGTTTACTGGGCCAACTATTAAGGTGGCTGAAGTCTGGTCAGAACTTCATGATAGCTTGGGATGTAATATCCAATTCAGAAGGGATGGTGAGTGGCAAGAGCATTTGAAGTTCTCTGACCTGATGGACAACCAGAAACCATTTTCACAACTGAGAGATACTAGGATGTGGAGATGGGAGGGGAAAGGGAGATTTTGTGTTAGGTCTGCTACTATTATTTTGAGGTAGGGAGTTGGAAGAGTTCCTTGGCACAAGCAAGTGTGGAACAACAAACTACCCATTAGAATAAAGATTTTCTTCTAGGAAGGGGCATGGAGGAGACTATCTACTGCTGATAGAGTCCACAAACTCAAACTTGTAGAAAGATGTCACAGAGCAGGTAAACAAGATATATACCTTGGATGATTAAAGTTTCAGATGTAAATTCCCTGAAAAATGAGGAGTTGCGGATGCCAAAACATAAGATGAGATAATTCCACAAGCTGGCTTCCTCTCCAATGCCGAACCAGCTAATAAAAAGCATAATATTAGTACGAGATTTTGAAAGTATATTGAAGGAAATAGTAAGATAATTAGACAGGATTTTACCTACGCATGTAAATTCTCCGGATGTGGTTGCCACCCTACAATCCAATGCTGGGTAATAGTAAAGATTCTTTGATAGTGGGTTGGGCTCAGTATGGATTTTGGGGATATTTGTCATCATTTTTCATGTTGGGATGTCACAAGTGCTCATCTGACCCTAACATGAAATCATAAAACCCATTCCTCATTGCCCCAACCCTTAGTCGATGCACACGTGATGCCGCCTCATCCGGAGCAATGACCCAAATACCACAAGTGACATGTTTGTGGTGGAGTTGCATTGCTATGCCGTCTACGACACCCATACATGCACACGCATGACAACTTAGGCATGCACCGGGGGCAACAAACACGGAGATCCACTAAGGGATGTTTTAACAAATCACATGCCATACGATATTAAAAGAGATGACATATAGTGGAAACCATATATATACTGAGTCAAACGGAGCAAAGTAGATGTTATGGGACATGGGCACATGCACAAAATAATCCCCAGGAACAAAACATGCATCTCAAAATATATCAATTTTGTAGCCATAGTTGTGTAGCAATAGTGTCCCTAAGAAGCTCTCCTTCCGTAATGTCTCGAGATGCCACAGGGATGTTCGGATCCACCTCCTCGTGACTGGCATCTTCAACTTCAAACGGTGCCTGTTGAAAGTAGAAGTCGTCCCCTTGCTCACGACGTATGAAGTTGTGGATGACACAACATGCAGTCACTGTTAGTATCTGCGTGCGGAATGGGTACATGTTCCCCTCTTTCAACGTTTGGAACCGCATTTTGACTACCCCGAATGCGCGCTCCACAATATTTCTCAATTGAGCGTGGCGGTGGTTAAACTTGTCTCGTAAACTTTGATACCCTCTACCCCCACGGCCTTGATATTGAGATATGTGATAACACTCTCCCTGGTAAGGACATAGGAAACTATAAGTGTTTGCATACCCGAGGTCAGCAAGATAATATTTATCTGAAGTAATGGGTGGTAAATGAGACAATGTGTATGTTAATCATGAAGACAATTTTAATGAAACTGATGTACAATAATAACTCACCTGGAGGAACTCTGAAACCCCCATTTTCTAGGGCCCAAGTCAAGACCTTTTGATCACCGGCTGAGCCTTCCCAACCGACAGCTAGATATTGGAACCGCAAATCAAAGGATATAGGAGCCATGACATTCTGAGTAATTTGTTACTTACGATTGTGATGCCGTGCGTGTTTTGATGTTAGAACATTGGCAGGGATGTGCGTGCCATCGATTGCACCCAAAGCATCCTACATTTGTTCGAATGTCTCATCAAATTTCTCAAACAGATGAGGATGTGCAGAATATAACTTACCTTAAAGTAAGGATAAAACTTGTCATTGTGCCGAACGAACGGATGCACCTTTGCTGTTGTGGTGGGGAGCTGGAGGTATGTTCACCTAAGCTCAACTATAGCGTTACAGATGTGGTTCACATAATAACTAATTGTCTGCGACGAGTGTTGGAAATGCTCACACATTGCACCTGTTGCGACACCGTGACCCATTGTGTATAAAAACCCCAAGTCTGTAGAAGAAGCTCTAAATGATGAATCTTGGGTAAATGCCATGTGTGAGGAATTAGGACAGTTTGATAGGAACAATGTCTGGGAGCTTGTCCCTAGACCTGAAAACACAAACATCATAGGAACCAAATGGGTCTTCAAGAATAAAATGAATGAGGATGGAATAATGTAATATCCTGGACCTCCCGGATCCTTATTTTCGGGTCCTAAATCTATTTTCACAAAGTGTTCCGGCTCCTTTGTGTCCGAATTTACGTTTCGGACATCTTTCATATTTGGATCGGCGCGATCTGGGGTTGTTTCGAAAGTCTGGAGGCGTTTCGCGATTTTTCCACACGTTTTTTCAATTCCCGACCCGATTTTCGGCAAGTCCTGCGGAACTCCGCTACGGGTGAACCGAGTCATTCACCCAGGTGTGAGTGGTACCGTTGTAATCGGTGCATTCCGAGGATCGTGAAAACGTGATTTTCTATTTTTTAGATTTTTTATAAGTAGGGGCATTTCTTTAATCTTTTCATCTTTTTCTTCTTCCTCCTCTTTCCTTCTTCCTCCCCCAACGTGAGCGGCCCTCTCTTCCTCCTCTTCGTGTGGCGAGCTCGCGGCGGCATCCCCTCCAACTCCAGACGGCGCTGGGCGACGGTGTGGTGATGACGGTGATGGTGAGGTGATCGTGACGGCGTAAATTTTGTGGGAGATCGTGAAGGGACGAGAGTTTCAAAGCATTCTTTGCGATTTGTGATCGATCCGGCGCGCCTCGAGGCGTGATTGAGGTACGGTGATGTTCCCTAGCTCCCTGCATTCCTTTCCCACGATTTCTAGCCCGAGGGGAGGCCGAGAGATGCGTTTCCATGCCGGGTTTGGATTTTCCATGATTTGGAGAGAGTTCGCCTGATCTATGAATTTAAGCCGCGATTCTGCGTTTTGATGGCCTAGAAGCATGCTAGGTGTCCCCAGGGGGTCTCCCCCTTGTTTTCCCCCTCTCCCATGGAGGTATGGGGGTGTGGTTGGTGTTTGTGACCATTTTTTACCAGTTCACCGTCGGAACGGTGTGACGGTCCTTCTAGTGACTGTCACAGCTTGTGATGCCCCAGGGTGGGTGAGTCAAAGACTGTGACGCCCCAAGGTTGGCGCGTCACAGGACACTGCTTTGCCAACTAGGTGGCCCGTGGACCTGACGGTCCCACGATAGACCGCCAAGGCGTGTGACGCTCCTAGGTTGGACCGTCAGAGTGATGATCTGACCGTTGGCATCTGACCGTTATGATTTTCTGACCATTGAGCTTCTGACCGTTGGGGGGTTAAGGCCTCTGACGTGCCCAGGGTGGGGCGTCAGAGCCTTGTGATGCCCCAGTGAGGGAGCGTCAGAGCTGACACTGCCCATCACCCTAACGCTCCTACGTAGGACCGTTAGAGGCTGTGACGCCCCGAGGGATGCGTGTCACAGCTGATTTTATCGTGCCTCCTGACGCACCCAGGGTGGTCCGTCAGAGACTCTAACACCCCGCGCGGTGCACATCACAGCTTGTTTCTACTCATCTCCTGATGCACTAGGTTAGGCGCGTCAAGGACTTTGATGCACCAAGGTTGGCGCGTCATAGTGAGTTTCACACCGTTGGCCTGACGCCCCTGTGTTGGGCCATCAGACCGCTGTGACGGCCCAGCGGCAGACCGTCAGAGCCTGTGGCGTGCCTGGGTAGGACCGCCAGGCTGTGGACTACACCGGGTGGTTTGCAGTCCCATTTCTTCTCCGACTGTGGTCACCGTATGGCGGTACTGGTACGTGGGACGGTCTCCGTACTTCGTCAGGTTTGGATGTTATTTTTCGTGGCTTGAGAGTCTACTCCTTCAGAGACACTCCACTAGTTGTAGCCTTCGGTACGCATGTACTAGCCCGCCAGGGAGTGGTGGAGGGGCTACCCTGAGGACGATTTTTAGACTGGTTTTCGTCGGGCCCCACATGTAGCAACCAGAGTCCGGCTCAGGGGAAAACCAGTTAGAGGCTAGACCTAATGCGTGGTTGGGGGAAGTTGGACACGCGTCAACGGGCGTGACCCCAGCTAGTCGCTCGCTTTGGGGTTACTTGTGTGTGTCTGAGTCTCGCGCCCGGGGCGTCATAGCTAGGCACTTGTGACGCGGTATAAGATGTCAGGGGACGCATCCAGTCGTTCTTCTAGTGGGAGGTACTTCTGTTCTGGATAGGGAGTGATAGACTGTCAGTCTCAGTTGCTTCGACCTTCAGATTTTGGTCATGTTGGCCAGTGAGTTTCGTTCGTTTCGTCGTGGCGTGCGTGTGTGGATTTTCACGCCGTGAGACCGGTACTTGTAGTGCAGGGCTTCTACTTCTGAGGTACTCGCTTAGCTGCTAGCGTAGCAGTTTTCCATTTTGTGAGGTAGGGTTCGAGTGATCCCTACTGAGTCTTGTTTTAAGACTCATTTTTAACCTCGGGTGGCCCAAGGGGTCGACCCATGGGGTCGACCCATGAACACAGACTGGCGAAAATGACTTTAGGACAAAAATGACTTCAAGGGGTTGTTCCTTGGGGACAACCCAATAGAGTTAAACGCAGATGAACTACTCTAACTGATAGAGCCAACAGTGTAGCAGGGATGAGGTTTAGAATGATCTCACCAGGCGGCCTTGAATGATTTGGATGTATGCATCAACCCTAAGATCTCCTCCGACATCATTAGTAGTTCATTGATCTAAAAGGAAGAAGGTAGGTACAGAGTAAAACAATCAAGATGAATACTGATGCATTAACGCACAGTCTCTACCAGAAGTGAAAACATTAAGACGATACCCATGATGCGTTAACGCAGCTGTGTCAATGCGTTGACGCACAGGGCTTACAGAATCAAACACACTTAAGCTGAATGTGCTGCTGCGTAGACGCAGCCTACATACTGTGTTGACGCAGTGTCCCATCCAGAGGCGAATTAAAGTGCAATTGAACAGTAGCACAAATTCATTCAAAACCAGAACTAAAACTAAGGCAATAAAACCAATCATTCAACAAAGTGTTTGAACAATGAAGAACACATTGAACCATGTTGATTATCATTCAATGACTTTCAAAGGGACACATACATACGAGATTTGTCATCATTAAAACACGGTAAGCAAAATTAACTAGGAGATCCAACATGCCGTTTACCATTGTGAAATGAACTGCTCTTGCTTGCGTACGTCGAGCCTCTGTGCGGTCGCTTGGGAGTTGCTGTCAGAGAAGTAAATCCAACATGGGATCCATCCAAGAGGTCTCATAGTTGATAGCGTTTACCTGGGGTGCTGGCTCATCTATGCTTGGTGTCGACAATTCCTCTATCAGGACCGACCTCGAGTTGGAGACCATAGTGGCCGATGCTAGACGAGACAGAGCATCAGCTCGGGCGTTCTCTTCTCACGGGATGTGAACCACCTCGAAGTGGGAGAACTCCCTCACCACGGCCTTGGCTTGTTCCAGGTACTTGGTCATGGTAGGCTCCTGCGCTTCGAACTCTCCTTTCACTTGGTTGGCGATGAGCATGGCATCATTATATGCTCGCACAGTGGTTGCCGTTGAGTGCTTTGCCATGCGTACCTCGAGCCCCTCTAGGGAGAGGAGGACTAGTCCGACCCCGCTCTCTATGGCGCAGGATGATCTGTCGACGTATAGATCCCAGGTGGGTCCGAAGGATTGCTTCGATGAGTCTTCGACAGGTAGAGTGCACTCGGCGACGAAATCGGCGAGGGCTTGAGCCTTGATGGTTGTCCTTGGACGAAATTTGACATCGAACTCCCCCAACTCGATGGCCCATTTGACTAACTTACCCGAGGCATCTGGGTTCTGGAGAATTTACTGTAGGGGTTGGTCGGTGAGGACGATGATGGGGTGAGCCAGGAAGTATGGCCGTAGCTTACGAGCAGCTATGATGAGCGCGAGGGCGAACTGGTGGGGACACCAGAGCTAGCCGCTGATACTGGACCCGCAGCACGACGACATCCTTATGGCTGGGTGATAGCATGGAGCTCCCATCAGAGCTTTGATATTTCCCTATATTTATTTTGAGTGTATTGTATTTTTATTTGTACTTTTACATTTGGTGTGTTTAAATAGCCACTAAGGCAGGTGGCATTTCCCCGACTATTTAGGTGGGGGCCATTTCCAGATAGGAAATTAAAATTCTCCATTAGATCCCTAGGAGGCCAACAGTTGTTATGAGTACTAAAAACTTCTTCTTTGTCATTCAACATTAATGAATAACCGAAGTGAGGTGGTTTGAAATGTAGGCTATCAAAGTGCTCCTTGTTGAGCTAAGTGAAAGGGACATGGTGTACGGTGGTTAGATGATGACCCGACCCCATGATGAGGAGACATCCTCATAAGCTGCATCTATGTCTGTGCTATAGGATATTTTCGCTACATTGAAGATCCAGCAGTGGAGGAAATGAGGGCCTTCTTTCTGACTAGGGTGGAAGGGGCTCACAATATTGCAGAACACATGCATCCTAGTTTGAAAACATTGCCGCTGATGAAGCACCTCATAGGCCCGTCAAACAGGTGATGGATGATGCCATGCCACCTCAGGCAGCCCCTAGAGAGGAAGTGCAAGGGGCTAAAAATATTGAGCAAAGTATTCGTCAAACTTTGGTGGACATTGTCGCCAATGTCCCACCTCCAAGGCCCCTTCAACAAAGTACGGATGATATTGTGCCATCTAAGGAAGCCCCTGAAGAGGATGTGCAAGGTGATATCCAAGCTCGGGTGGAGGTGACCAATGGACATGGCGATTGTCGCCAAGGTGTCTTTTCTCAGTCCCTTCATCAATGGGACGAGAAGCCCGTGAGGAGACCAAGGGCACCTGCAAAGAAAATAATACGGTGGAAGAAGAAGGTAACAGGGCCCGATTTGTTGCGCTGGGTCATTATGCACCCCATATCATGGAGCATGAGAGGGTGAAGACCGAGCAGTTCGTCCAGGGCTTGAGGTAGGAGTTGAGGCACCATTTGATCACGCACGCTGCCACTGATTTGGAGACGGCTTCTCGTACAGTGGCATCTTTGGGGCTAGATATGCAGAGGACACGAGGACCGATTAGCCAGGGACAGTCCTTGTCAGGCCGTAGCCAGCAGACGACTACCCAACAGCAGAGCACGTTCCAACTTCCTTCTAGTAGTTTGGGAGCTTCGACTCCTGCGGCATCAGCGGCGGGTTCTGCATCTTTCGGCGCCAAGATCAAAAGGTTCTTCAGGAAGGGTTTCCAGAACAAGAAGAAGGAGGGCCGAGTGCAGTGGCAGGCTTCTTCGGATAGTGTTCAGCAGCCGGCACCTTTACAGCGGCAGGGGTCAGTCAGTTGTTCTCATGCGGGGTGTCTCCGTTGTGGCGAGTCGCACCCAGGCAGGCAGTGTATGGCGCCGATGATCTGTTTCAGATGTGATCAGCCAGGACACATGGCACGTGACTGTCCGCAGCGGCCGCGTCAGCCACCCCAGTTTCCTCAGTAGCAGCAATAGTACCCACAGTAACAGTTTCAGCAGCTGGGGCAGTATCCGCCACTACCATGGTCAGCGAGTGTGGGCAGGCAGAGAGCTCGAGGCCAGGTTTCCCACATGACCAGGGCAGAGGTAGAGTCGTCATAGCTTGTGGAAGGTACTGTTATGATTTTGGGTTGCGTAGCGTGAGTTTTGTTTGATTCTGGAGTGTTGCATTCGTTCATTTTGGAGGATTTCACGCAAAGTGTTGAGGACCTGGTCTCCCAGATGTCTTGTGATTTGATGGTGGAGTTACCGTCTGGTGACTTCATGGTCACTCTGTTTTGCTTTGAGAAGGTTCCAGTCTGGATCGAAGGGCGGAGGTTGCCAGGCAGGTTGTATGCATTACAACTTCGGGACTATGATGTGATTTTGGGCATGGATTGCCTCGAGGCCCATGGAGCGGTGGTGGATTGTGGAACGAAGAGGGTCTACTTTTAGCATCCTCGTAGGTCGACCTTCTACTTCCAAGGTATCCATTCTACCTCTCCTAATTTCCTCATTTCTGCTATTCGAGCCTGTCGTTTGTTTGATTCTAGTTGTCAGGGTTTTCTTGCTTCTGTGGTCTTGGTAGACCAGCCGTGTCTGGATGTGGAGGACATTCCGGTGGTGTGCGAGTTTTCTGATGTGTTTCCCGAGGATTTGCCTGGGTTGCCTCCCCAGCGGGAGATCGATTTCGTGATCGAGGTTGTACCTAGTATGGGACCTTTGGCGAAGGTTCCCTACCGTATGGCTCCCGCTGAGTTGAGAGAATTGAGGGCGCAGTTGCAGGAGTTGCTTGCCAAGGGGTATATTCATCCCAACTTTTCCCCTTGGGGTGTGCCAGTCCTCTTCGTCAAGAAGAAGGATGGTAGTCTGAAGTTGTGCATTGACTACCGCCAGCTGAATGAAGTGACCATTAAGAACAAGTATCCATTGCCACAGATTGATGATTTGTTTGACCAGCTTCAATCTGCTCGAGTATTCACTAGGATTGATTTGTGGTCCGGTTACTATCAGCTGAGGATTTGCGAGTCCAATGTGGAGAGGACTACATTCAGTACGAGGTACAGGCATTATAAGTTCTTGGTGATGCCATTTGGGCTCACCAATGCCCCCGCAGCCTTCATGGACTTGATGCAGAGGGTGTTCCGCCCCTTTTTAGACCAGTTCGTGATCGTGTTTGTAGACGACATCCTTGTTTATTCACGGTCTATCGAGGAGCATGTGTACCATTTGTGTGTGGTGCTACAGACGTTGCGAGATCACCAGTTGTATGCGAAGCTCAGTAAGTGCGAGTTCTGACTTGGTGAGGTGCACTTTTTGGGACACGTGATCTCTGGTGATGGTATTTCCGTGGACCCCGCCAAGGTCGAGGCAGTAATGCAGTGGCAGAGGCCGAGGTCTGTGACCGAGATCTGGAGTTTCTGGGGGCTTGTTGGATATTATCGGAGGTTTATCCAGGATTTTTCTCGCATTGTGGCCCCGATGACCAGACTGACGCGAAAGGATGTGCCTTTTGTCTGGACTGATGAGTGTGAGCGTAGATTCATGGAGCTGAAGAGACTGCTCACCTCGGCTCCAGTGTTGGTTTTGCCTTCTGGATCGGGAGGTTTCGTGATGTGTACAGATGCTTCCGGGGTCGGATTATGTGCTGTGTTGATGCACCATGGTAGAGTGGTGGCGTATGCTTCGCGAAAACTGAAGCCACATGAGGAGAACTACCCTACCCATGACCTGGAGTTAGCGACTGTGATCTTCGCGTTGAAGATCTGGAGGCATTATCTGTACGGTGAGAAGTTTGAGGTGTTCACTGACCATCAGAGTAGCTTCCCGAAGCTCAAGTAGATGAAAATGTTCAATAGAAACAGCAAGAGGATTCTGCTGATATTCCACAGGAAGTTCTGGGGAGAGCTGAAGCACAATCACATGTAGCAGTTGAAGAGGACACTCAAGAGTTTGTTAGAGGTCCTGCTCCTCTATTTACTATGTTTCCAAGAATGTCTTTTGAACCTACACCTTCTGTTGGACCTCAGATGGGGGGCTTAGTTGGACTAGGGATACCACCTCCACTACCTCTTGAACAACAACCCCCACCACCTGAACCATATGTTCAAGAGGAATCCTCATCCGCTACAGAAGCTGAATATGCAGGGCTAGCTACACCTATAGTCAATATAGCTAAAATGCTGTCTAATTTGAATGACAAGATGGATGGTCTCTTTCTCTACACAAGTCTCAGTTTTAACAAAGTCCATTCCAGAATACAGCATTTAGAGAACTCCATGATGGCTCAATGGCTGCAATTTCTAGTTGATAAATAAAGATCAGATGCAGCTACACGGGAGCTCTTGGAGTCTCTTCTGACAGTTAGCAACACTATAGCGGGAATGGTAAGCAGTATTCAGGACACGCAAGCTACATCTTTCCCTTCACTTACCAAAATTCTTGATCATTGACTGGAAATAAGAATTGAGCTTGAAAGAATGAATGGTGTAGTGAATCCTCTACTTCCCAGCCTGCAAGCTGTCCTTGGTCCAATTGATTCTGTCCAGACCGAAATTACCAACATTGTTGACAGACTTCAGAATTTGCTTACGATACAAGATGATCTGACTTCTCAAATGGCCAATGTGCGCAGGTCGGTTCTCTACTGGTTTGAAGGCTATCAGATTCTCTTAACGATTTACAGGCTTCAATCTCAACCAGCACTACTTCTCAAGGTCTTCCAAGAGACAGACGACCAAGGGACCACGCACCTCCCTCGGACAGAAGACCACCAACTTGGGACAGAGGAGGACCCAACGGCTCCTCTTATAGACACTGAACCTTGTCTTCTCTGCTGTGTTTCAGTTACAAGCTGTGCTGATTTGCTTATTGCTCTCATTATTAGTTGGAATACTTTCTTGTGTACAGAGATTCTTCTCAAACCACACTTTTATTTTCTTATTGTACACAATCATGACATTGCATGCATTTATCCTTTTCTGCTTATTTGTCCTCCCCATCTTTGTTTGCTGATGTCAAAGGGGGAGAGTAAACAACATTGAAAATTGAAAATAAAATTCTCAATTGCCAATGTGAGTACACTTGTTGCCAATGTTTTTGTTGTCGATGTGAGTAATAACTCATAGTGTTGCCATCATCAAAAAGGGGGAGAATGTTGCATCCTCTATGATTTTGATGATGTCATACACTATAAGTTACTTACAGTAATTGTCATGGTTATGCACTGGTCCTTTGTGTGTTTCATTGATTTGTGCATATTTGTCCTTGAATTTCATGAGTCCATATTTTATTTTTGTGTTTCATGAATATTTCATAAGTCCATGCATATTTTGGTCTCTCTTGAAGCATTGCTCAAAACATAAGTCCATGCAGGTTCTGCTTTGGGTTATAAACTCCGTGCACATTTTCACAAAGTCCTTGCTTGCTCAAAGCACGTGCATTTCTCTGTTTTCCCTTTTGAACTAAGTCCGTGCAAGTTTAGTCTGTGTTGAAAAACATATGTCCGTGCACTTTTGAGCACGAGCTCCTCAGCACGAACTAAGTCCGTGCAGTTTCCTTCGCTAGCACGAACTAAGTCCGTGCAGATTTCTTTGTAGGCACGAACTAAGTCCGTGCAGACTTCTTCGTTGGCACGAACCAAGTCCCTGTAAGTCTTGGCCTTGTCGTAAAACAAAGTCCGTGCATGTTTCTATCTTCCAAAAAATTCAAGTCCATGCTTGAAGAAGTCTGTGCATGTTTTGCTTCTCAAGTCCATGCATATAGAAGTCCGTGCATTTTTTGGTTTGACCACTAAGTCCATGCACATTAGCTTAAGCCTGAGCTTCTCTATGTCTGTGCATGTTAAACCCCATGCAAGTTTCCTGTAGTCCTTGCACTTCTTCACAAACCCCGTGCACATCAAACCCTGTGCATTTTCTGCATACAAGCCCTTTGCATACTCCGCCTGCCATCAAGTTCGTGCATTACCTTGGTCACCGTATGTTAAAGTCGGTGTATGCCCTGTAGCCATGTCAGTGTATGTCTGAGCATACACTATAATAACAGCCTAGCATGTCCGAGCATATGCCTTAGGCTCTCACCAGCAAGTCCGAGCATATAATTACAACCGTGTACATTTTGCTCGTTGCATGTTAGAGTCGGAGCATACACTGTAGCAACCACAGTGTATGTCCTTAGAAGGTTCGTGCACATTGGACCTAGTCCGTGCATGTTAGCTAAAACCAACCCCGTGCATCTTTTGCTCACTGTCCACTAATGTCGGTGCGACCGGCATGTTCCGAGGATCGTGAAAATATTTTTTTATTTTTTCATAATTTTTAAAAATTCAAATTTTCTATGAATATCCTATTTTTTCTTTTTTCCCATTTCTTCTTCTTTCTCCTTCCTCTCTCCCCCTCTCTCCCGTGAGAACGGCGCCCCCCCTCTTCCTCCTCTGCCTCCAGCGGCGACCGCGGTGCGCCTTCCCCGACTGCAGACGGCGGCGAGGCGACAGCAACGGCGAGGCGATTGAGGTGGCGTGCGGCTCGTGGAGGCTCGTGAGAGTTCGAGGGTTTTTCATGCGATTTTTGAAGATCAGCGACGATCCGTCTCGTTTCGAGTGGCCTCGAGATAGGGTGACGGATCCTTAGCTCGATATTTACCTTCCACGCGATTTCTAGACCGAAGGGAGGTCGAGAGTGGGCTATTTCGTGCCGGAAAGGAAAAATCATGTTTTGGGGATCGAGCATCGTATCTAGTGTTTCATCGCATTTTTTGATGGTTTGAGGGCACCATTGGATGCCTAGGGGCATGGGGAAGGATTTCCCCTTTGTTTCCCCATTACCCGAGGGTGATCGGGACGTGGCATGGCGATTTCCACCGTGATTCACCATTCTCGATTTTTTGGGAAGAAAATGGCCCTAATAGGGACCATTTTTGAGGCAGGCGGCCCACATGGTGACCGCTTATCGACCAGGAAGTGTCGGTAGGGTACGTGGTCGATCGACAGACCGCTTCACCCTGCAGCGGTCAAGAGGTTGACCATTTTTCCCGTGGAGCTAGCGTGACTCCCGAGGCATTTTTGACCGTTGCATTTTTGACCTTTGAACAGTCCATGGGCTTGGCGGTCATGAGAATGACCGTTTCTCCCATCTTGGCGGTCCCAAGGGAGACCATTTGTGTTTACAACGGTCACAAGGTGGCCGTTTTACTTTCCACGTGGTTTGTGACGTGGCGGTCCCAAGGGGGACCGTTTCACTCCCTGAGCGGCCCAGAGGTGGACTGGTTGAGTCTTAGACGGTCTACGGGAGACCGTTTATCCCCCTTGAGCGGCGGACGATCGGTGACTGCCCAGCCTGCTCATGCGGTCTGGGGAGGACCGTCTCTCTCCTTGAGACAGTCCAGCATTTGACCATTTTTACCCTGGGACGGTCCAGAGTGGACCGCCACTTGGGTTCTGTCCAATCGGAGTTCCGTTCTTGCCGATTTGAGTCCCGGGTGAGTGGGCCTCGATCCATGTGCTGACCTGTGGTCTGACTGATGTCGGGCATCGGATGGGGACCATGGGTGAGGGTGCCGTGGGGTCTCGGGAGGTGGCGTGTTCTCGATTTATGTCACCGTGAGTCGATGTCGGTACGAGGAGCGGTCTTTGTACCTTGTCCGATTCAGGCATTGTTTCTGTTGGTTAGAGAGTCTACTCCTTCAGTGACCCTCCACTAGTCGTAGCCTTCCGACACACGTGTGGTCCCACCAGGGAGTGGTGGCGAGGCTACCCGAGAGAGACGGCTTTAGGCTGGTAGCCATGGGCCTCCTACTGTGGCGGCTCGAGTTCGGGCCGGGAGGAAGAACCAGCTAGAGGGCCTGACATAGTGCAGTCAGTCAGTGTGTGCACACGTGATCGGGGACTTCAGACACGTGCTGACGAGCATGACCCCGACAAGACCCTTGTTAGTGTTACTTTTGTATGTGTCTCAGTTTTTGCCTGGGGCGAGTAGGGAGACACTGCGACACAGTGTAAGTTGTCAGGGGACGCGCTCGGCTGTGCTTCTAGTGGGTAGGTACTCCTATCACGTAAGTCGTGACTCTCCTATTTTTGGGTTCTGTTTCTCGTCTGCGAGACGTAGCTTCTAGATCGTTCCAGCATGTTTTTCCGAGGTGGTGGCCAGATGTGCTGGTAGGGATTACCAAGGCCTCACCGGGCCAGTGTGGGACTGTGCGGTCTTGGTTGGTCGTGCATGTGTGGGTAGGCTTCCATGACAGGGCTTCCCTGAGTGTTTCCTCGGTGGGTCTGGTGTTAGAGTGGTCTGGTTCCCGATTGCGAGATCGGGATTTCTCCTTTCTGTTGTCAGTAGGAGTAGCTGTAGTGCCGAGTTTTGACCAGCCACCGGTTCGCTGTTCTTGCTATGGTTATTTAGCTAGTGCTGCTTTCCTTTCCACCATTGCTTTTCTCGGTTGGGATTCTGTAGGAACCCTACCGAGTCTCTATTTGGAGACTCATGCCTATTTTTCAGGTGCGACGATTCTTCCTCGAGGTTCGAGGGCGTTGTGTAGAGGTCCTTAGCTGTCAGCTCATCGGGCCGAGTGTTCACTTGGCATGTGGTACATCTTACTACTTTACACTGTAGTTTCTGTTGGACTGGACTCTATTGTAGTTAGATTATTTATTTCTGTTAATTGTTGAATTGTCCTATTTTATTTCCTATTTCTTTGTACCTCCACACTCCATCCACAGTTCTCTTTTGTGTTCTTATTTTGTAAAACTCCTTTTCTCCTTTTTTTTTTCTTTCCCTTTCGACAGCACGAGCGGCGATCAGGTTGTCCCGACAATGATTGTGCAAATCCATCCCCGAATGGGGCAGCGGGTAATTCTATTCATTAAATGGGGACACCGGGGCATGGTACAGCCTCAAGTGTTTCCCATTAAGAGGCGGGAATTGAACTTCTCCGCGATGATTGACGATTACATAGGCTCCGCCCTCGTAGACCTTCTGAACTACGTATGGCCCAAGCCAAATTTCGTTCAGTTTGCCTTTGGGGTTGGCGGCCATGATATCTCTTCTCTTGACCATGATGAGGTCGCCTTTCTTGAATTCGCGCTCTCTGACAAGCTTGTCGAAGGCGCGCGCTATTCGGGCCTGGTAGACCTGAATATTCTGTTGGGCTCGGAGCCGCTTTCCCTCCAGACTGGAGAGCTCTTCGAGCCTCCGCTCCACATTCGTTCGTCCTTCAGGGACTAATTCGTGCTGGACGGTGACCCTGAGAGAAGGTATCTCCAGCTCGATGGGGACAATCACCTCTGAGCCGTACACCAGGGAGAAGGGCGAGCAACCCGTTGGGATCTTGTACACCATTCGATACGCCCATAGCGCCTCGTACATCTTCTCCTCCCAGTCTTTCTTATTGGAGTTAACAATCTTGGCCAGGAGGGTACAGAGAGTTTTGTTGAAGGCTTCGGCCAGATCGTTGGCCTATGGATTGTAGGGAGTTGACGCCCTCCAGTCAATCTTGTATTTTTTCGCCAGCCGGTAGACCTTCTGGTTGCGGAAGTGGCTACCGTTATCTGAGATGATTCGATCGGGAGTGCCGAACTGGAATATGATATTGCGGCGGACAAATCTAGCGACGATTTCCCCGGTGACCTCCCTTAAGGCGACAGCTTCTGCCCAGCGAGAGAAATAGTCAGTTGCTGCCAAGATGTACTTGTAACCCGTGGATGAGGCGGGCAATGGGCCCACGACGTATGTTCCCCATTGGGGGAAGGGCCAACTCGGCACCGTAGGATGCAATGGCACGGGTGGCCTCCTAGGTATTGTGGCGTGCTCCTGGCACTTCTGACATGACTTAGCGTATTTGTAACAATCATCGAACATCATTGGCCAGTAGTAGCCAAGCTTCTTTATTTCAATTTTCATTTTCAGCCCCGCCTGATGTGCACCGGCTGCTCCGGCGTGGACCTCCTTCATGACCCTCCAGGCCTCTTCGATGGACAGGCATCGGAGAAGTACCCTCTGTCTGGCGTCGGCCACGATCCGGAATAAGATCCCATTCCGGAGCTCGTAAGAGTCCTTTGTTCTAATTAATCTGATCCTTTCTTCCCTTTGTAGGGGTAGCTGTTGGTATTTAAACCACTGCATGTAAGGGGCCCTCCAGTCGGGTAGGCTGACGGCTTCCGCTGTGGCAACCTCCAGCTCCCCTTCTTCCTCCAATTCCTCTTCCACCATGCTAGGCACCTGGCGCTGGTTGATCACCCGAATGTTGAGCGATCCATCCGACGGGACTGCCAGCGAGCTCGCCAATTTTGCTAAGGCGTCGGCCTAGGCGTTCTCTCCTCTGGCGACGTGGCCTATTTCGAGGAGGTAGAACTACTCCGTGAGCCTTTTAGCCTTGGCGTGGTAAGGAAGGAGTTTGGGCTTCCGGACATCAAACTGTCCTTGGACTTGTCTAAAGACCAGCAGCGAATTGCCGAACATGTGCAGCATCTTGATCTCCATCTGCAGAGCGACGTGGAGACTGATAATTAGGGCTTCATATTCTGCTTCATTATTCGTACAAGGTTTATTGATGCAGCAGGAGGTGTGCATTACTTCCCCGTCGGGAGATTTGAGAACGATGCCTGCCCCGGCCCGTACTTTGGTGCACTTAGAGGGGACTGTCTCTGTTCTAGAAGCCCCGTCGAAGTACAGCTGCCACACTGCCTGTTGAACCTGGTCCGCTTCCAATATTTCATCTTCGGGCAGCTCGGTGCCCAGCGGGGAGTCTTCGGGCATGGGGTGCGCCGCAAAGAACTCCATGACGGCTTGCCCCTTGATGGCTTTCTGTGGTATGTAGGTGATGTTGAACTCCATCAGTAGCACGGCCCACTTGCCGAGGTGCCCCTTCGGGACTGGCTAGGAGAGAATGTACTTGATAGGGTCGGCCCGAGAGATCAGGCTCACTTCGTGAGACAGCATGTAGTGTCTCAGCTTCTTGACTGTGAAGACCAAGGCGAGGCAGACCTTCTCAATCAGAGTATATTTGGCCTCTGCCCCCACTAATCTTCGACTGGGGTAATAAAGAGCTTGTTCCTTTCCCTCGTCATTGTTCTGGGTGAGCATTGCCCCCAATGAATATTCAGTGGCTGCTATATAAAGAATGAGCGGCCTCCCCTTGACGGGTGCCCCCAACCCAAGTAAATCATATTGTCATTCGATTAGCTAGATCTATTCCGCTGTAATTTATTTTAACTAGCTATAAAGAGGGCTGCTTTGTGAAAAGAGGGGCAGATCTATTCACCCCTCCCCTCTAGATCCGCCATCCACTACTCAACAACCTCAGGATCCCCAAGAAATGACAGTGGATGTCTTCTCTGCTACCTCATCCCTAGTCACTCACATCCTGGCAAAAGACGTCGCGAGTAGCTCCCTCCAATCACATCAAGAACTCAACCGTACTCTCGTCAACTTTGTCTGCTCGGCCAAGTGTCCTACTCTGCCTCGAAGTCACACTGACTACTAGCCCCAGATGCTCCAGGGTGCTCTCCCAGTAGTCGAGGTAGGTGATCATGCTCATCGCCTCACTGCAATCCGATTATCCAGACTACGTCCTCCACTCTGGGCACTATGTTCCCCCATGGAATTAGGAATGCCATGGTAGCTAGATGCCACCTTTCTCTCAGTGCCTAGATATGGGGCAGGCCGAACCAGAAGGACTTGATCCATAGTAACATCTAGAATCCCACGGCATCCAGTTGTGCCTGTGTGGACGCACTTTCTAGGGCCATTATTTTGTTCATTCATTTATTCATCTATTCATTCATTTATTCGGTTTATTAGTGTGAGGGCGTGCCAGTCACCTAGGTGATGATTTATTCGCACTTCAAGGGAGCCCTAGGTGCACTCGATCTAACTAGTCAAATGATTGTGTGTATCGTGTCGGGACTGAGAACCCACCACGCCATAAAGGTGATGACGTTAATTACATCCCCTCGAAGAGGGGAAAATCCTTGATTGATCGTCAGAAAAAGGGGTCCTATGGCCTGAAGTTCATAATAATGAAAGCGAGAGTGAAATCTCAGATCACGTTTAAACAAACCCGCATTGGGGCTTGAATGTTCATAGGTACATGTATGTCAGTCACTTGCAGACCATTTCTTGTTCGGACAGAAGTCCGCACTTTATAGTGAAAAGTACGGTGTTAAAACCATGCAAATGTCTACCATGAACATGGCAAGTTCAATGAGAATGCGGGATTGGATCCCTGGAGAGACAGGTCAAGTTCGACGAACTATTGGCCCATGATGGTTTCAGACGATGGCCATATCGAGGCTCCCAAAGCCCACGTCCGATGCCATGGGGCATCGTTGCTTTTCTCTTCACACTTAGTCCGGACGAGCTGGGGTCCCAAGGTATGCATGGTTATGGCATTTTTATTATTGATATTCTAGTTGTTATATTTTATTATTTGTTCACACACGAGTGATTACCCTTTTTTTGTTTGGTTTTCATGTAAAATTTTTTATTCGGTTGCTTACCCCCCCTTTTTAGGCATGCTGGTTCAAGGATGAGAGGGAGTGTGCCAGTTTAAGAAGAAGCAAGGGCGCGCTAATTTTGGGCAACATGGGCGCACTGGTTTAGGAAGTAGCAGGGTAGTGCGCCAATTTAAGAAGAAGTAGGGGCACGTCGATTTCGGGAAACAAGCAGGGGCACGCGCCGATTTTGTGGGAAGCAAGAGGGGGGTGCGCTGATTTATGTGCAAGGAATGGAAATGAGTTTTGAGTGAGGGGTTAAACCGGCGTGGTACCCCCCCATGCCAGATTAGGCCACGTCGGATTAAGGATTAATCAATTTTTTTCTTGTTTTGTTCTGTTCCCCCTTTTCTTTGCCTGCAGATCAAGCTGTTCATTTAGCCAGATGGGTTAATGATAGGGTTTAAATGTCTTATTCCCTTGTTCGCTAATTCAATAAGAGGATTTAACCAATCATTTGTCAAGAGGAATTAACAGTTTTATTCAAAGGTTCATCGTGCAGGGACTCTAAGGTTCAATTCATCTATAGTTCAGAGGGGCTCAAGCACACGCAGTTCGTGTTCTCAGAGAGTCTGGCTTGTTGATTCACCCTTGCTTGTGTGTTTGTTCCTTGTTCTTGTTGCTTACTTTCCTGGCGAAAATTGGATAGCACCACCCCCAGACTGAGGCTTGCCAGAGGAAATGGGAGATCGTCAAACGGAGTACTCCGTGATGACCCTCAAAATTCGGAGGAGCCCGAAATGACTGTTCGAAGACCCGGGGGTGAGTGAAGAAGCCTGAGGACCATCCTTCAAGGGATTCTAACAGCTCACGGGCCATGGTTCCATGGGAGTTCTGCCGGGACAGATGGATAGATGTTCACCATGAAAGGCTCTGGATGTCCACCCTTCAGATGGGTTCCCTCAAAAGCCATACCATAGAGAGGCAATTTTCTAAGAGCCCTGGGTGATTTGAAGATAGGGAAAGAGGAAAGAAACTAATGAAGTAGAACACTATATTCATAAAAAGCCTTTCCTTTTCTTTTGTCTATTCATTCACAAGAGAAAGGGGCAGGATGGAATACATAGAGGGAGACTATCCCGGAACAAAAATTGGTTTCAAGCATGATTGTCATTCTCTTCATTGTCACCTCTTCATTTTCGTTTTGATTTTCATTCACGCACACCTCACCTACGTTTTGGTGCCCCTAGGGGTTTAAAAACTCCCAGGTGAATCCCCTTTCATGTTATTTGGTTTTAATTTTGTCCTTCTTTGTAGTTACTACACTCTAGAGTTCTAATTTCGTTCTATTTTTGTGGTCTACACCTCTGTTTTACAGGTCAGCAACCATCTGGCATGAGGCCCATCCTTTTTGGCCGGCCAGAAAGGGTGGAGGTTGAGAACCCCGACTTAGAGGGTGGCGGATAAGGACGGTCTCTATTCGTTCGTTTAGTTCTTTGGGCGGTTCTATATAGACCGTTTAGTGGACTAGGCGACTCCTAGAGGACCGTTTTATAAAGCCAGAGCCTCCTTCCCGCGCTCCCCCAGCACAGCGGAGCGGCCCCTCGATAGACCATTTAAAGGATAGAGCGGTCATTTCTAAGCCATCCCATTCCCTGTGCTCACTTGGCGAGTGTCCCTCTCTTCTTCTCAGCCGTAGGCGTGTCCTTTCACCCCGACATCTGGGTGGCGATCACGGTTAGTGTTTCCTTTCGATCTTGTTTATTTGCTGTCTTTCCTTTTCACATTTCAATAGCATAAGCAAGTGGATTGAAGAGGAGAGACTCAAAGAGAGGTAAAAAGTCAAAGGAGGCATTTTTCCTGCCTACAGTCATATGTAGCTACCAATATTCGAGTATTGTGCATAAAAGTGTATGGATGATATGTTCCATTTAGTGTTCCTTGGAAAACGTGAATATCCATATTACCTTGAACTTCATTGCTCAATCTTCACTTTTACACATTGGGTTTGATTGTGTGAATGTCCTTTATGAATTTGTCAACTTTCATGGTTTATGTAGTACCTTATTTGTGTAAGCACGACCCACTTAGTATTGCTCATGCACATCATGTTCTATAATCGATTGCATTATCCTTACACCCGTCCCGAAGGGACTTGCATGAGTCTATATTTATTTATGCATGCTTGAATGCCTGAATGGTTGATCTGTTTGCTCATATCATACTTCATTCCACAATTTGCATACATAGGTCATACTTGTAGATAATAGGTTAAATAACCCTTTATCGGTTGATTTTTATACTTGACAATTGGGGGAGAATAATGTGTTTTTTAGCACAATACAGTTTGTGCATAAGTTAGGTTTCACTTTTTACATATAGGTTAGTTAAATCATACACTTGTGAATAATTAGTCATACATATAGTAAAAATATAAAAAATTGAGCATTTGCACTTATTTCACACATCTGATGATTGCACATCAAATTCTAATCTTTTGCTTGCCTCTTAGTTTATACACCTTCCCTTCATGGGAAGTTAATTGCTGGGTTCGTGTACTTATTTCTCATTTTATTTTGGAAACTTCACAGTTGCTTCTTAGTCCCCCATTTCTCTTTGATAATGCCAAAGGGGGAGAGAAAAATTTGATAGTCACAATATATTATCATCATCAAAAAGGGGGAGACTGTTGGGTTCGGTGCGCCCCCTCGTTGTCTTTGACAATGATTTTGATGATTCTAATATATTGTGTGTTTTATATTTACTCTAAAGTGAAAATATCGTGTAGTCAAGTTTACTGGCGTCTTCATGGCAAACAAGATAACATGATGCTAATCCTAACTTGCAGGTTGCTTCACTGGGTTGAGTAGCAATGGCTCTCCATGATTTCTAAATAATGAGTGCTTCCCACTTGTGCAGAAGCGAACATACTATGAGGAAGTATTGTGGACATGTGGACATTATCCATTGATAACTTGGGAGCTCTGAGAAGGCTAAGTTATAATTTGCGTCACTTGAGTATTGAACTATTTTAGTGCACACCATGCTTATTATTCATTAAGCTAGTCTTGCTCACAAAAAGGTTCAAACGTCAATCTTGAATGATTGATTGAAAAGATCCTCATACTTTAATGGTTGTATGGTAAGTCATGATTTAATTTTAACTGTGAAATTTAGTGCTCGAAGGAGCAGAACACTCTTACTTCTGACCCTGCAGGAGAGGGGTCGACCCTCCATGGGTCACGGGCTGTCTGCACAGCAGATAGACCATCACCTCTTGGACTAGAAGGGTTAGTCTTACTTTTTACAGATCACTTGTGGTCCGTACATTGGGTATTCTTGTTGTTAACTGTCTGGAGAATGAGCTCAGGTTTCACTAGACTGAACATGACATCTTTGGAGTGAACTTTGAATTTTTGCACTGACTAGTGTTCATGTTTGCACACACCTTGTTCTAATGTGCACTGACCTGTTCATGTGCGTAGACGTTATTGATTGGATTGAGTGATTTTTCTAATGTGTATTGACATGATATGGTCTTCAAGCTTGCAGGTTTAAATGTCATCCATCTAGTGGATCAATGGTAAGAACACATGTTTTATTAGGCATACACCTCAAGGTTTGTGCAACTTAACCTCAGCACTTACTTGAGCTTTAAGCCATCTGGCAAAAGATCTCTCGCGTTCCTTTTGAACCTCTGTGTCATTGAGACGTGGACATCGAGTACTTAATTCTGAATCAAATTACCAGCATCGATTAATGCAACATCACCATAAATGGGAGGAAGAATGTCAAGAAACTTATAAATGGGTTGCACTTGCAGAGTTGAGGTGTAACGGCCCAGAGCTCCAGATACCGATAACCCAGTGTAGCATCGGATTACCGCTACCAGGAATTGGGGAAGTCACCCAAGAGGCTGATGAGTCCCCTGAAGGGTTGGGGGAGTTTGTCGACGGAGTGTATAACGAATTAGAATTACACTATGCGTAAATTAAATTAGAACAGTATTTTAAACTGAAATGCGGAAGCAATTAAAATACATAAGAGTGTTAGTCAATATACATTAGTCCAGAATTGCTAAAAGAATAAGTCCACAGCTATAAAAAGTCTGAATGTACAACTACACGGGGCATACCCTGGTCAAAAGTACAAAGGAGACTCCACCGACACAAGCTGGCTGGCTAAACACAGTCGAGAAAAGAACGGGGACCTCCGGATGAAGGCTGCGGTTGCTCACCTGAAAAGAAGAAGGGTGAGTCACAGCCAGACTCAGTAGGGGTCACGTGGAACCCTACCACGCAACTAAACAAGCAGGCATGCAAATATAAAGTAATTAGAGTATGCATTTATGCAATAAGTAGGCATTGGCATGATTTAAATGCATGGATTACGAAGCTGTAAAATCTAGCTAAGTAGTTTAAACAACTATCTATATGCCAATTTAATATAATTTAATAGCGACAGAGGCTAAATCTACCAGTAAAATAAACCTCAACTAACCAGGTGAAGTGAGAGACGGAGAACTCACCAGAAGGTAGAAACCAGAATCGTCCACTGACGGCTTACACTGCGTTTCAGGCAACTCGCAGGTCAGACAAACACAACGAGCGAGAGGCGTAGAAAGTACCAAAACAAGAACTAGTCAGTGTTAGTCCAAGCCTCTGACCATGTGTGCACACACCGACCCCTGCCTAGGGTTAGGTCTCTAGCTAATCCCCCCCCCCGTAGGACACTACGGTAACCGCGGGGGCCCACGGTAACTAGCCTAAAAATCGTTAGACGGGAACACCCCTCCACCTCTCCCAGGTGGGCCGACACTAAGGTCGCTGGGCTACGACTAGTGGCTCCATCACGAGGAAAGAGAAAGCAACTCTACTGGGACATAAAGATATATTTTTATTCATAAAATAACTTAAACATGACGAAGAATGCATTAGAATAACGATTCATTACTCTTAGGAAAGTAGAGACTATAATGGATCAGAGCTGTCCCGTTATAGCACATAACGGATCAGCTCTGCCCTGTCATATATCATAACGGATTAGGTGGGGTGCGTTAAATGAACATGGCGCGCCTCCTCTGGTCCGTCATTCTCATCTACCCCAATCCTGGACTCAGCGGCCATGACGGATCAGTGATGGTGCGTCATATGGCATAACGCGCCACCACTGGTCCGCTATGACTACCCGAGTGATTTTTGTTAAACTTAAATACCCAGAAACTATAACGGACCAAGGGAGGTCCGTTAAGGCCACCCGAATGTGAAAAATCCACAGTTTTCCCATAACTATAACGGTCATGGATGGGGGCGTTATACTAACGATCTATCTAAAGTATGCATGAGCATAACGGACCAGGTGTGGTCCGCCAAATGGGTATAACGCGCCAGAGGTGGTGTGTTAAACACATAACGGTCACTGGAGTGACCGCCATGTGAGCTGGGTGGCGAACGGGTTCGGTTTGAAACCGATCCACCCCTTGGTCGATCGAAATCGACGGGTTCACTTACAAAAACCTGTAATCTGCCATGCACTGCATCCATTCCACCCAATAGAAGCTAGAAAATGTAAATACAATGCCCATGGATAATTAAAAACACTAATTACCACATTTTAGGGAAAAATTAAAAATGGACATTAACTAGGCTAAACGGGCGTGGATGGGCGTGCATGTGGCATCAAATCGATCCTAGCGCAGAGGCGGTTCCATCCCCCCACCTCGTTCGCACCGAAACAGCCGTTCCGACAACATGCAGGTGAGGTGGAGGCCGCGCCCCTCTCTCCCCGTCTCGTCCAACTGTCCCTCGAATCACGCGATGGAGGGCGTCAACGCGTTCCCCTCGCCGCACTAGTTCCAACGGCGTCTCCCGCGTCTCGGTCTGGTCCTAAAATTGTCAAAACCGAGAAGGAGAGAGAAAGAGAGAGGCGTTGGGAGAGAGAGAGTGTGTGAGAGAGTGAAATCGGGAGAGAGAGAGGGATTACGAGAGAGAGAGAGAGATTAGTGAGTGGGGGGGTTTTTAAGTTAATAAAATTTTATTAATTATGCAAAAGAATACAAGTCTGGCGTCACCTCAGCGAACATGAAAACTAACCACGACATCACTGCCACGATCTCACTTACTGAGAACACGCAACCCTCATCACGGAAACCAACACCGGTCAACGCCCACGCTTGGCGGACCAACGAAACATCAGCTTCACAACCAACTGATGGATCTCACGCCTTGCACCAAGGACAACTAACACTAAGCTTCCACCAGCTCACACCTGGCAAGCCGACCACTTACAACAGCACCAAACCAACTCTTGCCAGAAGACAACTTCTAACAAAATCCCAGATCCAACTCGGGAAAAGCACACCTCATAATCGGGCACCCAAGGCCTCGCTGGCATATGGCTCACGCCATTCTCGAGTCCTAACAACCAGCATCTTCTGTCTGTGAAAGACCACCCACTAGTCACTTGATACGTGCCAACGGGAAACCTCCACCGGCCTAATAGGCACGCTCCAAATCATGATAGGTCATCCGCTGACTCTTCCACAGACCAATACCACAACTCGAGCCAAAGCTCGCTCAAACACCGTAACTGATCTTGAGCCTCACGCCAACTCTACCCTCTCAGGGGAGCACGACGAAACCACCTGACAAGAACCTGGTGTCTTCGGTCTTTTCCTTACTCGACTCAGACTTATAGGGAAGCCATCCCATGCTGGTCGTAGACCAGGGATCACCATATCCAACGTTAACGTCTCTTGAGAGACCTCCGCTCACAAGCATCATCCTTCATCCTGTCTCATCAAACCCTTCACCTCAAAAATGATCCAAAAGGACGTCTGTCAATCTCGATTTCGCTCTTACCACAGAGCCTCGGGACACAACCTCTCACAATCTACGACACACTTCTCCAGAACCGACAAGTGCTACCTGCTACCATAGCAAGCTGATCAACGATGCCGCGACCAATGCACCCGGGTCCCCATACAATACACTTCTTACCATAGTCCATCACTCGGCCAACGTCACCAGCCGCTCACGGCAACCAATCGGGACCCATAATCTTGTCAGAGATCACTTCTCCAAAAACACGATCTCACTGAAGGACACAACTACCAACACAGAAACGGGAAACGCATGCGACAACCCTTCCAGTACATTTCCCCAATTCTCAATCCAGCCAGTTCTACAAACCACAATGCCTCAAGCAACGGCACGGCAACAACACGTCTCACGCAACCAAGATAATCTCACACCGAGGAACCAATCCTCCGATGCTCAACACATCCTCAAAAATCCACTTGTAGCATCCAGCGCTACGACCTGCCGCTGCGCACTCAGATCCACGTGCACAGCCACCACATTGACAACTCAGGATCCTCCATCCCGACAATCCTCTGCAACTCCGCAGGCTCCGATCCTCAACACATCGAAAACCACAACACCAGCTGCAACTTCTCACAAACACCGCCCAACTGGCACTCATCCTTCCGGAGCAGCGCCAACACCCTTACACATCAGGGAATGGGCAACGCTTCTCACTGGCAACCACCTTGCCATCGCAGGATTCGTCTCGCACGGACTTCATGGCATGCGAAGGCCAACCAATCCGAACACATGATGCAAGACGACGAACCTCAGCCCAACGTGATCTCCTCCAACCAATGGGAAAACTCAATACTCCTCCGACCAACGGAAGGTCCCCATGCTCGACCTGACCTCGATCCTTGCACACATTGGGAATAGCACCTTCCAGCACTGGAAAAACCATTACTCCCGTCAAGTCAGCACCTCTGACACACTCATCAAGCGTCTTGTCAGACCACGATCACAACACCTCTTGATGCACCATCGTTGCGACTCCTTGAACCGTAACACACCACACCTCGGGTCACAGCACGAGCCATAACTGGCACCCGCCAACGCTCATCCTCGAGCCGCAAGATCGCCACTAAGCCTTCATATCTCGAACCAGATCCAGGACAACCATAGCCCAATCCAAGAAGATCCCCCGCTCATCCGAGCACATCTCGACCAGAGCGCCCACTCTGCCACCTCAAACCATGATCTCAACACCACAGGGGCTGGATAAATCTCAAACGGCAATGACCAAACGACAACATTAGCTCCCTCAGAGCACACTCACGGCCACTTAATCACGGACAATCCTCGCCAGCCACCTGACCTTGTTGCAGATCCCTCGAACACAGCACCGCAGCAACACACCTGCCGACAACCTCTACCCAACGCAGCACAACCGGGGCCACCACCGATGAAGGAGAAGCTCTCGACCTCGATCCTTAGACCCCACACCGACACTCCGACGATGACAACGACCACCTTCACAGCGCCAACGCCGCACCCTCACGCTGTCACACCAGAAACCAATCGAAAAATAAACACAAAACCCTATGCCAGCTGCCGACTGTATTGGATCTTACGGACTCTGATCGCTGATATATCTCGAATTCTCATAAACTTCCACAATCCCGACGATGCTATCCGAGAGAGAGAGAGGGAGAGAGAGAGAGAGAGAGAGAGAGAGAGAGAGAGAGAGAGAACCTCTCTTTTTTTATAGTCTTTTTTTTATAAAGGCATTTAGAGGAAGTGATATAAAAAAAGGGATTAGAAATAAGTAATAAAGATAAAAGAAATATATATATATATGTATCAGCAGAAAGGGAGTGAGGTTTTAAGAACAATGAGCGTGCATATATATATAAAAGTGAGATAACATAAAAATAAGTGGGTAAGTGTTAGAGGGAGGTAGAGAGAAGAAAGAAATAGAGGGGGGAGAAGGAGTTAATAATAATAATAATATATATGTATATATATATATTATATAGAGAGAAAAAGGAAGAGAGAGGAGACGGGACGGGAGAGAGACGGAGGGGAGGAGAGAGAGAGAGATCGAGAGGGAGACGGAGGGGAGGAGAGAGATCGAGAGAGAGAGACGGAGAGAAGGAGAGAGACCGAGAGAGAGACGGAGAGAAGGAGAGACGGAGGGGGGGTCGCGAGAGACGGAGAGGGAGACGGAGGGGGATGAGAGAGAGAGAGAGACGGAGGGGTGTGAGAGAGAGAGAGGTCGAGAGGGAGACGGAGGGAAGAGAAGAGAGAGAAGAGAGAGAGGGGGGTTCCCGCGGGGAGAGAGAGAGAGAAGAAGAGAGAGATAGAGAGAATGAGAGAGAGAGGAAGAGAGAGATAGAGAGAAGGACGGAGGGGAGGGGACGAGAGAGAGAGAAGAGAAGAGAGAGAGGGAGGCCAGCGGGGGGCTTCACCGGCGACGGGGGTGGAGGACACGGACGGTGGCGGAGGTGTTCGACGGTGGTGGTGCGGCGGTGTGAGCGTGGGGGAGAGGGTGGTCCGGTGTGGCGTTAGCAGAGGTGGACGGTGGGGTGTGGGTGCGTGTGAAGGGAGAAGAAATGCCAAGTGGCTGTTGGCTGCGGGTGTGCCGGTGGGGAACGGGAGCGGCCAAGAGGTTTACGAGCATGGGGAGGTTAGAGAGGTGGTGTGCACGCGGAGAGGGTGCGGGCGTGGCCGACGGAGAGTGTGTGTTCGTGAATGTGAGCTAGAGAGAGAGAGGCCGCCGACGGCGAGCGTGCATGCGGGGGGTGGTCGCGGGGTGTTCGCGGGTGCAGGGGGTGGTTCGCGGTGGTGATGGCGGCAGGGTGCAGTGCGGTGAGAGAAGGGGGCGTATGGGGGTGAGAGGGGAGATGGGCAGGTGGGAGGTGGTGAGCTCGCGGAGGTGGCTCGTCGGAAGGGTAGTCGACGTCGGGTTTGGGTTAGAGAGAGAGGGAGCGGCGGGGGGCTTCGCAGTGGACGTGGACGGTTCACGGCGTGGGGGGGTGCAGTGGCAGATGGAGGCGTGCGGTGGTGTTGCCGGAGGTGGCAGTCGGCGTGGAGGGAGAGGGACACGGTACTGGCGGTGGTGGAGGAGGTTGCAGGTGGGGTGTGGGGTGAAGGGAGTGGGAGCAGGGGGAGTGAGAGAGCGACGGTGGAGGGGGTGTTAGCAATGGCGATGTTAGCAGGTTGGAGAAGGGGTGAGAGGGATGGGTGATGGTGAACGCGAAGGGGTGCCGCGGGTGTGTTTCATGGGAGTAGCAGGTGACGGGAGGGGTGTATGGGGGTGAGAGTGTTGCCACGGTGGCAGTGGGGCGGATTGGTGGTCGTGAGGGGGAACGTGGTATGTTGGGTGCGGTGGTCGGAGGCTGGTGGAAGAGGTGGAGGTGGTGGCGGCGTGTGCACAGGGAGAGGGTGGTCGGAGGTATAGGGGTGGCTGCGGCTGTGATGGCTTGGGGAGAAGGCTTGGGGGGTTAGCTCGCGGTGGGCGGAGGTGAAAGGGAGAGAGGTGGGGGGGCATCCACGGCGAGGGAGGTGGTGAGGTCGGACGGGAGGCCGGTGGAGGGTGGTGTTAGCAGGGAGGGTGTGGGCGAGAGTGAGGGGGAGAGTGAATGGGAGGGACGGTGCTGCATGCAGGGGGTGGCGCCGGGTTCACGCGGGCATGGGGAGAAGCGGTGTGGACAGGGGGGTGAGGGAGGTCGGTTTCCCGGGGAGGTGGTGCCGGTGGCGTGGGGGGGTGGCTCCGGCGTGGCTGTGTGTGTGTGTGTGTGTTGAAGGTGCTCCCGGTGGCGTTGGCAGATGGAGAGGGAAGTGTGTGTGTAGAGGGAGTGAAGTGGGAGTGGAGGGAGTGAAATGGGTGAGTGGCGTCCGGTGGCAGTGGAGGGTGGCTCCGGCGGTGAGGGCGGTGGTCGGCGGGGTCGACGGTGGCTAGCGGCGGGACGTGGTACGCAGGAGGTGGTGGTCGGAGGTATAGGGGGAGGCTGCCGGCGGCGGTCGACGGGGGCTCGGTGTGAGGTGGTGCAGGGAGTGGAAGAGAGGGGGGTGGACGGTCGCAGGTGGGTGTGAGGGGAGGAGACGGTGGTGGCTCGCGCCTCAGTAGTCAGCGGCCGCCCCAGCTTCTCGGCGCGCTGGCGGCGGAATAGATCGGTAAGACCTTCGGCGGTGCGCGTCTGCCGCTGCGCCTTCCGTTCCGCCGTCTCCGGCTTCTTCGCCGCAGCCTCGCGCCTGGCGTCGATATCCTGCTCTTCCAGCGAGCCGCCGCGCTCTTCAATCTCGCGCACATGCCGGGGAAACGGCGTGTTGCACTCAGGGCAGCTAACGCGGCTGATCGGAACTCGGGCGAAGCACTTCCCGCACTCGCGGCTGCTGCTGACTGCTTGCTTCGACTTCGCCCCCGCCTCGCCATCCAAGCTCCACGGGCGCTCCAGGCATGGAAGCCCATGCCCCTTGTCGTCATCGCTGTTGCCGACGTGATCCAGTATCACGGCCCGATCCTTCCCTGGTGCAATGCGCAGCGCGCGGCCCACTTGCTGCAAGTACAGCGAAAGCGACTTAGTAGGCCGGATCAGTAGCGCGCCGTGAATGCCTGGAACATCGAAGCCCTCCGACACCAGGTCGCAGGATGCCAGAAGGTTGAGCCGGCCCTCCCGGAAGTCCCGCACGATCCTGTCGCGGTCAGTACTTTTGCCGTCGATGGCCGCAGCCTTATATCCCTGCGCCCGGAACTGCTCGGCCACATGTTCGGCGTGTGCCACCGTGATGCAAAATGCAACGCTCGGCGCGCCGTCCAGGTGGTCCCGGTAGTGCTTGATGATGTCGCCCGTGATGCTGGGCTTGTCGGCCGCATCCGCCGCCTGCCCCTTGTTGTAGTCGCCGGCCACGGTGCCAAGCGACGCTCGGTCGATGGTATGCGGCGAGAACAGCCGGTAAGGCGATAGGCGTCCGCCGTCGATCAGTTCGCGCACCGTCGGCCCCATCACCATTGCGTCGAAGCTTTCGCGCAACCCACGGCCGTCCAGGCGCTCAGGCGTGGCTGTGACGCCGATCCACTTAGCCGCTGGCGACCGCGCCATGCACTTCCCCCAGGTCGATCCGGTGGTGCAGTGGTGTGCCTCATCGATGATGCCAAGGTCGAAGTCCGGCCAGAAGTCAGGCCGCCGCGCATAAGTCTGCGCTGAACACACGAATACCGTATGCCGGCGATCCGGCATCATGCCAGGCCCGATGATCCCGTGCGGCACGCGGAATTTTCGCAGCGCCCCACTGATCTGCTGGATCAACTCGGCGCGGTGGGCGAAGATTCCGATGCGCCGACCGCGTTCCCGCGCGCGGCTGGTCATGTACGACAGAACGACCGTCTTTCCGAATCCGGTTGGGGCCACGGCCAAAACGCGGCGATGATCGGCCAGCGCTGACCGCAGACCGGCGACTAGCAGTTCTTGGTCGGGGAATAGCCGAATCACGCCCGCTCCCGATACTCACAATATCCAAACCGCTCGCGCCGCGTGCGCGCCCGCTCCCTCGTGCGTAGCCCAGCCGGATCAGCGCTCAGGTGTGCGCCGCCGCACTTCCAATCTACGCCATTGCGCAGCAGTACCTGATTGACCCGCTGGCGAGTGATGCCCAGCAAGTCGCCGATCTGTTGCTGCTTCATGCCGAGGCGGTAGAACACCTCGATGGCTAGGTCACGCGGCCGCATGGACGAAATCACATGCTTGCGCATACCCATGCAGCCAAGCCGCTCGCTCGGGCGTGCCGGCAGCCCACGGGCAGGTGTTTTGTTCACGCCCAAACAGCCGCGCCGAGTAGCCGTCGTTGATCTGCTCGGCGTACTTAGAGCCGATGGCGGGGATGGAGAAGTCAAGCATTACACTATCCCCATGGAGCGTAGGACTTGCATGACGCGCTGCGGCGTTACGCCCATCTCGGCGGCCACCTGCGTGTAGGTGCCGTGCTTCTTGTAAAGCTTGGCGTACTGCCTGCGCCGCTCAGCCATCTCCGGGTTGCGCTTCATCCACAGGTCGGATCGCTCTTGCGGGGTTAGCCGCTCAGTCCCGTCTTTCTTCTTTGACATAGCCTTAACTCAGGTTGGGGTGTGTGGATATTGCCACGCCAGAAAGGTGTTGACAAGGGGTTTATTGTGTGGTTTGATTGTCTCGCAGCCAAGGCTGCCGAGCAGCAATCGTTAACTGTTGTGGCGCGCGGAGAAAATTAGTGCCGCCGGCTGGCAGCCGTTAGAGGCCCGCCTAGCCCACGTTACGGGCTTCATTCACTCACAACCAAGGGATCGTTATGGCTACCACCAAGAAGAAGTCTGCCGCCAGCCAGCTGAAGGACTTGCGCGCCGAGTACGCGGCTGTGCAACAGGAATTAGCCAAGGTCGGCAAGGAACGCGATACGGCTGCACAGCAGCAGAAGTGGGCACAGACTCACGCCGAGAAGGCTGAGGAAGCTGCGTTCTTCGCCATAGACAAGCAGATGGGCCATATCTGTCTGCTTCGATTGCCGAAGGAAGAACTTGCCCTGTATAACGCGTGAATGAATCAGGTTCTGTTTCATCGTGGATGTATTACGCCGGAAGCTGCTTCTACGTTCATGTGTGTTTCGTATAGGGACGTATATCCATGAATCAGCGGGCTTTGTTTCACGACACGATTTACGACGCCATCGGTGCCGACATCGCTGCGGCCGGTGGATTCAAGACTGTAGCCGGGAAGTTATGGCCGTCCGAGAGCCCGACATCCGCCTCCGCGAAGCTTCGCAACGCAGTCAACCCCGAGCAGCAGCAGAAGCTGTGCCCGGAAGAGGTGATGCAGATCAAACGTCTGGCTCATCTCGCCGGCTCGACAGCGACCATCCAGTACGAGGCCCAGCAGCTGGGCTACGCCGTGACGTGGATCGAGCCCGAGGACGAGCTTGAGCGCATCGAGCGCGAGAACAACGAGTTGCTGAAGGCGCTCACAAAGCGCATGGAGCGCGCCGATTCCCTGCGATCGCGGCTGAAGGCGGTCGAGGGAGGCCGGCGATGATCACTGAAGACGACAGCGACGATGCGCAATTTGATGCAGCTATGGCCGAGATGCAGGCACTTCCTCTACGTATCTCGCAGCGTCATGCGGTAGTGCTCGGGTCAAAAGCTGTGGCCACTGGATGCTCGGTGGCGGCCATCATCGAATCCATCATCGATGAGTGGGCCGACGGAGAACTGAGGTGTTTTGCCACTGCCTCAGAAAAGATCGCGATACCTAAGTCGGACGAGTTGGAAAGCCGCTCGCGCGAGCGTAGCGCCATGACTCCGAGTCTGCGCCTTTCGATCTTGCAGCGTGATGGGCACAAATGTCAGAGCTGCGGAGCGGCGGCGCCAGAAGTAAGGCTGCATGTTGATCACATCGTAGCCATAGCCAATGGCGGCAAGACGGTTTCGGAAAACCTTCAGACGCTTTGCCAGACATGCAATCTGGCTAAGGCAGCAAAAGTCATCGAACTGCCAACAAAGGCGGCTAGCAAATGATTTCGACCGCCGCGCTGTTATCCCCCTGTAGCCGGCCGGTGCTCGTGACCGGCCCGGCGTTTTCTGAGGTGACAGCGTGAGCATGCCGAAGCCCAGCGAGTACCTACAGGACATTGGCCATAGCCAACCGCACGTGTTCCCGTTCGTGTCTGCTCAGACTTCATTCACTGCGGATGAAGTGCGCGAGATGCTTTGGAGCGCCATGAAAGCGCAGCCAGGTCGGCCGCTCACGCAAAAGGCATTGGCCGCCAAGATCGGCGTATCGCTGCCATTCCTCAATGACATCTTGAATCGCAATCGTGAGCCCAGCGGCAAGGTGCTGGAGTTCCTGAAGCTGGAGCGCGTCGTCCGATACGAGGTCAGATCATGAGTTGTGCCCAGCTCACGAACGAAGACGCCGCACTGGAGGTGCGCATCTTCTATCAGTCGCTTCGCCTTCGATACGGCAAGACGCGAGAGGAGCGGACCGCGGCGATGGATGAGCTGAGGAAGCTTCACGCGCAGCGATCGTCTGCGCAGGTGGAGCTGATGGAACGCGAAAGGGGACTGCGTTGAAGCTCGACGCTTTAGATCATCCGAAGACGCTGGATTTTTCGGCACGGTTGGGCGTGGCGCGCCCGACCGCCATAGGACACTTGGAATTGCTTTGGGCTTTTGCCGGCAAACAGTCAGCGCAGGGCAACGTCGGGAAATGGCCTGACGGTGCGATTGCACGCGCCTGCGACTGGATGGGGGAGCCGGAAGCCTTTATTGGTGCGCTCGTTGGTTCGGGATTTCTTGACCGTGATTCAGAGCATCGACTGACCGTCCATGACTGGTCAGATCACGCCCCTGGTTGGGTGCGCGCGAAGCTCAAGAAATTGGGTCTGGATTTCATTTCTAGTGAGCCTTCTAGTGAAGGCTCTAGTGAACCCTCAAGAGAGAGTTCAGAGCGCTCTAGTGAAGGCTCAAACCTGACTTCAGAGCCTTCTTCGCGCGCGCCCGTTCCTAGTGTAGTGAAGTGTAGTGAAGTGAAGTGTAGTGAAGGGAAGTGTAGTGAAGGGAAGTGTAGTGAAGGGAAGAGAAGGGAAGGGAAGAACGGAACTATGTCGGCGGTGCCGACCGATGTGCAGCAGGTCTTCGATCACTGGAAGGCAGAGCACAAGCATCCCAAGTCGAAGATCGATGCAAAGCGACTCAAGCTCATTCGCGTAGCTCTGCAGTCGTACAGCGCCGAGCAGCTTTGCCAGTCGATCAGCGGTTACAAAAACTCGCCTCACCACATGGGGAAAAACGACCGCAACACGGTTTACGACGACATCGAGATTTTCCTTCGCGATGCCAAGCACATCGATGCCGGCATCGCATTCGCGGAGAAGGGGCAGGAAATCAAATGGACGTGAACGACCTCGTCGCCCGGCTGGAGAAGGCCAAGCGCACCTCGCGCGATTCCTGGCTCGCGTGCTGCCCAGCCCACAAAGACCGCTGTTGGTGCTTGCCCTCATCCTCATTGCCCTGGTGATCGCGCTTGCCGTCTATTGCTTGCTTTGGATTAAGCGACTCGACATGCAAGAGCACACCTGCCCTTGTTGTGTTGAGTGGGAGGAAAACGAATGATAGACAAGTTTATGAAAGCACTAGCCAAGGCACTGATGATTAGTGCGCTACTTGCAGCAATAGTCATCGTGCTTACTTCAACAACTGTGATTGTTATGACTTTGATTGCGGGTATCAAAGGTGAGATTCCTTGGTACTAGTACTAGGGGTTGATACTGAGTCGAATGGACGCGACTACAGACACGACCCTTTAGCTAAGACCACAGGCGTGTCTGTCGCTAGCACTGTCAACGGTGGTGATTACTTCCCTTTCCAGCACACTATTGGATTCAACCATCCGTCACCTACGTTCTATGGTGCCAGGGAATATCTGAAGTACTGGCTTGAACGTGATGACGTAGTGCCAGTGATGCACAACGCTAAACATGACATCTTGGCACTTGAAGACTTAGGCATCTACATTCGCAACAAGCTCTATTACTGCACTATGCTTGAGACGCATTTCGTAAACGAGAACCTACCTAACAAGGGACTCGATTACGTCTCCAAGTCTCTTGATGGAGAGCCTAAGGTCAAGTCCAAGCTGATGGATCGCTTCATCAAGTGGGGAGGGTGGGAGGCAATCCCCTCTGATGTCATTCGGGAATATGCGGAAGTTGACTGCGCACTAGCTCTCTTCATCCATGAGAAGACTTATCCCAAGTTTCAAGCTGAAGGCTACGATGGGGAACTTTGGGATAGAGAGCGCAAGTTCACTGACCTGATTATGCGCATGGAACGCTTAGGCATTCCCGTAGATCAGGATTTGTGTGAACAAGAGATTGAGTTCGGCACTAAGCGCATGGATGAGATCAGGGATGAGCTGAAAGCTACTCCCATGTCTGGTGCCGACCTTAAGAAGCTTCTCATTGACCACCTAGGTATTCCTTCCCAGAAGCCTACGCCTACAGGAAGACCGTCATTCGATAAGGAGGCAATGGAACTATATGAAGGAATCCTTGAACAACGAAATGACCCAACAGCAAGACTCATCCTTGAATACCGGGGATGGCAAAAGACCATATCTAGCAACTATAGTTCTTACCTTGAACTACAATCCCGCAACGGAACTCTACACCCTAGTTTCAAGCTTCACGGAACACGTTCCGGACGTCTCTCCTGTGAAAAACCAAATCTCCAACAGATCCCTAGGTCTTCTCCAAAGCGTTGGAACGGTTCGCTTAAGAGAGCTTTTCGGGCGCGCGATGGGTTCCGACTATTTGAAGCCGACTATTCGAACCTTGAACTCAGACTTGCAGCCGTCTACAGCAAAGAACCAAACCTCATAGGTCCACTGCAACAGGGCTTCAAGCCTTTCGATGTGATGGCGGAGCAACTCCAGTGGGAACGGCAGGACTGTAAGACGTTCACCTATGCGACGTTGTACGGAGGTGGAATCAACCGCATCAAGGATCTGTTCGGAATCCCTTATGAAGATGCACAGATCATGCGTGCCAACTGGTTCGGTACCTATCCAGACATCCTGAGAGCTTCCCAGAAGGCCGGCAGGCTTGCTGAGCGTAGGGGCTACATCTCGTTGTGGACGGGCCGTAGAAGGCATCTCACACGGCGGGAAGGCTATAAGGCGTTCAACAGCTTGTTGCAGGGTGGTGCAGCAGAGCTAGTGAAATCTGTGATGTTGGCCCTAGATGAAGTCATCGATTGGGATACCTGCCGGATGTTGCTACAGGTCCATGACTCCGTCGTCTTTGAAATTGCTAAGGGTCGTGAGGATTATTGGCTTCCTATCATCCAAGAAACTATGGAAAACGTTGCTGCCTTCCACCCCCAATTTGGTAGTATCCCGTTCCCTGTTGACATTAAGGAGTTTGGATTAGCGGCGTGAGTGCAATTAAGATTGAAAGTCATGACGAATGGGTTGAGAGAGTTCGTGCCGAGCGTGATGCACTACGTTATGGCGTGTTCGCACACTCCCCCGATCCCATTGTGTTTGGCCCTGACAGGCTAAGGTTCTCAACTCTCTCCTCTGTGGACTTTGAACTTGATTCCCGATATTACGTTGGAACTTATCGACGTAGTGATTATCCCGATTGGCCTAGCATCTGGTGAGGAAATGTCTTCCTTGGAAACACAAACTCATCCGTACTGAGCGTATCGGTAATGTGATCACTTCAAAGTGTGCTATCTGTGGAGAGACATTCACGAGGATTGAGAAACAATGACCTACATAGTGCTAGACCCTGGTGAGACTACCCAGACATCATATAATTTACAGATTCGACACTCCTAGTCTGATCATGTCAGACAATGGCAAACCCTTTAGGAACAAGGCGATATACTAGTTGGCGTCCAAATTTCACATTGATTGGAAAGAACAGAAATTGATCCCAATGGGAGGACAAGAGTCCGAGCGGGAGCCGGCATTGTGCTGAAATCACCAAAAGGAGCTGGACAATGGAGATCAAAAAATTTGAGTTGTTTTGGTCCCCACTGCAGACAGTTAGAAATTGTTTGTGCTGTTGCATAATCGCAAACTGTAATGGGGATTTCCAGAAAAACCAAACATGAGCTCGGCCTTGATCGTTTGCCACAGCATAATCCATGTTAAATTTCCTACGAAATTTGTCCATGTTGCTCACATCCACCATGGGTTCAATGATAGCAATCAAATTCAGATTATGCGCTCTAATGAGGAACTTAACCCTGCCAATGGATAGATTATTTGAAATCCCTCTAATATTCCAAATTATAGCATTCATTGGGAGACATTAGTAGCAATTTCACCCACCAAAGTTGATCTTCTTAGCATGCTTCTAGTCACTGGTCTTGAATGATTGTCTGGGATATAGATTTGGGATAGGAAATTTTCTTTTGTGATCAGGCTTCTGAATTTATTATTACCATCAATTGTATTCTCAGTCAGCCCACTGTCAAGTGGCTGAACAACTAGAGATCCAACAGGATTTTGGGCCACATGTTTATTGAGTATGTTAAGAGGGGCCTGTAAAATAGCCTCTTTATGGATGTCATCCCTATCCTTAAAAGAAGTAGGATTTTGATCCGAATCATCAAAATTAACACTGGGAGGTATATCTTGAGAAGAAACAGAGCAACGAAGAGTATTTCCATTCTCATAATTTTGGCAATCAAAAATATCATCACCACATGGTACTACAATGATTGGCTGAACTGGGACTCCCAGCGAACCAGAAGCTGGTTGAGTCTGGGAAATTGAGGCAACCTCCATGACACTAGCCACTTGGAAATTAGCCTTAGCCACAACTGGAGCCACTGCAGTAGCAGGCACATTGAGGATAGTATTACCAGTGGAATAAAGAGGAAAAGCAGGGTGGACCGGACCATCCCCAGCAGTGGAAGCATCCTTATATGACAATGACGTGCTCGGATTGTGTGGACTACTAACTGTCAAATAATCAGTAACTTCACGATCATCTCAGAGAGAATTAAGCCTTTCAAAAACATTAGAGATAGGCACTGTAGAAACACTATCAAACAAATTCTCAGAATCCTTGACCCCCAGCGGTGGCTTCTTGGAGCCCACAGGGACCCAAGCCTTGTCAGGCCTAGAAACCTCCTTTGCCTGTGAAGGCCCTTGCTTCTCCTCACGATGAGGGGCTTGGCCTCGCTTGATAAGCTTGGAGCATGAAGCAGAAACGTGACCAATCTTATGGAAGAAGCTACACAGACTAGGAAGCTGATGGTACTTAACATATTGCCAGAAACAACTTCCACTGCAATCAATCCAAATTCGTTCAATAAGAGGTTTTCCAATGTCGACTTCCACGCACACCAGAGCCTCGGAAGTAAGGGTCCATGAAGCGGTTGCATCGTGAATACGTAAGACCCTTCCCAAGTTGCATGCAATGGAGCGTAAGAAATCCTCACAATAAAAGTTAATAAGAAGAGAAGGGAAGCTCACCCAGATAGGCAAGGACGTCAGATCAGAATTAAAGTCAAAATCCGGTGACCACCTAAAAAACCTGAACAAGAAACCCTTTACATAGATGTTCTTACGCATAAAAACCTTTACAATATGAATGCTCTTACAGAAATGGTAAAATGCACATTTAGTATGCAATGATAGTAACAATATGTAGCAGAAATGTGATTGCAACAATATGTAATAGAAATGCAACAAAAAATGGGACGTGATATGTAAAATACAAAAATGTAACAAGAAATCCAATGGGCCAACAAATGCCTGCTCATGCAACAAATGTAATAAGAAGTGATATGTAGCAGACAGAGAAGACGTATGCAGCAGAGATCAAAAGAGGAATGGGCAACTGATGCACCTGACACCCATTAAATGTATGTCCACTCTGGAGGGCGCAATTTTTTTTTGTTTTGTTTTTTTTAATATAATCAGCCAGAGATTTGAAAAATGTATAGAACCGATAGAAGATAAAAATCTCACTCAACCCCTGGTAATCAGTAATAGCAAGAAAAGGTCAAGCTAATAGAGAATGGGCGTTTGTGAGGGTGGGGCGATCATTCTATGGGCGCCCAAAGCACTGGATGCAAAAAATTTTTTAGGAAGATAACAGAACTGGAATCTAAATGGAAACAACAAATTGGATACTCGTTGTGGGTCTTGAGGGGAAAGTAGGTGCATCGTGGGTGCAAAGGAGATGGCACAAGTGGGTGCCTAATGGAGGAGGGTAATCAAAAGAAAAATAATAGGAAGTCCCACCGTGATCGCCAATCTGTAGATCTACTTAAAATCCACTTTTAATATAATAAAATAAGCATGCGTCGGATGCTATATGGAGGGTGTGATCGCTAGAGATCGCATGGATGTCACCGTACGTCTCTCCTAACCAGTATTGCTCGTTTCTGGGCATGAGGAAGCCTCGTTTCGTTACCTCCTCACCCGAATTCCAGGGCTGCATCCGTGTAGGTGTTTGACGATATGCGTGCGCTTGCCGCGTGCAGGAAGCAGACGGTGTGCACCTTCGAAAACAACTCGCTCGTCTGCAGCGGGTCCGGCAGTACCAGGCTGCTCTCTTACGGGTGGCTTGCGGCAATTCTCCTCTCCACGATGGGTTGGTGGGCAGCTGCGTAGGCGACGGTTCTCTTTCCTTGCCCACTTCTGGTTTTGGCTGGAATCGAGGGATGGCCACACTGGGTCATTCATATTTCATAGTTTGTACTACTTGGTCTATCGGCTTCCATGTATGTAAAAATGAATGGAGTGAGGGGGTTCATGCATGTTGGGTTTAATTATAAGCCAAAGGTTGGGTTGCATTGACGTCATGAAGTGCATTGATTCGATGCAACCATCTTTGTTTTGAGTCTAGTGTTGACGTAGAACTGCTCCGGGGAACTACTGTGTCGACTCCATTTGAGTCCAATGTCGACGCATATGAGCTTCTGTCCTTGAATTGATTTTCTGATGTTTGAACTTGTTTATTTCCACAAAAATATTTTGGAATTACATAATTATGGAGTAATTCATTCATCCTACGTATATTAATGATTCATAGTGTGATATCATCAAAATCAGGGACACAACATCACATATACTATTGAAAGCATGTAGTAGAGATTTTGGAATCCAAATTTGCTTGACATGTTGTTTCTTTTGATTCAAAGAACAATGGGTGCTGGTATGTCCAGATCTATTGCATGTGATGCCGACAGGTTTTACAGAACTCATGAAGTATGGATCAGATTATGGTTTAGCTTTTTGGTTTCTAAATATGTTGAATTGGGTATGGTGGGTACCCATGTTTGGCTGACTGTTGAGCCTTCTTTTATTGTTGAACCAGTTGTTCTTTTTGGGATTTGAGTGGAAATTGTGGTTGATGTTCAAATTAGGCCCAAACCTGTTCCAGTTAGGCTTGTGATGAGCAGAGGCAAACTGAGCATTTTGACTAAAGTTTGATTGATATTTTTGATCCATGTTTGTTTCATTGTGTCTTCTATAGACGGGTAGGCCAGGGTTCTTCCTGGATTCATACGTTGGGTTGCGTCGACTCAGCTGCTTGGTGTGTCGACCTAGCTACCCAGTCGGCCTTGATTGAGCAGTGGTGCGTCGACCTGGTTGTCTAGCGCGTCGACCTAGGGGTTCAGCATGTTTCCTGTAACCAGCCTGTAGGTTGCTTCTTTGATTCTTAGTGTTTTGTCCCTTGCCTTGAAGGTTCTGAGTTTTGATTGTTATGGGCTCAGGGGCATCCTTCCTTATTGGTTCTTCCGTTATTAATTTTCCTTTTCCTTTTTTATGGCACAATGAAATGGTCTTCAATTTAAGTGTCTTTTTCTTAGTGGGGTTGAACCCCAGCCCTTCTTTTCTAAAGTTTACCCGGGTATCCAAGGTAGCGTCCAGATTGGACTTACCCTAAATCATTTTCTCTAGGACAAATTATTTGTCCTTCAAATCACTCTTAGCCTTCTCAAAATTCTTTTGCATTTTAGCACTTACAGCTTTTATGGCTTCATACTTTTTAATATTGAGTTGATTTTCTCTTTCACATTCTTGGCATCTCAATTTAACTTTGTCTAACTATTTTCTACGATTGTCATTTTCTTTTTTAATGCTTTTCAGTTCTGAGCAATTAGATCCAGATTCCTCGATTTACTTTCTTAATTTTTTATTCTCAATTTTTAGGATCTCCAGATTTTTGTTGACTGGATTATCATGAGCTAAGGTATTGATTTTCTTCTTCAACTGCTTGTTTTCTTTCTTATAGATCTCATATTTTTCAAATAGAGCAGTATATGATTCCTCCCATTCTTTAATTGAAAAATTCTCAAAGGGAGTGTTTACCTGATCTTCACTCTCATTTTCCATCCAATAGAGGTCATCATCTTCTTCTTTTGCAGAGGAGCTTTCAGCTTCCTCCTCGTCGTCACTCCAAGTGCAGATCATTACCTTGGGCTTCTTTTCCTTGGCCTTCTTCATCTTCCTGAGCAGCTCGGGGCATTCCCCTCGCATATGCCCTAGTTTCTTGCATTGAGAGCAGATGACTTTGTCAGACCTTTTAATCAGGTTTGAGATTAAAGATTCTGTTTACCTATGGTGTCCTCTTCTTCTTCTGAAATTTATCTCTACTTCCTAGGAACTTCTTAAACTGCCCGATGAGTAGAGCATGGTCACATAGGCTATCTTCTTGGAGGTTGTCTTCATCATCTTCCTCGGACTTGTCGATGCTCTCAAAAAGCTTGAGAGCCACTGGCTTCTTTTTCTTATGATCTTCTTCACTCCTTTATAAATTGAGCTCATATGTCATGAGTGATCCCACCAGCTCATCTACTGTCATCACGGACAGATCCTTTGAATCTTCAATTACGGTGGCCTTATTGTGCCAAGTTGGTGTGAGGGATCTCAATATTTTCCTAACCAGTTTGCTATTAGAGTATTCTTTGCCTAAAGATTTCAAACAATTTGTCAGTTGGGTAAGTCTGGCATACATTTCAGAGATAGACTCGTTGAGCTTCATTTTAAAAATTTCATAGTCAGAAATCAACATGTTGGCCTTGGTGGCCCTTACTTCAGAGGTTCCTTCGTAGATTAACTTAAGTCTATCCCACATCTCCTTTGCAAATTTGCATGTGGATACTCTAGAGTATTTAGTGATGGCGCATTGCATTATGTTCTTGCACTCCAGTTAATCGTGGGCTTCCTGACCTGGTCATTAGTCCAGGAATCCTCATCTTCAGGTAGGTCAAAAGGACCTCGGCTCACTACCCGCCAGGTTTGATGATCCTACGCATGAAGAGAGACTTCCATTCTGTTTTTCTAGTATGTATAGTTTGCCCCATCAAAAAATGGGGGTCAGTTGATTGAGTGACCCTTAGCTATAAAGCTACAAGGGACGTTCCCATCAGACCTCCCCTGGTCGTTAGACCACATTTTCAGGGAACCCGCTCTGATACCAATTGATGAGTGGTATGAGAGGATCTAAAGGGGGGGGGGTGAATAGATCCCACACCCAATTCTTGATCACTTCAAAAAGCAAATAGAAAGTGTAAGGCAGAGGGAGCGATCTCAAGCGCGATTCTACGCTAATACATGAGATGTTTGAAGCACAAAGACATGAGACATTGATCAAGTCACAGCACCTGTGAAAGAGGTAGAGGAGATAGAGTTAGCATAGGAAGCCACAACACATGAATTTTTAAGGTGGTTCGGTTGCTATCTACTATGCCTACATCCACCCCTCACCAACTCGGTAAGGATTGCTAAGAGGAGCAAACTCCTCGAACTCACATGGTTGCATAATAGCCAGAATGAATTCTGATCTCTAAAACAGAGTACCAAAAATTAGCTAATAAGCTCAGCACGCACGCATAGAAAAATCGAGGTAAAAATCGTAAAACAAAAGCTCAAGACAATGAAACAAGATGTAGGTTCTGTAGTGTCACGCCCTGAGCTATATGTGTATAGCGGAAGCAACTCGGGAACGAGGACAATCGGCAACACGCCTCAAGTCAGTAATATAATCAGAGCGTAATGATATCCACATAAGAGGAATACACAAGATATAGACCCAAAAAATTTAACCTTTATTGATAAAATAATCTTAAGATTACATAGCAATGACTCTTCTTACCACTAGACTCAAGAAAATAAAAATTACAGGACTCGACTCAATAAATCAAAATTACATAATGATGACAAACTAACATAAGGACTCCTGACATTCTAAGTCTTCTCTCGATCATCAATTATCACTCTCGGACCCTTCATTGGCATAGTCTGAATCCGACTCACTTGAACTTTCTGAAAAGGTTGGAAAAAAATAAGTATGAGCACACTTGCCCAGTAGGTATCTTCGTATCAACATGAAGGCAAGGTTTAAATAGTTATCATTTTAGCTCTAGAAAGATAAGGTAAAAGAAATGCAGTAAAACATACGGTATAAAATCAGAGTACAACTAGCAATAAGATGAATATAGAGAGATAAAAGTTCATGAGAATATGATCAAGAGTTGGCCTTTCAGGAACAAGAATGTACCAGCACGTAACAAGAATGCCCTTTTCATAACCATGAAGGCTATGCACTTAGAAAGTCAAGCAAGCACGTATAATTTCATCATGAGTATCGTGGATTTCACCCGTTTATAAAAAATGTACTCCCGGTACATTGCGATGCCAGTATTCATCGTACCCCATGATTTTCAGCATATTTTTGGCTCTCTGTCGAGGGGGCTAGTGTCGAGCCCTTGGACACTGCCTGTACCCGCTCTTGCATCTTCAGGTTATAAATCAAGCTACTTCCATGCAATATAAAGTAGGCCAGTAATGTACAATTCCAACAATAGTTCATGATAAGGTACCCAAGGTAAGAACGCACCAATCTAAGATCATGAGAGTTCAATGATGAATTAAGACAGGGTCATGCCACGGGAGCAATCCGACAACATAACGGTACATTCTTTAGTTTTCATAATTTGTAAATAACTTATTAAACATAATGTGAGATTTCAGATAATCCAAGGACCATCTAGGAATAAATTTTAACTAACCCTTGGGTCAAACCATGGGTTAGGACACAAGACGAGAGGTTGCGATCAAGACCAGACCATCTCATCAGAATGCGGTCAAGACAGGACCATTTCTTGGAACATGTGGTCAAGACAGGACCGCAATCATGTGGAGTCGACACAAGAAAGAAATCGAGTCGATGGTGTAGGGGGTTCTGGCAGAATGTAATCATGGGAGGGCCGTCACTTGTCAGTAGTGGTCACCCGATGGCCGCAACTAGCCAAGGCACAGTAAAACGCCAGTAACGTAAGTACTTTCTAGACCAATAGGGTTTTTAGGGTACAACCAGCTTCGCGTCCTAGTGGGAATCCTAGGCTCATAGAGACTTATAGAGGCCTCAAAATAAGATCACCTAATCCGACAGAAGGAATATCCGATGGAGAGGTTCACAAGTCCAAGAAAGTGTTCCTATAATGTGTAAGTGTAACTCATAGTCACATACCAGGGTTTGCGCTATGTACTTAAGAAAGACTGAAGATGAGAGTGATTGCAATGAAAATAACGATCGAAAAATCATCACAATAGACCAAGTTCCATAATCATGAGAAAAAGAATTTAAATACAAGACTTCCTTAAAACCAAAAAATTAGCCTTTTGGCCCAAGCCTAAACCCTATAGACGTAATAGGGATAAGTTCTCTTATCAAAATAGGGAAATAGGGGAAAATAGAGGTTGATTTAGCATAGAAAATCTAATTTCGGAAAAGTCGGGCAGGTCGCGGTCTATCGTGCAACCACGTTCTGAAGAAAGCGGACGTCTCTCAATCACGTTCTTATTCCAAAAATGGAAGTGGATAAATCACGAGAAACTCAGATTTTTATACATGAGTTCACCAGGATTCGATGTAATCGAGAGAGAAAAGCTACCCAGGACTCTTAGAAGATCAACTTGACACCAAATAAGGATCCTAATTTGAAGTACAAACCCTAACCCTAAGCATTCCCTATAAATAGGACCCAGACAGTCCTACGTGAGCCCTAGGTTTTGGATCGCGTAGAATAGAGGCAAAGTTCCATCTTCTTAAGTTCTTTCTTTAGAACTTTTTATTCTCCTCCGTATCTTCTAACACCCCTCCAAATTTTCTATTAGGAGGACGAACAACCCAAGAGATAGAGCGTGCGGAAGAAGTGGGTTCTACATAAGACATGCGGGACGCGCAGGAACAAGGGCTCCCTTCCGATGATAAATTCGAGGTCTAGGATCAATCCAAGAGGTAGGTTCTCTCATGATCGGCTTAAACATGATGTTAGGAATAAAAGTCCTCTATTCCTTCTGGTTTTTATACTATATGCATGAAGTATTTCAAGTTTTACCATGATTGCGCAATAGGATTTCTAGTTTATGTTGTCTATGCGACATTAATGGAAAAGATAATAACTTATATTGATTACATGCCCTTTTCTTATGTTATTTATGTGCTAGCATGATTTCCTTTCGGTTTCATAAGAGTTTGCATTTTTATTTGCCATAGAAAAGGGCTCTGCAAGGCCAGATGTGTTTATGTCTGACAACAAGAAGATAGCGGTCTAGCAGGAACCGCGACCTGAGTTGCGGTCACCAGACAACTGCGGCCTCCAGATAGCAGTTGTGGTGGAACCGCAAATTGGCTACTGTTCACACTAAATAGTAACCAGATCAAGCATCATGATTTCCTATGATATATTTGCGCTATATTTTGTTGTGTATATGATTTATGCCAAAGCATGTTTTAAAATTGGGTATGTTTAGTGCCATACCATGTTTTATAAGATTACTTTGAACATATGCTAATTTCACATTAAAACCTTATAACTTTGTACTAAAGGGATTTTCATTCTTTTAATGGATCTTCGTACACATCGATCTATGTTTAGACACTTTCACTCTCGTTACTTGTACATAGCTCGTACTCTAGTACGTTTGCTAATAGTCACTTGCACTTGATAGGAACACTCTCTTGGAACTTGAGCTCCTCTCCGTTGGATATTCCTTTTGTCAGACTAGAAACTCTTTTTTCAAGGCCTCCATAAGTCTCCATGAGTCTAGGATTCCTACTAGGATGCCCAGCTGGTTATACCCTAAAAAACCCAAAAGCTAGATGAGCACTTCGTGTTTCTATGCTCTGTCCTGATTGCGGCCTATCGAGTAACCGCATTCTCAAGATTACAGTGGCAAAACAACTGCGCTCATCCAGTATAGTTGGCTATTTTTAGTCGACCGATATTCTAGTTCGGCTGACCGATTCCTAATTTTCAGTCGATAGACTTCTATTTCAGCCAATTGAACTTTCATTGGTCGACAAATTTCTAGACCTGAACGTAGACTCCGTCCGGCCGCGTCCTTCAGATGGTGGTCTCCCTACAACCGCATTCTATCAAAGTTGTCCAACCCAAAGGTCTGACCAAAGGGTTAATTGTGTTCTGTTTGTAGTCTCAGACAACCTTCCAATTGTCTGAAACCTAAAACAGTACTTACCAAGTCATTAATAAACTATGAAATTAAGAAAGATGTTGTTATACCATCGAAATCTTTCCGTGGCACAACGTTCCTTAATTCATTCTTAACCTCTTTTCAAAGAATTTGGTACATTCTTGTCTTGTTTACTATCACCTTAGAGACATTATTGAATTTGACATTCTTGGCTGAACTTATTGACATTTCTCATGGAAGTAACTAGATTTATTACTTGAAGATGCAAGTGCAGACACAGAAGGTATCCAAGGGCTCTAGTCTAGCCCCCACGATAAAGGGCCAAAAATATAATGTAAACTGTAGGGTATAATGATTACTGGCGTCACATTACGCTGGGAGTATTTTCTTTATAAACTAGCCAAATCCACAAGATAATTCATGAAATTATATATGCTTGCTTGAAAAGTATATTCTCGTTACATGCTTGTTATATGATAGTACATTCTCGTGCATAGCTTTCTTAAGGTTATGAAAAAGTACATTCTTATGATTAATAATACATTCTTGATTAAAAGGCTAATTTACATTCTTGCTAGAGTATACTCAAACATTCTTGAATCATGTACTCTTACCGACATAATAGCTTGTTTGCATCTCTCTATTCAATGCTTGCATGTTAATATATGCTATTCATCCCCGTCCTTAGAACTTCTATGACCATATACTCCCTTAAAATATAATGTTGTATTTGAGTCTTAACCCGTGTGTCTCTTGTCACTCACTCAGGGATCTTTTAATAAAGTGCATTTATTTAGCGAGAGCTGCACAACCATGCTTTCATTTAGATTTCTAGCATGCATGTTAAATCAAATTCACACATTTCAGACACTATAATGTGAAAATGAGTGTTAAACATAAGGATAAAGAAATTTTCTTTCAACACTCTAGAGAAATTAAGCACGATGCATGTATTTTGAAGAGGTAGTTGAGGAAAAAGCTATCTACCTTAATTTGAAAAGATTTGATAAAGTGAAAGGCAGAGCAATGCTCAGTCTTACGAAGTAAATTGGATGCATGTCACCTGAGACGTGGTGTGATTCACTTCTGAAAAGTGTTGTACTATAGTACCTTTGCTCAAAATGTGGTGAAATGGTTCAATATTCTTAGTAACCGTGGAGTCTGGCATATGCTCCATATGTCTCTTCACGTAAAAAGGGATAATTTAAACCTAATCACTCTTAAAAAAATCAGATTATCTTTGTGAAAATCCTTGAGATGAAATATTTGATGTGAAATTCATTAAGGTTGAGCGAAGCCTCCAATACGTTGTTCTCCCAAATTGAAGTGCAGTCTGAGTAATATCTCCTGTGTTGAACTAAAAATCTGGATATCCATATGGCTAAAGCCCGTTTTCATGTTATTCACTTACACGTCTGGTAATTTAATTTAATATGTATTCAGAAAATTGAATGACTGCATTGGTTAACTGCATGATTCTTTTATATGATTGCACACTCTCCTAATTGTACACATGAGCATCCTAGTTACACTGACTCATATGCACTCTTCGTACACCAATCTCATCCTTTTAAATAAAGAGGGGGAGCTATGTTGCATGTATATACACTTATCTACATTTGTAGTAGAGTCGTGTTTGAGTTCGATCAGTCGAACCATTTCACTTGGTTGACCGACATGTTCCATGCGTTGAGTTTTGCACAACCATCTCATTCACATGCCTGCATAATGATTAATGTTTAAAACTCCTAATGTTTCTCATGTGCATTTAATTCCATGCATTGCAAAAAAACACAAAAATATAAAAACCAGATAACTTAAAAATTTGAAAACCCTGCAAACCAAATCAGTTCAATGGCTGTCGAACTGATCTCAGATTGCATATTCTTAGTTATGTCCACATGTCTTGCATATACCTGCCTCATCTAGCCTTGGACATTTCTGCACCTGTCTCTCATGCTTCAGACTATGTTGCTTTGTTGTGCCTTCATGGCACCCGATGCTAAATTATGTGGTCTATTTATACCAAGCTAAGGGACCCAACAATCTGCCATATCTGACCCTTTGTCCAGCCTATTGTCTGGGCTGTCCTGCCATTTCTCAAACAGACAAATTAACCTTCTACTGATATGTGCCTCATATTGATTGCCATTCCTGAGCCATCTGTAATAAATCTCCTGGTTGCAAAAACAACAATATGCAATTTGTTTATGGTCTTGACTGTTAGCCTCTCCATAGCAGGCTCTACTCTTACACTTTGCAAGTGTCATCAGTCTCCTTCTCTGCCTTTGAAATTCTCAAATTGGTTTAGACTGGCATCATCCTCTAGCTGTCCAAAACTGCTCAACTTGAGTTTGCATCTGTCTTGATACTTGACATGCTCCTTCTCATGATATTAGTCTTTATTGCTTGTTGAGTGGAAATCCATTTTAATCTTTTGATCTCATGCTATCCCATGTGCTTATATTCTGACTTTGAAATTGGGCCTTCATTTATGTCCTCTTTGCTGATGGCAAAGGGAGAGAAATTTTGATGAGTCAAAATTAAATTATTTTGAGAGATGACCAATAATGAACTCACAATGACTCATAGTTGCCATCAAAAAGGGGGAGAATGTTATGCATGTGTATGTACACACATGATTACATGGTTTTGATGATGTCTGCTTATGAGCCATTAATGAGTCCAATTTACATTTGATAATGTCAACATGTATATAGTTTAGGTCAAAGTTAGCGCTGGCATGGGTATGGCCTCATGAAGATATCATGCAATAGTGCCATGTGATATGTTGCATTGAACTAAAAGGTATGAACAAGGCCAGTCAACAGTACTGCAAAGCCAACAAAATGAAACAATGAAGCCCCATAGCCAAGAGTTCCTTAATCACTAAAATTCAGTTGCTAAGCTAAAGTGAAAACCAAGCAAGGCTATTTGAGAAGGTGATATTGGCTCCCATAGGGCTTTAATAAGCTTTTCTGGCCAATCCGAGAACTTGTTAGACTCACATGTTTTCTTTATGATTTTGATCAATATTTTATTAGTGCATCCCATCCCGTGAGGTCTAGCGATATTTTCTTTCACTCATGAGCAAATGTCGTCAAAAAAAATTGTGAATATAACAGTACAAGAGCAAAAATGGCCTCTCATACCTCATACTATACTTTTATGGCGACTTTGATAATAGAATAAGGGACGAATAGGATGAGTTATTTTGCCTACTTGTCCTTAACAGAGTTTGACAGCAGGATTAAATTATTTACGGTCGGTTAGAGTTAAGACCCTTATTTTAGGAATGACTTATTCTACCATTTCACATGGAATGAGTTATTCCCAGGATAAGAGTAAGTGATCAAATTCAAAAAGATAAAACTCAATAAATAACTCACCCGAATCCACCTTAGATAATTTATCCTAATCTGTTATCAAATTGACCCTTAAGATTTGTTTAATCGGGGAAGGACGTCTAGCTACCTGTGGAAGCCTATAAACACTAGGAAGATGCCGTCAGAAGGAGCCCTGGGCATTACTCCAGGAGACAACCCTCCGATATTTAAGAACTGTGGAGAGACAAGGAGCAACAAGAGATGAGGAAAATGAGAGAGCGTGAGAGTAGAATAATCAAGCCTGAGGCCAGAGTGGAGTCGCTAGAGGTGCTCGCTGGAAGTGCTCACAGTGCCTAGAACTTGCTCGGAGGACGACGCCTTCTGGTATCTCTCCCTCCTCCTCTGAGTGTTTGGGCGTCTTGCTGTGTGTGTGTGTGTCTTCTTGTGTGTATGTGTCTCTCTCTCTGTGAGCGCGTGTGTTCATGTCCCCTTGCCATCTGATCGGACGTCCATTAATACCGGTTGCCTTAGCTGTGGAGGTCCATCCCTTAGCAAGGAAATGCGTGAGTCGTGGAATAATGCCTCTACGATCGTGGAGAGTTTTTCATTGTGTGCCCACTTATCCAGGCCGTGCGGCCTTGGGGCCAGTCTCATGGTGCTCTAGGCGCGGGCTCATCCCTACTGGAGTAGAGGCTGGCAATGGCGGGAGTAACATTCCAGAGTACGTTCAGTCGCTAGAGAATTATTCCACGCCTGAGATGCCCGTGTCGATGTTTCATATGGGCTGGCGAATCTCCTGCACATCTCTATTTGGCCACCTGGTATGGGCCGCTAGCTGTCAGACGGCCTACTTTGCACCCAGCGGATCTTGGACCAACGCAGGCCTGGTGCTAGAGGGCCGCATTGGGCCGGGTAGATTTTACCCTCCTCACTAACCCCCCACTCTTAGACCCCGAGCACATTCGGGGTCCGAGAGGAAGTCCCAGTGGGCTAGACGGGGGGAGCTTCTAGGAGGATCTCCTCGCATTGACTGGTCAGATGGGCCCCGCCACCTACCACGATCCTTGGTGTGCAAGGTAACATCTCTCGAGATGTCAGGCGATGTCATTGTCATCTTGGAGTGGTCATTTTTTTAATCTAAAAAAGAGCCCGCAAATGGCTGCCTAGGTTCCGCCACCAGCCCCGGCGACGATAGACGCCTCCTTCCCTCGTGTCTCCCCGAAGCGATCACTTCACCTTCGGACACTCATAAATGCCGGTGTAAGGACATCCAGAGAAGCTTCACTTGTCTCTTTCGTCTCCGGCGTAGGTGTCTAGCATTTCCTCATCGTCTGTCCTTTGCCCTGGTGAGGATTCTTCTTTCTTTCTTCTCTTCCATAGTCCATGACACATCGTAGAAGGATTCTCCGTGTCAACCACGAGTCTTCCACTAAGGAAGAGGCCAATCGTGCCGACATCCTGAGCACTTCGAGCACGGGTCCAAGCCATCCTTGTTCTCCCCCGTTGGTTGCCTACCGGGTGGTTCATTATCTCCATGAGGCCTTCCAGATCCCTGTCGACTACGACATCGTCTTCCCCACCATCGACGAGTGTCTAGAGGGTTATTATCCTGGCGGTATCAACATCCCCATAAAGTCCTTCCGAGCGAGGTTCCGTCTCCCTCTGCATTCTTTCATAAAGTCTATCCTTCATATTACGACGTCAGGTATCCGAGGGTCTTCTCCCCCAATTCTTGGCGCATTCTATGTGCTTTTATATACATCTGTAACCAGATGGCGGTTACACCCACCGTCTTTCTTTTTTGGTAGTTCTACAGCCTCCAAAGCTGCCCTGGCGTTGAATCTTCGTTTTACTACCTCTGAGCTAGGAAGGATAGGACCTTCATCCACGTAACCTTCACTGTCTCCAACATTAAGCGCTGGTCTAAGATCTTTGTCTTTCTGACGAAGGTGAGGGGTAGTGGCTGGGCTAGTGATTGGAGTTTCATCCCAACCCTTCGCCCTCTCCTAGGGCTGACAGCTTGCCGGTTCCAACTAGCGAGGAGGCAAAGGTGATCAAAGTCATTCTCTGTTACCCCCTCAGTGATGCCGACACGAGACTGACCCCTGTTGTTCTTCGGGAACTAAGGCCTGGTTAGTTGCTAAGGAGTTTATACAAAGCCCAGGGGCACCCTCTCCGTCTCTCTTCCTCCTCCTTCCTCCTTCTTGTAGTAGCAGATCTAGAGTGAAACCCTTTTCTTTGGGAGCTATCTCCATCTCTATCTCCTCCTCTGGATGCCAAGTTTAGCCACTGCCGCCACCGCCGTCATCCGTGCCGCCATCAAGCCCCCACAACCCATTCTTTGGCCTGCTATCCAAAACTTCGGGAATCAGGACAGAGCCTAAAAGGACAGGTTGGCTATCCAAATCCGATCATCTGATCATCTTCAGATTTTAACAACCTCTTCCATACGTTTCCCCCTCGTCCTAGTTCAATTTTTATGTCGATCCACCTCTGTTTGCCCCCCAGTCCACCTTTGTCTCTCCACCCCACGCAGTCTATTTGTGTGCAGATCCGTGGGATAAAACCCTGCATAAGCATTTTCCCCACCCCCTAAACCTTCTTTGATCACCACCAAATTTGATTACACAATCCTCACTTTCCCCTCTTTCATCCTTGTTAGCCCCTTCACCCAGATCCCTTGTTTGCCCTCCAGTCAATGTTCATCTCCAGACCGATTACAGTCTGTCCTGAACCCCCTTCCAGCATGGGGTTCCTGTTGCAGAGGTTTTCTTGGAGAATAGTTCCAATGGATGAATCTGGAATTCATATATGTCGAAGATCTCCGAGTCCTCTTCGCAACGGCACTAATTTTGTTCCCATCTGACTCTAGATCTGGGTGTAGGAAGAGAGTTAGCCGGGTCGCGCAGATCTGTCCCATGATAGGACTGTAGGATAGGTCTTGGTTTCAATTCTCCCATAAATACGCCAGCTCAGATCCACCATTCGCCAGGGACACCCCACCTTCATTCTAGCCTGTCGCTGCAGTTAGAAGACTCCCGGAGGCCAGTGTTCCATCAGCCGCAAGCACTCACTATTTTGCAGATCTGACAGTGCCAATTCGGACCAGCAGCTCGTCTCCGCCCCGAGAGCCCCTCCGACGTGCTGCCCGTCAACCCAAGCTCACCGCTCCCGAATCACTGTTGTAGCCTTTTACCTCACTGCATAGAGTGGGCAGTAAAATTGAGGTCTGTAATTATTTGTTATTACAATACCGGGAGTCACATGTCTTGGCCGGGAGTCTTCCCCACGCCCCAAGTGTGGAGGTACGTTCTCGCTCCACTTTGCATTTGCTTGCTTATTCCGTATGTGTTTGAAAGCCATTGCTAGCGTGAGATAGTAAATCTAGCCCGCTCAATTTCAATCACCGCTATGAGAGAGAGTGTGTGACCCATCCCGTGACTCAATCCAAGCATGATGGTATGTTGACCACCCTTGACTCTGTGTCAGATTCTCAACCTTACGGATCCACATGTTTCCACTTGCTAGGACGAACCGTGAGCTTGTACTTCTTGTTGAGGACTTTTCACCTCTTCTGGAGCTCAGTAGTGTCGAGCGGAGGTGCTCTATAGTGCGCGTCATTGCTAGAAGTGTCAGTCCAAAGTGAGTCGAGTCGACATCTAGAGTCCAAGGTTGTATTATTCGATTGAGTCCCATTTTCTTCCCGCATCAGTCTGACTTAGTCCACTATGAGGTTGACCCAACCTTAAGCCAAGTCAACCCAACTTGAGCACGGTAGCAGATTTCTAGCCTGAATGGCCTGTTTCTATCCCGTAGGGGCCATGGGCATAAACAAGGGGGGAAGGACCATGAAATGCTAAAATAAAACAAACCCGAAACAGTAACGCGAAAGAAAGAAGAAAAAGGAGAGGGTCAGCTCACTGTTGAGGAGTGAGTCGACCTGGCTCTCATGCTGAGTCGACTCAGCCTGCTTCTGAATCAGTGCGCTCTGTGCACAACGTCGACACACTGTATAGGGCATCGACTCATTCTTATGCAGTCTGCTGAATTGAGTCCTATGTGGCTCATGCCAGCTTTAGCTGGCCTTGTGCATACAAAAAGATGAAATGACTGAAGTAAATGAAGAAAATAACTAAAATGAAATATAAGGCCAAGAATCAAATGAAACAACAAACTTGAAAAGAAGAAAAGAAAACATGGAAGCAAAAGTAAAAGAAAAGAAGAAAGAATATCATGCTTAAGAAAATTAATGGTGTTTCATTTGGGGCCCCTCCCCCTCTCCTAGACCCTCTTTGAAAGAGATATCGATGAGGCCCCGGCTATTTGTGCTTGGGCCTCAAGGACCACCCCTATCATGGCCATGGCCTGACTTTATCTCGAGCCAATAACTCACTAAATCTGACCCGTTCTCAATACAAAACAACAAACTTGTCACGCCGTCGGCAGACATTTGCTCAAAGATTATTTATCCTTTTATTATGCTTCCAACCTGGACTTTTATCCGAATACGAAAAGGTTAATGAAATGATCTAACACGCTTTGAGTGGGGGGCCGGGGCCCGCCGCCGGCGGCGGGGGGGGGGGGGGGGGGGGTGGGGGTGGGGGAAGAAGTTTGGAATTTGACCGAGAAAGAATTTGGAAAGAAATATTAGAGTGATGCCTTGGGTATCAGGCATAAAATGGTGGAAGTGACTCCCTTCGGAAGTCCCCATCCCTGGAAGAAACTTTGAACTGCAGATGTGACATCCTTTCCAACAATGTCCCAGCAAGAAGTATAGAAGCTTCCAGTGAAGCCATCAGGGCCAAGAGAGCTATTACCAGAAAATGAGAAAATAATATTTTTGATTTCCTCAGACGAAGGGATGGAACATAAAGACATATTCTGTTCTTCTGTAATCAAACTAGGAATGACTGAAAGGAGGTGCTCATTAATATTGTGATCTTCAGAAGACAAAAGAGATTTAAAGAAGTCCATCGCACCATTTAATAATGCCGCCTGATCTTCCACCCAGAGACCATCTATCTTCAGCTTGTGAATAAAATTTCTTTGTCTTCTGACTTTGGTGTAGTGATGGAAAAATTGGGTATTGTGATCACCATAATTAAGCCATTGAATCCTGGACTTCTTGAGTGCTAGCCTCATCTCTGCATTAGCTTTATGCAAGCTCATCCGATTTTCCATGGAAGGGTTATCATCAAAGGCTTCTTGAGTCTGTTGCAAATGAACCTCAGCAGCCTCTTTAGCTTGATGAATGTTACCAAATACCTCTTTATTCTAATTTTTCAATGCATCTTTTAACTCTTTGAGCTTTTTCTGTAATGAATGAAATGGATGACAAGTTTGCTCATACATGCTCCATTGATATTTAACAAAATCCACAAATCAGAATGTGTGTGCCACATATGTTGATATATGAATCTCCCTAGAGAAACTTGCATAGGACACATGTTGATAAGTAAGGGGGCGTGATCAGAAGGTCCTCTAATCAGGTGCTTAACTGCTAAGTTGGAAAAAGAATTTAACCAGCTAGCATTGTAAAGGACCCTGTCTAGCCTCGCTCGAATATGAGAAGCCCCAATTTGATTGTTGGTCCAAGTAAATGAAGAACCAGAATATCCAGCATCAATTAAGCCAGTAGCTGTAATAAAACTTTAGAAATCTATCATAGCAGATGCTGAAGACATCACACCACCAAGTTTTTCTTCAGGAGAAACAATGCAGTTAAAATCTCCACCAATAACCCACGGAATGGACTCCTCTGAACTGAATTCCATAAGAGCATCAAACATATCTCTGCGAATGCTAGCACTACATGAAGCATATATTGCAGTAAAATACATGTATATAAAGTTATCCTCCTTGAGTGCAACAGTAATATATTGGGGATGTTGCTCAATAACCTCAAGACTAATATCAGTGTTATAGAATAGCCAAATTTTAGAGGAGGCACCATTATTCCCAAGAACAGAATGAAGATTAATTTGACGAGCTACATTATTAGCACGAATGAAATCAATACGAGGTTCTGAAATAGCAGCTATACAAATCTTGTGAGCTTTTATTATCTGAGCAAGACTTCTGACAGTCGCCTTATTCCCCATACCCCTAACATTGCATATAAGTGCCGAGTTAATCATGGACATTAGAGGAGGAGTTGGTAGCCAATACCGTTGCTTTAGCTCTGGTGAGACGAGCATCACTGATTAGATCTCCAGGAATAGCAGAGACTTCATTAGATTCTTTGGCTTGAAGAGTAATTTATTAAACCTTTGTTGCTTTGGCTGATCATTCGAGAATTTTTAGACACTGCTAGTTCAGACACTTCATTTGAGCCAATGATTTGAATATCTTTGATACTCAAATTTTGAACAGGCTTCTCTTTCATCCTCGGCATGTTAGGATTTTGGGTTGAAGGGGGCTCCTCTGGAAGAGAGCAGACAGTTAAAATATCCTCAGTAAGTGTGGTATACGAAGGATTTTGTTCTGTTAAGGCATTATGGCAAACATGTGAGGAGCAGGCCTTATTTCCTTCGTCTACTAATGAATCATGATCAGGTGCAGCCTGATCGTAGAAAATAGTGTCCACTGAAATGTTGTTAGTCACCCCTGCATTGCTCATTTCATACACTAGTACTCCTTCAGAGACTGCATTTTCAGATAACTGAATCAAGGCAGTGAACTTGTTGGTATCCTCAATTGTCATCTTGATATTAGGATCCTTGGACGGTCGAGGCCTGTATTCCTGGCAAGTGGCTTTTTGAACTCCCTCCAGTGGTTGATTATGGAACAAAATCCTTTTCTATTTTTTCTTACATTCATCTTCCATATGTCCAATCTTATGGCAGTGGGAGCATAGATGTGGCACTCTATGGTAGCTGATCGGCTGCCAGAATCCCCCATTTTTCACACCAATCCACAAACGACTTTTCCTCTGCATAGAGAGATCAAGCTCAACACATACTAGAGGCTCGGATGTTTCAGTCATGGCAGATGTTGCATCATGAATTCTCAGAACAGGACCAACATTTCTTGCTATAGATCGAACAATTCGATTCCACTTATTTTAAGAATAAGTGCGCCGACCTACATATTCGCAACCACTTCACTTTGGTAGCCCACCCTAGGCTAACAGGCTGGTTGAAAATGCCAACAAAAATATCCTCAAGGGAATCAAGACCAGACTCGGAAAGGCCAAGGGTAACTGGCTCTAGGAACTACCTAGCATACTGTGGTCGTACCGAACTACTCCTAGAGCAGCTACCGGTGAGACTCCTTTCCAACTGGTGTATGGCACAGAGGCCATGATTCCCCTAGAGATCGGCAACCCTTCCCTCCGAGTTATTAACTTTTCACCCGAGCTGAACGACTAGAAGTTGTCAGAGAACCTAGACCTGGCAGACAAAGAACGTGAAGTCGCGAGGATCCGAGCTACGGAATACTTGCAGCGCATGACTCGCTATTACAATGCTAAAGTCTGAGACAGACAATTTCAACTGGGAGATTTCATTCTGAGAAAGGTCGAAGCCTCTCAACTACTAGAGGCGGTGGGGAAGCTGCCCCTAATTGGGAAGGCCCCTACCGAGTGGTCAAGACGCTCGAAAAAGGAGCGTATCAATTATCCACCATGGAAGGAACACCCATTCCTCAAACTTGGAACACGACAACATTGTGAAAATTTTATTTTTAAGCTTCTTCGATAACATGGAAGAGACAGATTGTGATAGTAACTCTCCTTTTATTGCATCAAACATCTTTGTACATCAAATAGGCCATAGCCAATACAATATGCAAGAAAAAAATTGGTACATCACAAACTGATCACTCGACGCGATGAGGTCGGCAGCTCCAGACCGAGCCACTGACTCCACCTCGTGTGGAAACTGGCTCGGATAATGGGATGACTAACTTTGTCTGCTCAGGAAGTTTGGAAGATATTGTATCAGAGGGAAAGAGAAGGGGAGAGGAGTGCCTGGGTGCCAACTTCATAGAAAACAAGAGAAGGCCTCCACTGCCAACTCTTTAGAAGTTGGACCATAACGAAGCCATCAAGAATAAATGGTGCGGGCCCAACATTGCAGGAATGGATGACTACCCGAAAAGGCACCATATATGAATTGGCGACGGTCTCCAGGTTATCCTTTAAAGAATAAGCGGCTCTTGGTGACGTCGCTATTTCCTTATGAATTCCCGATCACTGCCTTCCGTTCGTAAGCTACCGCTCTTACCAAAACTCACGCTTTAACCCTCTCTAACTCCAGAAACTAGATTTCCCTTCTATAAATCACTCTTAAAACCCTCCGCACCATCAAAACAAAACACCTCAACTCTTCAGGCTGTGGCTTGTAGGTGGCTTTATCAAATTCAGATCACAGAAAATAAGGATCCTCCAAAAGATGGAGAACCTAATGCAATGGCCATTGAAGAAGACAAGGTTCGACTTCCCAAGAATAACAGAAATTAGCGGGCATATAAGTGGGGGAATAGCCATGAATCAAGTTTCAAGAACTCTAATCATCTCCCTTAATTTCTCTATCTCCCTCTCAACCCCCTTCAAACTCTAATAGTGTTCCTCTCTTCTTTTCCTTCTTTTCTTCTCTTTGAATTTCAAGATTACGCTCATACCGGACGCAAGGAGATATACCAAAATTAAATGGCTCCCTCTTCTCCTCTCCAAAATCACACTAGATATGAGGTCTTATCTCTCTAGATTGCACCTTCTAGGCTTAGTTACACATGCCAAACACTATGATTCCATCCATCTTGATTGGGCCGCCATAGGAGCACTCATAGAAATATGGTAACCAAATATTCACACCTTCCTATTTCCCACCTTTGAGGCCATCATATTATTAGAAGAGATAGAAATGCTATTAGGGTTAAAAAGGATGAAGCAAGGTGAGGAAGAAAAGATGGTGGATATGCCAAAACAAATCATCCCATTAGAGATGTTGCCAGGTCTAATTTCAAGCTCAAAGATGATTGATCAAATACGGGTTTCCAAAGGAATCAATTTAATGAAGCTAGCGGCATGGGCTTACAAGGTATTGGGGCAAGTAAAAGAAGATGACATAGAGGAGATTATGAAGGCCTTTATGATTTGCCTAGTGGGAGCCATGCTATTCCCCTCGGTGGATGACTTCTTGGAGGAGGAGCAATTGAGTGCTATTTGTGATATTTGGGAAGGAAATATGATTGGGCTGGCGGTCCTAGCCTACCTTTATAGCGAGCTCACTTCGGCATCCATGGGAAGGCCCCTATACGGGTCAATGCTTCTATTGACTAGTTGGGTAGACCTTTACCTAAAATTTGATCCATGTGGAGAGGCCCAAAGTGCTTCTAAGATGTTCCACAAAAGCCCACTTCACTATATGGCAGGTACTCTTGGCTTCAGTGAGAGAGTGGTCAATCGGGTGCCTAAGGTAAAAAAATAGGTGGAGTGGCAGGAGCACTTCAACACTATGGCCAAAACAATATTCACATGCGCACGTTTTGTAGTTTTCTTTGTTGAGTTGTACCTTTGGGACTTGTATATTTGAACTAGAAACTGTGTAAAAATGTGTAAATTTGTTTATAAATGTAAAATTTGAATTCAACACTTTAAATTTTACATTTATTTTAGATTTTTGTACACTCTCATGACACCTTTTAACCCTTCCAAACCTTCTGAATCGTGGGTGGCGGGTCAGGATTCAAATAGTATCATGTATTTCTCGGTATCCAGATCTTGGGTCGCTTCACCAGCTGACCATGGCGAAGGTGCAATCTGCATCTGCTGTTGTGGCTACGGTTGGGGATGAAACTGCTGAGGTTGAAACTATTGTTGCTGCTGAAATTGATGTAGTTGCTACGGCCTCTGACGATAGTCACGAGCCATGTGCACCACCTGATTACACTGGAAGCACGTCACAAGCATCTGACATGGTCTGCTAGGATGAGAGCCGCCACACCATGGGCACGGTCCCCACTGTCCACTCACAAAACCCTGACACTAAAATGGTACTTGCTGTTGCACACTACCCACTGAACTTTGCCTTTGGTCCTACCGATCATGACGTCTCCTTCCAAATCCTATCTTCTGAAACATCCTCTTAATCTTCGAGCTGAAAGATGTGGAACCCACAACACAGGCCACTGAAGGAGATGGCCCTAACCTGCCTAGGCCCTACTAAAATGTACCATGCTGTTGGATAGAACTCTACTGACCTTAGCTTGTCTGCACCTTCCCCATCTTGGCCTGCTCTTGAGTCCTTGGCAATTCCTCCTCCAAATCTGTGGCTACTTGATAAGCTGCCTCCATATTAGTCACACGGGTAGCAACCACCATGTGCCTAAGCTCATCCCTCAAGCCTTTAATGAATTGTCGAGTCTTCATCCTCTCATCTGCCATAATGTGGGGTGCATAACGACCCAACTCAATGAACTTGGAGTGATACTGCATCACAGACATATCTCCTTGAGTCAGCTCCATAAACTGGTACATCTTCTTGGATCTGACATGCTCAGGACTAAAAACATGCTCAAATGCTTCGAGAAATTCCTGCCATGAAATTTGCCATAGAGGGCGGGACTAAAATATTGACTCCCATTCTGTAGTCCACCATGACAAAGCTGGGCTTTGCAATTGATAGCTAGCCAGCAACACCTTCTCATCTTCCACACACTCCATGGAGTAGAGCACCCTTTCCATAGCATCGGTCCAAGCCCTTGCTGCATCCGGGTTTGACTGTCCCTCGAATTGAGGTGGATGGAACTATAGAAATTCCTTCAATGCTTGCCCATGACCTCCTTGAGATGAACCCTCTCTGTCCTCCCTACCATACTGTCGGAGATAGAATTGATACATGCCCTCAACAAACTCCTCAAGTCCTTGTGCTCCTACAATTGCCACTCCAGCTGCAATCAATGCCCTACTCTGCCCCTCTTGATCCTTGGCCGACTACCCTTGCTGGGAGCAGGTCCTCCTCCTAGGCGCCATTATCTTCTAACACATAATAAAACACGTGGGGTCCTATACTAGTTGCCAACAATACTGCATATCATTCAGGACTGCTGCAATCAATTTAAATTCTCACACACCCCCACACCCACGCTCTGATACCAGCTGTATTGACCCAAGTTCCTGTTGGGTCCCTTAGTGCAAACACAATTAAGAGGGGGGGGGGTGAATTGATTGCCCCATTTAACCTGGCTAGGATGCTAAAACAAAAATTGAGATACTAAATCTCAAATGAAACACACAAAGCTAATGCACAAAGGAATTAGTTCAGACTCTTAAATCCTACTGAACTGAACTCAGAATTGATAACTATTAGATCAATTGAGTTTAGAAGCATTTCATGGAGCACTTGGACAGAACTAAAGATATGCATAGATTCACTTTGTATATTACTACTTCTTAGATCAGCAGTGAGTAATTTAATGAATCAAACTAGACTTCACAATGAGTATGTAGATCCAGTAAATGTGCACAACGAGCAACCAAGCAGTGTGAAGTGTGTTAATGTTAGAGTGTACCTATGAATGGAGATATGAGAAATGAAACAATCTTACAGGAATACAACATATACACAGATATTTTTAGGTGGTTTGGCCACACATACTAGTGTGTCTATGTCCACCCCTCATCAAACCCAGTGAGGATTGCACTATCTTGTAAACAACCTACAAGACAACACACACGGAGCCAGGCTCCAACATGTACACAAACAAACACCTATGCACACATGGGGAACAAACTCCCCACGAGGAGAACACTCCTCATGCTGTTTTCATAGCAACAACTGGGGACGAACCCCAAACACACATGGGGAACAAACTCCCCACGAGGAGGATACTCCTCACACTATTTTCACAGCAACAATCTGGGACGAACCCCAAATGTTCTGGGTCTTAAACCCAACACACACACACACACACACACACACACACCGATTTGAACTGAATTAATTTTTTGATCGATGCAATTATCGCATCGATAACATTGACTTGAATAGACAGAAAATAGAGATTTTATGATATTTACATATTCAACTGGGAATGGTCTCGTTCGCCACCGCCCCGATTAAGATGGATGACGTATTCGCCCCCTAATCTTACTCGTTTATCAGACCGGCCCTTTTAAGGATATGCCTGCTATAAACACTTGCCGGCCTATTTCCACATAACCATAGAGGATTACTCGCAAATTGACATCATCATCGTTCAAATGGTGGCCCCCGCCTTGTGAGCTGTCCCCCACGTGGTGGAAGAGTCCTTTTTCCTATGTGTGTGTATGTTGGGTGGTCCAAGGAGGACTCAGAGATAGGATATGGATAGATGAATGCAGGTGTCACCTGTCAAATTTATGTAAACTCCCGTGAGTCAGTGACACTGGCCACAAAGGGGTCAGCTATGAAGTCACAGACATAAGGTGAATGGCTGCAGATGCCAGTCCTCTATAAATCATGCCACATTGCCACACTCTTCACATCACTTCCACTCCCCACTCTCTGCCTTGCCCCCCTCCTTTCTCTTGGTGAGTTCTCTCTCTCTCTCTCTCTCACTCTCTCTCTCTCTCTCTCTCTCACTTGGGGAAGACGGCACTTTGGGAAGGTGAAACACTTCAGCAGATGCTCGGAGTTTCAGTTCTGTCATGAACCGAGGTCTCTGCTTGAGTTTTTTGGCATCTCATCTTGATCCCATGCCCAATTTCTGAGTGTCAAAAAAAGAATGAAACCTACAGGGAGCATCGATTAATCCAACGACAGACATGCAAATGGGGCCACAGAGACCTGAAATTCTAGCTCAATGCAGCCATTTCTGACCAGCTTATCCGGACCTACTTCTACCCGCAAGATCGTGTCACCATCAGGCATCAAGCAAGCTGCTTGGCAGTTGAATCTTTCAAAGCCTGTCCCTTTGGCAACCCAGAAAATTAGAGGATAAGAGTCACATCGGGTAGCTTGTCCCTACCTGATCGAAGGGGTGGCGTGGCCCTTATTTTTTCCTTTCCTGGTTGTTTTGTAGCGCCAGCTACTCTGGCTGCTCTTTCATTCTCCGCGATAATTTGTCTGTTCTGTTCTACCGCAGTCGCAGGCTTGAGGATTTTTCCAGGCCCGATCTGAACTCCCCCCCCTAGTGATCTGCTTCCCCTTATTGTTGTTTGCTATCCTACTGTGCTGCAAAACATCCATCTTTATTTAGCATCTTCTATATAGGTAGGCATTTTGGTGGGCAGTGCTCCCAGAGACACTTCCATCTGCTGCCTCAGTCTGCAACCTTCATAGATGGGAATGTTGTGCTGGTCACTTTTGTTCTTCTAGTCTCGTTCCTGTTGGTTGCAACTTGCAGGTCTGTGCTCTAGCTGTTCATTTGCACTACCGGATGGAAACTTTTGCACTGTTTTCTTTTTTTTTGTTGTTGCCTCTTAGATTGCTGCTTCTAGATATGAATGCTGATTTCATGATCTTTTGGTGTCCTAGGTCTTCAGGAAATCTTGGGGGGAGGGGACTGAGCTCCAGATTGGGAATGGGGAGCTTGAGGAGCACCCTGTTTACCATTGTTCTCTTGTGCTTCGGCTTGGCAATGGGGGGAGCAGAGTACCTGAAGTACAAAGACCCCAAGCAGCCTCTAAATATCCGAATAATTGACCTACTGAGCCGAATGACTGTCGAGGAAAAGATTGGTCAGATGGCACAGATCGAGCGGTCAATTGCTTCAGGGGAGGTCATGAAAGAGTACTTCGTAGGTAAAGAACATCCGTCGATACCCTCCCTGGTGACCTTCCTTTCCATGGATATGTTTTTGTTTCTTCCTCCGCTGTTGTTGAACATGATATGGAAGAGGCCTGCCCATGCTAAGTTGAGGGAGATGTGATGCAGGGAGTGTGCTGAGTGGCGGAGGGAGTGTTCCTGCTCCTCGGGCCTCCGTGAAGGATTGGACCGACATGATCACCGAGTTTCAGAGAGGTGCTTTATCAACCCGTCTTGGAATACCGATGATTTATGGAATCGATGCCGTACACGGCCACAATAATGTGTACAAGGCCACAGTTTTCCCACACAATGTGGGGCTTGGAGCAACCAGGCAAGTAGCCCTGAATTGGGCATCATCATTTCCACCATCCTATGGATTTCCTTGTAATGAGAGTTTTGCTCAGGAACTCCACACATCAATGAGATTGGACTTAACATGTACACTGGTGCAAATTTCATGGAAGAAATTGGCTCACAAGTTTCTTTCTCCTGATCCACCACCAGGGATCCTCAACTTGTGAAGAGAATTGGTGCAGCAACTGCTCTGGAAGTTAGAGCGACAGGCATTCCTTATGTTTTTGCTCCATGTGTTGCAGTAAGAAAGTGCTAACATGTCCCTGGCAGTGAACTTTGGATCGAGGGCAAACAAGATCTCCTGAGGGAAATAAAAGGGAAACATAAAGGCAGAAAACAAAGAGGGATACAACAAGAGATGCTAGGTGATGCGAATGGCAGGAAACCTAGCCCTATCCATTCTAAGAGCACCCTTGGCCAGCCGTGGAAGATCTCCTTCTTGAGTGAAGACTGAATTTTCTGAAGCATTGCAAGCATGAGAGGCCAAAGAGTCAGCCACTTGATTGCCTCTCTATTGGTATGCTGAATTAAGCATCCACTTTCTTGATATAAATCTAGTATCCTCCTCCACCATGGGAGAACCATCCAACTAGGAGCCACACCATTCCGGACAGCCTCTATAAGAAGGGCACAGTCTGAGAATATGGTTGCCAAACTTAAGCCTCCATTCTTCGCAATAGACAGCCCATCATACAATGCTCTAGCCTCTGCCAGCAGACTGTATCCATGGCCATAATAAAATGTGAAACCAACAATCAGCCTTCCATGAGGGTCCCGGGCACAGCCCCCTCCTCCACATCTGCCAGGATTGCCTTTGGAGGCCCCATCTACATGCAAAGTAAATTTAAGAGTGGCCAATTTGCATATAATCAAGAGTGTCTGTTTGAGATATACCTGAGGGGACAGTTGGAGAGAATCTAGGTAGCTGAGCTGAGCTAAGGATAGGGGTTTGTGGAAGCTAAGCTTGTCCAAAGCCGAAGCTATAAAAGAGAGAATCCTCCTCTTAATACAACCAATGCTCAAGGGCACTCCTTCAAATCTAACTGCACATCTATGCTTTCATATCTCCCACAACATCAAGACTACTGCATATAGCCCAATAAACTGAAAGCAGAATGCACATTAGATACAGTCAATATATTCCAGCATAGGGTAGTGATTTGGTCACTCATGCAAACCTTGTTACTGATCAAGGGATGCACCTAGCCCCACAGCTTGAAAGCCAGCTTACTAGAAATGAAAAGATGATTGAGGTCTTCTTGGCCCAGGGAAGAGCAGCAGCTGCATTTGGAAGCCAATTGGATCCCACAATCAACCACCCTGCTGTCGACCGGCACAGCGTGGTGGATGAGCTTCCAAACAAAGAGGGCGGCCCATGGAGCAATGGCAGGATGCCACAACTTGGCGCAGGGAGGCCTCCTAGTACCTTTAGGTCGAAGCAAGTTGCAGGCAGGCTTGATTGAGAAAATGCCTTTCAAGGTTCCAGTCCACACACAAATGTCATCCTCACTGCTTAGTTGAAAATTGGGGAGGAGAAGATCATTACTGAGGAAGCCCCGGGCTACATGCTGAGGATCTAGGATGACATCTCTAATCGATGCAACAGGGTAGCCATTCACCCCATTACTGCTTGCTAGGGCAGCACTAATTGCAGTTCCATTCCCTGTCCAAGTGTCCCTCAGAAAATTAGTGCCAGCCCCATTCCCAGTAATCCACCTACTGTTCGATATTAACAGCTCCTTAGCCTGCCTGAAAACTGCCAAGGGCATTCTAGCTGGAAAAGGTTTAACACAATCAACAAAGTGTGATTTAATGAATCTTTGCCAGGTATACTGGGACCAGAGAGAAGACTCATGGACAATGTTCCACAGGGCTTTAACAGCCAGAGAAACTTGCACCCATTATAGGTCCCTAATTCCCAGACCTCCCTCAAGTCGGGGCCTCTGAATTTTTGACCAAGCAACCCAGTGCCGACGATTAGTGCCTTCATCTCCTTGCCAGAAAAAATTGGCACACAAATGGTCAATAACATTGATCACCTTCTTCAATATAAAACAAGACGAAGCAAGGTAAATGGGCATGTTGCGGAGGACAGAATCAATCAGGACAGCTCTGCCAGCTTGGGATAGAATCTTAGACTGCCAGCCTTCTAGCTTGGATTGCACCCTATCTATCAGGAATTTAAAGTCTGAACTGATATATCTGCCTTTCTTAATCTGGATTCCAAGATAGCATATGCCAGCAACCAGATGCTTGTAGCCAGTAAGAACATGAATGGACTGTCTAAGAGCCACTGGGGCTTTAGCAGATAGGATAAAGCTACTTTTATTAGCATTCACTTTCTTCCCCGAGCATAGTTCATATCTGCTAATAAAATGTTGGAAGACTAATATGTTCTGCCTGCTAGCATTCAGAAAGACTAGGGTGTCATCGGCATACAATAGATGGGAGACCTACTTAGACTATCTGGGCCCTTTGTAACCTCTAAGGCCCCAGAATGAAATAAGGCAAACAAGCCCCTGCTGAGAACCTCAGAAGCAATAATGAACAGATAAGGAGCAATGGGGTCCCCTTACATGATGCCTCTGCTAGACTTGAAGAAACTAGACATAACTCCGTTGAAATTTATTGAAAATCAGCAATTGGACAGAAGCATACCAATATAGGAAGTAAATCTGGTGCTGAAGCCAAACTTCCTCATAACTGCTATGATAAAATCCCACTCGCAGATGGCTTGGGGTATCAACTGAAGAATCTGAATCCTCAACGAGGTGTCATATGTTGCTTTCAGATTTTTGAAATACCGCCACATGTGATTGTCAGTGCTGAAATTGAGTGAAACAGAAGTAAACTGGCTGAAGATCCTCCTGACCTCACTACTGATGGAGCAAGAGATCATTAAGTGATCAACATCCTGCTCATGAGTGGTACAAAAAGAAAAAATGGTGTCACAGTTCATAGTCCACTTCCTCCGATAAAGTTTTGTTTCAATTTTTTGCTCAAAAAATAGCCACATAATGGCTTGCACTTTCAAAGGAGACTTCACCTTCCACATAAGTATGGAAGGTGAATAATAAGGAGGGATAAAATTTAGGTTGGGACTAAACACAATTGTTGAAGCATATGCCTAGGTGTGATTTAGCCATTGCCAGATGTGAAAGCATTTATATGGGACTAAACATAGTTGTCAAGTTGCATGCGTAGGTACCCTTAATGTCATTTATATTCTTGGTTTATGTGAGATGCTCTTTAGGCATTTATTCTACCTATAGCTTCCCTTATTCAAGGTTGTCTCATTATAGTTGTTCGATAAGAGTGAACATGCTTTTATTGTGATAGGGTTTGCCATGCCGCCGTGTCACGGCGACCCGATTCCCCAGCAGCATGGTATGGCACAGTCTGCGCTGCGCCCTTGGTTTTTTTTTTTTTGTGATTGATCCTCGACGCTCTCGCCCCTCTTACTGCCAGCGCCGCTTCCAGGTCCCCCTCTTCCTCTCCTGCACCCTCTCCTCGGACGCCTCAGGCGTGGCCACCCTCAAGGTCTCCCAGATCTCCGCCACCCCGGACGAGGGCCCCGCCCAACCTCAATCCCCCCATCCCCAACCCTGCTGTCCGCTAGAGCCATGGCACCCATCCTCTCGATCCTGATTCTCCATCCCTGTCAACTGGCACCTCCGTCCGCATCAACTCCGGTGTTGCGGTTGCCACCATCATTGCGAAGCTCTTCGGCCCAGCAAACCCCTCCGGACCCCGTCATCAGCCGTGCTCCCGTGTTGCCTGCTTCCTTTACCCCTCCTGCACATGCTCTCTCTCTCTCTCTCTCTCCCCCCCCCTTGCCAATATGTATCGGCAACCTGGCATACCGGGTTTCTCTCGGTACTCGCTCGACCGTGCCAATACGTATCGGCAACTTGACGTACCGGGTTTCCCCGGTGCAGTCCTGCAGAGCCGTCTCGCACCGTATCAAACCGTGATTGGAGAAAGATGGAGAGTGCAGGGTTGAAAGCTGCAGCCTTGAGGGGTAGCTGAGAAATTGCTTCTGGTTATACAAGGCCTTTTTTCCGCTTTAGTGCCCATCTACCCCTACTCTGGGAAGACATAACATGTTCTCATCCCCTTGAAGGTCTCTACCAAGGAATGGATTCTGTGTCCAGCTGGTAGAGCTTCCATGAAAACTGGACAGCGCATGAGAGAATCACTCATGCTCTTCAGCTTTGTCATTCATATGAAAATCTCCTGGCAATCAATCCCATAGGTTTGTGTAAAACACTTTTGTGAAAGGTCTGGCTTTATACCTCTTAATTGTGAATTATGCCCATCTGACTTGTACTTTATGGTGTCTATCAAGTTGGAACCTACTATCTTCTTCCCTTTGGAGGATCCACAAGTTTCCAAGTGTCACTTTTTTCTTGAAAATTCTTCTTTCCCCTTCCATTACATACATCCACTTTGGATCATTCACAACTTCCGCTAAAGGACTAGGTAGAGAGGAAGAGGACAAAATGGACACAAAAGATATTATGAGCTCAAAGGTGAGAATAATAAACATGTTGGAGGCAGTACATCACGATGCAGTCCATAAGTTTGTCATCTGACTATACCTCTTAAATATGCCATCTGACTTGTACTTTATTTTGTATGTTGACTTGGAACCTATTATCTTCTTCCCCTGTGCAGGATCCACAGGTTTCCAACTGTCAGTTTGTTTCTTGATAGCTTTCCTTTCTGCTTCCATTACATTCGTCCACTTTGGATCTTTCAGAGCTTCTTCAAAAGAACTAGGGAGAGAAAATGAGGACAAAATGGACACAAAAGATAGTATGAGCACAAACGGTGAGAATAATATGCATATCTGGAGATGGCATATCAGGATTTAGTTGTTTAGGTTTGTGTTAACCCTTTAGCCACATTCTTGCCTTACACCTCACAGCTATGCCATCTGACTTGTACTTTATGGTTTGTACCAACTTGGAACCTACTGTCTTCTTCCCTTTTAGGATCTGCAAGTTTCCAAGTGGCCTTCTCCTTGAACTTTCTTAATCTCTTTGATTACATACATGATACATCCACTTTGGATCCTCCACAGCTTCTGCAAAAGATAGGGAGAAGGGAAGAGGAGACAATGGACACAAAAGCTAGTATGAGGACGAAGGGTTGAGAAATAAACATATCTGGATATTGTATGCCTTATGCATTTCTTGCTCTCGATCTCCCTTATGACAGCAATGGGTAAATTAAGGTTTCTGCCGGCATTTCTTTAGAAGATGGAGCACGAGAGGCGGAGCATGGGCGACTTGAGGCAACTTCCTCACACTACATGCCGCTACAGGCATCCTAAGGAAGACGACTGAGTTAGCTGGGGCAACTTAGCATATGGCTCCTTAGACTCAGTCTGGTTCTGAGGAAGGGGGGTCCAGAGGGTGTTAGGGTATTGCGGCTATTATACCCGGTAGTACATCATTAGCAGTCCGGGTGCAAACACTGGTCTAGTCCGAGCACAAGGACGGTTGGGTTGTGGGGCGGGTAAGGTCCTTCTGGGGTCCAACAAGGAAATGCATCCTGCTGGTCTTTCAAAGTACAAAGATGCCCCAGGTGATCTGTTGGTTGAAAAGGAGGGACCCCCGCCATTGGGGGTAATGGGGAATCCTGATGATAAATGGCAGCAAGCGGCATCTTTTTTCGCATTGGCCATTGTTCGTGGGATGCATAAGGAGTTCTGCAGCCAGCGACGGAACCCTAGCCTAAGGGTTTATCGTCATGGGGCAAGGTGGCGGCCACCAATGAGTGAAGGAAAGCCAGCAGCCATGGGGGGTTTTCCAATGGAGGAACCTCTGCTGGACTTGCCTCCTTGTGGTTTGGCTAATCAAGGTAAGTTGCCAGTTCCTTCGTCTCTCCTCGTGGCATCCCTGATTCTTCCCTCCCTTTCTTCCAACGGCCACCTTGGCTTTGGCAAGTCAGTTCAGCATGGCTCAGAATTGAAGGAAACTTCATTAGTGGTAGGGTTTGGTGGTCAGGCAGAGGCAGACGGTACTAGTAATGTTGAGAAGTGCCGATCTCCCTTGCCTGGACGGGGAGGGGTGGGCCTGTGATGTAAAGCTTTCTCTGATACAGCTGGCTTGGAGAAGAAAAAAGGGGTTGACAGGGGTAAAGGTTTCCCGTCTGATTGCCACAATTTGGAGATCCTGGAGATGGTGACTTTCCTTGGGCTCCAAATATCCTCTGCCGGGCAGCACTTCCACAATCTGTGGGCTGACTGTGAAGGAATTGACGGCTGCAGCAAGAAAAAAGAAAGGGCAGTGGGAGTTAGAGGTTCTATTGAAGTCAACTCCAACTGGTATTGTCCTGCCGACCGGGGAAGGTAGCACGATCACCAGGGCCTCTAGGTCTTAAAACTAATCTTGATGAGTTGGAACATTTGGGGGTTGAATATCAAGAGGAAGCAAGTGATGCTTCGCCGTGTCATAAGAAGGAAGAAGATAGAGATTGTCTATATTCAGGAAATAAAGGTTGAGCAGTTTACCTCTCAGTTGGTGAGCGCAGTCAGTCAGGTGGTATCCCAGTAGCTTGGAATGCTACATGTTGGGAAGGAAAGCTTTTGGAAGTGGGTGAATTTTCTGTTTCTGTTCAAATGACCAGTTTGACAGTGAGAAGGGTTTGGATGCTAATGTCAGTATATGCACCAACTCCTGTCTTACCAGAAAATTGGTGTGGGAGGAGCTAAATCTGTGCAGGGGAAAGTTTCAGTTGTCGTGGTGTGTTATGGGGGGATTTTAACGAAGTAAGGGGGTTGTCAGAGCTGAATAGAGGTGACTAGTTGACTACTGAGATGGAAGAGTTCAATTCTGGGATTGAAGGTCAGGCTATTGTTGAACTTCCTCTTCCCACTTACAGATTTATTTGGTTTTCTCAGATCACAAGCATCTGCTATTGAACTGCCAGATGGATGCTTCTAAGCATAATATCCCATTCCGATTAGAGAGTGTGGTTGTCGTCTGATCAGTTTAGGGATTTGGCACAACAGTAGTGGTCAGCTGAGGTTCTTCATCATTTGGGAGTTAGAAACTTGGCTTTGAAGCTCCGTAATTTGAAGTTGGAAGAAAAGAAATGGGCTTACAATTGGCATCTTGAGAGGACTAGGAAGAAAGAATGGCTCTCTTTAGAACTCAGTAAATTGGATCAGTTGGAGGAACAAAGGTCGTTGACATCTCTGGAATTACAGTTCTGAGCAGGTCTGCAAGCAAAGTTATCTGACTGGTTGTTGGAGGAAGAGGTTATGTGGAAACAAAGAACTTATAGAACTGGGCTGCAGGAAGGTGATGCAAGTACTGCTTACTTCCACAAGATTGCTAACGGTCGACATAGAAGGAAACATATCTCTGTACTCTAAGAAAGGAGATTCTGTTTTGGAGGAGAGGAATATTGCAGTTGAATTGATTACCTTCTACGATCAGCTTTTTCTCGAAGAGCAGCAAGGGTTTCCCAATTGGCAAGATTCAGATTCTAATAAGCTTTCCGCAGAGGACCAATTGTCTTTGCTCATGGCTGTGTCTGAAGAAGATGTTAGGATTGCTACCTTCCCTTTGATCAGTGACAAGGCACCTGGTCCGGATGGATTTCCTGTTTTCTTTTTCCCGACATTTTGGGAATTGATGAAGGCTGATGTCACTAAAGCAGTCAGAGTTGTAATGGAGTTAAGAAGTATTTGTGCACCTATTAATCATACTTTCTTGGTGCTCTTGCCAAAAAAAGAAGATGCTTTTGAACTCAGATTTTAGACCGATTAGCTTATTGAACAGTGCCTATAAGATCTTTACAAAAGTTATAGCCTCACAGTTGAGCAAGGTGCTTCCCAAACTTATTGAAGAAAATCAGTTGCCTTTCATTGTTGGCAGGAAGCTGAGGGACAATTTTCTTTTGGCTGATGAGCTTCTTTTTGCCACCAGGGGTAAAAGCTCATTTCTTATGTGCAAGCTTGATTTTAATAAAGCTTATGAGCTAAGATCAAACTATAGAATATAAAAGCATGCATTCATCTAGTTAGCTATTGTTTCCCAGTTTCTGTTTATCGTTCTTGTTTAAAAATAAATAACGACCTTACTTATGACGTTATTTTATTGATTACCCATTCATTGTTCGGACGAGAGTCTGCATTGAAGCATCGAAGACGACGAGAAAGTCGTACGAATGTCTGCCGTAGGTACGACAAGTTTAGTGTGATTGCGAGACTAAATCCTGGTAGAAGCGGGTCAGCTTAATGAATTGTTGGCCCGAGACGGTTCAGGACTGTGACCATGTCGGAGATTCCAAGGCCCACGTCCGATACCACGGGGCATCCTTGCTTTCCCTTCATTGCATACAGTCTGGAGGAAGTGAATTGTTAAGTGTGTTGCCCAAACGCGCCAACGTGCGCCCTCACATGCGGATCGACCTGTGCGGTCAGGTCGCGGGGATCGACAATTCATTGTTCCGATTATAGCAGGAACATACTATCATCATTGTTCCGATTCTTGAATAATGTTGTTTGTTCTCATACGAGTGGATTTTATTCTTTTCATTCTTTCCATTTTGTTTATTGATTTAGGCCTTTTCTCTTGTTTTATTCATTAGTTTAAATATTTCTTACTTAGTTAATTGCCATGCCGGATTAACATGATGCAAAGAAGAGGGTGAGAGGAGAGGGCGCGCTGTAATAGCATACCACAGGGGAAGAAGAGGCCATGGGGCGCACCAGAATAGCATGCTACAGGGGGGCAAATGGGGGCGCACCGGTTTACACGGCGCCAGAATAGCATGCCATAGGAGGCAAATGGGCGCGCCGGAATCGGGAGTAGATGGGGGCACGCCGGATTAGGTGTTACAGCAAGGAACAAGGGCCATGAACAGTATTACGCGCCGGATTAATCGGCACCGGGTTAGGTGGAGTGCAAGGGGAAGGGCCATGGGCGCACCGTTTTTGATGGCGCCGATTTAGGTGGACACCAAGGGGGCACGCTGTATTTGATGGCACCGGGGAAGATGGTGAAGAGGGGGTTTTGGGTGCGGGTTTAAACTGGCGTGGGGGAATAGTCACCGTGCCGGATTAGCCCGCGTCGTGATAGCTTCTCCTAAGTTTTATTTTGTTTTGTTGGTCTCTTTTGCTTCTATTCTTTGTTCTCTGGCCTGCAGATGGATCAAGTAGTTGGATTGATTACTTAATTGATGCCACAGAGGAAGGTTTAAATATTGTTTATAGTTTGTTAAAGTGGGTGAGCATGAAACTTTAAGTGTTTTGTTCGGATGAGTTTGTTACGCAGAGGCTTCGAGTGATTAGTTCACAGAGGCTGTCTTGTTCATTATTCTTGAGTGTTCTTAGCTCTAGCGAAAATCGGGCAACATCTCCCCCGGACTGGGGCTTGCTAGAGATAATAGAAGATCACCAAACAGAGTATTTCGGGGTGATCCTCAAAAGTCAGAGTTGCCTCACGGCGGTCCGATAACCCATATGTGAGTGTGGAGAGCTCGAGGGATAGCCAACAAGAGCCACCACAACTCACGGGTGATGATCCATGAAACAAAACGAGTGTTTGCCAAAAGAGAAATCACTTATTCATCCACAAACATGGGGAAGATCAGAGTACAGCATGGGATCTACCCCCCCAAAAGCAAGAGGGTATAAGGGGAGAGAAGGAAGGGAATACACTCACGGAGAGGGGGGGACAGAGCACAAGCTCTTCCCCCTTTCCACGCTCACCTCTCACACTCACTCTTTACCTCTATTCTTCTCCTTCTTCTTTCCTTCTATTTTTGCAAGCTCTCTGCTGAACTACAGCAAAGCCCCGTAGTCTCTCCTCAAAACACTCGCAGAAGCCTCTCTCCTTGGACCCTTCTCTTCTTTTATATTCTCTCCCATCGAAGATGCAAGGGAGGTGTTTTCTGGGGAAGAAAGCTCCCAAAAGCTTCCTCCTATCTTTTCCCCTGACAATGGAGTTGGTAGCAAGCTCTTTTCGACTTCTGGGGATCAGTCGCCAGACTATTGGGAGCTGTCGGGAGACTTCACTTTGCTTCACGCCATTCACGCTCTTCTGTCTGCAATAAACAAGGGGTCAAAAGTAGGATGGGACGGCACAGGTTGAAACGGTGCGACATCTTGTGTGCCGGATTAAAGCACGCCAGTTTACAACCTGAGAGAAGGCCATATAGGAAATGGGCGACTTTGGGAGCTAAAACGGCGCGGGACTTTGCACGCCGAATTAGCAACACACATGCAAAATAGCGCGTCGGTTTAACACTTGCCAATGGGGAAAAGATGGCGCACCAGATTCACCACTCATGAATAGTGCATGAATAGTGCTATGAATAGTGATGCAGGCCAGTTTAGGGCACATCGGTTTAAGTGGCGCCGGTTTAACATCTAAAGGAGAAGAGGGGCGCACCGTTTTAGGGCGCGCCGGTTTAAGCGAGCTGGCAGCTAAGAACCTCTACACAGCACCCCCGAACCTCGAGGAAGAACCTCCACACCTGAAAACCAGGGGTGAGCCTCCTATCACTGGCTCAGTAGGGGTCTTGCGGAACCCCAACCGAAAACAGCGGCGGTAACGGAAAGCAGTAACTACAAGAACAACAACAACAGCATGAACAATAAGACTCGGTGGCTGATAAAACCTCGGCTCTACAGCTACTCCTACTGTACCAGAATGGAACCCAACACCCCGATCCCACGGTCGGAGAACAACTAGACATGATCCACCAGAATATGACCACCCTAGTCACGCTACCAGGAAAATAATATGACGCCACTATCGTGGAGGCCCATCCTCACAGACAAAGGCCCACACCGAAATCACATGGTCGGGAAGCACAGTCACGACCTCGCCGTCATGAACTCTACGTCGTCTAGGGAAAAGTCCTCGATGACGCTCACCAGAAACCTTAGACCTCAGCTTTGGAAAAACACTCAAACTACACATGAAACCCCGTCTCGTAGACGGGAAACAAAAACCCGCGACACGACAACTTACGTTACGTGACGGGAGTACCGCCCACCAGAAGCAAGGCCAGATGCATCCACTGACGACTTACTCTGCAACCTCAGGTGACTCGCTACGACGTCCCAAGAGGAGACTGAGACACCATACAGTAACCAGGAACACAAAACAAGGGCTGGGGTCGCGCTCATCAGTGCGGGTCCGATGCCCCCAGCCACGTGTGCACACACAGACCATGCGCCCTAGGTCAGATCCTCTAGCTGGTTCTTCCCCCGAAGCCTAGATTCAAGCTATGTGTGGGGGCCCTATGGTAACCAGCCTAAAAATTGTCTCACCCAGGTCACGCTCTCCACCACTCCCAAGTGGGTCCACACCCACGTGCACAGGAAAGTTACGACTAGTGGGGGCTCACAAAACGTGAACACTGAAAATCATGCACGTACCCATCTCAAGTAATGTAAAGAAATAGGTGGCTCATGACCACCAGAATCCAGATAGCTCACTAGACCTAATAACCCAACGGTCCTTAAGTCACGAGACTCAGGTCAAGACTGCTACGTGTGACGGCACAGCACCGTCAATCCGGCCTAATACCTTGGTCTGAAACTACAGTGATACGATTCTCAAGGTAGCTCACAAGCCGTCGAGTGGATCTCTCATCCAAGGGACACTCGGGAAACCTCCATCCCCAGGCTGGTTAACTAGACTCACAGTCCGAGGCCACACACATGGCCCACTCGAAAATCACTTTTCGGAGAAACCCACGTCATGCGGGGAAAGACCCACCGCACTCGTGCCGACTCATGGCGACTCAATTTAATGCAAACACGAAAGCTCAGAACACGTGGGGTCACCCGGACCCCAAGACCCACGGACACACTAATCGAGATAACTCGGTATCTCTAGACACCCAAAAATATGGTCATGGTCCCCACAGGGTGTCCGGGACAATCACGGGATCATAGGTCGGTCATTGGGTCTCAACCGAACCGACCCGGGTCAAAAATGGCTCAAACTCTACATTTCGGTCAACCAACCCTTCTGGGTCGGTCGACCAACCAGTTCGGTCGACCGAACTGGGCAGAATGCCTAGTTCGTAGATGACGCAGTTCGGTCAACCCGACCACCCACGTCGGTCGATTGAAAATGGCAAAACCCCAAACGAACACCGTTGTTCGGTGTCGATCCATGCCCAATCACCCCCAGGTGATCGGGAAAACATAGGAAAACCATTCCCCAGCCTCTGGGCCACCAAGAGGTGCAATTAAAACCCCAAAAACATGGTTAAAATGAAAGATCTGTCACTTGCCCTAAAATCGATTATTTTAACTCTCGGTGTAAAATAAACCCGCTCGGCTCACCACGGCCTACCAAAATCACGGTAATGGAAGTACAAGGGTTAAGGAACCATCCCTCTATCTCCATAGAAGATTTCGCACGTCGTGGGTGCAATTCTACATGAAAATGACTCACGAAACCCTCATCGGGCACCCGAACGCACAATCGAGCTCGCCGCGCCTCCACCGCCTCGATCCCCACCCCATCCTCACGCTCCTCACCCTCACGTCGTCCCCGCCTCACCCACCATCGCCTCAGTCGGCCGCCCGGAGGAGACGGGGGGAGAAAGAGAAGAGAGAGGGTGAGAATGAGAGAATGAGGGAAAGAGAGGGGGTGGGGGTGGGGGTTTAAATAGGAAATTTTGGGATTTAAAAATTTTAAAAAATATAAAAATAGGAAAAATACTCCCCGTGATCCTCGAAAAATGTACGACACATTGGTACCATCCCAGAGTAGGAGAACACAACGGTTCACTCTGTACAGGGTTCCGTAGGCTCGATAGAGAAAAATACGCATAAACTGTAAAATGCTCTCCCGGACTCCCGAAAATGATCCAAAACTCACGGATACTGATCTGTCTTTCTCGACACACTCCCCCTCGCTCCCTCACCCGTCTCTTTCCCCTTCCCTATTTCCACCACCGGCGGCCGACGGCGGTGGCAAGGCTCAGGGCGAGCGGCGGCAATAGCCTGCGGTGGAGGCGAGGCCCAGGGCATGTGAAGCCAGAGGTGGAGGTGGCGGCATTCGTGAGAAGCCGACCGTGAGATTATTATCATTTTCGGGGTTCCAGTGAGGGAAAGCTTTGACTTAGGTAGGGGGATGGATCCATGCTCTTCCCGCGTGCTTTCCCTCCAATTCCATACCCGGTGAGGTCGAGAGTGGGTGTCCCTCTTGTTTGGGGTTTACGCATGCCAGGGGTTGAGCAACGATTTTGGCCGATCGAGACCTTGTCTTGTGGCTTGGATGTGGTTTTCCAATCGTAGGAAGGTACGGGGATGGATTCCCCACGTTTTCCCCTTCGTCCCCCGACGAATGGGACTTCCAATTGAACCCCGAGTTCATTACGGTGTTTTTTCGTGAAATAGGTAGGAGACGGCCACAAGGGTGGCCGTCGCGTCCAAGACTAGGCAGCCTTGGGACTGGCTTCCCTGGCCTGTTGGGTGGCCAGGGGTTGGGCCGCACAGGGTCTCTGGTGGCCAGAAGTTGGGCCGTTCTGCCCTTTTTTCATTTTCTAAAGCCCGTTGTCTGGGCGGCCAAAGGGGTGGCCGACAGGCCCCTGGGCAGCCAGATGGGTGGCCGCCCAGGCACCCTGTTTACCGAGGGTGGGTGGCCAAAAGATAGGCCGCCCAACCCTTTGGGCAGCCATCGGGATGGCCGCCCAGTTCCCCTGCTCTGTGGGCTCTTGGTGGCCAGAGGGATGGCCGCCCATCCCCTGTGTGCCCCTGGGTGGGATGCCATGGGGTTGTCCGCCTAGCCCCATTGGGCGGCCACTGGTCTGGCCACCCACTACTATGGGTGGCCAGTGCTCTGGCCGCCCAGCTCCCATCAGCCTGGGTGTCATCGTGTCTTGAGTTCTGGTGCCCGGGGTGTCAGAGGGAGTTGGGGCTTCTCGTGATATGTGTCCGCATGATTCTCGAGGTTCTGTCAAGTCTGGATGGGTGGTGTGGACCACCCAGGTGTGTGGCCTTGTAGTGTGGACAATCTTCTTGTGTCAGATACTTGTGTCGATTGTCCCCGCTAGGGTTCTGTGATCACGAAAGGTGTTCCCGCATGAGGACTGCGATTGTCTCTGGTTATCTTCGTGGGAGTTCTAGGCCAAGGTTCTTATTTTCCCATCCTCCAGTTTGGATAGCCTTTTCGTGGACCGGCTGTGTGGTTTCAAGGTCCCCTGTGGTTCAGGCGGGTGTGTACACTTGTCCTCAGGTTCCCGCGAGAGTGTGGAGGTTTGAGCCATACTATTTCTCTATCTAGAGGGCTTGCCGTGACTGGATCGAGTGAGACCGCCTGTGTGTACGATGCTCCTGTGGAGGCGAGATCGCCTGAGCGTGTGTGTACCTTGGTTAGGACAAGAGTATGTTAATGATGGTCATAGTGGCGCATACCTCATGTCAGGTAGCTAGACACAACCGTACTGTTGGGTGCAGATGTGCGGATCCTAGCCAGTCTGAGGGTGTGGCATGTGTGTGTGTCTCCTCTGCTCCTCTCGAGACTGGGTGTGAGTAGTGTGCATGCATATAAGGCCTTGGCGTGGTATAAGACATCAGTGGATGCATCTGGTCATGTTGTGTTATCTTGAGTGGCGGACCCTATGCCGTGAAGGTGGAGGTATCGACAGTCTTGTCATGGTCCTTCAAACAGATAGGCTGGTGTTGCCTTGTGTGTTGGGCGTGGTTCTTTCCCTATGCCATGAGGTGGAGGTACCGAATGGATTTTTGTGGCCCTTCTGATAAAGGGGCTGGTGTCACCCTGTGTGTGGGGCTTGGTTCTTTCGCTAGTTCTAGCTCGGGGTCGAGAGGTTCTGTTGTTTGGAGATTCTCCTGAGGGTGTTGGTTTAGCGTGTGGCCTTGTGGCCTTATTAGTGGTTCCGTCTGCAAGGACGGACTGTCCAACCTTGGGAGTTAGGGTAGTGTAGAGGGCTTGTGTGTGTTCCCTCTGTTTACCATCTTCTGGTTCCGATCCCCATTGTTGTGTTGCGCCGACGTTGTTACTTTGTTGCTACCGCTGTCGTCCTTCACTTGTTGCTCCTACGTTGTTCCTGTTTACTGCTTTCATTGTAGTGTGGATCCACGAGACCCCTATTGAGCCATTGAGATGAGGCTCTCCCCCTATTTTTCAGGTGTGGCATTCTCCTCGGAGTGGAGCATTTCAACCAGAGGTTCATTAGTTACCAGCTCGCTAGGTTGCCGGGGTATGCCCCAAGGCAGTGTACATTCTCTTTCTTTGACTGTACTTATGGATTGGACTCTGTAGTTGTTATAATTATTATAAAATATAATTTTATTTTTGTCAAAACTATAGATCTTGAAGAGTCATTTTTAGATGTTTGGTGTCTAGTTATGGTTTAGAGTGTGTGACAAGCAAAGTTGTAATAAAGTTAATGATTGTAACTATGTCAAGTGAATGATGTTTTTTGAAGTTTTCTTAAGTTATTTTGATGAGAATGATGTAAGCTTGGAATATTGATCATTTAGTAATTACTTAGATTTGTGGTATTATTTCTATCTATGGTGTTGTGTTAGTTCTCGGGCTTAAGTATAGCTTGTTTGAAGATCAACATATTAATATTTACTTTTTCTACTGCCGGTCCCGATATTCTGCGTTGGGACGTGACAGACCAACAAGTATGGAGTCCTACCTGAAGAGCCAAAGGAACTGGCCAAGTTAGCCCACGGGCCTGGGCCTGTGACAAGAAGAAGTAAGGCTGCGAGAGAAATGCTCAGAGCAGCTGAAGGCAGGTTGACAATCACCATGTTAACTACCAACGTGGTGATGTCTGAAGAAGAAAAAAATCCCCCACCAGCCCCATCTGAAGGAGTCTCGGGTGAGATACCGAAAAATACGCCCACAATGGCGACATTGGACCCAGCTATCCTAATGATTCTACAAAGGTATCAACAGGAGATCGAATCCTTGAAGAGATAGTTGAATGAAAGGGCAGATCGAGCTCTTGTTCTCGAGCATCAAGACAAGCCTTCGAAATCATCCCGGGGAGCTTTTAAGCTAGATGATGCTATACCTACCATTTCTCAGTTAGTGGGTCATGGCAAGGCCCCAATTCAACACTTCCCACAATCGTCACTGGCTCAATTATCAAGCCCTCAGATATAGCCAATGCCATCGATGGTGCAACCCGTGCCACATGCTACGACTCTTATAACTCCTTTTACGTAGCAATCTGCGCATTTTTATCCGCAGCCAATAGACCCAGCCACAATGAAAAAATTAATGGTGGAGAGAATGCTTGAAATGAAGCTGGCAAAGAGGGCTGACGGTGACTTTGGCACCTTTGATGTATACAAAGTGCCATATCCTTCCCACTATGCCGTGAAGAGACTACCGCCTGGCATTAATAAACTGCCCAAGTTTGAGATGTTCAATGGGCAGGGCTCCCCCAAGGAGAACATAGCTTATTATATGACAGTGATGGGTGATCTGGTAGCAAATGAAGCCTACCTACTGAAATTCTTCGGGTCCTCTCTCACAGGACTAGTCTTTAAATGGTACTCGGGCTTGCCGACCGAGTTAATCCTAGACTGGCCTGATATGCAGCGCAAGTTCCGTGAATGGTTTCACGTCACTGAGAGGGAAGTCATGGTGGCAAAATTATACTCCACTAGGCAGAAGCATGATGAAACTATCTTAGAGTATATCAAGAGGTGGAGAAACCTCAGCATGAGATGTAAGCGGCCTCCGCACCAAGAAGATGCTATCCATATTTGCAAACAAAGCCTGAGAAGGGAGGTGCTAGAAAAGATGATCGACATCGACATCAGGTCTTTTGACCGTCTCAACAATGTGGTGGCCGAAATCGAGTCCTTCCTCGCAAAGCATTCTTCGACCGGCATCCCTGTAGCTCAAAAGGGAAAGGCTGTTGATCAGCAACCAGCGCCGAAAGAGGCAAATACTATTGATTTGAAAACCTTTGAGCAACAAAAAGATAAAGCTAAAGTAGTAGCTGCTCCTCCATCGGCCAAGCCTGTCGATAAAAAGGAAGGCCCTTCACTAAGGGATAAGATGAAGAAGCTCTATTCATTCCTGAAGGATAATACTCGGGTCTTATTCAAATGGGCATACAAATACAACAAAATAACACTGCTCAAAGTAAAGAGACCTATTGATGCGAAAAGGCAAGATGACCCCCTATTCTGCCTGAATGCTCGAGCATGCCATAAAAGACTGTTACGTATTTAAGGACATAATAGAAGGTCTGATAAAGAAAGGGGAGCTGCAGATGAGTGAGTACTAGGTGAACCCGCCATGCCCCCGTGAACCTCCAGCTCTGAGGCAAGCTGTCAATATGGTCTCACTATATCAGCAGCTACCAGAAGAAGTGTCTGAGGCTCGCACTCGGCATACCTAGGAGGCTTGTTTTCTCACACCCATTAAAGAACAGGCAGGATGGCAGTTTGTGCCTGCAAAGATAAAAAGGAGACTAGCACCTCCTAAAGCTACAAGTGCTCAGGTTCACGGTGCCACCACTCGACATGTTGCATCCACACTAGCTCCTATCTGACATGAGGTAGAACCATCGGTGATTGTCCAAATCCCAACTCACAACTTGAGGAGGCAGACTCCGCTACCTGTTCATAAGGAGATAAGCCCTGAGGTGTGGTGCCTACAGGCTTACATAAACGGGCTTGATGAATATGAACAGCCAAGCTAACACCCTTAGTAGTAAAAGATCATGTATCTTGGGAGCCGTTGGAAGCTCTAACGCTTGAAGAAAAGTATGAAGAGAAAAAATATTGCCTAAAGAAGTCACCACCCTGACTGTAAACGTGGTGACGGCTGAAGAGGAGGAGGTGTTGCTGAATACCTCGCCTGAAGACACTTCAGGGGAAACAGTGGAAGCCACCCCCAGCACAGCAGCTATAGACCCGTCGGTGCTGATGCTATTACAGTAATATTGGCAGGAGATAGAACTCCTAAAGAAGCAACTGCTGGAAAAGACAGAACAAACCTCAGCGTCCAAGTAGCCCGAGATGCAGGCCGAGTCGTCACGGGGAGGCATCAACCCGTGCGACTTTCCACCATTATGCACTCTGCCCCAGACGACAGAGCACAGTCAAGCAGCCACCCAGCAGTGCCCACCTCAGTCGCTGATGCCACCGGTGCTACCTCAAGTGCACCAAGCCCCTCCGTTGTTGCGCCCTCTGCCGCAGGTGACCACCCTGGTCACCCCATACCTGCAGCCGGCACACTTCTACCTGGAACCAGTCGATCCAACTATCATGAATAGGCTGATGGTGGAAAGGATGATTGAACTGAAGCTTGATGAGCGGCATGAAGGTGACTATGTCACATTTGATGCTTATCGGGTGCCATACCGACCACATCATGCAGCTAAGCGGCTCCCTCCGGGGATCAGCAAGCCGCCTAAGTTCGACAAGTTCAACGGGAAGGGATCCCCGAAAGAGCACGTCGCATATTACATGACCATCATGGGCGACCTAGCCACAGACGAGTCATACTTGCTGAAGTTTTTCGGGTTCTCACTGACAGGGCTCGCATTTGAATGGTACTCTGGCCTTCCAGTCGGGTCAATCAGTGACTGGCCGGATATGCAGAAGAAGTTCAGAGAAAGATTTCACGTCACCGAGAGGAAGGTCATGGTGGCTGAACTTTACTCAACCAGGCAAAGGGCGGATGAAAAGACCCTTGAATACATCAAGAGGTGGAGAAATCTCGGAATGAGGTGCAAGCGGCCCCCGCACCAGAAGGATGTTGTACAAATCTGCAAGAAGAACTTTAGGAGGGAGGTGATCGGTATGGAGATTCGGTCGTTTGACCGCTTGAATAATGTGGTGGCCGAGATTGAAGCCTTTCTGGCAAGGCCTGCCTCTACATCAACCACTGCCACTGCACAGAAGGCAAAAGCAGTAGATCGGCGCCCAGCGCCTAAGGAAGCAAACACCATTGACATCAAGGCGTTTGAATAGCAGAGAGATAAGGGCAAGAAGGCAGCTGCACCTCAGCCCGATAGAACAAAAGACCAGAAAGAGGGTCCCTCACTCAGGGACAAAATGAAGAAGGCCTACTCTTTTCCAAAGGAGAAGATCAAAGTTCTCTTTGACTGGGTCACCCAGTACAACAAGGTCACCCTGCCTGAGCCGAAAAGGCCGGAGGACCTGAAGAGAAGAGACAGTCCGAGATTCTACCCTTACCATCAGATGCTGGGGCACTCGATTGAAGACTGTTATGTGTTCAAAGATATCATTGATGGCATGACTAAGAAAGAAGAAATAGAACTGGGGGAGTACAAGGTGGACCCTCTACAACCCCATGAAGCACTTCTGAGAAGGGCTGCTACCAATATGATTTCTCTATACCAGGTGCTACCTGAAGAAGTTGCAGAAGCCAGCAGCACACTTATGAGGTTTACTTTCTGACACCAATGAGAGAACAACAGGGATGGCAGCAGGTCCCTACAAAGAACAATAAGAAAGTTACACCTCGCTCGAGGGTGGGGGCACATGCTCGTGGCGTCACACCATGACCTACTCCTTCGGCGCCAGCACCAATCTGGACCAATCTGCCTGCAGTAATCAGAATGCACACCTGCAACTGGAGGAGACAGTCTTCGTTGCCGGTGGCCAAAGAAATTAGTCCGGAGGCCCGGCGACTGCAGGACTACATAAACGGGCTAGATGAGTATGAACAGCCCGAGTTAAAACACTTGCTAATAAGGGACTATGTCCCATGGTAGGAACTGGAACAGCTCTTGTTGGAACCAACGGAAGAAGCTGACTAAGTGGTAGAAAAGGATGACAGTCTGTTCTGGGGGCAGGCGCCAGCCAGAGACAAGAAGAAGAGGAAAACGAAGAAAAGAAGAGCCTACGAGGTCAAGAAGGAGGCAGTACTCTCTTGTAATACCCTATCTGCCCTCTTCAATCTGTCCAGTGAGGAAGACGAAGAGGAAATATGCTTCACACCAGCTATCGGGGCAAGCCAAGCCGAAGTCGTGACTGCTGCTCATGCAACCCGGTCAGGTCGAAAATGGGGGCGCCACCCACCTGCCAACCACAACATTATCTTCAAGGGAGAGCAACTGTAATGACCCAAGATCCGAATACCGGGAAGACCCGATACCATTCGAATCCTAGTCTGCCGCCCACGAGCTGGACGGCTTGGAAGGGCTAAAAGGATAGGTGTGGTGTACACAGAAATAGGAAATAAGGCAGGATGCCTACGCAGTTCATGCTTTGCCCCGGGGGTCATCCCCATTATGAGCCTGGCCCGACCTCACGCCGGGCCGATAATCCACTGATTTTTAACCGCTTTAACTGAGACTTAACTGAAATCGCTTCACTTATCGGACATTAATTAAGCCATACCTCGGCATACATTTGTACCGATATTATATACATACTTGGGATATCTTTAAGCCAAACTCCCATCGGCATACGAAATGGTCAATATGTGACCGATGTGATTCTGAATACCGTCTGGCAACTATTCATTCATTAATGAAGATTGATCTTTAGGCCATACGGCCCCTTTTCTTGACGATTAATCAGAGATTTTTTCCTCTCCGATGGGATGTAATTAATGCCGTGACCTTTATGGCATGGCGGGTCTCTGGTCCCGACACAATATCCATAATCATCTGGTCAGTCAGACGGAGCGCACTACAGGCTTCGGACCACCCCAGTTTTGAAGCCCGAACACATTGTCACATATGTGACTAGCACGCCCCCGCACTTGATAAACTGATAAACCGATAAACGATACCATGATATAAGATAACCACAAAACTCCGAGTGCGTCCGCAACGGGCCAATAGTGACTCCATGCTCATCGCCAATCAAGTCAAGGGTGAGTTCGAAGCACGGGAGCCAGCAATGATCAAGTATCTTAAGAAGGCTAAAGTTGCTTCAACGGACTTCCCCCATTTCGAGATGGTGCACATTCCAAGGGAGGAGAATGTCCGAGCAGACACTCTATCCCGCCTAACGTCTTCAACGATAACCTCCGGCTCAAGATCAATCTTGATAGAAGAATTGTCGGCACTAAGCACGAAAGAAGTGACGCCCCAGGTGAACACCATCGACTATAAACCCTCATGGATGGATCCTCTGTTAGACTTCCTCCTACAACAACAACTTCCAAGTGACCGTGTCGAGGCCCGCCACACGCGAGCATGCGTTGCGCACTTCAGAATAGTTGATGGCCACCTGTATAGGCGATCTCTTTCAGCTTTGCTGCTAAAGTGCTTGTTCCCTACGGAAGCCAAGCAAGCCGTACAAGAAGTACACGAAGAGCTTTGCGGGAGTCAGGTAGGAGGTCAAGCACTCGCACGGACCCTCATCCGGCAAGGATATTGATGGTCGACGTTGTAGCAAGACTGCCTCGACTACATATGGAAGTGTCCACAATGTCAAAAGCTCTCCAACCTACACCACCAGCCAGCGACACAACTGCACACCCTGATGGAGCCTTGCCCATTTACTCGATGGGGGGTAGACATACTGGGTCTCATCCCTGAGGCTCATGGGAGGAAGAAATTCCTCATCGTCGTCATTGACTACTTTACTAAATAGGTCGAGGCAGAGCCACTGGGAAAAATCACAAGTGAAGCGGCATGGAAGTTCATGTTACGAAATATAATCTGCCAGTTTGGGATCCCACTTGTCCTCACAACCAGCAACGGTAGGCAGTTCGCGAGCTCAACCTTTCAAGAAAAGTGCTCAGAGCTAGGGATCTGGAATCACTACACCTCGGTGGACCACCCCCAGGAGAACGGTCTAGTGGAAAACGTGAACAAAACCCTCCTTCATGGCATCAAGACCCGCCTGGAGCAAGTAGGTGACTCATGGATAGACTCCATTCTTAGCATCCTCTGGGCACACCGAACCACCGCTAGGGCCGCCACAGGAGAGACTCCATTCCACCTCATGTACAGAGTAGAGGCAGTCATACTGGTTGAAGTATCCAACCCATCTCTATGAGTTGGCCAGTTTGACGAGGCCAGAAATAATCAGGTGTTGCGAGAGAACCTGGACCTGATCAAGGAAAACAGAGAGCGTGCCTAGCTAAGACTCGTGGCTTACCAACAAAAGTTGGCATAGTACTACAACGCTCGTGTCAGAGAATGACAATTACTTTAGAATTCATTGCTCAATCTTCACAATATACACTTTGGGTTTGTATGTGTGAATGCTCTTTATGAATCAGTCATCTTTCATGGTTTATGCAATGCTTTATCTATGTAAGCATGACCTTCTTAGTATTACTCGTGCACACCATGTTCAAAATCGGTTGTAGTATCCTTACACCTGTCCCGAAGGGACTTGCTTGGTTTTATATCTTATTATGCATGCTTAAGTGCTTGAGTGCTTGATCCTTTTTGTTCATGTCATACATCATATTATATATGCATCCTTAGGTTATACATGTAAATAACAGGTTACATAATTCCATTGTCAGTTGATTTTTGTTCATGACAATAGGGGGAGAATAATGTGCCTCTTAGCACAACTTTTGCATATAGTTTAGTCTTTTTATACTTCTTGTGCATAGTTGGGTCATACACTCTTCATACTGTTCACAAATTGAGCATTTGCATATAATGTTGTCATCTTGCATATTGCGCGACAAATGTCATTTGCTACTTGATGTTACTAGCTACGATAAAAAAATAATTTCTGTGGTCTCACAATAACCTAGAGATATCATATTCTTTTTCAGTTCCGCAACATGCCTGACATCTGTCAGTGTCCTGATGACACCATCATCCATCCGGATTCTGATGTTCCTAATATCACCTACCTTACGGGGGTGATCATCACCAACTATCTTACAGGGGTGATCATCACCGAGCACAACTGCTCCCACCCTCATAACTCTTGTAAGTACCAAACTATTCCCTGTGTGGACAAATAATGAAACAAACATCCAGAATCCATGGTCCAAGATGTAAGAACATGATCATTACCTGATGATGCTACCAATAGTTCCACATCATCGGCTGGCACTTCCGCAGTACCAGATCTGTCTGCTGCTACACTTGTTGAATTAGCCTGAACAACTCTCTTCCCCTCTGCTTTCTACTTCAGCAGAGGACAATCTCTTTTGTAGTGTCCCTTCTGATGACATATGTAGCACTCTGCCTTCTTAGCATTAGATTTAGACCTTCCTCTGTTCTTTACCCGATTTTTATCCTTGGATCTTCCATGACTTTTGTCCCTGGCCATCAAACCTTCAGAAAGAGGTTCATTCTTGTTGCATGTCCTCCTTGAATCATTTGACCCAAGGACTACAATAACCTGCTCAAACGATGAACTCCCCTTGCCATACATCAGTGTCGTGATCAGATTATCAAATGAAACGAGTAATGAGCATAGCATCATGATGGCTTTATTCTCATCATCAAATCTAATCTCGAGTTGTGAGAGATCATTGATGATCTGATTAAACTTTTTGATGTGCTGAATCAAATCCCCGCCTTCGACCATTCAAAGATTGTACAACTCCTCCTTCAGAAATAATTTGTTGGTGATGCTCTTGGCCATATACAGCGTCTCTAGTTTTTTCCATAACCCCTTTGTTGTCTTATCTGTCATCACATCATACAAGACTGAGTCTACAAAACACATCTGGATTGTACTGAAGACCATCTGCTCCAGTTCCTCCCAATCCTCTTGGTCCAATTTTTTAGGCTTCTCTCCTGTCAAGGCCCTGCTAACTCTATGTTGAACCAACAAATCCTTCACTCTCATCTGCCAAAAATTAAAATTGTCCTTACCACCGAACTTGTCGAACTCAGCCTTCACCAGTCCACTCATTTTTGAGCTTGTATTGTAGATCCGTGAAGGACCCAATGCTCTGATACCAATCTGTTGAGCACCCATTGCAGCGGAAGCCTCACCGTCCTCACCCGTGTTAGAGGACGATGACGACGGATCACTAATATAGAAATAAAGATGCACATAAGAAGAGTGAAGGAAAGAGAAGATGTGTGTGTGTGTGTGTGTGTGAGAGAGAGAGAGAGAGAGAGAGAGAACAACATAGATTTACGTGGTTTGGTTGGCCAGATTACCTCTCTACGTCCACGAAACCTTACTCAGCTTCCTTCTCTCAACTAACACCAAGAACAAAGATACAGCGGCGGCCGCCTGACTATGAGACTCTCCTTCTCAGGTTACCAGGTTGGGTTTTCCTTGCTCTTAATACATCACATATATAAGAACCCTGACACTACCAGATAAATATTGTCTAACCGAAAAAGAGAATATTCTCCAATTATTGGCCCTATGCAATAATTGGTTACAACCATAAAGGTACCGTTTTCAGACTCTCGACCGTACAGAAATGCCACACACATTGCATAGAGCATATCGTCCACTTTCTGTCTGGGCTCCATCTGATCCTCAATCTTTCTTTGTCCGGATTTACGACTTAGACGATGATATCGTCCAACTCTTTCATTGCCTTTGTTGTTTTATGAATTTAGACAATACATCGTTTAAGTTCTCCACTTAAACGTTGTTCCATCTAAGTTCTCGCTTTAGACGTTGTATCGTCTAAATCTGTTCCGCCCAAGTTGTACTATCTAAGCCACCTGCAACCTTCTACTTAGACAATCCATCATCTAACTTGTTGAGACTTCAACTTAGATGAGACTTCGTCTAAGAGACTTGTACTCAGCCTACCTCAGACTTCGTCTACCCTGAACTTAGACAATCCATCGTCTAAGTCACCTAAACTGCTCATGTCCCTAAATTAGTCTAAATATGAGTCACATCTCAACAGACATAATTGAGCACCGACAACTTTGACCTTCAAAGTCTTGTGGGGGCAGATTGCTCGCATCACCCTCTGCTGAACAGGGACAGAACAAGGACTGGGGAAGTCCGGCTGTCTTGAAGAGGGAGGAGGCTGCGGACTCCAAGGCCTTCACCCTGTTCTTCCTGCGCACCAACCTTCACACCTTGGGTCGATCTGACCCAAAGAAGGCTGTGCACAAACAAGAACTGAGAGAAGCACCCACCGACTGCTGCACGTCAGCAACCCGTTGCACAAACAAGACGTAGAGAGGCCCTAGAAGGATCGTTGCTCTGATACTATGTTGATTTTCAGACTACATGTTGTAGAGATAAGAATAAAAAAGAGTAGGAGAGGAAGAAGATGGAGAAGAGAGAGAGGGTGAACAAGGAGAGGTGGCGGCTGTCTGGTCTGGTCACCCACCTCCCAGAAGACTTTATTAAAATACCCTAATCAGAAAACAAGACTAAAATACCCCTGCTACAACGCCACAAGTCATAGATATTAAAACTAAAAAGGGTTTAAGTTAAACAGATCCACCTTAGTGGGTCCGGTAATGAACACTCAACCCAAAAGACTCAAAAGACATGGTTCGGGCCCAGATCGACCTGAACATAGTCTTATCTCCTACAAAGGATAACACTAGCTAGAGTCAGGTGAACAAAAGGGAGGGTAGTGCATCCATGAGAAATCCTTCACAATTTCAGCCCCAAGCTGGTTTGAACATGTAAGGTGAGCTTACGGTCAACTGAGCAATGGGATGTGTCCTTACACGAGTAACATGACAATGCGATGGTTTCATCATTAGAAATTTATTTTGCATGGAATGGAGACCTTCTGCACATGGTCTGCATGATAACACTTTTTACTGAAGGTAGCTGGTTCCACAATTAATCAATAAAAGATTGTTAGAAAATAGATATTGGATAGGCACATTATCATAAAGAATCTCACTCACTAGGTAGTAAAATTAACTTTTATGACCTGATTAAAGTGGCGTAATGTTGAAAATCAGTAGAATCTCATATAGCTTCCTCTGTTCAACATTAACCATCATAAAACTTAAAAGATAATCAGGACTATTTACCAATAATCATGCAAGATAAAAGAAGTCTTACCTGAGATATCATTTTTTAGTTTATTTTCCAAGCTTGCACCAACATCCATAGGCAACATAACTGCTGGTATGTTTATATTCAAATCTGTTTCATTGGGATCACAAACCATCTTGTACAGTTCTGCGAAAAAGCAAAGAAAAGATAGACACTCGGTCATCAACCATTACATAAAACTGCCACAAGCTTGCAGCTTAAAGCTCGAACTTTTATGATGCCAAGGATTGTTCATCAAGTTATCCTACAACTGCCCAATGGAGATGCCAACATGTTGAAAATCTATCATCACAACTTACACAAAGCGAGCACATATTGTAAATGTGTGTACTTGGTTAGAGAGCAAACCCTTAGTGTACCTGATACCAAATTAACTCCAAATACATGGAGGCTTTGTATTCCTTGACTTAAATGAACCCACCATCATTTCAAAAATGAATTAAATATCATATACCGACATAAGACACACACCTTTGCGGTTATTAATAATGAGAATGGCAGTAGCACCCGCAGCTTCAGCAACCTTTGCTTTCGTTGTGAATTTGCAGTTACCTCGGTGAACTAGGAGGACATCTCCGGGAAGCTAACAAAGCAGGCAAGCACTTTCCTACTTAGTGAGCATGACTTGTACAGAATACTTTGCACCTGATTAGAACAGAAAATGTGAAGTAAAATGCAACCTTTCTCTTTGGAGAACTGCAACAATCGGGAGGATCTGCAAGAGAAATCTTGGTTCTGTTTGCATGCTTCTCCTTTGACTCCATTGGAGTGCCAAACCGAGCACCAACACCAACAAACTCATCAGCTTCCGTGTTATTAATCCAGGTTTGGACTTTTACCTGGGAAGAGTCAGGCAGTGGGCAATGTGTCCATAAGCAAGAATGACAAAAATTATACACCAATCTACAACCTCAATGTTGAAGCTATACTATTGGACATTGTAAGAAAGACATATTCAGCAAGTGTATTATGTAATAAAGGCATTAGTTTTGATCAAAGGAAATAACAAATTTAACTGCTTATACTCATAAGGTCAGCCTGATCCTTGTTCTCTCTCTAGCCTTCTCTAGAGAGAGACACTCTGCGACATTCGGGCTACTGGGGCATTGCCTAACCCTAAGGTTACTCTCCTGGTGTAAGTTTCAGTTGGAGACACTTATAAATTAACTTTTCAAATACATTGGTGAATCCCCAAATCGCAAATTTAGCATTGCCTAACCCTACACCTTGTGTTATGCCAAAAACTAACACCAATAACCCGCGATGAAGGAAGACTGTGAACTAAGTGGTGGAGCCAAATTTAGACTCTTGAATTGACATTCATTTGAAAAGTTAATCCAACTTCTAGTCAAGCGATCAAATGGTTCGAGCTTTTCATTGTAAAGCTTTCTATGACAGGATGATTAACATTGATGTTCATATATCAGACATACAAAAATATTGTCACTGCATAGACTAAGGCAATGAATCAACAGTTGCTGATTCACATGTCAATTTCCTGATATTTTCAGGCTCTGTTCCCCCAGAATATTGTTTATGACTATCCTGGTGCTTCACTAATGGGACAAAGATGAGCCGTGTATTTTCTCTGGTTGGATCTAGTTAAAAACAAATAAGAAGTTATGGTAGAGGCAAAAATATCATTTCCAAATCAGCTTTCTGCTTATCTTTCATTAACCATGATATTTTTTCTGCTCAGAAAGTGGGAAGTGTTACAATTAAATTGTAACATAAGCAGCAAAATGGGTCATGCAAACTGCGGAAAGAACTAAAATGTCTATGATCTAAACTTCAGAAAAAAAAGGAATCTAGATCACCTTTAAAACAGATCTACATTCATCACTTATAAAAAAGTTAATCACAAGCCTCCAAATGAAGCCTATAGCTGCCCAGTGCAAGCACTTTCATTTTGTCTTCGAAAGCATTCTTGCTTAAATCCATTCCAAAATTTTTCTTCTAGTTTTGTGAGCCACACTCATATATATGAATCAAACTTTATAAAAATCGTTACATTCATTGGGGAGCACTGACCTAGCTGAGTCAGTTTTTCAAAATTTTATGTGCATCAGAACTCAAATGTAAGACCCTAAATTTTCCGTATATGAATCCATGGGTCTCGGAACGTCTTTGTGGGTCCCAAAGTGAGTTTAGAGGTTTACATGGATTTTTGCCTGTCGAGCTTTCAGAACCCAGTGTAGGGTGAACTGACACATTGTCAGACTCCCATCCATTACAAGCACGTTGTGTGTTTTTTGGAGATCGAGGGGAGTATTTTTCCCAATTTTTTTATTTTTCAGATTTTAAAAGCCCAAAAATTCCCTATATAAACCCCCACCCCCTCTCTTTCTCTCATTCTCTCTTTCTCACTCTCTCTCATCTCTTTCTCTCCCCCTCTCCCCTGGGTGGCCAACAGTGGTAGAGGAGGGTGAGGCGGCGATGGTTCGAGGGTGAGGAGTGCGAGGATGGGATGAGGATAGACGCAGTGGATGCACGGTGACGTTCATCCGTGAGATCGTGAGCCGACGAGGGTTTCACAAGGCGTTTCGCGATGAAACGGCATCCACGGCACATGAAATCTTCGGTGGAGGTAGGGGGATGGTTCCTCAACCCATGTAGTTAATTTCCCGTGAGTTTCATAGGCCCTTGTGAGCCGAGCGGGGTTTATTTCACGCTGAGTGTTAAAAATCATGTTTTTAGGGCGTGTGGTGGATTCGTCAGATCGATCGACGTTTTGCCATTTATTTACTACCATTTCAGTGTTTTGGGACTCAGGGGATGGTCCCCCATGTTTTCCCCCTCGACCGGGGTCGAGTGGGTGTGGAAACCGAGCCCCAGGAGTTGGTTCGAATAGGGTCATCGCCATTTTCGATCGACCTAACGTTGGGCATTGGTCGACTGAACGGCCCGCAACTAATGTGGGCATTCTGCAGATTTCAGTCGACTGACTGCGCGGGCAAGGTTGATGCTGCTTGTGTTGCGTCGGCACAGCCTGCTACGCAGGTCGACCGATCGGACTACTCTGGTTGACCGACCGACACAGGGTGCTTAAGTCGACCGACCCAACTAGGCTAGTCGACCGAACTGCACAAAACTCCCCTGTTTCAGCCCCCGGTCGACCCGGTTGTGACCCTCTGGTTGACGTTTGGCCCCGTGGATGTCCCAGACATCCCTTGGGGACCGTGACCATATTTTTGGTTATCTAAAGGTATTGTTTCACCTTGATTAGCGTACCCATGGGTTTTAAGGGTCTGGATGACCATTTTGTGTTCTGGGCTTTTGTGTTACGCTTAATCGAGTCACTGCAGGTCGGCGTGAGTGCAGAGGGCTATTCCCACACGTCGCAACTTTTGTTGGAAAGTGATTTTCATGTGGGCCATGCGTATGGCCAATGGAGTGCGAGTCTAATTGCCCAGCTTGGACCTAGAGGGTTTCTTAGTTTCCCTTTGGAAGGGATTAAGATTGGCAGTTGTGAGCCACCCTAATAACTATGTTATCATGGTCTCTGACCTAGGGATAGGCCAGATTGATGGCAATGGAGTTGTCCCTGTTCAACGGTCTTGACCCCGAGTCTTGTGACTCAAGGATCATTGTATTAGTCGATTTAGTGGACTAGAGTCTGGTGGCTTCTTGCCACCTATTTCCTGAGTTAATTGCGACGGGCTTATGCATAGCTTGTCCATATTCCCGGTGGTTTCCATTGAGAGTCTCACCCTTTGTGGCCCCCGCTAGTTGTGGCTTGCTTGGGCACTCATGTGCTGACCCACCTAGGAGCAGAGAAAGTGGAGAGCCACCGTAGCTACCTGGGAATGTGTGTGCCGACCTACCTCAGAGTAAGTGGAGAGCTACACCCGAGAGAGATGATTTTAGGCTGGTTACCATAGGGCCCCTCACCTTGCAGTCGAGTCTGGGCTGAAGGGAAAACCAGCTAGAGGACACAACCTATGACGCATGGTCTATGTGTGCACACGTGGCTGGGGGCTTTAGACCCGCGATGACGAGCATGACCCCAGTTAGTCCTTGTTCTATGTTTTGGTCACTGGTTCAGTGTCTCACTGTCCACTTGGGGTAAGTAGGGAGACGCCTGAGGCACGAACTAAGTTGTCAGGGGACGCATCCGACGTTGCTCCTAGTGGGCAGTACTCCCATCACGTGATGAGACTCTCGTGACTCGAGGCGAGTTTCCCTGTAGTTTCTTCATGTGGTTTCTAAGTGTCTTTCTAACACCAAGGTTTAGGATTTCTGGTAAAGGTTACTGTCGGTTTTCCCGGGACTGTGTAGGGTTCACGACGGAGAGGTCGTGACTGTGTTCCCAAGCTGGGTAGTCTTGGGCTGGCCCTTCGTCTATAAGGACAGGCCTCCATGATAGAGGTGTCATTGTGTTTTTTTCTGGTAGCGTCGCCAGGGTTTCTTGTCAGTCCGATGGTCCCCCGACTGTGAGATTGGGGTGTGTTTTTCTCCACGTGGTGGCAGCGGTTGAGGTAGGGGTAGGTCTCGCCAGGAAGGCTTCTACTTCGGCCACCACATTGTTCAAGCGGTCGAACGACCGTATCTCCATACCAATCATCTTTTTCAGTACCTCCCTGCTGAGGTTCTGTTTACAAATCTGCATAGTGTCCTCCTGATGCGGGGGCCGCTTGCACCTCATTTCGAGGTTTCTCCATCTCTTAATATATTCGAGGGCTGTTTCATCTGCCCTTTGCCTTGTTGAGTAGTGCTCAGCCACCGTGACCTCCCTCTTGGTGATGTGAAATCTTTCTCTGAATTTCTTCTGCATATTAGGCCAGTCGTTGATCGACTTGGCCAAGAGGCTAGAATACCATTCAAATGCGAGCCCCGTCAATAAGGACCCGAAGAACTTCAGCAAGTATGATTCATCTGTGGCTAGGTCGCCCATGACGGCCATGTAGTATGCAACTTGTTCCTTCGAGGATTCCTTCCCGTTGACCTTGTCGAACTTGGGCGGCTTGCTGATCCCTGGAGGGAGCCGCTTGGCTGCATAGTGTGGTGGGTATGGCACCCGATAGGCGTCAAATGTGACATAGTCGCCTTCACTTCGCTCGGTGAGCTTCAGCTCAATCACCCTTTCCACCATCATCTTGTTGACAGCGGTCAGATCGGTCGACTCTGGGTAGAAGTGTGTCGGCTGCAGGCAAGGAGTGACCAAAGTGGTCGCCTGCAGAGGGGGCCGCGCCAATGAAGGTGGCTGGTGCACTTGTGGCAGAATTGGTGACATCAGCGACTGATGTGGACACTGTTAGGAGGTCGACAGGCTGGGCTCTACCGGCTGGGGAAGAGTGTATAATGGTGGAAAGTCACACGGGTTGATGCCTCCCTGCGACGACTCAGTTTGCATTTCAGGCTGCTCGGAGGCTTAAGCTTGCTCCATCTTCTCCATCAGCTACTTCTTCAGAAGTTCTATCTCCTGTTGGTATTTTTGGAGCAGCATCAGTACTGATGGATCCGTGGTTATTGTGCTGGGGATGGCTTTTGCCGTTTCCCCTAAAGCTCCTTCAGATGAGATGTTCAGCAACACCTCCTCCTCTTCAGTCGTCACCATGTTTGCAGCGAGGGTGGTGACTTCTTCAGGCAATATTTACTCTCCTTTTGTCGCTTTCAGTATTTCTCTTGCGGCTTCAGCTCTTCTGGTATTTGGCCCTGGCCTTCCGGCTAATTGAGCCAATTCTTGGGGGTGATCAGGCAGACCTCCATATTTATCGGCCACTCCGACCATATTGCAGGTGAAAATCTGCATGCACTTCCTTTGTCTGTGAACCTTCCTCCTTGCATGGCCAGGGAAGGTTAGCCTCTCGAATACAGAGACTCTTCTTGTCTCCCTCTGCTAGGGAGCAGCTTCATCGGCTTCGAGCTCCAAGCCATCTTCATATCCATTGTCGTCAACCGACGATGTCATTCTTCTTTCTTCTTCTTCTTCAACTGCCATTGGTGGACAGTCGTCTTCTTCTGCCATGGCTGCTTGCAACAGCCATTGTTGGCCTAGTGAGGGGTTGCCCATACCCCTGAAGTATTTTTTGACCAAATTGGTCATCTCCTCTTGCCCTAGTCCTTGATACAGGACTAGGGATAGTTGTCTACCTCCTAGCCAAGGGATGTAAGCTAGCTGGGCTCTTTCGGTGATTTGCTCAAATCTTCTCCCTAATGTGGGGATATCGGCTTGTCGGGTGCATGCCTGAAGCTGGTGTGACGTAGAGGATCCACGACAGTCTCTTCTCTTCTTGGCGCCAAACCCCTCTCATCCTTCTTCCCCGTCTTAGTACACTTAGGGCGGCGACAGATAGGCACCTCTTGGTAAATGGGCTGGATCTTCTTGGGGACCCAAACTTGTTTAAACCTCTTCGGCCTTGGGGCCAGCTCTTTTCGGCCTCAGCGGCCTTCTTCTTCTTTCTCAATTCTCCTCCCAAAAAGGGCCTGGAAGGAGTTGTGGGTTGGCACAGCAGTGACCACCTGATCTGGGATTGCTTGGGCATCACGTCCATCCGAGAAAGATGCGAACACCACCGATCAAAACAGACTTCTCGGACACTAAAAGTCATCCAACAGCAAGAGCAGTTCTTCTGCGGGAATTCCCCTGATGGTGACCCCCGGGCTTGTTGTAGTAGGTGGGGCGAACCCTCTGAGCTACATGGTGCACCATGCAGCTCGTCAGCAGAGCCTGACCTGCTGTCAGGCCTTCACAGCTTCGGGCGATGTGGGCCCTAGGATTCTTGTTAGTTCTTCTTTCGGCCGGCTCGGGGGCCTCCACTTTCAGCATATCAGGAAAGACTACCCCCAAAATGTTGGGGAAGCCAACCACGGTGGGAAGGAGCCAAAGACAGTTGGTACCGCCAAGTACCTAGCAGCAGCGTGATTGGCCACGATCTTGGGGCTGAAAGTCAACGTAGTAATCTCTCCCCCTCTGTCCCGGGTGGCCGACGGTGGCGTAGGAGGGTGTGGTCGCGATGGTGTGAGGGCGAGGAATGCGAGGACGGGTCAAGGATCGAGGAGTGGTGGCATGGTGAAGCTGGTTCACGAGCTCGGGGCACCGACAGGGTTTCTAGCGATATTTTCACGATGGATCAGTGTCCTCGGAGTGCGAAATCTTCGGTGGAGGTGGGAGGATAGATCCTTATTCCTTGTACTTCCATTCCCATGATTTTGATAGGCCGTGGTGAGCCAAGTGAGCTTATTTGAGTGTTTTGGGGCAAAAGAGTATGTTTTGGGGTGTGGGTCAGATCTAGTGATTTGATCGCATTTTGGGGTTTAAATGGATCCTCTTGGTGCTAGAGAGGTTGGGGACTAGTTTCCCCTTGTTCCCTCCTTCACACGGGTGTGAAAGGGGTGTGGAATGGATTTTCTAGCAGTTTACACTATTTTCGAGCTCAGGATGACCTAGCGGCCCTTCCAGGTACCGCTAGGGTGTGAAGCGGTCATGTGGAGACCGCCAGGGTCCCCCTTATGTCGGTTCGACCCTTGCGGTCACGCGATGGACCTCCAGGAGGGCTTAGTGGTCTAGTGAAGACTGTCAGGCATCGCTTAGCGGTCAGGGTATGACCGTTTGTCCCTGTTTTGATCGTTTGAGGTCAGTGGGGTAGCGGCCTTGCGACTGACCGCTACGCTACTCCTAGCGGTCAGGCGGAGGACCGCCACCCTGCTTGGTGGTCCGGGAGTGACCGCTTGGGGTTTGATTTGCCTTCGGCCTTGTGGTCCTAGCTGGACCGCTAGGCTAGGCCTTGCGGTCCAAAGGAGACCGCCAGGATCCCTAGAGGTCCAAAGAGGACCACTAGGTGATTTTTTGTGCTCGCTGTGTCCACTTTAAGTTGTGTTGATCTCCGATCGGTCCGGTTGAGACCCAATGACCGACCTATGACCCCGTGAGTGTCCCAGACACCCTGTGGGGACTGTGACCATGTTTTGGGTGTCCGGAGGTACCGTATTTACTCGATTAGTATGCTCGTGGGTTTAACGGTCCGGGTGACCCTCTTGTGTTCTGAGCTTTCATGATTACATTAAATTGAGTCGCCGTGAATCGGCATGAGTACGATGGGTCTTCCCCATGCGGCGTGAGTTTCTGCAAAAAGTGGTTTCTGAGTGGGCCGTATGTATGGCCTTAGACTGTGAGTCCAGTTAACCAACCTAGGCTTGGAAGTTTTTCGTGTGTTCCGTGGATGAGAGATCCACTCGGTGGCTTGTGGGTTGTCTTGAGAATCGTGTCATCGTGGTTTCAGACCTAGGGATTAGGCCAAATTGACGGCACTGTGCTGTCACGTGCAGCGGTCTTGACCCAAGTCTCATGACTCAAGGACCATTGGGTTATTAGGTCTAGTGGGTTGTCCTAAGTCTGGTGGCCATGAACCACCTATTTCTTCGCATTACTCGAGATGGGTGCGTGCATGATTTTCAATGTTCACATTTTGTGAGCCCCCACTAGTAGTAGATTTCCTGCGTATGCGGGTGTGGACCCACTTGGGAGTGGTGGAGAGTGTGACCCAAGTGAGATGATTTTATGTTGGTTACCGTAGGACCCCTTGCCTTTGCAACCTGAGTTCGACTGGGGGGAAAACTAGCTAGAGGACCCGACCTAGAGCAGATGGCATGTGTGTGCACTTATAGCTGGGGGCAGAGGACACGTGCTGACGAGCACGACCCCAGCTAGTCCTTATTCTGTGTTACTAGTACGGTCTCTCAGTTCCCGCTGGGTCGGAGGGAGACACCTGAGGCACAAACTAAGACATCAGTGGATGCATCCGGCCTTGCTTCGGGTGGGCGGTACTCTCGTCACGTGACGTGAGTTGTCGTGTCGCGAGTTTTCATTTCCCATCTACGAGACAGGGTTTCGTGTGTAGTTCGGGCATTTTCTCGGAGCCGCGGTCTAGGGTTTCCAGTGAGCGTCATCGAGGGCTTTCCCCTAGATGGCGTAGAGTTCATGATGGTAAGGTCGTGACTGTGTTTTCGAACCGCATGGTTTTGAAGTGGGTCTTTGCGTGTGAGCACAGGCCTCTACAACTGAGGTGTCATGACGTTTTTCAAGTAACGTGACTAGGGTGGTCCGTGTTCTGGTAGTCCCCCGACTGTGGGATCGGGGCATTGAGTTATGGCACAGTGGGAGTAGCTATAGAACCGAGATTTTATCGGCCACTGTGTTTACTGTTCCTGCTGTTACTGTTGTTCCTGTTGTTGTTGTTGTTGTTCTTGTAGTTGCTACTTTCCGTGCCATCGTTATTTTCGGTTGGGTTTTCGCGGGACCCCTACTAAGTCAGTGATAGGAGGCTTACCCCTGGTTTTCAGGTGCGACAGTTCTTCCTCGAGGTTCGAGGGTGTTGCGTGGAGGTCCTTAGCTGCCAGCTTGCTAGATCGTTGGATCTGATAAATTAGAGCCCGCTCTGATACCAATTGTAGAGTGAATGGTGCTAGCAGATATGCTCACAACTAAGATCTAGAGGGGGGTGAATGGATCTACCCCAAATTACAAATTCTACCATAGTTAAAAATTATGAAAATAAGAGAAACTGATGTGAACAGAACTGAGCTAATGTTCTATGTGATTACACTAAATAAAGTTGATCAAACAACTCAGTGTAGTACTTGACGGAGGTTTGAGCCGAAAAATCTCCTCACGCAAGGGTTAGTTTTCCATGTAGACGTAATCTGTCCTTCTGACTAAGCCTTTTTATATACCACTGAGTGATTGACCACAGTTCAGGTATGAGATGAAGGAAGTGCAGATTAGCTCAAAACAAAATAGATATCAATTAAATTAAGCAGATGTAGAAATGAATTAGCACAGTAATTCAGAAGACAGTCATTCAACCAGGTTCGGTACTTGGCGGAGGTTTGATCTAGGATCTCCTCACGCAAGAGGTGGCGTTCCGGATAGGCTTAACCTATCTTTCCAACCACACCTTTCTATATACCTATTGGTTGAAGACTTAGATACATGTGACAGATGAATATATCAGAATTATTAAACACTTGCAGCAAACGTCCTATGCATTCATCTAATCACAGAAGCGAATAGATAGACAATCACACACGAGACTGATCAATTTTTAAGGTGGTTCGATCTCGAGCTTGAGATCTACGTCCACCCCTTACTCAATTGAGTAAGACTTTCTGTTGACTCACAGCTTGCTTACACTGCTGAGCAACACAACTTACTTTCTGCTGAGCCTTACAGCTTCACTGTCCGAGGATCACACCTCGTCGCTAAGCACGACAGCTTTTGCTCTACTGATACATAGCTTACAGAAAATTCAGAAAGAAAATGAAAGCGACAAATGACAAACGATGACTAAAAGAAGATTGTAGCTCCCACTGGAGCAATTTGACTCTGGATCTGATCCAGAAGTCAAGACTATCACTCTTCTACTCAAACTCACTCCTGTCTCAGACTCTCTTCCTCAGACTTTTGGCACTCTATTTTTCTTTCCTCTCTCTACAACAAGCTCTCTCTCTCTCGAACTCTTCTCATGAACTCTCGAGCTCTAATACTCTTCTCCTCTCTTCTGATCTTTTGAGATTCTCTTCTCAGGTGTGCTCAGATATACCAGTAGTTGTCATATCCTTTGAACGCTCAGGCTCTGTACTTGTATCCTGCCGAGAGCCAGGGAGTTTTCGATTTGGATGCATGGAAAACACATTCTCAACCAAAAATTTTATCCAAAAGTGTGCTACGAGAGTCCACATGTCTAGTGTAGAAAGTGATCTGCTCCACGTGGCAGGATATTAGTTCAGCTTCCTACCTTGGATCATGTTCCCTTAATCCGCTTCACTTTAAATTCTATGTGAGAGTTAGGAGATCTGCCGTTATGCAAGCCAGGTGTTCGAGCATAGATCTGGGTTATTTCTTGTTATCTGTCAAAACAAAAAATAGAGAGTTATTAACAGACTTATCATCATGAGACTTATGAGAGAAATGATAAGTATCAAGGCAAATGTAGTCTCAGATGTTTCAACAAGTTCAGAGAATCAGGGAAATGAATGCTCAGAATTCTACATAAGCATCGGTGCTTAAACAATATGCATCATCCTGTATAGCTAAGCCATGTAGTAAGTTAGAACAGTAGCATCGACTTTTATGTAACACAGGTAGACCTTATTTGTTAGAAAGACTATTTCTAAAATGAAGGTGCATCGACCTGCGTGTGCATAAGCCAGTGCTCCTTGAACAATAGCATCGACGTAGGTAAGTGCACTGACCTATCTGCACAATAGATACGCAAGGTGCATCGACCTTGAGAATGATAACCTCTATCGCACCAACTTTATGTTGCCAGCGTTGGCTTACTAGCATTGACTTGCCTGTAATGTGCATCGACCCTTCTATGACATGCATCGACCTTACGCTGTAATCACTAGGCCACTAGCATTGACCTTTCTCTAACGTGCATCGACCTTATGCTTCAACCGCTAGGTCACTAGCATCAACCTGTCTACAGGGTGCACCGACCTGACTGTGAACAAAGTGCACAAGGTGCATCAACCTGATAGTGTGTACTATGTTCAAGGTGCATCGACCTGACTGTGCATACTGTGTACACCTACATCGACCTTCTAGTCTATAATGCTTATGTGCATCGACCTTCTAGACTCAACGACATATGTGCATCGACCTTCTTAGTCTGTAACACATATATGCATCGACCTTCTAGACTCAATGACATATTTGCATCGACCTGTTAGTTTAATGAAGTGGAAGATGCATCGACCTTTTAATGCAACACTTATGCATATGCACTGACCTTCTAGGCTCGGAGTGAACATGTGCACCGACCTGACTTTCTCAATGCATGGCTTGTATACATAGGGTTAAGATTGGCGGCTAAGTAGAGTTTTTTTGTGGTGAGGATATTATGTTCTACAAGGCTAGGGCGTGCTCTCTCCTTCTTTCTCTTGTACTCTTCTCTGCATAATGGGAGTGGCTCTGTGATTTTTTCCCGTCTTGAGATTTTCCACATAAATCTATGGTGTTCTTTGGTCATTGTGTGTGATTGCATCTTGTTCCGCGTTCTCCCTTCTTTCCCCCTCTCTTCAAAAATGTTTTTTTTTCCATTATGGACCCTTCTTAATTAGATTGCCCACTGAGAATTTTTTTAACTTATTAATCTGGAATGTGGTCCTTGGACTCTGGAGAAATAATCCAAAGAAGTTATACCAAGAACACGTTTGAAACACATTGAACTGCTTGTGGCCTTAATCGTCATTAATTAATGCTACCTTTGTAGTTTCATTGCATCAATGGAATATCCAAATGCTGACCCAGAGAAACAGTGGAGATCGAACTGTTCTAGGTCATCGATGGACAAGTCTTGACGGATAACTAATTAAAGCAGTAGTTAATAAGGAGCTGGATCTTATGGATCTTATTAGATCACCCACAAGAAATGTAGAAAAGAAAGAAGACTGCAAATTAATTACTTTGTAGCCTGCAGAAAGGAAATAGATAGACAGACAATGCGCAAGGACCAAGTGATCCCATATCCCTTGTCCCAACAAAAGAAATTTCTGACACCCTCAACCTAGACTTGCTCCAAAAATTAACAAGGTATACATACAACTTGATCTCAAGATTCTCAAGCGCGTGGTACAGTCGCAATGTCCTCAAAAAGAAAATTACAGATCAAACAAATTAAGAAATTAAGACAATACGTAGCCAACAAAAGATCTCTGAGGCTTTTATTCCTTACACACACTCTCTCTCTCTTCCCCCCTCTGAGCCAGTGATCCTTCCTCATCACAGAAACCAAGAAACTCGACATCGACAGTACCAACTAGCATAGCAGCATAATCTAATTAAGCTCCTTAATTGTAAGAGTAAACAAGGAGCTAGCCAACCCCGGGCGGCCAGGGCCGGGGTGGAGAAGAGAACACGCAGTGGAAGAGGAGCTAAGTAGCAGCTTAATTAACCGTGGATCAGACCACAGGAGAGGGCCATTAACAATATCGCGGCTTCTTCCTTCTCGTCCTGGGGAGAGACACGTTGGAACGGCGAGCTCTTGCTCAACCCTATGGCGAGCTCGTCGAAGTGGAGCTTCTTCCGGCTCTGGCCGGCGGCTGTGAACTTGAACCTTTTCTTGAACGGGACGGTGCAGCCGCTTCCCGCTGATGATCTCCTCTCTTTCCTCATCTTCGCCGGTGCAACCGCAGTTGGCATCACGCCGCCGGTCAGTGCAGCCGCAGCGGCCATGGCCCTCCTCGCCTTCCTTCGCCTTATCCCACAGGCATTACACACTGACTGCAGCAGACAGTCCAAGAAGAACAGGATCAGAGATATGAGAGAGAGAGAGAGAGAGCGAGAGAGATGTGTGGTTGGCTGCCATTCATCGATCTTTGCTGTCAGTAGATCTGAGTAAAGTGGAGTGGTACCTTGGGTCCGCGAGGGCCGCTTCTCCAGAGAGGTGTCTTCGTCGTGTTACAGTCCGAACAGACCCTGATGCTACCACCGGGGATACTGTCGTTGTTGTTGTTGTTCTTGCTGCTGTGGTCGCTGCTGTTGCTGTCTCCAATTTTTCCCTGTTGATCCTGCAGCAGCCCCAGAGTGCTCTTCCTCTGCTTGCCGTGGGCGATCATCTTATCCGAACCCATCATCTTCTTCATGAACCTCATCTTGGATGACATCCACCTGCCCGATCCGCTGTCGGAGGGGTCGCCCTCTCCGGCGCAGTTCTTGCGCCTACTCTCTCCATCTTCTGCTGCAGCACTCACCGGTGATCTCGGTACACTCCTCTGATCACTTGATCCATTAAAGAAGAAGTAGTCTTCCTTGACCTAGAGAGAGAGGGAGAGATTGGCACAACATATAAGTTATATATAGTTAGAAGTCCACACCACATCTAAGCTCAAGAGTGAGTGAAAGACATGTAATTATTTAGCAGGAGACTCGATCGAACATGATCATACAAATTTCAAGTCTGCTGGGGCAAATTACGTACCTCTTGTTGGGGGAGAGGGAGATGATCATGTTGGTGATCACTCTCGCTTGATCCTTGTTGACATGGGCTGAGGAAGATGGCGCATGGAAAGGAAGAAGTCTGATCATATGTTGGCAAGAAAGGATGGAGATAGACTTGATGGTGGTAGTTCCCCTCCCCCGAGGGAGGAAGATGAGCATACATGCTCTGCCGAAATGGGGTCATGGGACGGGGAGACAGAAGACCGGAAGGAGTTGATCCCTGTCCTAGAGAACAACCACCTGTAGATTGATATGAAGTGTGGAGGCGAACATGGGAGAGGCGTCACATTCCCACCAAAGCCCAACACATCAGCCATGTAAGAAAGGGGGCTTTGTTGGAAGATCCTCGAGGGAGTCTGCACTCCCTCATGGTGGTCAAATTTGAAATGGAGGTCAATCCAGCAATTGAGAAGAAGCATGCACCCGTAAGGAAGTTGGCCCATACTAGAGGCCATGAGACCGCTGTAGAGATAGGCAAGGACGGTGGGCCCCACTCTTTTGCCCTCCCAAAAGTCACAAATCGCGCCCAACTGATCCTCCTCCACAATGTTGTCAGTGCAAGGAAATAGGAGGGCTCCCATCAAGCAGATTGTGAACCCATTCATGATTCCTTCCAGATGACCATCACCTGTCAACTCTCCTAGGGCATTCATAGTCCATTCCACAAGCTTTTGTAAATTGATGCCCTTTTGAGTTTGGACGCCCTTGATGGCTTCGGAGGGCATAAAGCTTCCAAGGACTTCCTCGCAGGTTACCTTCTTTAGCATGCGCAAAATCTTTATCTTGCCATCCTTCCTGAACCTTTTCAAACCAAGCAGAAGTTCTACTTCCTTGAGAAGTATGGTTGCTTCAAAAGTGCGGTAAATGAAAGTGTGAGTTTGAGGGTGTCAAACCTCTACCAGTGCACCCATGGCTGCCTAGTCCATATAAATTTTGTCGTAATGCCTGGCGTGAACCACAACCCTTAAAGGTTCCATTTTGTGATGATGGCCCTTATACCAATTGCTATGTTGGAAGTGTGTTTTGAAAGCTAGGACAGCTTAGAAAATTTCCTAGGACTCAGAAAGAGAGGGTATGGCAGAAAGAAAAGAGGGAGGAAGATGAAGAAAAGGAAAACTCATATAGAAGAAGTGGAAAGAAAGAGGTGCCAACTTACCATCCGAGAATGAATCCTCTCACTCAAGTGACCCTCGATATCGGTGAGCCTCTTAAAGTCATTGCTAGGCCTGCTCCTCTTAGTAGGGCGGGAAGATTCACCTTCCATCTCAACAAAGAGTTATAACCTCTCCTCTCCCTTTCTTCCTTTTCTCTTGAAGGATTCAACCCCCTTAAACCTCCTTATGCCCTTTCCTAGGCCAAAGGGGGAGGTATTAATACAAAAGGAAGGGACCATCTTTGACTTGGTCAGGGTGGTTTTCTCTTGTTATGATGCTTCTGTGTGCTATCTACTTGTATAGTTATATGAATAATTCTATCTTACCGTGTTAACTGTTGAGTGCAGATTGTTAAAAAAGAGAAAAACTAGGATAAAAAAAGATGGTATCACTATCCCGGTGTCGCTGTCCCACCGTACCCATGGTCACCACAATGACTGAATCCTCATGTCATGCATTATACTATATGGTATCTACGCTACTAGAGCATGCCGAGGACCTTGCCGCTTGAATGAATCTGAAATTTGAGTTCTCCTCTAACAAAATAATGATAATTTCAGAGGAATTCAGGTCATACGAACAGTCCGTTAAGTCATTTATTCCTTCAAAAAGCTCTCATGACTGAGAGTGAGTGCATCACCCTATATTAAACCTCACCATCTCTCTCAGCATTGCTTGTGTCACCACTCTTCGGGCAAGAAGCTCTGGAGGGTGTTGTCAAGCCACAGGAAGCAATATTCCTACCGCTCTACATTCCTTTTTCCATCACCACGCCCCGTCGCCAGTCTGCAGGGGCAGTGAAGAAGCTACTAACACGAAAGCCACGCACTCGTGCTCTTCGGTAGCATTCCTCACCATCCTTCAGCCACTTCTCGGCGAGACCGAGACTAGTCCAGAGCTCGAATAATTGGGCCTTTATGGCCCTCCTCTCTTCTTTCTCGACCAATCTCTCGACCCTCTCTCTTTCCCTATCCCTTTCCTTCTCGGCCCATTCTCTCTCCATGTCTTCCCTTTCCAGCTGGAGGGTGATCCTCAGCTTTGTGGCATCATGAGAAGAGTCATCATGTGGATAACGTCGCAATTATTCCTCTAGCTCTGCTCCCCTGACTTCCCCCTGTGTGACACGAGCCAATGCTTCCTGCAATTTCTCCACCTACCATGTCTGCCATCTCAGGTATATGGTAAGGCATGAATAAAGAAAATTCTATGATGATGCCCTCACTTGTATGGAAAGCATTCTCACTACCTCTGTGGCTCACTGTGTGGCACGAGCAAGTTGCTCGTGGAGTAGATCAAGTTCTGAAGTAGGGATCCATAAGATAGAGGAAACGCCGTCTGCCCCCATTATCGATGAGACCACATCGAGCTGGGCATGCTGCAACACACATGAGGTGACATTAAGGGGTTAGCGCCAGGAATCTCAAACTACACCAAGAGCATGTGCATACACATTTACCAATGAACTCAAAGCTGCACAGGTGTCACTCAACAGTTGCTCCGTATCTACCAAGCAAGCTCGCAAGTTTGATATCATGGTGTCACGGGCATCCTGCAGCCATGGCTCATGAGTTTAATACATAAGCAGGCTTAGAGCATATGGTTAGTGTACCTTCCACCAGTCCGCCTTCGCTATCTGGCTCTGCTTCAGGGACGTGACTTGCGGGCTAAAAACGGGTGTCAACAGCACCCTACACAGTTTAGGGGCTACATGTGATCTTTGTCGTGTTGTAAACAATTTTGAGTACTAAAAAAGGAAAAAATAAAAAAATAAAAAAGAGAGCATCTGTAGAAAGTTTGAAGTGTCACACAGGAAATGGAGCTAAAAGTCATCATTGTTGATTTTGACGACAGATTCCCTTTGAAAAGAATGGCCACAGTGAGACACGATTCCCTATTTCAAGGTGAGGTTTTGTCGAACATATCACGTGGGAATAGAAGAGAAGAGGCGTAGAAGAGAAGGAATGCATAAGAGAACAAACAAGTGACAGGAAACTAAATCATTCCATCCATATATGATAAATTGTCAAATACACGTACATCATAAGTGAGGGGATGAGTGTACAAATAACTCTCTAACTCCCGCCACCGCCCTCATGGTCGTCCCTCTGGTCGTCCATCTCCTGTCTCCTAAGATGAGGATCCCCAGGGGGCCTCATGGAGGTCTGCGAGGCAGTACTCACCTCACCACGCAGCCCCCGATCAATCTCGGTGGTGCGACGTCACCCCTCGATTGAGGAGACTAGAAATCTACTCACGGAGAAAGAGCTAGACTGATGGAGGTGCGCCCCGCCCTCCCGTGCCCTCTGGTAGCACTCCTCGCTGTCCTTCAGCCTCTGCTCCGCAACTCGAAGGCCTAGCTGGACCTCCATCACCTGGGCCTCTAGAACCCTCCTATCATCCCTGTCCCTCTGCCGCTCTGCCCTCCTCTCCTCTCTCTCTCTCCCTCTCCTCTCTCTCCCTCTCCCTCTCCACTCTCTCTCTCTCTCTGCATCCCTCCTCGCCACCTAGTGGGAAACCCCCAACTCCAACATGTCTTGTGGCAACTCCTCGACGTCGCGACGTCGTAGGTACGCCATGGTGGCCGCTCAGGCATCACGCTCCTCCTCGGCTCAGGCTAGCACACCTCGGATCTTTGCCACCTGCCAAGGCCCATACTCTCATGAGGTTAAAAAAAAGGGGCAGGAGGTAATCACATCTGAATCTTGTAAACAACACTCACCCGAGCTGCGAGCTCCCCCTTTGCCTCCTCGACGTGTGCCACCACCCTGGCGAGCTGCTCCTGGATGGAGGTAACCTCCGGAGGAGGAGTCTGAGAGCTGGAAGAGGCCCCACCGGCCATCCCTGATGTCACTGCTTGCTGGGTACGCTGAAGAAAAAAAGAACAACGGTAATTAGTGGCTGAACATCTGGAATCTAAGTAAACAAAAAAATCAAAATAAAAAAAATAGCATTGCATAAACTTACCAAGATGTCCACCTCCTGTCGAGCGACAGTCAGTTGCCGTCTGGCATCTGCCAACTGAGCCCGCAGGTCGGTGATGATGGCATCACAGGCATCCTGCATTCATAAGCATGTAGATTAATGCCACATACATATGCATACATTCATAAACAAAAATAAAAAATATAATGCTCATTTCATACTTACCCCCGCTAGTCTCCTGAGCTGGAGATGCTATGCATGGGTCCGCAGGTAGTCAGCACTATTCTGCGCGTGAGACACCACAGGCACGCCACCCTACTGCCAGCCCTGAAACTGGGCAGGGAAGCGTGTACGCCAGTCTACGAGCTTCGCCTTGCCTCAGGTCTTCCACCCGATGCAGCTCAGCTCATCTACGTCCACCCACGCCTGGGCAAATCCCAAGGTCCTCATCGCTAATCTGAGCCGAAGCGGCTCGATCTCGTTCAGGCAGTGGACCCAAAGGTCCCGCTTGAAACGAGGTCGGCCAACCTCGACCCAGGGCTGGCCTGCGTCGTCCATGCCCAGGTAGGGCCTCCAGACCACCTGCATTGCCATACATATACCACGTCAGTGTCCACATTTGCAAATAAAATAAATATACACAAAAAAGGTCATACCATGGCCTCGGGGTACTCCGTCAGCTCACGTCGAAGTGACGTCAACTAGTAGAGGGCCGCGATCACGATCGGCCTCCACCGCCGCACTAGTGGTACAGCTGTCGGGTCCCACTGTCGGGCCCCCTCCACGGGAAGTAGTAACAGCTCCACACCTTCACATGTCATCAGCATCATCAATTGCATAAACATAAAATAGAGCTAACTACAAATAAATAAATAAATAAATAAAGTACATTTACCTGGAGGAACGGCAAGTAGCCACTGACAGTCGTCTCTCGATCTATCCCCTCGGACAGGTCAGCGATTTGGTGGGCAAGTAGTGCTGCATCCCACGCATAATGCCCCACTCGGTCTAAGTCCAATAGGATCTCCAGGAAGCACTAGTGGATGTCGTCTCCCTTCGTGTCCAGCAGGAGCTATCCTAGAAGAAAGAACCCCCCCCCCCCCCCCGCCACCGCCACCCCCCCCGGGCCTGCCCAGGTCTTGCTGCATCCCAGATGGACGCTGCGCCCCTGCCATTCCGATGCTGCTGCGTTCATCTACGGGCCCCCCTGAGTGCATCCCACCAATGTGGTGTCGGACGGACACCCCATGTGCATCCCGGTGCCGGACGGATGTTGCGCCCCAGCTATCCCGACATCGCTGCATTCGTCTACGCACTGTGCCAACGTGCCCCATCATCGACGCTTCTCTTCCTAACGTCCTGTCCATGCAGACATCCATTCTACGTCCCGAAGGCCTCTGCCAACTTGTCTGACATTCCGAAGATGGATATGATGGTCACTAGTGCTGATAACTATGTCGTTTGGGCGGCTACTGTTCGATCCAATCTTCGCACTACCAAGTTTTGGGGTTACGTTGACGGATCCATTCAACCGACAGACAACAATCTCAACAAACTGGCTATTCCTGCTGCTATCGATGCTGCTCCTACTGTGCCCCTTGCTATTTCTTCAGTCCCCTTGCAGGCTTGGAAGGATGCCGACGAACTAGCCATGGGTTACATATTTCGTTCAGTTGATCCTTCAATTCGTCTGGACCTAATTGAGCTCACCACCTTTCGTGTGCAGTGGTTGTACCTCTCCAAGTGCTATAATCAATCCAGGGGTGCTTGTGAGTGTCAACTTAACAGCGAGCAAAATAATTTCCATCAAGGGGAACTCTCAATCCAGGAGTTCTTCACTTAGCTTCGACGCATCTGATCTGAGTTAGACATTATGCATGTTTTTGGACGCGTCTCCACATGTTCCTGCAATCTTCAGTGGGATCGCCAGTACTTGAACCACTTCAAGATGTGTCTCTATCCTGAGTTTAAAGCACTTCGCAGACAGCTTCTACATCGTTGTCCTCTGCCAACTCTAGATGATGGTCTTACTGAGCTTATTGTTGAGGAAACTCGCCTTCGTGCTCTAAGGTTGTCTTGTATCTCCACTAAGACCGTTCTTGCGGCTACCTCGTGTCGCTCACGTCCCCGTCTTTTGGCGGCCACCAGACATCCTCCTCTTTTGGATACACTGGTAGATCCTCCTCTGACATGACACCCCTACATTTCGGTGGCCCTGGTGATATGACAGCAACTCTCTACTGTAGCTATTGCCGTGTTCGTGGACACAGTACGGACACCTACAAGACTTCAATGCCGACGAGAGGAACCAACTTGCCCTACTGCTACTATTGCGGAGTCTGCAGCCTTTGTACCGGCGTTCGCTGCCCTGACTAGCACTCCTCCCGACCTGACTAAGCTTGCCACACAACTCCAATAGATTGAACAAGTTCTTCATAATACTAGCTATCTCTGAACCTTCTACTATGTCTACTGCTGTTGGTAATGCTTCTACCAAGATTCTGGACTCTGGGGCTTCTCACCACATGAACCCTAATGGCTCTCTTCTTGTTGATTGTTATCATGTTCCTCCCAACATACAGATTCACACTGTCAATGGTACCCCTCTCTCTGTTTCTCAGTGTGGATCCATTACCCCACACTCTAACCCCTCTGACCGTCTCACTCTTTCTTCTGTGCTTCATGTTTCAAAACTTGCAATGAATATAATTTCTATTAGTTAGGTTGTTTATTCTAGTTACACCATCTCATTTACTGTTCTTTCTTGTGTTATGCAGGATCCGCGTATTGGCCAGAGGATTGGGACAGATCATAGGGTGGGAGGATTATACTGCTTGGACACTTTACATCCTCCTCTGATGGCTCTCACCACATCTCTGTCTCTCTCGGGTGTTCTTCGTCTATTGTTGAATTGTGGCATCGCCATGTGGGTCATCCGTCTGAAGCCCGTCTTCGGTCTTTATTTCAGTCTAGAGTCTTAAGATCTCATTTGTCTTTTCACCTCTCTCATTGTGAGGGTTGCAAACTTGCTAAACACACGACTCTTTCTTTCTCACCTCGAGAGGTTGTATCAGCAATTCTTTTTGATTTAGTGCAGTATGATGTTTAAGGGCCTTCCCCTATGCCGTTTAATAACTGGTTTTTTATATTATGTCAACTTTATTGATGATTCCACACAATTCTATCTAGCGCACCTTTTCCGAGATGGTTTACACTCAATTCCATTGTTGTATCAAAATGCTTCATACTGATGGTGCACATAAGTATCTCTCCTTGAACTTTCGCTCTCTTTTGGTCTCTCATGGCACGCTACCTCAGCTCTCCTATCCTTACACTCCCTAACAGAATAACGTTACTGAGCGTAAACATTGTCAAATTTTCAACATCGCTCGCGCCCTTCTTCTCTTTGCCTTTGTTCCTAGAGCCTTCTGGGCTGAGGCCATCCTCACCTCTATTCACCTCATTAACACTACTCCTTCCTTTCTCTTATCAAATTGTACTCCTTATGAGCGCTTGCACTCCTCACCTCATGACGACAGGCCTCTCCGCACCTTTGATTGTTCATGCTTTGCACTGTTGACTTCTCATGAGCGCACCAAATTATCGTCTCGCACTGTCAAATATGTTCTCCTCGGTTACAACACAGAGCATCTCGATTATCGGTGTTACAACCCTGCTGCTCATCGTCTTTGCATTTCTCGCCATGTCACCTTTTCAAGGATGTTCCTTATTTTTCCTCCACTACTCAAGATATTTTTTTCTTCACCTACCTGGGCCCCTCTCCTTTATTACCCTTGGTCTTCCGGGTCTCTTTCCCTCTGTCGACCCACCTTCTCCAATGGTCTTCGAGTCTTCTTCTCCCCCTATGCCACCATTACCTAACCCTTGTCCTCCCATTACCCAAACCTACCATCGGCGTCCCCGCACTGCCGGCGATGCTTTTGGGACCACGAATGATGGTGTTGTTGCTGATCCAACACCTCCCATTCCTAGGCCTACTCCTGCTCAGCCGTCTGCGGATCCTCCCCGTCACTATCCTCCATATGACCATCTCCCTCATGACAGGCTTGGGTATGATGCGACTGATTTCTACGATCCCCAGTACCCTGCCTTCTCATAGCTCTTCACACCCATTAAGAGACCCAGAGTTACAGGCAGGCAGTTCAGCTTCTAGAGTGACGTCAGGCTATGCAAGACGAACTACAGGCTCTTCAGTAGACTCGGACCTGGGATCTTGTACCACTTCCACCTGGTATTTCTACTATCAGTTGCAAGTGGATCTACAAGGTCAAAACTAAGTCTGATGGCACCCTTGAGTGCCACAAGGTTTGCCTTGTGGCTCGAGGTTTTACCTAGGAGTACATCATCAACTGTGAGAAGACCTTTGCCCCAGTGGACTAGATGACTACTATTTACACTCTGGTTGATGTTGTTGTAGCTGGCAGGTGGCCATTATATCAGCTCGATGTGAAGAATACTTTCCTTCACAGTAATCTTTTTAAGGAAGTCTATATGTAGCCACCTCCGGGACTTCGTACTCCACAAGATCATGTGTGCAAACTTCGCAAGGCTATTTATAGGCTCAAACAAGCCCCACGTGCTTAGTTTGAGCGGTTTCACCATACTGTTTTGGCCGTAGGTTTCCATAAGAATGTTGAGGACTATGCACTTTTTACTCGAACTCTGCTCATGGTCGTGCTATCCTTCTCCTAGATGTTGATGACATGATCATCACGGGTGATGATGCGACTGCCATTGCTGACCTCAAGTGCCATCTTCATCAACAGTTGAAATAAAGGTCCGTTGGCCTTGACGTTGCTTATTCTGCTCATAGATATCTGTTATCATAGTAAAAATATATAGATGATATTCTTCAGCGTGCCTCTCTCTCTGACTCTCGCACAGCAGACACGCCTATGGAGCTTCAACTCAAGCTCCGCCCTTCAAACGGTATTCCTTTGGATCACACTATGCACTATCGTCAGCTAGTTGGCGCTCTTACTTACTTGACTATTTCCCGTCCTGACATTGCTCATGTTGTGTACATCCTAATTCAGTTCATCAGCGCCCCTACTTCAGTGCACTATGTTGCTTTGTTGCACCTACTTCGTTATTTGCGTAGCACTATTTGTCGCTCCTTGTTTATGTCCTCCACCAGTACCCTAGAGCTTCGTGCCTACACAGACGATGATTAGGCAGGGGATCCCAATGACCGTCGCTCCACGACTGACTTCTGCATCTTCTTGGGTTTCTCTCTCATGTCTTAGCGCAACAAGAAGTAGGCTGTTGTCCCTCGCTCCAACACCGAGACTGAGTATCGTGGTATGACGGACACCTTTGCTGAGATTGTGTGGTTACTGTTGACACATGTTTTTAGCCTACAAGTTGAGTCTTTCTCTTATTCATTTTTTTATGATGTCCCGAATTGCCCAATGCTTTGGAGCCTTCCTTGATCGCATTCTCGAGCCTACTTTAATTCATTTTCAGCCCATTAAGCCCTAGAGGCTACTCTCACATTTTCTGGCCTGTTTTCCTGCTCCAGTTGACTTATTTCTTGTTGAAGCTTAGTTCAGTCGACTAGCTTCTCAGGTCAGTCCACTAAATCTCAAAATCAGTCAACTGATTTCTGGTAGTGGTTTCTTAATGACCGCTATCGCATGGTCGTGGTGACCAGAAGACCGCTTTCTTCTATGTTTTGACTTAGTGAGTCGACTCATTGGCCGTTAGTGAGTCGACGCAGCTTTGGTTTTCTCTGGCCACGTCGCGATTCTCGCTTGACCGCTTTCACCAGGTAGCGATCACGCGATCGGCCGCATTCTCAGTACAGAGTCCTGCTTGGCCTGGACTCCGTTTCCTTCGGCCGAGGACACTCTAGGACTCTATCCCCTGCGAGGATGTTGCGCCAGGGTGGCTCAGGACTCTTCTGGGACTCTATCCCTTCGATATCCCACATGATTATCTCCCAGAAAAGCCCTATTTTCAGCATTTATCCCTTGAGATCGACCTAGGGTTTTGAAGGGTCTACAAATAGCCCCTTTGGCCTCATGCTCGCGGGAGGAGATTTTTCAGAGTTTGCCACGAAGTGTTGTCGCATCCTACTGCAAATTTCAGTCAAGGAGCTTCATTTTTCTACGTCCAAAAGTGGTCAATTCCAGGGAGTATTGGGTTTCTTTTGGTGTTCAAGTGCTTGCTTCTGAGTGTTTCCCCTTTCTTTCGCATTGTCATAGCATTTTTTCTTTCCTTTCTTTCACGTTTCTTTGCATTCACATCACATTCACACACGTCCACCCAATTTTTGAACATCCCACAGGGGTTAAAAAACCACCAACCCCCAGGTATTGCCCCTTTCATTTATGCATTGAATCCATATAATGAGAGAGCATCATTCAAATCACATTTATCAAATTTCAAGTTAATAGGTTGAGGATATTTCAAGCCCAAAAATCTCATGTGAAAAATACACGAAAATACTCAACCAAGCTTTTAAAAGCCTATTTGATGAAATGTATGAAATATAGTGGGAGTCGACATAATGCAATGAGTGAGTTAACTCCCCTTTAGAAGATGAACTTCATTGATGCACTCCATTGAGTTCCAAGTGTGAGTCATAAATTTTGATCCTGCAAACCAAGATATTCAAAGCATGAGTTCCTTAACCAACAATCATTCATATGACTTCCAAGTGAGATCCTTGAAGTCATGAAACATAGAAGGAGTCAATGCAATGCAATGAGAGAGTTAACTCCCTTTTATAAGAAGAACTTCATTGATGCTATCCATTGAGTCCCAAGTATGAACCATGTCTTTTGATCCTGCAAGTCAAGATAAATATAGCATGAGTTTCTTAAACAACAATCATTCATATGACTTCTAAGTGAGATCCTTGAAGTCATTCTTCAACTCATCAAAATAAGATACAAACATGTTGCTCAATGAAACACACACACACGAGCACAATCATTTTGTTATCATTAAAACTATACACCAAACATCAACTCGGGGATGCAACAATAGCAGCACTTCTCTGGGTTGGAGGGGGCCCCTTCCCCACCATCCCCACTAAAGGCCATGACCAAAAGCTTCCTTGACTAGCCATATCACGCTAGAGATCAATGCATGTAGTGCTCAGCCCTCGCAGGGTCACCTGCGGCCGATCTGGGATTCCAAAAACACCACTAGCACTCCGGCCATCTACTGGCCATCCCCTTTGACCGACGTGCTCTTAGACGCCCCCAGGCCACCTCCACCAAGTTCCATCCGCATCCAACGATGCTGCGACCCCCGTCCACCTCATTTGTTACAGGTCAGGACCTGTTGTTCTATTCTATGCGACTGTCAACGTCTCCGCTACTTCCTCCTCCATCTCCATACCCCTGCTCTGATGGGTCTGCACCACCCCTGGGGCAACATCGGTGAGTCCTCTGCCACTCCTCCAAAGCAGAGTGCCAATCGGCCATCAGAGGTCTTCATCCTACCCTCTCCTCCATGACTGCGCAGCTCTGTACAGTTAAGAGTAAAACTTGCAATCGAGCACTGTCAAACCTGTCACGGCTTTCAGTGGCATTGGGGTCTCTCTCACTTTTTTGGAGCATGCCTACATGTTTCCTTCTGCACCTGGGAGCTGACAGAATCATCATCGGACCACCGGTTTGGGCATAGCAGTGAGAACATCAAGGTTCTGCCCTGGAGAATAGATCGTCAGACAGCTAGGCCCTCTTCTCTTCCCCGTGTTCCCCCCTCCTACGTGAGGGTAGTTCTGTACTTTGAATACCCCATCCCCGAGTCCCCCTCCCTGTGTGGAGGTTTTTCAGTTGGTTGTACCACAGGTGTGATCAGAAGCTCCCCTAACGTAGCATGACAGCCGGGTGCGCACGCTCCCCGACTCACCCTCGTCTCCGATCGGTGCCGATCTTTTCATACTCGGCGAGGTAAGGAACTAGCCACCGCTCTTAGTTCACTGCTTCCTAGTATCCATTCTACACTTGAGCTGATAGTGAGAGAAGAGCTCGTTCCAAAATTTTCCAAACACCGAGTGCGGTCTGTTGCCATGTAAGAGAGTGCAACTAGTCCCACCCTCGGGCACTGGCTCTACCCCGGCTGAGCCAAGCGACCTTCAGACCTCTGGTCTGTCCTCCCCCATACCTCCCTTGGTGGCTCTGACCGTGTAGGCTGCCTGTGGGTCACCGTCCATCTCCACCATTGTCGGGTGCCCCGAAATTGAGTGACATGTGTGGTCAGTCCGCTGCCGTTCGGGTGTGTGGCTCGGTGATTGCTTATTGTTTCACAGGTCTCAGGGCACCCCCTAGGTCGTCCCGCATCAAGAATAATCTAACTGAACCAAGCTCCCATTTGTCTTTACTCGATGATAGATGCACTCTGACACCTAGTGGGCTTGGCCAGAGGTGATCCATTCTGGCGCCCAGTGGGCTTGGCCAGAGGGACCTCTGACATGGCAACTGTTGACACCTATTTTTAGCCCGCAAGTCAAGTTATTTCTCTTATTCATCTTCCATGATGTCCCGAGTTACCCATTGTTTTGGATCATACCTTGATCTTATTTCGAGCCCATTTCTTGATCATTTCCCCAGCCCTCTGAGTTTGGAAGCTACTTTCTATCAGTTCCTAGCTATTTCCCAAGTTTTCCCATGTTTCGGGACCATTTCCCATCGTCCTCGACAGTCGACGCACCTTATCTTAGTAGGGGTTTGATGGCGGCCAACTTGGTGACCGCAATCAGATGGCGGCCATCTGCCTGGCCGCCACCTGCTCTGAGGTTGCGGCCAGCCAGATGGCTGTAACTTCGAGCAGCAGAGGTCCCTCCTATGTCAAGTGCAGGAGAATTGCCAGTCACAGGCGTGTAATCGTCAGCCAGAGGATCCAGTCTCTCAATGTTGACACTAATATAAGGAGCAGACTCGTCGACCTCCAACCCCGCCTCTGCAAAGATCTTCCCCGGACAGGGAGAAAAGTTTGCAGCAACCCGAGCCTCAGGAGGAGCTTCATTCAAAAAAGAGGGGAAGAAGGAGTCAGGCAACAACATTGTAAAGACAAGTTATAGTGCTGGCTTGAAGTAAAATTCCCTTTACTTACTGGAGACGTCCGCCGGAGTAGGAGACTCCTCCCCGGGACACGGGCGGACGACAGGCCGCGCGTCACCCTCTGGGCTGTCAACCCGGGATCTCTTCCCAGAAGCATGCTCTTGCAGAGAAGTACTACTTCCCTGGTTGCTGGCCTGGTCTGCAAATTATAGAAGATTGCATGAAATAAGCATCTCAAGTTGCAGAGCGAAAAAAAAAAGGGACAGGACTGAATAATTGAGCATATACCTAGCTCCCCAATGATCCTCTCGGGCCTCAGAATGATTTGATCAGGCTTCAATCCGAGGGCCCGAGCCACCTTATTAGCTATGGCCAAGATGGCGTTGGGGGTGACAGCCACCTCCAAGTTTGAAATATACTCGGCAGGGCCAGCACAACCCACGGCATTGATGATGTGGGCCCTCCATTCTGTGAAGGTACTGCCTGCGAATGCCCCCTCTGGAACTGGCTCTGACGACTGAGATTTAGTCTTCAGACCACAAGAGGCTTTCAAATCCTCCCACCAGGAGTAAGGTGCTGAAGGTCCAGGGGCCACTCCCCGGCAAGCAGACCCAGAAATAAGAGCTGCAACGGGTGTACTCCTCAAGGGCTTTAAAGCCCCAGCATACTGGCTCGTCGAAGGGAATGGGGAGCCTCTCCTCCCTCTAGCGGGCCTCTATCTCACGAATGGCCAGGCAGCCCCTGAAAAGTGAGATCTGACAAACTCGGGATCCAGAAACAGAGGAGGCAAGTCCTCCATCCTCAAACGCCCCTCCTCAGCAGCCCGAATGGCATCAGCACGATGTCAGAACACATTGCTGACCTTGAACCACCAGCGCGCATAGCGCATGTCAAAGTGAACTTTGCGCGACTGCTCTGGAATGGGATACTCCTCCTTCACGTCACGGAAGAGGAAATCATGCCATGAAGCTGCCACCAGGTGAACATCCCTCTGCCTGTACTGCCGCAGGGCCAAAGGCAAATCTGCATTCGGGAGAATGGCCTGATCATACCTGAAATTTCTGGCAAACCGGTGCGGATAATATGGCTCAAGAAATGCTGTGCTGGAACGACAGTAGACCAGGACTCCGGGCCGTATGCAAACAACCCACTCAGCTAGTGCATGTAAAGAAGGCCAAGCCCGCGAAGATAGCCTGCAAGCAACTGTGTCGCCCTGCCGCTCCAAGTAAGGACGGTATAGATGAGAGCTGTGGTTGAAGTCCAGACTCTCACCCCTCCCAATATGGAGGAAGGACAAAGCGTGGCGGGCACTAACAAGCTGCGAAACTGCATCCTGGTCCGGGTGACCAGCAAAAGCGAAAATAAGCGGGGCAGCTGGATTATCCACTGGTGTCCTCTGTGAAAGCTCCGGTAACAGCAAACCAGCCCACGCACTCAGATAATGGGTGGGCATCAGAATGTGCTTGTCTCTCGGCGATGAATGTAAAGTCGGGGCTCCGAAGGAATGATAGATATTCGCCAGCGCAACCGGAGGAATAGCAACCATGCGACCACATGCCATCAAACAAGCCAGGTAGATCACCTCTGCCCGCAGAACTCCCTCCTCTCCATGAGGGATCACAAAGCTGGCCAGCCAGAAGGCCAAGTATACTGCCAAGTACGTCAACGATGGCAGCTCCCTCGAATTCCACCCCTGCACTGGGGCGGGCAAGTGACGAGGGTGCGAAGCAAACTGAAGCTCTACCTCTCGGCACTGCTCCCATGTCATGCCGGAGGAAGCAAACTCCTTATAGAAACAATACGGGCCGCTGTAGAAGTGTGTTACCCAAGCATTCAGGGTCACCCTCGGTGTCCGGGCAGCTTTCTCTTTGCCTACGAGGGCTAAGTCCCTCCAAGTCTTCATCAAATACCGGAAGCAATAAGAAATGAGATATCGGCCAGCTCCATCTGAAGCACTAAGGTGCAAATCGTCCTGGGACAACTCCTCATATGGCTGACCACAAACAGGAAGGCCAGAAATCCTGTGGAAGGCCCACAGGTCTAAAGAAGTCTCTCCTTCAACAGTCATAAACGTGTTCCAGCGCCGATTGAACCTTTCAGCTATGGCCTGGATCAACCCTGCATGGCAAGGGTAAGAATATAAAGCTGCGGTCACTACGTGGCGAATACCCGCCCTGTCAAGTGCTGCTCTGTAAACTGTCAGGACGGGTCCCCCCCCCCCCCCCCCCCCGGAGGCCGCGCGACCCCACTGGGGGTCCAGCGGACCCGCGGGGTCCCCGGGGTAGCCGCGGCCCCTCCTTCTCCGGGCTTCCCACCTAGAGGGGTCATTTGACCCCTCCGAACGCCTTTCGACCCCTTTGGACGCCGTTTCGCTCTCTTTTTGTCGTCCTGGGTTGGAGAGGAGCCATGGTGGAGCTTTACATCTCGTGGAGATCGCTCCTTCGCCGCGTGGCAGCGCTTCGTCCGTGGAAGGAACGTGTTGTTTGTTCGTCCGGTCGTATGTCGCCGCGTAAAAAGGAACTTTTGCGTCCGTCTGTGCCGTGTGATACACTTGCTCGGCTACTTTGACAGGTATACGCATGTATCTTCCTCCTTAATCTTCATGCTGCGACATCGACCATAATAATATTGTCGGGTCGATAGACCCTGAATTAAGGAGATACTCCATAGTCTGACGATGTCGGCGATACGTCGTTCTCGTCAAACGTTGCATAGCAACAATTCCTCAAATTAACTTGAGACAAATTTGGGTGCAACAACGGGACGAAGGTGATGTCGAATTCCATGAGGATAAGTGCCCATTTGCCGAGCCTACCGGAGAGGACGGGCTGGCTGAGCAGAAATTTGAGTGGATCATATTTGGAAATGAGTTCCACCTTGTTAGCTAGAAGGTAGTGCCTTAACTTTTTGACGACAAACACCGGAGGTAGGCATACCTTTTCCATCGACACATACCGGTGCTCAGGCCCGACCAGCTTACGACTGAGGTAGTACAGTGGCTGCTCCTTGCCCCCTTCATTGATCTGGGTTAAAAGTGCTCCCAAAGAGGCGTCCATGGCAGCAATATATAGGATAAGAGGCTTCCCTCTGACAGGTGCCCTTAGGACTAGAGGAGTCAATAAGTACTCCTTGATTTGCTCGAAGGACTTCTGACAGTCTTCGTCCCATATAAAGGGCGCTCCTTTCTTTATGAATTTGCCGAAAGGTAGGCATCTTCCTGAGAGATTAGAAATAAACCGCCTAATATAGGCGAGTCTTCCTTGAAGAGATCTGAGCTCTGTGAAGTCCTTGGGTAGGGGTAGTCCTCTTATGGCCTTGATTTTATCGGGATCGATTTCTATGCCCCAGTACCTGACGATGAAGCAAGGAATTGGCCGCTGGAGACGCCGAATGCACATTTCATTGGGTTCATCTTAAGCTAATACTGTCGAAGCCTTTCGAAGACTCGATGCAAATCGACCAGGTGCTCTTCCCGCCTTTTTGTCTTGACAACCAGATCATCGACGTAGCATTCAGCGAGATCATGTAGCATCTCGTAGAAGATCTTGGTCATCATCCTTTGGTAGGTTGCACCAACGTTCTTCAAGCCAAACAGCATCCTTTTATAATTGAAGATCTCCTTAGGAGATCTGAAGGTCGTATGGTCTTTATCATTGATGGCCATGCGGATCTGATTGTAACCCGACGACCCGTCCATGAAAGATAAGACTTCATGACCGGTGGTCATGTCAACCATTGTCTTAGTAATTGGGACAGGGAAATCGTCCTTCGGGCAGGTCTTGTTCAAGTCTCTGAAGTCGATGCAGGCTCGGATTTGGCCGTTCTTCTTCTTCACTGGGACTATATTGGCGAGCCACACAGGATACATGCAAGGCTCTATGAAGTCCACATCGAGCATCTTGTCTACCTCAACATTGACCTTTAGCTCCAGCTCGTGGCGCATACGCCTTTGAGATTGTTTGACTGACTTGACTGTTGGAAGTATAGCCAGCTCATGTTCACCCACAGAGGGATCGAGCCCAGGCATTTCTTTATAAGTTCAGGCGAAGCAATCTCTGAACTCTTCTAGGAGCTGCCGATACGACTGCCTTTCTTTCTCAATAAGGAGAGCACTGACGAAGGTTGGGCGATAGTCTCCTTTGCTTCTGAGGTTGATCTCAATCAACTCGTCCACAGTCGCTTGACCACTGTCTTCAAGCTTAGGTGGAGCTGGTTGGAGGTCGACGAAGTCTCCCTCATCATCAGTGCTTGCCTGGTAGACTTTAAATTCTTCGAAGCACTCTTGCTCGTGGCTTGAAGTCGAGAGACTTGCTTCGTATTGTTGATGGTTAGCAAACTGGGTTGCTCCTCCCTCTGAGGGGTGGTCATTATTGACTTTCGATGAAGGTGATGGTGTCGTTGACACCTCACCGGACTCCCTTACAGAGTCATCAATCTCGGGCTCAACTTCAGCTTGCCCGTGATGAGAAGGTAGCAGTCCTATGGCATTGATTGCATAATAGACGTCGAAGTCCCTCTCCTGGTCATAGCCGAGTCCCCGCGTCTCTTTGCGGGAGAAGGGAGGTTGTCCACGGACCTATGGAGGGTTCCACAACTGGTGGAAATATGCTGCTCGTGCAGGGTCTTGAGCTTGCGGGATATGTTACTTGGTTTATTAAGATGGGTAAGCATTATCATTAGGTATTTTATTCAAGTGGTTTGTCTATAGAGGTGAAGATTAATCATTTGTTCCTCATCAGTTTGGTTCGTTCAAGTGTTCTTGGGCAAGCTTGATCGCGGCGAAAATCGGGCAGCATCTCCCCCGGACGAGGGATTGTCAAAGGGAGAAGCGAGAGCCACCCACCAGATTGCTCCGGTGGTGAACTCCCAACATAAGGAGCGGCCTCGCGGCGGTCCGTTAGCCCATATGCGAGCGTGGAGCACTCGAGGGCTAGCCTTCAAGAGTGCACATGGTTCGCGGGCGATGAATCTTCCAGACGGGGTGACTATTTGCCACAAGGGGCATGAATGTTCATCCATGGATGGGATTTCTTTGAGGGTCACGCCATGGAGAGGCGGACCCCAAAGGCCCTCGGATGATCGGGGAACGAGGAAAGGAAGCAAGGATCGGAGCCAAGAAAATAGAGCTTGCAAGAAAAAGGTTTTCCTTTTATTCGTCCACACTGACGGGGAAGAGTTTTTACAAAAAAGGGTTCATCCCAAGATGGAACTGGAATACATTACAAAAAGGGGGGAAGAAGGCACTGTCGGAAAGGGGGAAGAAAGAACAGGAACTCCCCCCCAACTCACCTCTCTTCTCTCACACTCACTCTCTTCTTCTTCACCTTACCGGCATGGGGGAGGCAGGTCTTCTTCTTCTTCTCTCTTTTCCTTCTTCTCTTCACTGTGCACTAGAGCCAACCGAGGGGGAGAAGCCAAGCCATCCGGAGAGAGAGTTTCCCCACTTCTTTCATTGCTTCACCATATATATATATATATCTCCTCAAGGGAGAGTTTCGGTTCTTCTCATTCGAAGAGGCATGCCCCGCTGCTTGCCCACGTCGCGCTGGTTGGGCTGTCGTGCTTCCATGTTCACCACGTTTTCGTTGCCATAACTTGCAGAGCATGGGCGGCCAGCTGACGGAATGGGCTTGTTCGCTGCGCCGTTTCAACACTTGGAAGAATGGCACACTTTGAGAATGAGGGGTTAAAACGGCACGACCAGGGGGTGCGCCATTTTAACCCACGCCGGGTAAATCATCAAATGGGGGAGGCGCCGTTTTAACATCATCAAATGGGCGCGCCGGTTTAGCTTTTGAGCAAGTGTGGCGCCGTTTCAATTGCTTGAAGGAGGATGGCCCCTTCAAGAAGAGCGCACCAGATAACCAAAGCAAGGAGGGGCGCACCGTTTCAATGCAATAAAGGGGAGGGGTGCACAGGTTAAGGGCCTCATCGCACTGTTTTAAGGCCTCTTCATGCCGTTTTAAGCGTCGAATAGATTTATTTTGAAGTTGCGGCCATTTATAAGTGTCGGCACTCCCGAAATGTTTTAGTTGCAATGCACGGCACCCGGAATATTTCATTTGCCATTTTTTGGTCTTCGATCCGGGACTTTGGGTGACTTTCGGCATATGCTGAGACTGTATCAGAATCCCCGACTTTTCTTCGATTCACCTCTCGGTGTGGCCAGTCATAGAGATCTTCTGCCCGGGGGATCCCTTAATGGGTAGCGGACTGCCGAGCGGGTTCTCGTCCTGGCCGGGTGAGGTATGGGTTTGTTCGGCCTTCCCCTCTTTGACTCGCACGTAGATGCGAGTGTCGTATGATCGTCACTGTCTTTTTTTGACGTCCACAAGTAGGCATAACAGATGGAAGAGTACAAGTCTGGTATCACCTCAGCCACAATGAAAACCAATCATGGCATCGCTGCCACCATCTCACTCACCGGGGAGACGCAATCCTCGTCACGAGAAACTTACCACCGATCCGATCCCATGCTCGGCAGACCAATTGAACATCAGCTTTGCTACCAGTTGACTGATCTCACGCCCTGCACGGGGAGCAACTAGCACTAAGCCTTGACCAACCCGCATAGTCATCCCAACTGACTACGACAAATTTCTCAACTCCATGCCATGAACCATCTTACACCTAGCAAGCCAAACGCTCATAATGGCACTGGACCAGCTCTCCTAGAGCACAAACTTACAATAGATCCTAGATCCAATCTGGGAAGAGAAACATCATCTAATCGGCCACCCAAGGCCTGACCAGCACACGGTTCTCGCCATTCTCAAGCCACAACAACCAGCATCTTTTATCTTTGAAAGACCAATCGTCGGTCACCATCTATTTGTTAATGGGAAATCTTGACTTGCTCAGCTTCTGCTTATGTGCTCCTTACCAATCGAATAAGCACATCCCCAAATCTCGACAGGCCATCCGTCGACATTCACACAGACCATTACCATTGCTTGAGCCAAACCTTGCTCAAACACCACATCCGATCCAATCCACCTGCATGTTACGATTGGTGATCTGCTCAGAATGAGATCCAGAGGGGGGGTGAATGGATCCCAATGGCACTTTTCAAAAATTTAAACTTAAACCAAGGAAAGTAAATCTACAGAATTAATCTACAATTCTGACAGAAATAAAATTACATTTTATAACAATTATATAACTATAAAGTCCACTCCACAAGTACAGTTAGGGAAGAGAAACGTACACTGCCCCGGGGCACATGGTGAGCTGGGCACTAACAAACCTCCGCCAGAGATGCTCCACTCAGAGCAGAACGCCGCACCTAAAAAGTAGGGGGTGAGCCTCATCTCATAGGCTCAGTAGGGGTCCCGCAGAATCCCACTACAAACAACAGAATAATAGTGCAGTAACTAAAGGAAGCACAGTAAACAACGAACAGGAAGGACAAGGAGCCACAAGTAAAGAGCAACAGCAGTAGCCACAACACACTAACACCGGGATAACCCAATGATAGTGACCGAAATCAGAAGATGGTAAACAAAGGGAGCACTCATAGCCCTCAAGACAATCCCGACTACCACAGTCAGACAGTCTGTCCTAACCGACGGAACCGTAGACACGGCCACACGACGGCACACTGAATCGACACCCTCGGGGGAATCTCTCGACCCCAAACTAGAAACAATGGAAGACCCATGCCTACGCAGACAGGGCAGCACGTGTCCCTCAGCTGGAAGGGCCACGATAGTCTAGTCGGTACCTCCACCTTCACAGCATGGGGAAAGAACCACGCTAACCCGAATGGAATGGATAGAGTCACCGACACAGCAAACCACACCGAGGTAAACCCACACTGAAACCTCTCAGGTGACAGGAGTACTGACCCCATTGACAATGAGACTGGATGCGTCCTCCGACAACTTACACCACATCCTCACGTGTCTCCCTACACGCCCAAGGTGAAAACTAAGACACCAACATAGTACCATAATGTAAGGACTAGCCGGGGTCGTGCTCATCAGCATGCATCCACAGCCCTTGACCACGTATGCACACATAGACCATCTACTCTAGGTCGGTCCACTAGCCAATTTTTCCCCCAGCTGGACTTAGGCTGCAAAGGCAAGGGGCCCTCAGGTAACTAGCCTAAATACCACTACACGGGACAAGCCTCCACCACTCCTAAGTGGGTTGGCACGCGAACGTGCCTAGGTCAACTACGTCAAGTGGGTAGAGTCACCAAGAACTCACCGTAACTACGGGAACCACCGGAATACCATCGGTCCACCAAACCACCACGAGACGGCTCACTAGCATGAGAACCAATGACCACTAATAAGACAGTCAAACCATGACTGTCGGTCCACATAATACTAACCAAAGTATAGGACGGAACCACAAGAACCATAGTCTACGACTCCTACCAAGACACCTAGCCGCGATCACAGCCCTCACTCGGGAACACCCTCTGCAGTCACGAGACTCTCGCAGGGACAGTCGACATACGCAGCCCAACACAAGGACTGTCCACACTCCACAGTTGACAAGGGTGGCCCACACCACTATTCCAGAACTAGCAAAACACACAGAATCATGCGGACACACATTCCGCAAGGCCACCCCTCCTACGGACAACCTGGACCACCAAGACGCGGAACACCACACGATCGGGCTGAAAAGGACAAGGAGGCCAAGGTGCTGGCTGCCCAGGGGACTGGGCGTCTAGACCCTTGGCCACCCAACAGGCTACCCTGGGCTCCCCCTGCACTGGGTGGCCACCCCTATGGCCACCCAGAGGGCTGGGCGGCCAAACCTGTTGCCACCCACCCTGGGCACTATAGGAAGCCTGGGCGGCCAACCTTGTGGCCGCCTAGACAATGGGCTTCATAAAATGGGAGAACGGGTGGACGACCACCCCGATGGCCGCCTAGGACCCTGGGCGGCCAAACCCTTGGCTGCCCAGTAGACCTAGGCAGCCAGACCCATGGCCACCCAGCCTTGGACCCGATGACCACCCGTGCGGCAGAATCCTGTAATTTCCATGGAAAACACACACCTGAGCTCACCTAGAGCTCATTCCAAGCCCCATTCGTCATCGGACGAAGGGGAAAACATAGGGAGTCATCCCCCGACCTATCTACCACCAGAAAATCACAACCAAACCACAAATCAAGGCTCCATATGGCCAAATCAGTCGCTCAACTCCTGGTTTGCTAAAACCCCTACAACAAGAGATACTCCCACTCTCGGCCTCACCGGGCATGAAATTGAAGGGGAAAACGTGAGGATAGTAGGGATCTGTCCCCCTACCTTAAACCGAGCTTTAGGCTCACCCAAAACCTCAAAACGTCGATCGTCCCCACGGTTGACTTCTCACGAATGCCACCACCATCACCTCCGGTGCAGCACGCCACGCCTCCAGGTTCATCCTCACTGCACGACGCTGCTACCGTCGCACCGCCATGCGCCCCTCGCCATCTCCGTCGGCCACTGGAGTGAGAAGGGAGAGTGAGAGGGAGATGGGGAAGGGTGAGGAAGATGAAACACGCAAGGGGGAAAGATGAGGGGTGGGGGGGCATTCTGGGCTTTATTTGGTAGCAAATTCTTCAAAATACATAACCGGTGGCAGGTGGCTGCAGCAATGTATATCCGACAGCCCGTCGTCTGGCTCTCAAACTGCAGTGGCATAACTAGTGGGCTTCCCCCCTCTGAACATGTTATATCCGGTGGCGCCCAAGCACACCATAAATGGCGGCATGGAGCTTATCTAGAAGGGGTCTTACCCCATTAACCGGCAGGCCCTCTGGCACATATCCGACAGGACCCCAACCAGCACAATCGGTGTGCCCCATATCTGGCTAGCAACCGAATTACACATGCATATCTGGCGGGAGTAAACATATCTGACAGCCTCATTTTATATCTGGTGGCTTCCCCCCTTATTCAGGGGCAGTGGCAGGGTTTATATTTGATAGCTACCTTGTGGCCCATTTCTTATCCGGTGGCCATTCTTGCTCGTTATACGGTGACAACTACAAGAGCTACTGAAAATTGAAAATGGCCATGGATCACCTGCGATTAATGACTTCTGGACCTTGCCAGTAGCCAAGGGTCCTTGCCCAGTGGCAGCCCCTTTGTCTGGCGTGCAGCGGTCGTCGAAGCAAGTACAATGGCGACGTCTTCACCGATCGGGTAAGCCTCGAAGAACAGAGTTGACACCAACTCCCTATCTGTCGCGAAGACGGAAAGTCTGAAGGTTACGTATGAAAAGCAGGGTCGAGGAAAGAAACCAGGGGATCTCCCAGTGTTTCTTTTGCCTCCTCGACGTCCATATCGCATGATACCATATAAAAGGCATGAAGAAGAACAAGAGAAAGAGGAGCAGAACACAGAAAGTGCCCGGATGAACATTATCGCTGCTCCCGCTGGTGCAAAAAGGAAAGAAGAAGTGAAGAGAAAAAAGAAGAGAGTTTCTATAAGAAGAGAGAAAAGAGTGAGAGAGAAGAGAGCAGAGAGGTGAGATTTGGAGGGGAAGAGCTGATGCTCCGTCCCCTCCCCACTGTATCTTTTGTTCCCTTCCTTCAATTTCCCTTTCCTTCTTGTCTTTGTTTGACTGTACCCCCTACTCTGTTATCCTACCACAGGGATCCATGTATGTATATTTTGCATTCTAAGTGAATGAAAGGAAAAGAGTTTGGCCCTTTTCTTAATTTCTTTGTGTGTCTGCATGATGTCTACTCCCCCCACATAGTTTCTTTGCATCGGATGAGTGTCCGTAGAGGGATGGAATAGGGCTTGCTCAAGGTGATGAGCATAGCCTTGGGATGTCCTTTCCGTTCGAGATCCCAGCAAAAGGGTGGTTGGACACCCAGCTTGCCCGGGGCGTGAGCAAGGGCCTCACCTCCGTTGAGGCCCCCCTTCAATCTTCCCGAGTGCCTTCTCCTTCTTTCGTGGAAGTTAACCCCCCATAGGACTGGTTCAGTCTCCCTTTCCTTCAGAGAGAGCCTCTTGAGGTGGTGGCTCAGGGCCTACCCAATACAGTGGGTGGAACCCTAAGACTAAAGCGTCAAAGAAGGTTCCCTCCCCCCAAGCCTCATTATTTTCTACTCCCACCTTGTTGTCATCCCTTTGGCTCTGTGAAGGAAGCCTTCCTTTAGTCTAAGTTAAACCCCACAGAGCCTTAATCGGTGGCCCATGGGTGACCCTTATCCAGTGGCCTTGTCTGCTTCCCCTTTGTTATCCGGTGACCACACCCCTGCACCCTTATCTGCCAGCGTTCGAAGTCCTTTATCTGGTGGCTATCTCACCCTCCCATAATTGGTGGTAGGCCCATATCTGGCACCTCGGTCATGAGCCTGATCCGGCGGCATCTTGGATTGCCATATCTGGCATCCTTCCTTGCTCATTATCCGGTGGTGGCCACCCCAAATCTAGTAGCCCATTCATGGGCCTTGTCCGGCGAAGCCCGAGCTTGCCATATCTGGCAGTCTCCCTTTGCCCACCCCCCTCCATATCCGGCAGCCCATTCATGGGCCTTATCTGGTGACCCCCTGCTTAGCCTCCCTTATCTGGCGAACCCTGTGTAGGCCTTATCTGGTGGCCCAACCTAGGGCTGTTATCTAGTGGCCTTTTCCTATCCTACAAACCCATGCCCCTCTGCCTAAGGACTTAGAGTTCTTCTGAGAGCTAATGACTTGCAATTCAAATTCCGTTCCGGTTGCCGGTTTCATGGATTTTACAGTTCTCCACGAGTGTTGCTGCTCCCGTGCACACTCATATTACTTTGGGGCCGTCTCGGACTTGTCCGTGGATGCATACCCACTTTACCCACTCTGATTTCATGGTCCGGGGGAGGTGCTACCCAATTTTCTCCAGAATTATGGACTTGGCAAAAATCTGAACTGGTGTTGAAACACGGACTAAACAATAGATATGATGTTGGAACCTTTGAGTTGAGCAAGAACAAATCCGAATGGAACGATGTTGAAAATAGAAAAATGATTAAACAAGTGAGGTTCACTAGTGAAGGGGTCGAAGGGATCAAAGAATGTATGACCCCTTGAGATGGGCTCCCTCATGACATGGTCCAATGTTTGAAATTCTAGAAGGTGTAAATGATCATCTTCATGCATTGTGGTAGATGGGACGGTGGTCAAATGTAGGAGATATGGTTCCTCCCTCGGGGTAAGTGGAATGAAGGTAGGCTCGGCCGGCATGGGGAGGAACAAAAGAACCTCTGTATTGACATGACCCACGATGCACACGGAGGTAATGGACCCTAAGGTGGGGTGGGTGAAGCTACGACTTGTGGGTTGGTCGAAGCCTCGTGCCAACATATACGCCAACTTCATTTGCGAGTCTAATCCCAAAATAAGGTCATCTAATGTATCAACATGGTGACTAGACCGAAATGTGGTATGGAATGAGTTGACCGACACTAATGGTAGTGTAGGGTCTATGGATGGGTAGCAAGGCGGTCTAGGGACCAAGCCTATCTTGAGCCAACAAAGTAGTGGCTCGGCGATGAATAGCTATATCGTTAGAAACACGGGTGACTTTGGCTGAGGTAGCTCCGAGTAAAGATCAGAAGGTGTGTGTGGTGGCAAAACTTCTCCCTTGGATGGGGAGAGGATGTCCTCCGTGGGGAGAGGACTTGGGGACTCCATAGATGGCACCGAATGGATGTTGCCAACCATGACCTCCATGGGTTCGGGCATGAGTTTATCCTATTACGGAGGTGGGCAAGGGGAAACCAGGGACTCGATATAAGCACATCTCCTATCCACCCGATCCGACAACATTTACACGAGTTCGGCAAGGGTGGCGTTTGGAGTGGGGGCCTCATGGTGGAGTTGCTCATAAGCACTGGGCTTAGTCATGGACCTAGGCTCTTCTACATGTGGGGCTTGTTGCCTCCGGTTATGACCCACATGGTTGAAGGTGATTGGGTGGGGTCAGCTGGAGGTGTGACCCACTTGGTTGTGGGTGATTTGGTGGGGCCGGCTAGAGGTGTGACCCACTTGATTGGAGGTGCGTTGGTGGGGTCAGTTGGAGGGGACCGGGTGGGGAAGGTAGATCTTTCTAAGCTCATCCTTCATCTCCCTCCATGACTCAATAGGCAATTGCCTCCTAACCTCCCTCATGCATTCAACGCTCTCCCATTTCCAGGCGACTTTGTGGACAAGCCTCTTTTTGGTAAAACTGACCTCCACGGCTCCGGACATAGTGTAACACTCGAAATACTTGTCCATGGCGGCATCCCAATGTAGGTAGTCGCTCGGGACATTGGAGCCTTAAAAGTCTGAGACTTCGGGCCTACGGAAGTGGAGGGGATGGTTGCCAGGCCCATGGGTGTCGTGCAACCAGTGATATTGCCTAGGCGATTGGGAATCCATGGGACACAGTGCTCTATTGGGCCGACATGTTAACACTTGGTGACAAGACAAACTGACTCCCAAATAGACTAGACACGATCGTAAGATAACAATGTAAAGTTGGAATGCAATGCGACACCTTGGACTGACTATCCTAGACTCTAACCAACATTCGGTACGTGGCGGAGGTAGAAACCTCACGCAAGGGGTTACCTTCCCAATAGGTGTAACCTATCTTTCCGATACGTCTTTTAATATACCGGGTATTGGGGTGAAATGCAAACCTATGACATTTTTTTTAAACAATGACTGCCATAGACTCAACCTCACTCTGCTTCCACTTTGATGCGGGACGGACAATGAACCTGGGACTCTAGCTCGCGGTTGTCCCTAGAGAGGGAAGCGTGCAGACTGCGCGGTTGAGAAACCGGCAGTGAGCTAGGGTGGTCGGCTCTCTCTTTCGTGCCCGGATCGGGTCACGGGACGGGTCTTACTCTCTCTCACAGCAGTGATTTGAAAAAATATACGAGCTAAGTTAACCTATCACTAATGCAGCGGCATATAACAATACATACGAGTAAAGCAAAGTGCCAAGAGAGGAGCGGACATGATACCTCCACGCTTCAGGCGTGGGGATGATGTTCCCGGCCAAGAATGGTAACTCCTGGTAAAATAATTACAATAATTACAGAAATATAATTCACTGTCCACTCTATGCAGGGAGGTAAAGGGGTACAAGTGGGGCCCGGGAGGATCAATCCTGGGTTGACGGGTAGCTTCTGGGGCTGCTTCAACAGGTCCATAACACTACTGCTCGGGCGGCAGCTTGCTGCCCGCGAACTAGTTCTGCTGTTTTAGACCTGCGTGACTCGGCGAGAACGCCTGCTGTGATCAGCTCCGATGTCGGATCGATGCAAGACCAGTGCGGTTGGAAAGCTCTTTTAGATATCTTCAAACCCAAACTGTTACAAGAATTTTCCTGTCTCTGTAATTGTAATGGTCAAATTTTAGCAGACTAACTCTCAGGTTCTAATTTGGCAAGATAGATTTGGATCTACCTGAGAATGAGGTTTTACCGGTATAAAATTTTTCTAAGTTGAGTCAAGAAAATGATTAGATAATATGGTGATATTATTATAGAAAATTCAGAGTGCTACAAGTTTGCTCAGGTTTCCAACCCTGAATCCCAGCTAGGCCTACACCTGACATGGCCTCCCTACCCCAGGTCCATGTCTCCTCAGCATTTCACTAAGGTTTCTCGTCATGAGTCCCAGTCGAGCTGGCACTCAATATCGGCCCTCAACCAGGAGTTTGAGGCTCCCCACCATCCGACTCGGGCACACAACCCCAATGGACTCTCCACCTTGGGCTCCTGACTTCCAAGCTTCACAATAGGGTCTATACCCCCATGATCCAGCAATGCTGACTCCCAGTATAGGCTTTCTGCCTCGGGACATGGCAACCTCAGCACCCAGCATGGGCCTCTAGCCCCTAATTCCAGCAGTGCTGACACTCAACACAGGTTTACAAACTTGAGTCTTCGGTGCCCCAGCATTCCCCACAACATTGGTTCTCAGTGCAAGAGCATCATCTCTAGCTCTGGAAACACTTCTAGCGGCTTGGGCAAAAGCCTATACTCCAGTCACTCAGCCGTTGGCTCTCGGTATGGACACCATGCCCCAAAGGCCAACCCCAGCACTTTTTTCTGATAGCTTTATGCTACCGGCAATGGTAGACTAGGTCTTCTCCATCTACCACCTCAGAGCAGGGTCCTCCCTGGCTCCCTAGAAGAAGTGCCGCAGCGGCCGTAGAGGCAAGCGAGCCGCTGCTGCAACCAATAATTCTGACAAGATGGTTCTTATCAGTGACTTGTGGATTCATCTCAATGGAGACAAACCAATTATACCCCAAGAACGGAACATGCCTACGATCCCCACTACCAATCACTTTAGTCTCCTGCAATGAACGCGAGAGGACAAAGTGGAACTAAGAAAAGTTCGTGGCTCGGCAACCCACCGGGGGCATCTACACTGGTCCATCACCCAGACTCCCAAGTCCAGTCGAAAGAATGGTGATAAGGGAGGACAACAACTTAGCCTGAGAAGAATCTGGGTTACTCCAGAGGAGGCTCAAACTATTCGAAGGGCATGTACCAAGAACTCCCTTTGAATGCTCGAGTGTCACATCACTCGAGACATCGCTGAATCTTCGTCGGCATAGTTCGATGGCACCCAGCCATCCAGTCTTGCCAGCCTAAATAGGCCAAAGCAAAGAAGGGCTCACGTCAGGCCCCGCCAGCATTTAGTCTCAAGCTCTTCTCAGGATAACTCAGGTCTCACAACAAAGGATCCACCTCAAAGGACCTTAGTCTTTCATAGACTGGGGGCACCAGCCTTCTTCGAGAAGCATTCCAGAAGAAGTAGATGGTTCGGCTCATCAATGCCGTAGTTCGGGTGTTCGCATGTTACACCACTGGCCACCAACCCGAGACTCACTCTGATGACTTGAATCAGCCACTGGCCTAACGTAGGTGGCCTCGCCCTCACACTCAACCCCCGATGCCATCGGGTCACATCGTCACTCCTTTCGAACCACGAGCGTCAAAACACGCTGAAGAGGTTCTAGTCGAGGACCGTGGCACCCCTATTGATGTGAATCTAGTCAACAATGATCCGCCAGCGAATGAAGGTCAAGGGGTGACTCTCATGACTCTCATGAGGGAGAACCAACACTTGAAGATCCTCCTGCAATACCTTCTTCAAGAGTAGGACCTTCACCCTCAACAACCTGCCAGGCCTTCGACCGAAGCACTGGCACTACCAGTTGGGCAAAATGGTGTCAACGCCTCAGCAACAACTGCTAGAACCCTGACAGTAGCAGGGTTCAACACACCTCCAGTAGAAGCTCACCCATGAGCATCCAATATGCCAGTGCCGGAACATCTTGTGGCACAACGACAGATGATCGAGCAGATCATTGAGACGAAGCTCACCCAGTATGGGGAAGGGGTCACCACTATAGACCTCTACAGTGTACCATACCCACTACATCACCAGTTGAAAAAGTTTCCCCTAGAGTATGCCAAGCCTCTGAAGCTATAGAAATTCGACGAGCAAGGGTCTCCACATGAACATTTGGCCTACTACATCACGGCCATGGGCGCGCTAGCATTGGACAAATCATACCTCCTCCACTATTTTAGCACCTTGCTCATGGGAACCACCTTCCAATGGTATTCCTGCCTAAAGCCTTACTCCGTGGCCGACTGGGTAGATCTCCAGAAGAAGGTCCTCGACCGTATCCAAACGGTCGAGCACAAGATGTCCCTGGCAGAGCTTTGCTCTCTCCGGTAGAGGAAGGGCGAGAGTGCCCTAGACTTCCTCAAGAGATGGCAAGACCTCAACATGAGGTGCGTCAACTCACCAGTCCAGGAGGATGCCATTACTATAGGCCGCAAAGGCTTGGCAGCCGAGGTCAATGATGTGTACAAACACTCATCATTAAAAATGTCGTGCACTATATGTCGATAGCTATTCCACCATCAGCTTCCATGCCGATAGATATCTCACTATCGGCTTCCATACCGACAGCTATCTAAATATCAACTTTCATGCCAACAACTATTCCACCATCGGCTTCCACGTCGACAACTATCTCGCTATGGACTTTCATGCCGATAGCTACCCAAAGTTGTTCAAAAAAATGAAGAAAAAGAAGAAGAAAAAAAAAGAAGAGAAAAGAAAAAAGAAGAAGAGAAGGAAAAGTAAGAAGGAAAAGAAAAAAAGAAGAGAAGAAATAAAATTACCAAAGTCATTAGGGGGCGCTGATTCTTCAAGTCCCACTGGAATGAAAAGCTTCCCCTCCAGCCCAGATCACCGCATCTCGATCGAATGACCAAACAACTACATCCCATGCTTATTTTTAGCATAACGCTGCTTCAACCAATCCCACCGATGCATAAAACTAGTGGCCCAGACTTTACGTCTGAAGCCATAAATAAAAAGACCCTTACTTTGACACTAACCCCGTGTCAACGAATAAACCATGTCGGTCCCCGACTCCATGTCGGCATCGATGAACAAACCAGTGGCCCAGACCTTACGTCTGAAGCCATGAAACAAAAGACCCTTGTTTTGGCACTAACCCCGTGTCAACAAATAAATCACGTCGGTCCCCGACTCCCTGTCGGCATCGATGAACAAACCAGTGGCCCAGACCTTTCGTCTAGAACCATGAACAAAAAGACCCTTGCTTTGGCACTAACCCCGTGCCAATGAATAAATCACCCCTAATATTGCAATCTCCAGTCCCACTGGTGAATTAACCTTCGGCTCGGACCTTTCGTCCAAGCCGATGAACAAAAACTCCTTTGCTTCGGCTCGGACCTTCCGTCCAAGTTGATGAACAAAAAAAAACTCCCTTGCCTTGGCTCGAACCTTCCATCCAGGTCGATGGACAAAAAGAACTCCTTTGCTTCAGCTTGAACCTTCCGTCCAAACTGATGAACAAAAAGAAACCTCCTCACTTCGGCTCGGACCTTCCGTCCAAGTCGATAAACAAAAAACTCCTTTGCTTCGACTCAGACCTTCCGTCCAAGTCGATGAGCAAAAAGAACTCCCTTACTTCGGCTCAGACCTTCCGTCAAAGTCGATGAACAAAAAGAACTCCTTTGCTTCGGCTTGGACTTTCCGTCTGAACTGATAAACAGATAAGAAACCTCATCGGCTCAAGCTCGGACCCTCCGTCTGAGTTGATGAATGAAGGACTCCTGGTCCACGTGCACACGTGGTAGAGCGGTTTCCTCATCCCTTCGCTGAAGGAGTTGAGCGCTCTCCCGCGAATTGGCACCGGACCAGCACCTCACCAACCCGGGAAGACCAGATATCGTCTCAAAGAACTCTACACTCGCTGGCCCCACGCACTCATCCCTCGCTTGTGCCACCCGCGAATGCGGGGCATTTGTGGACGTCAAAAAATGATGATGATGGTCATACGGCACCCGCGTCTATGCGCCCGAGCGCTAGTCGAAGATGGAGAGGCCGAACAAACCCATATCTCGCTCGGTCAGGATGAGAACTCACTGGGTGGTCTGCTACCCATCTAGGGAGCCCCCCTCGGGCAGAACACATGGCCACAATTCTCCAACCGGCCGTCCCAAGGGCCGAATCAAAGAAAAGTCGGGAACTCCGACACAGTCTCGGCATGCGCTAGAAGGCACGCAAAGTCTGGGACCGAGGCCCAGAGGGTGCGAATGAAATACTACAGACGCCATGCATTGCAACTAAAACATTCTGAGAATGTCAACATTCGTATGAATGGCTGCAACTCCAAGAAGAAGCCCTAATCGGCGCAACCTTCACCTAAATCGGCGCGCCCTTGCGCGGGCCTTAATCCGGTGCCCCCCCTTGTTGGCGTAATACGGCGCGCCCTAAACCGGTGCCACCTTTGCCCAATCACTAATCCGGTGTGCCCTTTTGCTTGGCATACCCGGTGGCCCCCCATTTGCCTTTGCTTTCACTTTAATCCAGCGTGCTCCCTTGGTTGCCCAAATATGGCGCGCTCCACTTACAAGCACTAAACTGGCGCCACCTTTGTGAATGGCCGAACCAGCACCCCCCCATTTGGTTGGTTTTAAACCGGCGCGCTCATCTTTGAAGTGAAGATCCGGCGTGCAGTCGAGTCATCCCGTCATCATGTCGGTCCCCCTGTTTCCTGGGAACAACACGTCGGCAAAAAGCTTGAAATGGTTAAAGCTTCAGTTCGAACCGGCGGGCAACCGTGGATGTTCCTTTAATGGAAGCTCTCGAGCCTTGCGCCGACTACCCACGCCGCTCTCCGAAGTGACGACAATAATGTGGCGAATGCGGAAGCACGACAGCATACCCGGCGCGACGTGGGCAAGTGTCTGGCGCACTCCTCTGCGAGTGAAAGGAACCTGAACCTCCCCCCGGGGAGAGATATATAGGGGGAGATCAGACTGGTTTAGTAAAAATCATAGTTTTGGGGGTTTGTAGGGTTCGCCGAAAAATGGCAACCATTCTCGATGTAATTAGTGTCAATTTGACCGCTAGGATGTCAGGATCCCAACCCCACTAGTTTCATGTCGATCAGTTGTCACTTGGGGCCGGTAGGAGTTCGGGAACCCCGGTGACTCGTTTAGGGTCGATTTGTTTAAATCACCCCGATCTCGAGTTTTAGTGGATACATGTGCCATTTTTCGACTCTAGATATGTTGAATGATCGCTTGGCGTTGTTTCCGTTGCGCTTCGGCATGAATGGGGCGTCGAATGGGATGATTCGGCCATTCCACAATTTTACTCGCCAGATTTGTGTAACAGTCCTTCTAGAGACCGTCACACATGTAACGGTCCCTCGATAGGCCGTTACGTATCGTTCGTCATTTTTTTATCTTTCAAGGCTTTGTTGGTGTGACGGACTAGACCTGGTCCGTTACGTGAGTATAACGCTCCTATCTAGGCGTGTTACACTCGGGTGGTTTTCGATGCCTGCTGCTATTGTCAGCCCCTCGACGATCGTGTTACCTCGAAGACCGTGTCAGTCTATTCACTGTAATGGATCGCTCCTTGTGCGTTATGGTTAGGTAACGCACCTATGTGGGTCCTCTACATTGTGTTTGACTGGCGTTTGTCTGGCTATGGCGGGTGGTGTAAAGCGCCTACCCCCATGAGCCATGTGGCTGTGGCGGACCCAGCCTGGTTCATTATATGCCTCTTGTCCGTGTGAGTGGTTTTGGGTCTGTTGGCCATAACGCACTTGTCTTAGTGCATTGGGCTTGTGTAACGCGCCTATAGAGGTCTGTTACATGCCCTTTATTTGAGTTTTGGTCCGTTAGCCATAACACCCTTGTCCTGATGCGTTATGCTGATGTGGTGCGCCTGTTCTGGTGCATTACATGGTCTGTATTAGATTTTAGGTCTGTTTGCCCAAGCGCCCCAACTCTAGTGCGTTAGAGTAGGTAACGCCCCTATGCTGGTGCGTTACGTGACAACTAGGATGGACGGTGAGCTAGAAGGGGAGGGGTTGAATAGATCACCGAATTAAAAAAAAATTCTTGCGCGATACAACCACACACAGGACGAAGACTAAATTGGAAAGATAAGGAGCGGATCTAGTTAGCAAACGTTCGAGCAATTGATGTGCACAATTGGTAGGAGAACAACTCAACAAGCAAACCACAGAAGGGCAACGAGCTTTTAGGTGGTTTGATTGTAATTCCACAATCTACGTCCACCCTTTACTCAATCGAGGAAGGCTTCCTCTCACACTGCAATGTATGAAAGCGCAGACTCGGTCTGCAGACAAACGCTGACGAACAGCTTGCCCCTCGAGGAGCACCTTCCTTGACCTTCTGTCAACTAGAAGAAACAGACCGGAGGGCCTTCCTCAATTCCTTTGCGATTCTGTAAAGGGAATCCCACCAAGTTGCCCCCAGCAACTTGCAAACCAGAGGACCTTCCTCTCTTCCTTCAATCGCATTGGAGGGGAACCAGAGAGCTTCTCCCTTCCTCTGATACACCTCAGAGGGTAACAAGACTTAGAAGCAGATGAAAAGAAACAAGAAAACTAGAACCGATGATGAAATCAAAATCGATGAATAAAACTCCAGAAATGTAGCTTCCGTAGAAGCAAGTTTGAATCGCCGAAAAGAATCTCTTCTGATCTTTCTGAATTTCTTTCTCTTTTTCAATAGGCTCTCTTCTTCTTCACTCTCACTTAAACTTTTCGTTCAGCACGGCTTTCTCTGTTCTTCGGCCTACTTCAGTGTACGAACTCCACCTCTATATATATGGGCACACTTGAGGGATTGGAGTGTGGAGACCACCCTTCCCGCCCTGGGAATCTTCCAGAACCGATCAGAGCTCTGTGCTACGTGTCAGAGCCCTGGCCTCTTTCCTCCTGGGATCACGTGCCCTTCCTTAGCCTTTTTTGAACATCGCTTCTACTAGACAGAAGGTCCCTGTCATTTTAAACAAACACCTTGTCAGCACAAGAGAGCACGAGACTCAGATGCAAAGAGATAAGCATGCACGGGCTAAGTTAAGGGAGATGTGGTTGGAATGTAAAAACCTGCACGAGGTAGGTTTCTAGCTAACTCTTAAGGTGCAATGAGTTAGTTTCCAGCTAGCACAGAAACGTGCACAGAGTTTGAAGTACACGGTCTTCACACTGTGCAATAGGTTTATGGACGTGCAAACATGCACGGACTATTCAATGCTTGGACTTCAAATGGACAAGATGCACGAGGTACCACTGTGCATGCACGGGGTTACAAGACCCAAAACATGCACGGGGTATCACTGTGTATGTATGGACTATGTAAGCAGAATGCCCAAAACATGCACGGGATTTAGAAATATGCACGGGCTTACTTGTGCAGAACTAAAAATGCACAGGCTTCTAAAACATGCATAGACACATGTTTTAACAAAGTGCACAGAGTTTATGATGCACGGACTTGGTGAAGAAGCATGCATGGACTCAGACATATGCACAGACTTGAGTATGCATTGAGTGACAGTATGCATGGACTCTAGTTTTCAACTAAGGCCAAAAACATGTACGGACTTGACCTCAGACCTGAAGCAAATGTGCATGGACTTAGTGGTCAAACCAAAAACCCACACGGACTTCTATATGCATGAACTTGAGAAGCAAAACATGCATGAACTTCTTCATGCATGGACTTGAATTTTTTGGAAGACTGAGACATGCACGGGGTATGGAAATGTGCTCAGACTTTGCATAGACAAAAAGATGCACAGACTTTTCGATGCTCGGACTTCAAATGCATATACTCGAACATACTTTGCATAGACACAAAGATGCACGGACTTTTCGTTGCTCGGACTTCAAATGCATATGCTCAGACATGACTTAAGTGGAACTGTACATGCTCGGACTTGGTCTTTCAACCAGAAATAAATGCACGGACTTATTTTGAGAACCTGCATGGACTTAATTGAAACGCTGGAGACTTATGCACAGACTTTCAATAATAAGCACAGACTTCACAAAAAGTAGACCAGACAAGCTCGGACTTAGACTGGCCTTACACGGACTATGCATGGACTTAGTCTAAGGATGTGCAAGGACATGAGAATACCTAAATAACATGCGTATGGACCCATTGTTGACACTGACTCTCTTTATGCACAGACAATCATTGAATTTTAAAATAGATGTATCTCAAGTTAAGCACAGCAATTAAAGATAGTTAGATAATAGATCAATCAAGATGTTGACAAATAGTGTATGCCATCATCAAAACAGTAGGAGTGCAACACTTTTAAGTGAAACGGATCCTCCAAATTGGTTTGCGGATGTAGGAGAACGGGCGCTTGCGGTTCTAGATCTGTTCTGGGAGAATCCAAAGGTGTCGACACGTCACGTGATTAGCACGAACCTTATAGTGCTATGCACAGACTAGCATTGACTTCATGGCAGTCTTGCACAGACTTCATGAGCTATGCACTGGCTTGACTGTGGACATGCACGGACCTTGTAGTGCTATACACTAGCACCGACTTCATGGCAGTCTTGCATGGACTTCATGAGCTATGCACTGGCTTGACTGTGGACATGCACGGACCATGTCTTGTGCTGGCTCGGGTGTACACCGACTTTATAGTAGGCTTGCACGGACCTTGTGGCAGACTTCCACCGACCTTGCTTTATCGTTGAGAAGGATTGCATCGACCTCATGGTGAATGTGCATCAACCTTGCCGTAGACGTGCACGGACCATATGGCACGACTTGCACCGACCTTGCTTTATCGTTGAGAAGGATTGCACAGACCTCGTGGTGAATGTGCATCGACCTTGCTGTAGATGTGCACGGACCTTATGGCATGACTAAGGAAACTTGTACCGAACTTGCTAGCACGGCCATGAAAACTTGCACCGACCTTGGTTTATTGTTGAGAAGGATTGCACCGACCTTATTAGCACTGTATCATCCATTCGCGTGCAGCTTGGGCCAAGGCGTCGAGACTTGAGCTTCGACATATCGGGACGTACACCGTGTAGCTTGGTTCCTTGAGGCAGGGTGTCGACATTTTAGACACAGGAGGTCAACACCTTGTAGATCCAGAGCTCGGGTGCAGACAACATCGATTGGGACTTTTTCTTGGGGTGACGACACGTTGTGAGTGTCTGTTCTGAAAAATGTTAAGTCAAACTTGTTAGGTATTTGTCATGGGTTTAATAATAATAATAATTTATGGTTAGTTATCATCAAAACTAGGGGACACAACATGTGCATCCATATCCTCTATCACCCTTCACAGGTGACTCAATTTGTCCAAAAGTACCTCTTATCACTTAGCTACATTATTCTACCTTTTGACTTAGTCTGTGATAAATGCATTGCTATTTTTTATAGTTTCTTTTAAGATGTCAAAATTAGGTGTCAGATCTATTTACACCCTCTAGATCCTCTCATGCCACCCTATAGTTTGTATCAGAGTGGCTTCCCTAGAGATGTGGTCCAACAACCCAGGGAGATCTGACGGGAATGTCCCTCATAGCTTCATAGCTGAGGGCCACTCCATCAATAGACCTCCATTTTATGATGGCACAAATTACCTGTATTGGAAGAACCATAGGAAGTCTTTCTGCGTGCCCAGGATCATTTGATTTGGCGTGTTGTTAGTAGAGGTCCTTTTGTTTTGCTTGAAGTAGATGATACCTGGACACCTGACCAGGTTAAGAAATCCAGAATAAATGGGAGCGCAATGAATATCATGCAGTGTGCTATCCACCCCACAGAATATTCAACAGTATCCACTTGCAGATCTTCAAAAGGAATGTGGGATAAACTTGAGCTGATCTATAAGGGGACATATGAAGTTAGGGCCACTAAGGCCAACATGCTAATCTCTGAATATGAATTGTTCAGGGTGAAACGTGATGAATCCATCTCTCAAATGTATGCAAGACTCACCCAACTAACGAACTGCTTAAAACTATTGCGTAAAAAATACACTGATACTGAACTGGTGAGGAAGATCCTTAGATCTCTCACCCCTGCGTGGCACACTGAGGCCACTATAATTAAGGACTCTAAAGACCTGTCAGTTATGACAGTTGATGGATTGATAGGATCGCTCATGACATATGAGCTGAACTTGAAAAGAAATGAAGAGGTCATCAAGCCAAAGAAGACCATGGCTCTCAAGGTTTCTGAGAGCACAGACGAATCTAAAAATGAGGCAAGACAGACAATGGATTGAGTTCTTGTTAAAATCGTAGGCTTAACATGCGAAATAAGTTATTAAGAGTGGGTTTAGATCGGGTACGGGTTCAGGTGCACTAAATCCATACCCTATCCAAACATGAAATGGGTATTTTAAACATATCCAAACCCGAATCCATATCCATTTATTCGGGTATTACCTGACCCGTCACGAGTCAGGTGATGGGGGTAATCGGATTTGCGGGTATTTTTAACATCCCTAGGTGGCCTTGGCATATGCGGGTTGAGACATCTGGCTCTATTCCATGAACGTGGTGGAGCCACTCCACTACCGACTGGTCATGAGGACCATAGGCATCCACCAGGCGGAGGTCGAGTTCCCGATGCGCGAGAAGCCAGAGGAGCATGTGGGACGCCACGCATGCAGACTAGCAGTGGAGATCGACTGGATCACACGGGCAGTAGACCAGATCCAGGATTGGACATGGCTGGGACGAGTGGTACGCGCTCGGGCCGCAAGCGACGAGGCCTACGTGATAGCCTACGCCCGATGCAACGAAGACCAGGTCTTTCGTAGCACGCGATGACCTGTACAACTTCTGACTTATGCTTTCTAATATGCTTATGATTACAGTGTATTGACACTTGATCTTCTACATGTAGCTTGACCCCCAGGGATGGATTGTCGAGCTCCAAGGGTTGCTCCACTCCACTGTCCAGCAGCGAGACGAGCTACAGCGTTCCCTGGACCTCCTGGTAAGCTCTACTCATCCTCAGACTTAGAATGTTTATGCCCTACTTATGAAACTGACACGCCCCTATTTGTAGTGCACTGAGGTAGCCCAGTGTCAGGGGGCTGACGCACCATCTTCCTCCTCCCAGCCATCCTCAAATCAGGCCGAGCGGGATGCGGAGTTTGCTTGGATGGTGGTACGAGCCGAGGAGGTCGAGGCCACACTCGCCGAGAGGGTAAGTAGATGGTTGTACTTTCCCTGTTGATTATGATTATGAATGCAACTAGCTGATTATGATGTGTGCAAATGTAGACGACTGAGCTAGCGGCGGCGCTGAGCAAGGCTACTCGGTTAAGCGGGGAGATGGAGCGCAGCCACCCAGCAGATGCAATCGAGCTGGCACTCCTTCGAGCGGAGCTGGAGCACAGTCGGGCAGAGGCAGCATCTGCGGACCGATACTTTGCCGAGGCGGAGCACTTTTGTGTAGAGGTAGAGTGCGCTCGTATAGAGGTAGCAGAGCTGAGAGGAGAGGTTCGGGCATACGAGCGGATGTGCCGAAGGCCAAAGCGCAGCGGGGCTCCGAGTGGCATGCACAGCTCCTATAGAGGGTATTTTATGAGTTCCTCCAGCCACCGGATGAACGAGGAGGAGGTGGATCAGCGTCGACGGCACTGCAAGGAGGTGAGCTCAACGATGGCCCCGCCATCGAAGGGGCACGAGGGCACAGGTGACAGCGCAGTTCAGAGGGACAAGCCTGATCTACCTTGTGAGACATACGTACTCTTATTATGGATGCCATGATATGTCATGTTTTGATTTTGCCAATGAATGTGTGTATGCTTGATGCTAACTGACTAACGACGAATCCTAGACTGACACGGGAGAGTGAGAGAAGGGGACGAAGAGACTCGCATAGAACCGGTGCAAAGAAATAATCAAAAGAGTAAGGTAGCAGAGAGAGAGAGAGAGATGGTCATCTAATTGGCCACTCCATGTGCTTGACGGTCCCATGGTAGACCGCTGAGAGTTGCCTGGCATCAAAGCCCAAAGAAGATTATAAACGGTTCTCATCAGCCCGCATGAATTGAAAGACGATTCTCCATTGACCATTGGAATTTATGAACGGTCCCCAAACAACTGCTTAGACTGCCAGAGAGGCAAGGCGTGTAGAAGGCAGGTAAACGGTCTATTGAAGATCATCATTGAATGCTCACGGTAGCTCGATAGACTGCTTCTCAGGAAGCTATGTTAGATCTGATCGAGACTCTCTTGCAGAGTCCCAAACCGTGGGTAAGGAGTCCCAATCCGTGCCAAAGCCTATCCTAACCCAACTTGGGGCTATCCTACCTCAATCCTAGTGAGATTAGGCCATAAATTGGGCTCTATAAGTCGGAGGATATCTCAAACTCATTCTTCACACAAAAACCCTCTCTTAAGCCTTGAAAATTTTGCCAAACTTACCCAAATCATCATGAAGAGGGCCCTTGAAGGAAGCTCTATTGGTGGGGCCACTTATGACGGGCCTAAGCCAGCTAAGAAAGAGTACGGGGTGCTGCAAAGATTGACTACCATTCCTAGGCATCTGAGCTCCAACCCCTTGAGAGAGGTAAGTCAGTGCAATTTTATTCATTTCATTCAATTTTCTTCAGAAATGCTTATTATTCTTTCTCTCTTCTCCTCTTTGTCCTTTTTCTTTTTCCTTCATCACCTCAGCTTCTCCCCGGCTAACTTGAATTGAGTTGCAATCTTTGCATCATTACACCTGGTTGTGTGATGCAAAGGAATTAGAGAGTTAGAGAGAGAGGTAGTTTGACTGAGTAAGTTAATGCCCACCTTGAGCCCTCTCCTGTCTGCGATCTTCTTCACCTCTTCAAGCATGCTAATCCCACTGGTGTCGATGCTGCCAACAGCTGCCATACACAAGACCACAACTCAGTAAGACAGGTTGGAATGAGCCCAGTTTGATCTGACCGGGGTCCGTAGAAGAGGCCATGGACTCATGTTAAGGACTGTGACTCACCACCCAAGTCCAAGATCACATACAGCAAGCTGCTGTCGTCCTTCGATCTCAACTTGTCTTCCTCTTCCTCGATCCATCTTGAGATCCTGAAGAACGAACAGAACCCATGGATTAATTATTAATGGTGAAGTACAAAATTGGACATGTTTACAGCCATGCAGGCCATGCACGTGCTGCATGTGCTTTTGTTTTTATCATGCGTGCCATCGGATTAGCTAAACGATCGAAGTCTCCAGGCTGTTCATACCTCTCTCTCAAGTAGCTGGCATTGGCGAAGTAGATGGGGGCATCAATCTGAACGATGAGCACCCCGGGAACGGGGTGAGCGTCAGAGTACTGGTCCATCCTCCTGTAGATCATGGAGTTTGGGATGTTGCCAAGAACAGTGGTCCTCGGCCTCGCCACAAACAGAAGAACCCGAAGCATCGATATGGCCACCTGCGACGCCACAACCCAGTCAAATTTCTCACTCCCTTTGCCTTCCTGTTTGTTGAAATGCCTGAGAGAAGAGCACCTCATTTGACAACACATCCTTACCGCGATGACGAGGCCGATCTCGACGCTGCCGAAGACCACGCCAAGGTAGGCGCCGATGCAGACGCAGAAGTCGATCTTGTCGACCTTCCATAGGTGGAAGGCGGCCTCATAGTCGATCAGGCCGAGCATGGCGGAGATGATGATGGAGGAGAGGACAACAAGTGGGGTGTAGTGGAACAGGGGGGTGAGGAAGAGCAGAGTGATCATCACTGCCGTCGCCATCACTATGTTCGACACTGCCGTCTTGCAGCCGGCATTGTAATTCACCGCCGACCGTGAGAATGGCCCTGAAGAGAAGAGGACACCGGGTCATGAGCACTTTGATTCTTGATAAGCTATATACTTTGATGACATTAATTAGATGACTTAGTACTGTCCGCTTGGTTCATGGTTTTTGAGGAGTTTCTCACCGGTGGTGAGGTAACAGGAGGTGAGTGATCCGGCTATGTTCATCATCCCAAAGGCAATCATCTCTTTGTTCCCATCAATGTGGTAGTTCTTGAACATGGCGAAGCTCCTGCCAACTGCAATCCCTTCCTGTAGGTATAACATAAGATGATCGCATAAGAAATTAATAATTGATTCTGTCCATTTATCATTATCATCGTCACCATCATCATCTAATTATATTCGGGTAACCTCAGCTTGATGCATCATTACGCAATTAAATGATTAATTAGTCTTAATCACATCATACGCTAAGTCACTGTCATCTGTTTCGACCTTTCAACGACCCACTGTTGCAATCACTGGGCAATTATCCCCACAAGCTGTTGTATATATATTTTTGAACAGAAACACAAGCTTAATATAAGAAGGTAGGAGTAGACTTAATTATAGTTTCATGGCTTCTAAGCATGACTATATTGCCACAGCTTTTGGTATCTGGGTGTTCATCAATTAATTTGTAAAACAACAACATGAATTGGTATATATGCATGTGCTCCTGCATGTTGGGCTGGAAGTTGACTTACTGCAAGGGCTATGATCCCCGTGACGAGGCCAGTCTTCATAGCAGTCATCAAGTAGGGTGAGGAGAAGGTCAAAGTACCCCATGACGGAGGGTTCAGCCCTTTCTTCAGCTGTCCAATCTGCAAATTAAGGTTAGCAACAAGAACACAAGAACAATTAATTAGTTAGAAACATAAGGTTATAATTAAAACTATATATAGCTTCTGTACGTGTTCGATTCAAATCAAGGGTCAGGCCACGATTCCCCAAAATTTATGTAGAGAGGGATCTCAAGAGTCAGGATGGCAGGTATTTCTAGCTACACTACAGCAAAGGACTTACCACTTGAACTCCATGGTTCTCTGCATGGGTAAGGTACACCAGAAGGCTTCCAAGTATAACCGAGGTCAGTGGTGCTGCAGCTGATATCCAGAAGAACTTCGGGCGTCTCTTGCTCTGCCAAAAATGTTATCTATACCATTAATAAAGTCATCTTAACCAAAAGTACTAGGTACCAACATTAATCTCCTGTTCGAGTTTAATTACTTGTGACCAGTTTACTGATAGGAGTCACCTGGTGGAGGGCACATTAAGGTAAAGTGGGGGGTGGGGTACAACAGTTATGAGACCTCCCAGAAGTGGAAGATTGACAGGGACTGCCAAGTGTTCATGTGGAGAGCCCTGCCCGTTGAACTTCTGAAGCTTCGGGACTTTCGGGCAATCCGAAGGAAGTTTCTTGAACTGATGATGGAGAGGATATGGCAGACTGTACAAATCAACAGTGGCCACACCCTCACCATGTTGGGCAAACTTCGCCTCCACGATGCACTTGATCATCTGCTTCTGCCCCATGAGGCTCTCTGCAGCAGGGTAACAGATGATCGCGCATTGGCCTCATGCTACGGAACTTCAAAATCCACCACTAGTGACAATTTTGTAGCGGTGACAAAGGCGTTGGCCGCAACTAGAATGGGAGAGGGCTGCTGCTCCACTCCAGTGGGTGCCACCTGGGGTTGGACAGGAACCTCTTTTTTGCGCAATAGCACCTATAAGAGATTCTTGAGTTCTTGATTCTCGCGTCGAAACTCTTCCAATGCGAGAGTATATGTCTCTTCCCCCAGATCTTCCTCGTGCTGGGGATGGCTGCCCTCATCAACACTGTGGACATCTTCTTGGCGTGCTTCTTGCCTTGCCAACTCGGGCTGAGATGTCCCAATAGCGGGCGCCTGTTGTGTTTGCACCAAGATCCAAGACATGGGTCTCGACCTCCTCAAATATTGAAGAGACTGGTTGAGCTCCCCCGAGGTGTCCTCTGGCTGCTTGTCGCCGGAGGTGGCGTAACAGGTGAACACTTTGACAGTGTTATTGGCCACCTGAACCACCCCCTTCTTCCTGGGTGGTTGTCGATCAGGCTTGGGTGGCATCCCTAGTCTGTCGAAGACAGACACTCGGGATGTAGAAGCTTGAGGGGAGCAATCCTCCTCCGTGTGTGTGGAACTAGCCCACGGGGAGTTTGGCCACACCTTCTTGCCGGTTCCTCTGCGCTTTTGCCCCCGTAGGGGCTGGGTTGTAGACCTCGGAGAGGCCGAGGCCTCAGTGCTTGTCGGACTCCACATTTGTTGTAGATCCGACATGCGGAAGGGCTCCTTCGCCCTTGCGCGCCTTATAATTCAGGCCTCCTCTTTGGTGACCCATATCTTTTTCAAGTGGAGCTGACACTCCTCAATTGGGTTACCCCCCACCCTTAGCCAGGGAGCTCGTGACTTGGACAGCTGTAGGGGACCATGAGTTGCTGCCGGTACGGCGGACCTCTTCTTTTTCACTCCGTCCTCTCGGACTTGCCAGAGAAGTTTGAAGTGATTGGAGGTGGGGATGGTTGGGATGTAACGATCCCGTGGCAAGATCGTCTCGCCTCCATCGAGCAGGATGCGGGTGTCCCCAATAATTATGGTCTTGCCAAAGTGAGATGTCACCGCTGCAGGCTGTGTACCCTTGCGGCTATGGCGTTGTCCCCGTTGAGCAAGAGCGGCACTAGCGACGCCTATCATAGGCTTGGCGGCATTGTGGCGGCGACGCTGCCCCCGTTGTGTAGGAGCAGCACCTCTGATGGGTGGCCGCAATAGAGCTTGAGCCGTTGCGGTGGCGGCGTTGCCCCCGTTGAGCAAGAACAACGCCCACAGTAATCTGGTTGATTCAGAAAACTCAGCCATTTGTTGAGACAAAGGGCCTGACACCCCTGGTCTGTGGAGAGCTGGCCGGGTAGACCCGGTCAACTGTTGCAGTAGAGGGCTTGACACCCCTAGTAGTTGACTTGCCAGCCGAGCGGGCTCAGCCAATTGTTGAAGCCGAGGGCTTGACACCCCCGACAGTTGTCTTCTTGACCTGGCGAACCTGGCCAATGGATGAAGCCGAGGGCCTGACACCCTCAGTAGTTGTCTTCTTGGCCGAGTGAACCCGGCTAGTTGCTGGGGCCGAAGGCCTAACACCCCCGACAGTTGGTTTGTTGGCTGAGCAGACTCAGCCAGTTGCTAAAGTGGAGGGCCTGACACACTCAGTAGTTGTTGTAGTAGGCGTGGCGGAGCTGGCCTCAACCACGGGTATAACGCCCAAGAAGAAGGGCGAGCTGACGACCGCTAGGAAGTCGTCGAAGGTTATGGGGGTTGCCAGGTATCGGAAGCTGGCGTGGTTGGCGATGACCTGGGGGCCGTAAGTAATCGCCGCCATCGTCGCCGTTGAAGTTGGTGGTGGTGGTGGTGCATAGCACGAATGCGGAAGTGCGTCGAAGCACAAAGAGCCCTCAAATGAGCAATGAGATGTGCCCTCCTCTTCCCGTCCTATAAGAGGAAGAGGAGGGAGATCATAACCTTAAAGAAGGCTTAGAACATATTCTTCGACAGAAAGAAGAAAGGCAGGAAAGGTCCCACCGGACGTGCCAGTCTGTGAGACCACAAAATTTTTCACGTAGAAAAAATAGACGACATTTTATAAAAATGTGTGTTGTATGGTCTTTTTGAAAAGAAGCAATCCCCTGATACAGAGGGTGATTCCGTGGGTGCGCATGATATCAGACGATTTGGGTTCGGGTGCTGGACCTCTCCCCACCTCCGAAGAATCTGGGAGAGCTCAGGTCTCTGCAAGGTCAGCTAGCCTACATCCGCAGGTTCATCTCCAATCTGTCAGGGAGCTGCCAACCCTTCCACAAACTGATGATGAAGAATGCGCCCTTCAACTGGGGTGATGAATGCCAGCGCGCCTCTGATCAACTGAAAGATTATTTAAAGACCCCGCCCATGCTGGGGACACCTGTCAAAGGCAAGCCGCTCATCCTCTACATAGCGGCTACTGAATATTCATTGAGGGTAATACTCGCCCAGAATAATGACGAGGGAAAAGAGCAGGCTCTCTACTACCTCAGCCGAAGACTGGTAGGGGCAGAAGCCAAGTATACTCCTATCGAAAGGGTCTGCCTTGCCTTGGTCTTCGCAGTCAAGAAACTGAGACACTATATGCTGTCCCATGAAGTGAGCCTGATCTCCAGGGCTCACCCCGTCAAACACATTCTCTCCCAGCCAGTCCCGAAGGGACGCCTCGGCAAGTGGGCCGTGCTGTTGATGGAGTTTGATATCACTTATGTGCCACAGAAGGCCATCAAAGGGCAAGCCGTCACAGACTTATTCGCGGCACACCCCATGCCCGAAGACTCCCCGCTGGTCACGGAACTACCCGAAGATGAAGTGCTGGAAGCAAACCAAGTCCAGCAACCCGTCTGGCAGCAGTATTTTGACGAAGCTTCCAGAACAGAAACAACACCCTCTGGGCGTACCAAGATACGGGCCGGAGCCGACGTCGTTCTTAAATCTCCAGACAGAGAAGTGGTGCACACGTCCTGCTACATCAACAAGCCCTGCACAATTAATGAAGCAGAGTATGAAGCTCTGATTATCGACCTCCAGATTGCTCTACAAATGGAGATTAAAATGCTGCAAGTATTTGACGATTTATTGCTAGTCGTCAAGCAAGTCCAGGGACAGTTTGATTTCTGGAAGTCGGAGCTACTCCCTTACTGCACTAAGGCAAAGGGGCTCATGGAGCAGTTCTACCTCCTTGAGATAGGCCATGTCGCCAGAGGAGAGAATGCCCAAGCCGACGCCCTGGCAAAGCTAGCAAGCTCGCTAGCAGTCCCGCCGGATGGGTCACTCGACATCTGAGTGATCAACCAGCGTTAGGTGCCTAGCATGATAGAAAAAGGATTGGAAGAAGAAGAAGAATTGGAGGTCACCGCAGCAGAAGCTATCAGTCCGCCCGACTGGAGGGGCCCTCTTATGCAATGGTTCAAGTACCAATAACTGTCCAAGCAAAGGGAAGAGAAGATTAGACGGATCAGGACAAAGGACTCCTACGAGCTCTGCAATAGAATACTATTTCAAATTGTGGCTGATGTCAAGTAAAAGCTACTCCTCCAATGCCTGTCCATTAGAGAGGCTCGAAGAGTTATGAAGGAGGTTCATGCCGGAGCAGCCGGTGCACACCAGGCGGGGCCAAAAATAAAAATTGAAATAAAGAAGCTTGGCTATTACTGGCCGACAATGTTTGACGACTACTGCAAGTATGCAAAGTCATCTCAGAAATGCCAGGAGCATGCTACAATACCTAGGAGGCCGCCCATGCCGCTGCACCCGATAATACCCAGTTGGCCATTCGCCCAATGGGGAACAGATGTCGTGGGTCCATTGCCTGCCTCATCCACAGGCTGCAAGTACATCTCAGCAGCGACTGATTATTTCTCCCGTTGGGCAGAAGCTGTCGCCCTAAGGGAGGTCATTGGGGAGATCGTGGCCAGATTTGTTCGCCGCAACATCATATTCTGGTTCAGCACCCTCGACCAAATTATCTCAGACAATTGAAGCCACTTCCGTAACCAGAAGGTCTACCAGCTGACAAAAAAATACAAAATTGACTGGAGGACATCAACTCCCTACAACCCGCAGGTCAATGGCCTAGCTGAAGCCTTTAACAAAACTCTCTGCACTCTCCTGGACAAGATTGTTACCTCCAGCACGAAGGATTGGGAAGAAAAGATGTACGAGGTGCTATGGGCATACCGAACAGTATATAAGACCCCAACGGGCTGTTCCCCTTTCTCCTTAGTGTACGACTCGGAAGTAATTGTCCCTATCGAGCTAGAGATACATTCCCTCAGGGTCTCCATCCAGCACGAGCTAGTCCGCGAGGGACAGACAAATGTCGAGCGAAGACTTGAAGAACTCTCCAGTCTAGAGGGAAAGTGGCTTCATGCCCAATAGAACATTCAGGTCTATCAAGCCCGAATAGCGCATGCCTTTGACAAGCTCGTCAAGGAATGTGAATTTAAGAAAGGTGACCTTATTATGGTCAAGAGAAGAGACATCATGGCTACCAACCCCAAGGGCAAGCTGAATGAAAATTGGCTCGGACCCTACGTAGTCCAAAAGTCTACGAGGGCAGAGCCTATGTGATTGTCAACCACCGCGGGGAGGTTCAGTTCCTGCCTCTTAATGGAAGACTCGATCTCGACCTCAGACCCCACGTCGGCACTCCGATGACGATAGCAACCACCTTCACAACGCCAATGCCGTGCCCTCACGCTCTCACATGAGAAATCAAGTGAAAAATAAGTACGAAACCCTATGTTAGTTGCCGACTGTACTGGACCTTATGGACTCTGATCACTGTAATATCTCGAATTCCCATGTACTTCCACAACCATAGCTATGATATCAGCTGTGGCGACCCGAGATCCGAGTACCAAAAAGGAACCGGCGTAACTCGAACCTCAGCCCGCCACCCACGAGCCCGAAGACTCGGAAGGGTGAATGGATAGGTGTGGTGTACATAGAAATAGGAAATAAAACGGGACAACAGATATAATACCAGAAATAAATAACTAACTAGAACAGAGTCCATTCCAACAGAAAGTACAGTCTAAAGCAGTAAAATGTACCACGCGCCAAGTGAACGCTCAGCCCGACAAGCTGACAGCTAAGAACCTCCACGCAACGTCCTCGAACCTCGAGGAGGAACCACCACACCTGAAAATCAGGGGTGAGCCTCCTATCACTGGCTCAATAGGGATCCCGCGGAATCCCAATCGAGAAACAACGGCGGCACGAAAAGTAGGAAGTACGAAAGCAGGAAAGTAACTACGGTGGCCGACAAAACCTGGGCTGTACAGCTACTCCTACTGTACCAAAAACACGACCGAGTCTCTCGTCAGGGGACAACCAAGTCACACACCTGACATCCCGATCTCACGATCGGGGACTACCAGATACGAACCACCTTAGCCACACTACTAGGAAAACACCACGACATCCCAGTCGCGAAAACCTGCCCTCACAGTAGGGCCTGAGCCAAAATCACACGGTCTGGAAACACAGTCACGACCTCGCTGTCGTGAACTCTACGCCGTGTAGGGAAAGCCCTCGGTGATGCTCACCGGAAACCCCAGACCTCGACTTCGGGAACGCTCCCGAAACAACACGTGAAATCCCGCCTCGCAGATGAGAAACGAAAATCGGGGACACGATAACTCACGTCACGTGATAGGAGCACTGCCCACTAGAAGAACGACCGGATGCGTCCCCTGACGTCTTACACCGCGTCACAAATGTCTAGCTACAACGCCCTGGGTGCGAGACTCAGACACACAACAAGTAACCAGAAGTACCACAAACAAGGACTAGTTGAGATCGCGCTCGTCAGCACGGGTCCGAACCCTCAGCCTCGTGTGCACACTCAGACCATACACCCTAGGCCTGTCCTCTAGCTGGTAATTCCCCCCGATCCCGAACTCGGCTGTGCATGAGGGACCTGTGGTAGCTAGCCTAGTCACCGTCTCTCTCGGATACGCCGCACCACCACTCCCAATGGGCCAACACATGCGTGCCGTGGAAGCTACGACTAGTGGGGGCTCACAGACGTGAACACAGAAAGCCACGCACGCACCCATTGTGAGTAACACAGAATGATAGGTGGCCCAAAGTCACCAGACTCTGGACAACACACTAGACCTACTAAACTCAATGATCCTTGAGTCACGAGACTCGGGGTCAAGATCGTCGCACGTGACGGTACTAAGTCGCCAATCTTGCCTATTCCTTGGGTCTGAAACCACGGTGACATACGAAAAATCCCTAGCCCCAGTCTGGTCAACTGGACTCACAGTCCAAGGCCATACACACGGCCCGCATGGATACTCTAAGCATACACATGGGGTTACCCGGACCCCAAAACTCACGAGCACGCTAATCGATACAACGCTTTATCTCCAGGCACCCCCAAGACACAAACACAGGTCTCACATTGTCTGGGACATTCACGAGGCCGAAGGTCAACCACTGGGTCACAATCGGGTCAACCGGAGACCAACACAATGCGTGACAGCATGAAAAACACGGAGAATATCTTGGCAGTCCTCTCTTGGGCCGCCATATGCTCTAGCGGCCCAACATTGGTCCGCTATAAGGACTCTAGCGGCCCAACCTTGGTCCGCTAGAAGATGAGTCACGTTGGATTTGGCGGTCCTATATAGGGCCGCCAAGTTGCTCTAGCGGTCCAACCCTGGTCCGCTAAGATCCCTCTGGCGCGCGTACCTACGGCCACTAGAGGGCACGTGACCCCAACGGTCAAAGCACGTGCCTCGAAGTGCAACGGTCAAAACTAGAAGTAGTCGCCGAAGCTACAGCTACTATAGCAGTTGGCGATTTATTGTGTGGCCGCCAGCCGACGAAACCCCTACTGACAAAATAGTAACAGGTGGCGCACCCACCTTAGGCCGCCAGGGCATCTGGTGCGCCTACTTTGGGCCGCCAATGAGTATGGCGGTGTCACGCCCCGAGCCTTTAATTACAGTGGAAGACTGGCTCAAGGAACGTGAACAGTCGGCATGGTAAGCCTCTTGCAAGCAAGAAATAATCAGAGCACAAGATAATCACACATTAAGATGCGTGACGGCGAATAAAACGCTTGCTGCAAGCCAATAGATGTCTTGTAAGTGTCTGAACAAAAAAGGTTTCGTTGCTATAAAGGGCGGATTTTGGTACAAGATGTTACAAAATACTGACGCAATGAAAAATGTTTGATACGCTGCTATGGTCCAATGGTCACACGCAATGAAACGACATTGCACCCAAGGAGCAGATCATGAATACGATAGCCGACAGCAGTACACAGCAACCTGAGAAGGCGAAATCCGCCGTGGTGAAAAAAGCGGTGCTGGCGTTATTGGTCGCCAGCCTTGCCGCTTCGCCCATTCTGGCAGAAGCACACGGCGGCTACGGCGGCCACGAAGGTCACGGCGGAGGCTGGTGGTTCCCAGCGTTGCTGGGCGGTGCACTTCTGTATGATATTACGCGCCCTAATTATTACTACCCGCCCGAGACGGTGTACGTGCAGCCAGCGCCGGTTTATTACCAGCAGCCGGTGTATGTGCAGCCGCAACAGGTATATGCACCGCCTGCGCCGACCTATCAGCAAGCTCCGGCACCCGTTGCCGCGCAGACCTGGTATTACTGCCCGTCTGCCAAGGGCTATTATCCCTATGTGCAGGTTTGCCCCGGCGGCTGGCAGCAAGTACCGGCCACGCCTCCCGCAGCCATGCAGGACGCCCCCCGCTAAGCCAGGGGACGCAGTATGCGCGTGCTGACAAGAGCGACCCTGCTGCCGCTGCTGCTGTGCTGCCATCTGGCATGGGGCGCAGACTTGAGCGGCCTGTGGCAGGAGTATGACGACGACACCGGCAGGGTGAATGTGCTGATACGCATCAGCAAAAACGCGGATGGGGTGTATGTGGGCGTGGTGGAGAAAGTGCTGAACAAGCTCGCCAGCAATATAGACCCGATATGCACCATCTGCCCCGGCGAGATGCACAACCACACGCTGCTGGGGCTGCGCATCCTGTCCGGCATGAAGCGCAAGACCGATACCGTGTTCGACAGCGGCGAAGTGCTGGACCCGGACGACGGCAAGGTGTACCCGTGCCGCATCGAGCTGATGAACAACGGCGATTCGCTGCAAGTCACCGGGTATCTTGCGCTGGCCTGGGTAGGCCAGTCCGAGATCTGGATACGCGCCAAATAGGCCGCGCAAGCAACTCTCTTTTATCTTTGTAACACATTGTAATCATGGAAGAAATCAGCATCACTCTGATCGTATTACTGTGCCTGTGCGGCAGCGCCTGGCTGGGGCTTAACCTGCACCGGTTGCTGCCCGACCATCACCTGTCGCCCGATTCCAAAGAGGTTGTCAAACTGGCTACCGGCCTGCTGGCGACCATGGCGGCAGTGGTGCTGGGCCTGCTCATCACCTCGGCCAAGGATTCGTTCGACCGGCTGCAGGAGGATGTGCTGCAGGATGCCACGCAGATCATCCTGCTGGACCGCGTGCTGGCGGAATACGGGCCGGAGACCAGGGTCATCCGCGACATGCTGCGCACCAATACCATCTTCATCGTGCATCAGCGTTTTGCCGACGGCCTGAAGATGCAGGCGACCACCGGCGATGTCGAGCCGCAACCCCGCTTTAGCGATATCCAGAGCCGCATACGCAAGCTGTTGCCGCAAGGCCGCGAGCAGAACGCGCTGGTCAACCGCGCCATAGAACTGAGCAACCAGATATCCCTCGCGCACTGGGCGCTGTACAACCAGGATAGCTCCATCTCCTCGCCGTTCCTGGTGGTGCTGGTGTTCTGGCTGGTCATCATCTTCGTCAGCTTCGGCATGTTCGCGCCGCGCAACACCACGGTGCAGACCAGCCTGTTCATGTGCGCGCTGTCGGTATCGTTCGCCGTTTACATCATCCTGGAAATGAGCAGCCCGCTCAGCGGCACCATACACATCAACAACGCGCCGCTGGTGAGCGCGCTGAAACAGCTTGGAAAGTAGGGCTGGGGGTCAGAGACTAGAGCAATGCGGGCGGATTTAGCGCTACAATGGGTGCAAGGCATTGAGCAGAGCGTTCGTATGAAAAAAACCATCACCCTGTTATTGGCAGCGGCAACCCTGGCAGGCGCCAGCATCAACGCGCAGGCCTATAACTCGTACAACGAGACTTACGACATCATGGGCTGTGCTTCGTACATGGTGAGCAGAGACCAGACCCGTGGCTGGCTGATGGGCTATCTCAATGCGCTGGAGTACGAGCGCAACACGCATATCCTGTACGGCAGAGACCCGTCGGTGATCTACAGCGCCATAGACCGTTACTGCCGCGCCAACCCGCGCCACAACCTGGACGAAGCCGCAGACTATATGTTCAGGGAAATTTGATTAATTTAATTGTTAAAAATTTCCCAACTCCGGATAAAACATCAACCCAATGATAAAAAAATTGAAACTATGTTCTGTTGGGCTCAAACAAGATGAGCATAATCCATTACGTGGCCCTTATTAGTCGCTGATGCAGGTGTCCGTCGAAGGAAATTTCTGCTCTATCAGTGGTAAGTGGCCACCGGCCACAGCGGCGTTGCCGCGTTGGACCTGGTTTAGTAAGTTATTCCGCCGAAGTGGGTCTGAAGTCTGAAGCATTCAGATGAGACGGTCCACATGTAGCGACTTAAGATCTAGATACTGAGAATGACCCGATATCATTCGAATCTTGACCCGTCGCTCACGAGTCACAGGATTCGAAAGAGTTAAAAGAATAGGTGTGGTGTACATGAAAATAGGAAATAAAACAGGACAATTCAACAATTAACATAAATAAATAATCTAACTACAACATAGTCTAGTCGAACAAAAATATAATTTAAAACAGAAAAACGTACCCAATGCCGAATGAACACTCGGTCTGACAAGCTGGCAGCTAAGAACCTCCACACAGCACCCTCGAATCTTGAGGAAGAACCACAACATCTGAAAACTAAGGGTGAGCCTCCTATCACTTGCTAAGTAAGAGTCACGCAGAACCCAAATCGTAAACAACGACAGCACGGAAAGCAGCAACAGTAAGAACAACAGGAACAACAGGAGTAGCTACGACAGCAACGACAGAAAGGACGATCGTACACAAATTCCCCAAACATGGCAGCCGATGAAATCATGGCTCTACAACTACTCCTATCGGAACGAGACCCAACACCCAGATCTCTCAGTCGGGAGACCACCAGACCACGAACCACCCTAGTCACGCTACTAGAAAAATACCATGTCACCTCTATCGCGGAGGCATGTGCTCACACACGAAGGTCCACTCCGAAACTACGCGGTCCGTAAACACGGTCACGACCTCGCCGTCGTGAACCCTACACTGTCTAGGGAAAATCTTCGGTGACGCTCACCGGAACCCTAGACCTCAACTTCGGGGAAAGCACCAGGAACTGCACGTAAAATCACGTCTCGCAGACGAGAAATGAAACATCGAGTCACGAGAATCTCACGTCACGTGACGGGAGTACCTACCCACCAGAAGCAAGGCTAGATGCTTTCATTGACGTCCTCGTCCGCAGCCTCAGGTGTCTCCCTACGACGCCCCAGGCGGAGACTGAGACACCGTACAGTAACCAGGAATACAGAACAATGACTAGCTGGGGTCGCACTCGTCAGCGCTGGTCCGACGTCCCCAGCCACGTGTGCACACACACACCATGCGCTCTAGGTCGGATCCTCTAGCTAGTTTTTCCCCCAGCCCAGACTCAGGCTGCAAAGGTGAGGAGCCCTACGATAACCGGCCTAAAAATCATCTCTCTCGGGTAAGCCGCTCCACCGCTCCTGGGTGGGTCAGCACACGCGTGCCGTAAGAATGTTATGTCTAGTGGGGGGTCACTAAACGTGAACACCGAAAATCACTCACGCACCCATCGCGAGTAACGTGAAGTAACAGGTGGCTCGCAGCCACAGACTCTGGAGAGCCCACTAGACCTACTAAACCTAACGGTCCTTGAGTCACGAAACTCGGGTCAAGACCGCTACACGTGATGGCACGGCGCCGTCAATCTGGCCTAATCCTTAGGTGTGAAGCCATCGAAGCACGATTCCCATGACAACTCACAAGCCACCGAATTAATCCCTCATCCAAGGAACACACGGAAAAACCTCCAGCCCCAGAATTAATCCCTCATCCAAGGAACACACAGAAAAATCTCCAGCCCTAGGCTGGTTAACTAGACTCACAGTCCGAGGCCATACACGTAGCCCACTCGAAAATCACCTTCTGGAGAAACCCACGTCCTGCGGGGAAGGCCCACCGCACTCCTATCAACTCACGGTGACTCGATCTAACCCAAACACGAAAGCTCGGAACACGTGGGGTCACTCGGACCCCCAAGACCCACGGGTACACTAATCGAGGTAACACGGTACCTCTGGACACCCAAAAACACGGTCACGACACCCCTGGGGTGTCCGAGACGCTCACAGGCCAAGGGAAATACGATCAGCCGTAGTCCACATGCCTTGGCCCGCCCGACTAGTCGCCCCCATGAACGCGCAACTCTCCTGGGGCGCATTTGCTGTGAACGCGCAACTCTCCTGGGACACGTTCACTACAGAACGCACCCTACAAGAGTGGCGCGATGTAAACCGCCTTACTGTTCATCTTCTCCGATGACCGTGACCCCACGATACGGCTCCTTCCTAGAAGAACGCGACCACTGTGATGGTGGCGATCTCGACCCGAGACTGAAAACGGCGAAAATCGTGAAAAAACCCATTCCACGCCCCGTTCACACCCATGTGAAGGGAAAAACAATGGGAAATCCTTTCCTTGAGGAAAATCTGCCGTCTCCCATGCCCAGCCATGAGATAGAAGGTAATTCATAGTTTGCCCTCTAGGGTTTCCACAGTTTATCATTCCTTGGGCTCACATGAGCGCTTCTTATTTTAGCTTCAGTCGAGATTCGTCTGCCTTCTCCCCCTGTTGTTGAGCCCATCAAGGGAACCTCTATCGAGCTGGGGATCATTTCAGGTAGACAGCCTACTCCCAAAGCTCATTCACCTGTTGTTCCTACTGTGGAACCGACCGAGTGGGCCTCTATTGAGGAAGATGCTCCTCCCACAGGCTATCTAGCTGAAGGGCCATTCGCTTCTAAGGGAAAGGTCTAGTGCCAGAACAGAGCTCATCTTCAACGGAGCAGGTGGACTATAGTGGCGGCTCCAGTGATAGGGAATTTCCAATGGCTGACATAGAGACTGAAGATGCCAGGGTGTCTTCTGCTTATGAAAGTGATTTCACAACCTTCAGCTCATCACAGTTGACATGGAGTAGCTTTGGGCCACCTGGTCCCTCCGTAGGAGAGGGGGTAGGGATGATGGAAACGATGGCCTCTGCTGCCGGGGAATTGAGCTTGGTGCCGGTTGAGGTGCGAGCCCTCCATTTAGTCTTATGCTTCTTCCATTGGTCATTATATCAACCCTTTGAGATATGTTATGTTTATCTTTTCTTGATGGCTCTCGCTATTTCAGCCGAAGTGACCTTGCTGGCCATGACCGTGAAGGTATCTCTTCCACCCCTTGGTGTAGACCGGCCAGTATTCCCACCTATCTTGAGGCCTATAGCCCTGCGGTATCCTAGGGATTATATTATGACAGCGGACTTGGAAGTGCCAGGAGTGATTGCCGGGCCTGGCTAGCCGCCCATGGCTCTGAAATAGCAGCAACTTAGCATTGGTGAAGAATAAGTTCAGGGTGAAGAGGGCATTCCAGCACTAGAAGCAGGAGAGATTGTGGAAGAAGCAGCCGGGGTCTCCACGACCCTAGCCCTTTCCATTGAATCTGCATTGGTTGAAGGGGACCAAGCCGGATATGGAGACCAACCACTCCCTGCTATTGGAGCTCAAGCTGCGGTGCCCTTGACAGAGGTTGGGGGAGAGGTTGCCATTATTGACACTTCCTCTGCTGCATTAACTGCCGGGACCGGTCCCAGTGTAGGTGCCATGCAGGACATGTTGCCATCATCCTCAGGGCCGAGCCATGATATTTGGGCCACGGTTGATAGTCGCATAGAATTTCGTCTTCCTGACATGCCATCACTGGGTCTGCAATCATCAAGGGACCTAGTATGGCAATATTTGGAGACACTGAGGTAGACCGTGACAACTTGCCAAAACTTGTCTTACGTGCAGCTAAGGGGCCTGGTAGAACACCACTCCTGTACGCTATTGGCTTTTGGCTGCCGCACAGAGGACTGGACGCAGCGAGTGATCCTACTTCTGAAGTATGTGAACATAAGGGAGTTCATTGGCCATGGTCTAGCAGATCAACTGACGGCCATAAACTTTGAGCGTGCAGAGTGTCTAACCACCCTCAAGTCACTGAGGGGAATTGCCTGATAAATGCGGGATGCCGCCGATGTTTCTACTCAACGATGCACTTCTTTGAAGGCTAGGATAGTTGAACTGCATGTCGAACTCACCCAGGCCGAAGTAGAATTAGAGTCGACTGAACAGCCACAAGTCAGAACATAGAAGTGGCGAAGCTGGCGATAGGGCAAGCCATGTCACTGGAGGAGAAACTGATGTAGCTGTAGGCTGAAGAGTCCCGTTTACAAGAGTTGATCCGTCATCCCCCTCTGGGGATTCTAGAAATTGAGGACATCTTTCGTCGATCATTGTAGTAGTTCTTTTGTTTTCCCCTTTTTGGTGAATTTTCATGTATCCTGGGTGATGCCTCAAGCACTATGTACTCTTCTTTATGCAAATGGAATTTCTTCATCACCTGCTTTGCACATTCGTTGCTGAGTGATGCGGGACGACTATGAGACTCGATATGTGGACACAATCCTATAACCTAGATGACATGACGTGACTCACTAGACGACGCGACCAGTAACTATACGACCAAGTCATCACCTAACATGGCTCCCAAAGGGACGAAGATGCCCCAAAACAAGAAGCACTAGCTCACGGTCATCCCCGGCAAGGGAAACGAGTCGATCTGCAAGGTTGAGAAATTGACGTTCAGTCTTGGGTGGTCGGCTCACTCTCGTGCTCAGAATGAGTCATGGGACGGGTTTCACACTCACAACTCACAGCGGTGACTGAAACAGCAAGCTAGGCGTCCTACCACTCTCACTAGTAGCGGCGTCAAGAACTATACTAGAAAAGTAATTAACTAGCTAAAGAGGGATGCGAGTGTACCTCCACGCACCGGGCGTGGGGAAGACAATCCCGGCCGAACCCGTACTCCCGGTACATCAATTAACCATTATCATGCACGAATCTGTCATGCGATCGAGTCCTGTGAGGAAGTCCAATACCTCATCGAGGAACAGATCCAGTGAGAATAGATCGATGCCGAAGGGAATTCCATGGCACTTGTTCCGCTACGACAAGCTATCGAAGAAACCCTGAGCACTGCTAGGAATGCACCAGAGTAGCCCGATCCTCCCCAGGAAAATGGGCACGAGTTGTCTTACCAGCATACTCCAGAATGGCTCGAGTTCCGGACCGATAATCGGGAGGCTCTCGAACGACTGCGGAGATGCAGGGAGCAAGATGGCAGCCAAGAGGCGGGGCCTAGCACCTTCTTGGCCAACGTCGTTCATCCTCCTGCTCCCCCGGTCTCCCCTGATTCCTCGACACCACAGGCTGGTCAGCGATCCCCTGCCACTCCGTCCGCACAATGGTGACCCTGGCAGGAGCTAGGGTCTCTGTCCTTTTCCAGGGAAGACACTGCAAGACTCCTCCGAGTCCTTCTCAATCGAGAGGAGGTCCTGGTGGGCGAGACTACTATGGGCTCCCCAAGCTCTCCTTGCCTCCCCTCTGTTCCACTTCTGACTCTGATGACTAAGGATAGGAAAGGAAAGCAAAAGTTGGGCGAGACCGCGGCTTGACCGAACCAGGTCCTCCCAATAGCTCGTAAGCTGGGCCCGTCATCACAAAGGCCCTCTGGCGTGCGAGATCAAGACAGCCACTGGGGGCAACAAGGCCCCCAGATGTCATCAGGCGTCACCCAACCCTGCCCTTAGCTAGACCACAGGGGTCAGACCATGAAGCAAGATATTGGGCATGCTCCTCGGGCCCCTCCTCAGCAAAAATTCCTGCCACCACGGCTAAGGCATCAAACTGCACACATGTCTTCGGACACCAGCCCCAGTACACCAGTTCAACAGGGAAAACCTCCCTCGCCACCACGGCTAAGGCATCAAACCACGCACATGTCTTCAGACACCAGCACGAGTCAACGGGTTCCCAATAAACTCCCACAACAACTGCAGCTAAGGCAACAAGCTGTGTCCACGTCTTCGGATGCCGGTCCCAACATTCCCGCTTACCAGGAACTACCACTCAAAGTTATCGAGCAGGCGATCGACGCTACCTTCCAACTACAACAATCGGAAGGTGCCTGGATGAAAGAGGAGTCGCCGACCTCGCCCTGCAAACCCATCGACTCGATGGCATCCCCGTGTGGATCCGTCAACCCAGTTCTAGTGCCTCCTCCTACTCCCCTGGAGATGGCCATTACCAAGAAATAGGAGAGGAATAAAGGAAGAACCTCAAGAGGTGACTCAAGAAGCAAGTCGAACAAGCGGTTGCCTTGCAGTCCCCAGCAGAGCTTATGCCTCTCCAGAGGTTACAGCGACTCATCGACAACTTGGAAGAATACATTACTCTCTGCCCTGCTGGCCAAATCCCACTCGATAGCTACATCCTATGGGAAGACATGCAGAAGTGTGCTTGCCTCATAGATTGGGTCCAAGAAATGATCCAGAAGGTCAAGGAAGGCAAAACTCTCCGCGTCCCAGAAGAGCTCTCCTTGTTATATAAGGACAAGGAGATTACGGTGGAACAACTGGAACAGATGCTTCACGGCTATACCTACAACATGGTGGCTATCCTACCTCCAGACAACATCAACGCCTCCGGGCGAGGCGAGCTGGTGGCATCTAGAACTAGACAAAGGGCTACGGCTCCACTCAAACTACAACTAGTCTCAGAACACACCGGCCGTGGCCGAGGCCGTGGTCGTGGATGTGGTAGAGGCCGCAGAAGAATCCCTGAGCTGTCTCTCCGCCCGTCTCCCTTCGATCCTGAACGGGTCATCCTCCTCCAAGGAGAACAACCTACCCTGATCCCACCGGTGCAGATCTGGGGGCAACCCAGCATCTTCGACCCAGCTGGCGCCAAGGAGATCGCCGCCAACATTCCAGTACCAGCTCCAGCCCCGACCTGTCCTACAGAATCAGCAGGGTCGTCTGGCAAGGATGGACCAACCCTCTAGCCACCCTCGGAAGAGCCGTCATTGGCCTCCCTCTTCCAAAAGTCTGGGGCTGACCACTGTCAGCCCAACCCCAATAATAAGGGCAAGGCGGTGCAACTCCCCGATGAGGAGCGGCACAATAGCTCACCGCAGATCTAGCCTGACATACTACCGTCACTAGAGGGTGCTCAAGCTCGAGCTGACCGGAAGGTCCTCCACCAGATGAAGTGTTTCCCTGCCAGCATCGCAATCTGAGAAGCCATAGCTTGGAGTAGAGATTTGAGAAAAACTCTTATCAAGGTACTTCAAGAGCCGGAAGTCTATGAAACACACGCGGTGAAAATAAAAGTCACCATGTATGAGGCTTTCACAGTCGTTGTCACCTTCACGGAGAAAGACTTTCTGCTCTCTCCTCCGTGTCACAATCGACCCCTCTACATGAAGGGCAAAATATACCTTTTATTCAATTTTTGAAAGGCCAACCCGCTGGATCGATTTTGGGTTTCCCTCCCTCAGCCACTTTCTTTTCCTCCGTCTCCTCACCTCCCCGGCGTATCTCTTGCTCTCTCTCTCGCCCTCCCCTCTTTCCCACCTTGAAATATTCCCTTTCACCTTCTCTCGTCGCCGCTCGTGTTCTACCCAATCAAGCTGCTTCCTCCCCATCACAACATCACCGCCGTTGTCGCCTCTTCCCTACCTGCCAACAACCACGCCCAGCTCACTGATCGCTGCCTTCCCTGCCGACATTGCCGCCATTGCCGCTGCTTCTCTGCCCGCCAGCAACCACTGCATCCCAACTCACCCCTTCTCCACCGAGCTATTGCCTTCCCACTGACAGTCGCTACCTTCTCACCGTCGCATGTGTTCCTCCCCCTTTCACTTCCTCTCGCCGCCCCTTTCACCTTCTGTCGCTATTGCACGGGTTCCTCCATCACCGTCGTTGCCACTGCTTCCCTACACACCAGCAACCATGGCTTCCCAGCTTGTCCTATCTACATCGAGGTCCTGACTTCCTTGTCGACAGTCGCTACCTTCTCTGCCACCCGCCCCATCTGCTGTTCTTTGAGGTTGGTGATCATATTGATGCTTCATGAAAAATGGTTTAGGAAGCAAGAACGTGATGGGTGTTGTACATTCTACAAATACAAACAATTGTATGCTCTCTTCAATGTTCTCTCTCGGTTGTTCTTGTCTCTTCTCTTTCTTTTGGTGAACAAAAATTTTCTTCCATGCCAATAATTTCTCAATATGAAAGACCTAAACTTAGTAGATACGTAGTCTGTCAACTCATCGTGTAGGCTAATCTAATTGAAGAAAATAGTGCTGACTATGTTTACCAGAATCAGGTCAGCTGCTGGTAGAAACTCGACTTGGTGTGTTACATAAAGTATTGTTTTGTCCTTGAGAATCCCCATCAAACAGTCCTGCATGCCACAGCTAGTCCTCAGCAAACAAAAAAATGCACTGTTTATCAACCACATCTTAGACTTTTGTGTTAGATTCTTTGTTCGTGAATTAATGATTTCTTCAAGTGGTCATTTGCTGAAACCATTTGGAGGAGAAAAATGAACAACGAATGAGAAAAAGGCAGATATTGTGAAAGTTCCTATTTCTGATGTTATACCCTAGTCTTATATGGCTAAGTACAGGGAAAAAATTTAGCATGACGGACCTGAAATAACTGTCCCTGTGTGAGCATCTCTACAGGACTGAAAGGGTCATCAAGAAGGTATATGTCAGCATCCTGGTAGACTGCTCGTGCAATCTGTATTCTTTGCTTCTGGCCTCCGCTCATATTAATGCCTCTCTCTCCAATCTCTGTGAGGTCTCCGCTGGCAAAGAGCTCGAAGTCCTTCTCCAAGGCACATGCTTGGATTGTTTTCTCATACTTCTCTCTGTCATATGGCTTTCCAAAGAGGATATTCTCTCTAACATTCCCTGTGAGTATCCAGGGGCTCTGAGGGACATATGCTTTGTTGCCACAAATTTTCACTCTCCCTGCCAATTTGGTTATCTCTCCAAGTATGCAGGAAAGCAAACTAGACTTCCCTGAACCAACTGTGCCACAAATAGCCACTTTCATTCCCCTCTTAACAGTCAACTGTATGTCCTCTAGGGTGGGTAAACTAGATTCAGCATCTCAACTGAATCTCCCACCATCAATCTCTACATCAATCTCCCCTTCATTCCTTGGGATGAGCTCAACCGCATCTGATCTTATTTCATCTTCTTGGAGATATGAAGCTACCCTATCGACTAAAACTTTGGCCTGTGCAATCACTGAAAGCAAATCCGGGAGATAAAAGATTGGAATCATTCAGAAAGTTGCCAGCGTAGACAAAACTCTGCCCATGGTAAGGGGAATTCCAATTAGAATGCATGCTCGGAAGGTCACTGATGATATGAATGTGGGTGCCCCCCAGAAAACAAAGGCTGAGATTGCTTGCAATCTCAATGACTTCCACAGGCACTTGTACTCAATTCTCCTTAAACTCTCTAGTTTGCTGAGATAATGACTGTCCCAGGCTTGAAGCTTTAAAGTCTTCATGTTTCTAAGAACCTCTGATGTTGCCTTCATGCGTTCATCTTTAGCTTCCATTATCTTAGACTGATATCTTTTCTGGGTTCTAGTAATAGGAATGTTGCATGCCATTATGATGCCAGTTGCTGCTAATGCTGCCAAAGCACCGAGGCCCAGGTTCATATGAAGAATGTAAATTGCTAGAGAAATCTGTATTGGTAGCATCCATACTGTATTTAAGTGCCAGATGAAATATGTGATTCTTTGTATGTCAACACTCATATAATTGATGATCTCCCCACTTGTGGTCTTATAGTTTACCCTCATTTGAAATTATAGGGTTGCTGTCATTTGAGCATCATGAAAAAATTTATAAAATTATAGCACGTCCGCCATTGACCCCTCTCTCAGCCATAAAAATCCCACCTCCCAGATCCATTGCCTTCCCTCCGGTCAATCCATGTTTCTAGTCAAGACTCCTTTTAACACTGTCTGTTCTGGGTCTGTGAATCAGTCAGACTTAAATTCCACCACGGAAGGTTCTGCCCTCAGGAAAAATCCTTCCTCCGTCTAGGATCGTAGATCTCAGAGATAGCTTTACAGTGGCACTGGCCCCACCTTAGTCCGACATCATCCCTGGCCGTGGTGGTTGTTCTCGTGGAGGCGCACAGCTCTGTCTAGAGCCCAGACAGCTAGAAGGGACGACCTAAGAAATTCCTCAGAAAATAAGCTAGAGGCGACTCAGCAAACCACCGCGCCCACAGGTCGACTAGGGACCCACTGCCATCATCCAGGTGATCCGTCGCCGTCAGAAGCTTACTGGAGATCATCGCCCCTTTGGAAGTCCTCGGTCGCTGCCCTGCCGACCAACTGTTCGCAGAACTAGGATCGTTGCCCGCTGCCCGCCCAAGCATCTCCGACTGCTGCCCCTCAACCCGAGATTGGTGCTCCCGGATCCTACATGTCGCCTGTTACCTCCCTGTGTAGAGTGGGCCTAGAATCAATTCTGTAATTTAATATTTATATTTGTACCGGGAGTCATGGATCTTGGCTGGGAAGTCTTTCCCACGCCCTGAGTGTGGAGGTACACTCGCCTCCCTCTTGGTCTTACTTGCTTAGCTAGTATACACTTTACAAGCCACTGCATGTACGTTAGTTAGGTTCCTAGCTAGTTTACTTTAGTCACCGATGTGAGTAAGAGAGCGTGACCCATCCCGTGACTCGTTCCGAGCACGAGAGTGAGCTGACCACCCCTGACTCAAGTCGATTACTCAACAATCCCGACCGACATGTTTCCCTTGCTGGGGACAACCGTGAGTGAGTGCTTCTTGTTTGGGGCATGCTTGCCTCTTCTGGAACCATGTTAGGTGCCGAATCATGGGTATAGTCGCTGGTCACGTCATCTAGAGTCCAAGGTTCACACAAGTCCTTTGAGTCTGATTGTCATCCCGCATCAAAGTGGTATCAAAGCGGGTTGAGTCTAGGGTAGTCTTGGCATTAAGAAAAAGGGAAAAAAGTGTCTTGTCTTAGGTTCACATTTCATCCCAATACCCGATATATCAAAAGACGTTACCAGAACGATAGGTTACGCCTGTTCGGAAGGTATCCCCTTGCGTGAGGTTTCTACCTTCGCCAAGTATCGGGTACCGGTTTGAGTGCATTGGTCCATCTAGGTCGGTCTAGTGAGGCCCCCTTTAGCTCCCTTTAGGTCCCCTTGCATGCCCACTCATGGAGGTACTCAATACCATCGCCCTGACACTATGGGTGAACCCCGAGGTGCCGCCCAGGGAGGCTGATCTCTGGAGGACATGATAGCTCTACTCATGGAGCGAATGGATAGGTCTGAGCAAACTCTTAGGGAGCATACCGAGCGCATGGAGAGCCGATTCATGGCCATGGAGGACAGCATCAAGGCTTCCGACTGATCTGTCCAAGGTTTAGTTGGAAGGTTAGAGAGTGCGGAGAGAACCCCCCATCGGGACCAACCTAGAATTCTTTCGGCCCCTCAGGCACCTGCCGCCCAGCCCGCCCCACTTAGGGCTGGGGAGCGACGGCCACGTGGCCTCCATTTTGAGGACTATGAGTTCGACAATGATTACGAGGGAAATGGCCAACACAAGCGTGGTCACCGACCACAAAGGGATGACGAGGACGATCGGATGCTCAAGATCGTTCGTGCGGACCCTCCAACGTTTGATGGGTCCAAGGCTTTGGACCCGAAGGTCTATCATGATTGGGAGGCCAGCATGGACTATTCGAGATGACGGACCATCGGAGGGTCACGTATGCCAAAATGAAGTTGTTGGGGCAAGTACAAACTTACTAGAGCAATGCAGGGAGCTTGTTCTTTCAGCGTCATGAACCCTAGGTTGGTTCTTGGGATGAGATGAAGGACAGGCTTAGGTGTAAGTACCTTCCTGCCACGTACCATCAAAGGCTCATTGATAGGTGGCAGAATCTCACCCAAGGGGACCGATCCGTGTTTGACTACATCACGGAGTTTGATGAATACTTTTTGCGATATAGCATTATAAAAGAGAGCACCATGCCTGTCTCACGCTTCCAACGTGGTTTGAGGCCCCACTATCAATATGAATTGTTTCGCCGCAATGTGACCACTTTGGAAGAGGCATATCATGTCACTCTCGAGTTGGAGTAGTTTGAGTCGAAGTTCACTCCCGTCCAACGTCCGGGGATCACTTATCAGCATGGGACCGACCCTCGTACTACGCCCAACTCATATAGCCAATTTCTGGTGGCCCACCCCCCGGAACCCCTCGGTAGGACCCCACTACTCCGAGGCCCCGCACTTTTCATATCTAAGATTTCCATGTACCATTCATGACAAACGCTCTGATACCAACTGTGACGACCTGGATCCCAGATACCAGATATACCCGATAGGACTATCGAATGCACCTGATATCACTTGGAACCCGTGAGGCCTCCCAAGGGCGGAAAAGCCCCTAAAGGGAAAAAGGATTGTCATGGGGTACATTGAACTAACAGATATAGCAGTAAGCAATAATATTTCATTAGATCGGGTTGCTAAAGTAGTAGAAATAAAATTACTTTTTATTTAACAATTATAGCCCAGAGTCAAGTCCAAAGAAAAGATAACAAGTGCCAAGTACAGTCGATAGAAAAGAAAAGACGTACAAAAAAGTCGGGGGAGGCCCGACAAGGGTACTAGCTAGCCACACTAGACGCTACGAGCACGTGCCCCAGGTACACCCGGAAGCCGAACGAACGACCACCACCTGTAAAGTAGGGGTGAGCCTCGTGTCACTAGCTCAGTAGGGGTCACGCGGATCCCCACCGAGAAAAACACACAGTAACACGCTAAAACAGTACACAACAGGTAGTAGTAAAGTAGGAAAGCTAACTACAAAGCTGTAAAGGAAACAGAACAGGAAGCAGGAGTAGGGGACAGGCTAAGGAAGGGGGGGAGGAAAAAGCCGTACCAGACAACGGCCACCGAACTAACCTCGGTACCCCAAACTACTCCAAGCAAAGGCAGAAGAGTGACTCGGAGCTAACAGAGTCAGGAGTTGCTGAACTGCCGACGCGAGGAACCACTGCAAGCAAGACAGAATGGTGAACTCTGAACTAAAGAAGTCAGAAGCTTACCGAACTGTCGACACGACACTAGGCTCCAAAAGAAGACCTGCAAGGACACAAGAAAAGCCTAGGAAAACCTAGACAAACGACCGACACGGATGACAGGCGACACGACAAGGACATCGTGCAGACTGCCACTCGCATGACAAGAACGTCACGCATGTGACAGGACACCGACCTTGAGTACAGCCACAAATGGGCTAACCCGGAAGGTCACGACGCACGAGAAACACCGAGAGTCACACAACCCATGACTCGAAAGAGGAGCGGTCAGCTGTGTCCACTGACATCTTACACTGCACCACAACTCACTCCACAAGTACCTCGACTACCAGCTGAATGTGGTCTGCCACTACTAAGGCCGAGTCGCAGGTCCACGTGGACACCAACACTGCAAGGACCAGTCAGGGTCACGCCCGTCGACGTGAGTCCTAAGCCCCTGACCCCGTGTGCACACACTGGCTGTAGACCACTAAGCCAGGCCTTTAACTAGTATTCTCCCTCACGGACGCTACGATATGGTCGGGAGCCCACGGAACTAGCTTAAAAACTGTGTCTCGGGAAAAGTGCCCCGCTACAAGAGCTGTCACACTGAAGCATGCCGTAAGGCACCAACGAAAGAGGAGCCACAAAACCTAAAGACTCTGAAACACAAGTGCTGGAGCACAGACAGGTCATACTATGCGCACCACGGCAGTATAGGGAACTACCGACCACCCAGGGCAATGCAAACTAGACCTACAACTACAACGGTCCCTGAGTCCTACAACTCTGAGTCAGAATCGTCGCACACAGCGGAACAAAGCTGCCAATTGGTCTAATCCTAAGCCAAGGAAAACAACGCTCTGCGAGAACCAAAACATGGAGACATGAGGGATCACTGAGAACCCTCAGCACACCTAGTAAATCGAGGTAGAATAGTATCTCGAAGCTTCCAGAACTAATGTCTCAAATTGGACAAGGCTGCTGAGACCCAACAAGACTGCCTGTCAACCACTAGGTAACCCTGGGTTGACCGAAACCCAACATGACACCGACACACAGACACATCTACCGCCACTGCAACACAAACAAGTAGAACCAGCAGGAACACGAGCGGCGGGAGACGACAACACTCTGGGCAAAGCAACTTGTCATTCAACTGCTAGGGGAAAACCCAACAGTCAAGAGATAGCCCCTACGCAGCCAAAGACATGGACAATGGTAGCTTCTAGATTGAGTCGTTAGGGAACTATCGTAGTCTAGGAAAAGACCACAGCCAGTCACCTAAACCAACCGATCCAGAAAACCACCGATAGACAGACACCGCCCTAACCAAGGACCTAAGACAGAAGGACACACAACACAACACAAGCAAACGGTCAATATGCCAAACAGGACTATAACGCACCAGCAGAGGGGCATTATACCCACATAATGCACCACAGGATGAGCGTTATGCCAACCAGATCGAAAACTATGAACAGATGATATAACGCACCTGCATAGGGGTGTTATATCAACATAACGCACCCAGGGAGGGGCATTATGTCCAACAGACCCAAACATGAACGACACGAAGTATAACGGACCACAACAGGCATGTCATACTAGTATAACACACAAGGGCAGGTGTGTTATACCCAACAGACACAACCGAAAGGCTAGGGCCGAATACCAGGAGAAGTGAAACCGCGTAGAAAATGCCAAAAGCGGCAAAAGGAAAACAAGTGTTTTCTGAAGAGGTCACTACGCTAATTGCTAATGTAGTGATGACTGAAGAAGATGAGGTACTGCTAGCCACCTCGCTCGAAGGTGCTTCAGGGGAAACAATTGAAGGCATCCCCAGCACGGCAACTATGGATCCATCGGTGTTGATGCTACAACAGAAATATCAATAGGAGATAGAACTCCTGAAGAAACAGCTGCATGAGAGGATAGAACAAACCTTGGCTTCCAAGCAACCCGAGATGCAAGCCGAATCGTCACAAGGAGACGCCAACTCAGGTAATTTTCCACAGCTGTACACTTTGCCTCAGCCAGCCGACACAGTCAGGCTGCTACTCAGCAACATGCACGTCAACCGCTGCTGCCGCCAGTGCTGCCTCAAGTGCACCAAGCACCTCCATTGCTGCGTCCTCCACAGCAGGCAACCACCGTGGTCACTGCATATCTACAACCAGCGCATTTCTAGCTCGAGTTGGTCGACCCGACCACCCTAAATAAGTTGATGGTTGAAAGGATCACTGATATGAAGCTTGCTGAGTGGGGTGAACGTGATTATGTTACATTTGATGCCTATCAGGTGCCATACCCACTGCATAATGCAGCCAAGCGACTCCCTCCGAAAATCTACAAGCCGCTGAAATTTGACAAATTCAACGGGCAGGGGTCCCCGAAAGAACATATTACATACTACATGACCGTCATGGGAGACCTTGCTACAAATGAGTCATATCTGCTCAAATTCTTCTGGTCCTCGTTAACTGGGCTCGCATTTGAATGGTACTCCAACCTACCGGCTGGGTCTATCAGCGACTAGCCAGATATGCAAAAGAAGTTCAGGGAGAGGTTCCATGTCACTGAGAGGGAGGTTACGGTGGCGGAATTATTCTCAACAAGGCAGAGGCCAGATGAAATGGCTCTCGATTATATTAAGAGGTGGAGGAACCTCGGAATGAGATGCAAGTGGCCCCCACATCAGGAGGACGTTGCACAAAGATGTAAACAGAACCTCAAGAGGGAGGTGCTGGAAAAAATGATTGGTATGGAAATATGGTTGTTTGACCGACTGAATAATGTGGTGGCTGAGATTGAAGCTTTTCTGGTGAAACATGCCTCGACAATAGCCAGTGCCACCATGCAGAAGGCAAAGATAGCAGAGCGGCGCCCGACGCCTAAAGAAGCAAACACCCTAGATATTAAAGCATTTGAGTAGCAAAGAGACAAGGGCCAGAAGGCAGCCGCGCCCCAGCCCGATAAGACACAAGAGAAGAAAGAGGGTCCCTCCCTCAGGGACAAGATGAAGAAGGCCTACTCATTCCCCAAAGAGAAGACCAAAGTTTTATTTGACTGGGTCACCCAGTACAACAAGGTCACCTTGCCAGAGCCGAAAAGGCCAGAAGACCTGAAGAGAAGGGACAGTTTGAGATTCTACCCCTAGCACAATATGTTGGGACATCCAATTGAAGATTGTTATGTGTTTAAAGATGTCATTGAAGGCATGATAAAGAAGGGTGAAACAGAAATGGGGAAGTACAAAGTTGATCCCCCACAACCCCATGAAGCACCTCTGAGAAGGGCCACCGTTAATATGATTTCTTTATATCATGCGTTGCCTAAAGAGATTGCAGAGACCAACACTCAACACACTTATGAGGCATGCTTTCTAGCACCTGTAAGGGAGCAATAGGGATGGTAGCAGGTCCCTACAAAAACCAAGAAGAAGGTTACACCTCGCCCGAAGGTGGGGGCACATATCCGTGGTGTGACACTGCAATCCGCTCCTCCAACTCTAGCACCAGTGTGGGTTGATTAGCCTGCAGTGATCAGAATACCCTCCCACAACTGGAGAAGGCAGACACCATTATCGGTGAATAAAGAAATCAGCCCAGAGCTCCGACGGCTTCAAGCCTACATAGATGGGATAGATGAATATGAGCAGCCCAAATTGCAGCCCTTGCTCATAAGGGACCATGTCCCATGGAATGAATTGAAGTAACTCTTGTTGGAACAAAAAGAAGAAGCCGACAAAGGAATAGAACAAGATGACAGCCTGTTCTAGGGGCAAGCACTAGCCAAAGATAAGAAAAAGAAGAAGAGAAAGGCTCGTAAAGCCAAAAAGGAGATATTGCTCTCCTGCAACACTCTGTCCACCCTTTTCAACCTGCCTGGCAAAGATGACGATGAAGAAATATGTTTCACACTTGCAACTGAGGCGAGCCAGGTCGAGGCCACAACTGCTACTCATGCGACCCGATCAGGTCGAAAATGGGGGCGTCCGTCACCCGCCAACCATAATTTTATCTTCAGATGGGAGCAACCCTACAAAATACCCCCTCCAGGGGTCAAGGGAGTACAAATCCCTCCTCCACCAGGTACAATATCTATATTTTTAAGTCCGAATCTTTGATATGTGAACGTATAATAATGTACTGCGCCTATGGCATATCGAAGTTTTGAATAATATTTTTTTTATTATTTTAAAACAAATAAGATGAACTATGTCTGCATCATAATGAACTAAAGTATTACGTATCGGTGTTCCAAGAAGTTTGTTTTTTTATTACGAACAGGGAATAGTATCAGCTAGATCTGGGCATTTCAAAGGCTCGACACCACCCTGAAACTACAGACTAGGTCCAAACATGTCCAGGCAGCTCCCAGTTGCCAGCCCTCCATTCCAGAACTTCTGGTAGTACTCCTCGTAGGTGAAGCTTCGGTAGGCTAAGATGTGCTCTTCGTCGACTAGATCTGGAGGTGGCCCAATAAGAGCCTCCGGCGACGGGCAGTAGAACGTCGGCACAGAGATCCTCTCCCTACTGCTATTGACGACCGCACGGTGGAGGACGCTTTTGTAACGATCATTGCTCAGTACCTGCAACAGAGCACGTCGAGTTGGCCCTCCGTGAGGAACATGCACGTTTAGATTAATGCTTAAAGGGATCAAGAGACACTAGCGGTGAAAGACCCGTTTGCTTCAGAGAGTAGGTAAGTCACTAGTTTCCCATCCTTTCCGTCTTATATATATACCTGAATCTGATCGCCGATATTTATGATGAGGGTGTCCGGCATGGGATTTATGGCGACCCATTTGCCGTCTTTGAGAACCTGCAATCCGGCGACGTCGTCGTCTTGCAGGAGGATGGTGATGGCGTTGGGATCCTTGTGGCCCGGCAGGCCATAGGTCATCTCGGGGTCGGGGCAAGGCGGGTAGTAGTTGATGGCCATATGCTGCGCCTGCCTTCCCATGGCCTTCACCATGTAGTCCCTCGGCAGCCCTAGGCTCTCTGAAATGGCCCCCAGCAGCCTCACAGCCAGTGCCCTCGCATGTTTCGAGTACTCACCCACGACCTCCCTGCACCGGCCATTCCCAGCATGTGCATGCACACGAGATGTACCATAAAACGCATGTACACCCACTGGCCTAGAAGGATTGGAAATCAAATAGTTTGAGCCTGAAAACAGGTAGTTGTACGTAACACACCTGAAACATGGAGGGTTGGACGGCCACTCGTGCATGAAATCCTCCAAAGGGTAGCAGTGGAGCCTCAAGAAGTCCCTCCAGTTGCTCACCTTCTCGGTCTTCACGTTGAAGCTGGTGGAGAGGCGGGTCGATTTGCTGGGGTCTTCGGAGTAGTACTTGAGCCTCTCGTCCTCGGGCAGCTGGAAGAATTCCCGTGCGACCCGTAGCATGCTCTCCACCACCGGTCGCGGTATCCCATGGTTCTTAATCTACATAACAAACATCAACATATATATACCAAGAACACACGACGGGGAGTCGAGTGATCAGAAGAGGCCGGAGGGATCGATTAATTAGAAGAGATCTCGTGGATCGACATGGACACGGGAAATTAATCAAACACATCGATCACCTGAAAGAAGCCGTCGCACTGGCAAGCCCGGCCAATGGCCTCCACGACACTCCGGCGTCCGGCTCCATCGATGCCCTGCAGATCTATCAAGGGGATCGACGTGTCTGATGCCTGGACAACGTCCACGAGATTCGGGCGGTCCGAGGCGGGCCGAATGTAGTTCGAAGGAACGGTGCCCCTGTTCTGAGCCACCATGTCGCTCAGCAGGAGTGCTCTCGGGGAGCTGTCAGCGGCCATGGTTTTAATTTGGATCGATGCAGGGCCTTGCCCGCCAGTCTGTGGCGATCGAGGAGCAAAGGCGCCGGGAGGAGACCACGGCCAGCTGGTTCACCCGGCCAGCTACCTGCTGCATGCATGCAGGGCGTACTCTTTGGTGTGCAGCAGCCAGCGGACCCCCGCCCCTCAATTTGTAGGGGTCACCGCGTAATCCTTCCCACTGGCTAGCGAGTTCAGTTTGGCCCCGTCGTCACGTCCGCGGGCAGCTTCGGTAATCAGTGACGACGGCACCGTTTCGCTGGCGGACGTCAGAGGAGTTCGTACGTCTGAGAGTGTGGACACTTGTACGGCGGCGGCCCCGGGAGCTGTCTCGTCGGGTGCCATTAGGGATAGGTTTCGGCATCGTGAGAGCTGTTGGGGAGGATTCATATTTTTCTGTCCGGGTCCGGCAACGGGCAATGTCAACCGGTCTCGTCGCACACCATGACGTGTGGGATAACGTCTGCCGGGATGACGTCTGTAAGATGACGTCACGGATCTGGTTTTGCGCGATGGCCGTCCGTCGATGGCAGGCGACGCGGGATGGGATGAAATGCAGGGTCTCTGAGAATTGCTGGTCCGCTCACGTCTCTTTTCAACCTGTCGATAAATCAACCTTCTCCCATTTATGATATATAAAATGAGGAGGATATCATAATGAAATCGATGCGGTGGATCTTTTTGTTGGATTTAAATTACCTAAACTAACTTAAGATCTAGGTTTAGGGAGGGGTAATTAGGGGAGAGAAGATTCTTCTCCCATGTGGTCAATTACAAATTTAAAAAACTAAAAGGGGGGGGATTTTAAATCCCATATGGGACACAAGAGGGGGGCACCCCCCTTCTTGGAGTCAATAAGAGGGGCTGGTCAAGATTCTATCTTGGACCATGGACCAGCCCCACATGGGTCCTGAAAAGTCTAGGTAACTCAATGGGAGAGAGGGTGGGGGTCCTGTCGGGCCAACATGGCCTTTTTGCAAAGAAACCCATTGACTTAGCCCAAGTAACCTATTGGCTTATACTTGTCTTAAAATTAAAACTCAATTAACTCAAGGATATAAATGTAAACAAAAAAAAGTTAGTGACTTTGCTTCGATGTCCAATCAATTCTCTCCGGATGGGAAGAACTTGACCCCATCGAGTAAGGGGTGCAGTTGCTCGCTCCTTCAAATCTGTCTCTCTGCTCGGGTGATCCACGTGACATCGGACGCGGGTCATCCTCTCCACCACGCCAGGTAGCGCGGGTATGCTCCACTCCAAGTAATCATCACCTACTCATCCCGTATATGTTCTATATGGTCACGCTGCTGTGGGAATGAGGCTAGTGGACACTTAGGGGTGGGGTCACTCTCAAAGGGAGAAGACAGTTCAAAGTCTCGCTAGGTATCACCGCTGGGTCCCATTAGATGACTAGATCCGATAAACTGAGGAGGAGCTGATCCTATAATTCGCTAGCAACTCCACAACGTACGCATGAGATCTGACTTGCCTCATACTCGAAAGGAACGGGCACCATAAGCATGCATGAGATCGACTAGACTTGATGCATGCAGACTCTGACCAAACTGTACAAATAAAGGAAAAAGTACACTCTATATCCTAGTTAGTCTTAATGCTATGCAGACCTATGCAATGGTGGACTAGGACATCTGAATGTGTGACTAGCATCCATTTGGCGTAACCAGAGGTTGGCGGAATGGGGGACTCCTAGACTTCCTGGTATGAACCAGTCATGCATTGATGGCCCTTTGGATTTGGGAGGTTTGGGTGGGCCAGGAGAGCCGAATTCTCTTTCTTTACCCCAATGAACTGGCTCTTTGTTATGAGAGGAATGACTGACCTGTGGGAAAAAGGTGTGATAGTGAACCTTCTAGACAAGGTACAAGGGAAGTGGTGGGTCATGAGGCTCACTAGGGAAGGGGTCGAAAGGGTCAAAGAATGTATGACCCCTCGAGATGGGTTCCCTCATGACACGGTCCCATGTTTGGAATTCTTGAAGGTGTTGACGGTCACCTTCATCCATCGTGGTAGATGGGGTAGTGGTCTCGTGTAGAAGATATGGTTCCTCCCTCGAGATAAAGGGAATGTAGTTAGGCTCATCAGGAATGGGGAGGAGTAGAAGGATCTCTGTGGTGACATGACCCATGGTGCACAAAGAAGTGATGGACCCCAATGCTGGATGTGTGAAGCTACAACTATTGGGTTGGTCAAAGCTTGGAACCAACATGTATGTCCACGTCAACTACCGGTTTAACCTCTTAATAAGGTCTTCCAATGTATCAATAAAGTCAAAGGATCGGAAGGTTGTGTGGAACGAGTGGGCGGGCACTACTTGTAGTGCGGGGTCCATAGAGGGATAGCATGGTACTTCTGGGACCATGCCCTTCCTAAGCCAGCTAATGAGTGGTTCATCTATGAATAGCTTCCCCGTTAGAAGTACGAGTGGCTCTAGCTGAGGTGGCTCCGAATAAATATCAGAAGGTGAGGGTAACAGAGCTCTCACAGGCGGGGAAAGAGGGTCCTCCATGATGGGGAGAGGACGTTGGGAGGGCACCGTAGATGGCGTCGGGTTAGGACTACCGACTGCTACCTCCTTAAACTCGGACAAGAATCCATCAATCTGAGTGCACATCCTATCCACCCTATCTGAAATGGTTTTGAAGAGTTCAACAATGGTAGGGTTTGGAGTAGGGGCATCGTGATGGACTTGTCCATAATGGCTCGGCCTAAGCTTGGGTCGAGACTCTTCGACAAGCGGGGCTTGTTGTCTCTGACTATGACCCACTTGGTTGAAGGTGATTGGGTGGGGTCGGCTGGAGGTGTGACCCACTTGGTTGGGGGTGATTTGGTGGGGCCGGCTAGAGGTGTGACCCACTTGGTTGGAGGTGCATGGGTGGGGTCGGCTGGAGGTGACTGGGTGGGACTGGTTAGAGGGGACCGGGTGGGGATGGTAGACCCTCCTAAGCTCCTTCTTCATATCCCACCATGACTCGATGGGCCATTGCCTCCTAACCGCCCTCAAGCCTTCAATGTCTCTCCATTTCTCGGCAGCCTCGTGAATAAGCCGCTCCTTGGCAAAAAAGAATTACCTGGCCTCAGACATGGGATAACAATCAAAATATTTGTCCATGATCCTAAGGGTCTGGGATATTATAGCCCACCTCCCTTAAACAAATTTCATCCTCAAAATTTAAAATAAACATAGAGGGAAAAGGAAAGGGAAACTCACAAGAACAGGTAAGGGTACTACTGGCGCATCTTGTCCTCACGCTCCCAAGAAGCCTCGCCGCCAGAGTGCCGCTACCACACCACCTTAACCAGGGGAATAACCTTGTTCCGCAGGTGCTACTCTCGCCGATCCACAATACGGATGGGGCACTCTGGAAGAGATAGATCGGGAGTCACCTCGGGCCAAATAGAATCCTCCAACACATGAGAGTCATCGGGCATATACTTTTGCAACATCAAGACGTGGAACATGTCATGCACCGACACCAACTCAGGGGGTAACTGCAACCAATAAGCAACCTTACCAATGCACTCCACGATGGGAAAAGGACCAACATAGCGGGGACTCAACTTCCCACGCCGGCCAAAGCACATCACCCCCTTCATCGTAGAAACTCCCAAGAATACACGATCGCCAACGGTGAAACTGAGGGGTTGCCTCCGCCTATCAACATAGCTCTTCTCTCGACTCTGGGCTGCCAACATGTTCAGATGGACCAAGTGTACCACATTCATGCACTGCTGCACTAACTCCGGTCCCATCAAAACATGCTCACCAACCTCAAACCAATCAAGTGGAGTCTGACACGGTCGCCCACATAATGCCTCATAGGGAGCTATCTGACTGACCAAAGGTAGGTGGTGAAACTAACTCCCCTGTCACTCCAGGCATCATGACCTCAGCATATCTTCTACTAGCTGGATGGTCCTCTCTGACTGACCATCTAACTGAGGATGATAAGCCGAGCTAAAAGCTAACTCGGTGCCTAGAGCCCTCTACAAACTCCTCCAGAAATTGGATGTGAAGCGTGGATCTCGATTTGACACAATGGAAACGGGGATTCCATGTAAAGGTACGATCCGCTCCACATAAAATGTGCCAACTTGGGCACACTCCAGTTGACTCTGATTGGTAACAACTGAGCCATCTTTGTCAGCCTATCCACAAGTAACCAAATGCTATCATGCCCACTCGGATTCCTAGGCAATCCCACCACAAAATCAGTGGTCACATGGTCCCACTTCCACGTGGGAACCTTCAAGGGCTGAAGCGTACCACCTGGTCACTAGTGTTCTGCCTTCACCTACTGATAGGTCAGCCACCTGGCCACGAACTCAGCAACATCTCTCTTCATCCCAGGCCACTAGAACTGTCTCCGCAAGTTTCGATACATCTTCATCGCACCCATGTGTACAGTGGACCTGCTCCCATGAGCCTCTCGTAACACTACGCGCCTTACCTACTACTTAGCTGGGGCGTACAGCCTACCTCAGAATCTCACAGCACCATCCTCATCGAGCTCCGCATCGGCCATAGCCAAAATTCAAGGCAACTCAGGGTCTGCATCCAGAGCCTCTGTCACCTGACGACGGATGGCTGGTGTGATAGTCAAACTCGGAAGCACCGCTGACCCTAGCTCTCGGGGAACCTTGAGCCTGAATGTCACTTCTGGCACTTGTTCCTAGAGCCTCTGCTTCCTCAACATCATCACGCTGATTGCGACCTTGTGACTCAAGGCATCGGCAATGAGATTCATCCTGCCCGGCTGATAAGACAGGGTGAAGACATAATCCATCATATACTCCATCCAACGCCTCTGCCTGAGGTTAAGGTCCTTCTGAGTGAACACATACCTCAAACTCTGTTGGTCAGTGAACACCTCGAACTTCTCATCGTACAGATAATGTCTCCAGATCTTCAGCGCGAAGATCACAGCCACCATCTCAAGGTCATGGGTAGGGTAGTTCTCCTCATGTGGCTTCACCGCGAAGCATACACTACAACTCTACCATGCTGCATCAGCACAGCACCCAATCCGACCCCAGAAGCATCTGTACACACTACGAAACCTCCCGATCCAGAAGACAAAACCAACACCGATGCCGAGGTGAGCAGTCTCTTCAACTCCATGAGGCTTTGCTCACACGCATTAGTCCAGACAAAAGGCACATCCTTCCTCGTGAGTCTGGTCATAGGGGCTGCAATACGAGCAAAATCCTGAATGAACCTCTGATAATAACTTGTGAGCCCCAAGAAACTCCAAATCTCTATCACGGACCTCGACCTCGGCCACTGCATCACAACCTCGACCTTGGTGAGATCCACAAAAATACCATCACCAGAAATCACGTGCCCCAAAAAGTGTACCTCACGAAGCCAAAAACTCACACTTGATGAGCTTCACATACAACTGGTGATCTCGCAAAGTCTGTAACAGAACCATCAAATGGTACGCGTGCTCCTCTACAAACTACGAATAAACAAAGATGTCGTCCACAAACACGACCACAAACTGATCCAAGTAGGGATGAAACACCCTCTGCATCAAGTCCATGAAGGCTGACAGGTTTTGTAAGCGAACCCGTCGATTTCTATCGACCGGGGTGTGGTTCGGTTTCAAACCAAACTCGCTCGTCGCCCAGCTCACATGGCGGTCGCACAAGAGATCGTCATGAGCTTAATGCACCACCTCTGGCGCGTTATGCTCGTATGGCGGACCACCAGGAGCGCGTTATGCTTACGTCTACCAGATGATACTCCCTTCAACGCGGAGCTTCCAGATGAAGAGTCTCTTGCTCTTTAACACCAACAACTGGCTAAACAGACCAGAGATGTCTTGCATCACTGGCAGCAAGATGCCCTCACAGTCAGTCTACCTTGCTAGGAGTTGTACTTCGACGGTGCTTCTTGAGGTACTACCCGAAGCAACCTCAGTTCAGGCATTACGACAGGCGCCGAAATTGTCTTCCTGACCCCTTAGGGTGGAGTTTTGTATAACTCTTGCGCCCTTATGAAAGCTCTGACCAACAACGAGGCCGAGTACAAAGCCCTGATCATCGGACTCCAGATGGCTCTCGACATGGGCGTCAAATGTCTCAAAGTCTATGGAGATTCTCAGCTGATAGTCTGACAGGTGCTTGGCATCTATGGCGTGCGGAAATCAGAGTTGGTTCCGTACCATGCCGTCGTCACCCGACTAACCCAGAAGTTATATTTCTTTGAAATAGACCACGTTCCCAGAAGCAGCAATGCCCAGGCGGACGCTCTAGCGAAACTGGCTGCGTCCATCAAGCTACCGCCTGAGGCTGAAGTGGACATCACAGTCAAGCACAGAAGGCTAATGCCCAGCTCACTCGAAGGCAACTCTGATCTCACAGTTTACGAGGTCCAAGGCTTCGACCAGGACACTTCTCTAGAAGAAGAAGATTGGCGCAAGCCCATCACCAAATTCAAGAAGGGATGGCTCCCCCCTGCCCGGGCTCAAAGGGTCCAACTACTTCACCAGGCGACATCATATGAGTTGATTGGCGACTCCCTATACTGGCTCGTTCATGAAAAGGACAAGTTCGTTCTCTTGAGATGTGTCTCCCTAGCTGAGACTCAAGCTATCATGCGCGAGGTACATTCTGGCCTATGTGGCACGCATCAGGCCGGAGATAGAATGAAGCACAACATCAAGCTGAAAGGCTTCTATTGGCCTACCATGTACCCAGACTGTGTTCAGTACGCTCGTACATGCCATCAATGCCAAGCCTTCAGCCTAGTACCCAGAAGGCCTCCTAACCTACTGCATCCCACAGCCCCTACTTGGCCATTTGCTGAGTGGGGTATGGACATCGCGGGGCCTTTCCCGCCATCTTCCAAAGGCCACAAGTACATTCTGGCCGCTACAGACTACTACTCCCATTGGGTGGAAACCCTTCCCCTACGGGAAGTCACTGGCGAGGTGGTCGCCAGGTTCATCCGACACAATATTATCTACTATTTCGGTACACCCAGTCACATAGTCTCTGGCAATGGGATGCCATTCAAGAACAAGGCCGTACACCAGTTGGCGGCCAAGTTCCACATCGACTAGAGGACTTCTTTGGTCTACAACCCACAAGCCAATGGCTTGGCCGAAGCCTTCAATAAAACTCTCTGCAAACTCTTGGCTATGATCATTAGCCACCGGAAACATGACTGGGGTGAAAAGGTCTCCATAGTATTATGGGCTTATCGAACGGTCTACAAAACCCCCACGGGATGCTCGCCATTCTCCCTTGTCTACGGGGTGAAAGCCGTTATCCCTGTCGAAATCCAGCTAGCATCCTACCGCGTAGCAGTGTATACCGGCTTAGTCGGCTCTGATGAAAATAAATACCAGAGAAGGCTGGAAGAGCTTGTCGACCTGGAAGGCAAACGACTCATAGCCTACAAACACTTACAAGTATATCAAGCCCACATGGCGCGAGCCTACGACAAGCTTGTCAAGCGATGAGCTTTCAAGCAAGGCGACCTAGTCATGATTAAGGAAAGAGAAGTCATGGAAAGCCATTCCAGTGGCAAGCTTCAGCCGAATTGGCGTGGTCCGTACATCATCTGCGATGCCTATGAGGATGGGGCCTACACAGTCATAGACCACAAGGGCCACAAGCCCTTCTCGCCTCTCAATGGCAAGCACACAAAGTTGTACCATGCGCTAGAGCACGAATTCGCACGCCGCACCGGATAAGGCATACGCTCCCAGTCCTAGCCATCGGGACTAGTCTTCTCTCCGAGAGGACCGAACCAGTCACTCTCTCTAGCTAAGTCAGGGGGCCAGCTGGACCCCTCCAAGAGTCATCGTCAGATGCCCTCAGAAGCCAACCTCTTGCTTTCCTCCTCGCAGTGATCAAAGCAGGGGAACCGCTACATCAACCATAGCTTAGCTGCCAGGCTCTCAGGTAAGTAAACAAAAAAAAAATAAAAAAATAAAAAAATACAGTAAAATAACAATAAAATGGGGCTAAAAATAGAGATGCCTCCTCCCTTTTCCTTCTTTTTCTTTCTTCTTCTCCCTTCTTATGTTCAATGTATTCGGTCTCCATTTGCCATGAATAAAAATTCTTCTTTCGTTGCCCATTTCCGTTTGTGTCGTTTCTCGTTGGATTGAGTCCCATTGTGTGTTCTTCTATCGTTCCTCTTCTCCCCCCCTTAGTGGTTTGGATTCCCTTTGAGGATCCTCTGGCCTTCACCCTCACCCATTTGCCGCACAGGGAAGTCCCTTCTTCTCCCTAGAGAGCCCAAGCCCCCAACACCACCGTTGATCTTCGTCCTCCCCAACTCCCTTGGACTCCCAGTCCCTAGCCTCTCCCCCTCCCAGCTGAAGCCCCTCTTTCCACTGAACCAAACCCCCCCCAGATCTCACGGCCCTCTCCCTCTCACTGGCCTCCAACTGCTCAGTCTCTACTTCAGCGGCGCACCACCAGAGCTCTCTCCCTGGCACACCTGTTTGGTGCCTTCGCCGACACACACACTAGCCCCTTTGTGCACCCCTTCACCGGCATAGCCTTTGGCCAGTTCATCTTCGGCCTCTTTAGCCTTCATGGCTGGTACACCCTTGGACTAACCCTTCACCGGTACGCTCCTAGCCCGGCACAGCTTCCTTGGCCGGTGCATTCATCCTTGTACTCCTTTGCCGGCACAACTCTTGCCTGGTGCACCCTTATCACCCAACTCCCCCTTCACCGGTACACACCCAGCTTCCCCTTCATCGGCACACCCTCAGCCAGTCCCTCTCTATCGATGTGCCCCATACCTCGCTCAGCGGTATAGCCTTTTGGCCAGACCCTTCACCGGTGCAGCTTGGCTCCCTCCAGCCTGCCTTGCCCGGTCCACCTTTAAGTCTCCTCGCCAACACCTTAAACCCTGCCTTCCATCCTGTGCCTCACCCCTAGCATTTGCAGCCAGTCCCTGCCCTTTACCCTTGACGCTTATGGCCAACCTTAGAGTTGTCTCCCACTTGCCACTCCCTTCATGTTTTCTGAGATTTTTATCAAAGGTGCTGCCATCTTCGGACGCCCACCTCTAATTGTTGGGTCTCGCCACTCCATGTGGATCCATTCCCTGTATCTCTCTTACGTCCAGGTCAAGGGGAGATACTACCGAATTTTTGTCAGAAACAATAATATGATAAGGATAAAAGGGAGCAACAAACAAATAAAATAATCAATAATAAAATACTTTAACTAAGGCAAAAGAACTGGGGGTAGCATGAAGAGAACTGGACTGAATAATGGCTGAGTACTTTGAACACTCGTACTAGAAGAAGGAAGGAACAGAGGATGGTTAAGAGACAGGGAGAGGGGACCCTCATGAACCATACATAAAATCAATCAAAAAATCAATCAAAAAGGGGGGTAGAGAAGAAGAAAAGAAGAAAAGAAAGGGCTTAAAGGAACGAAGAGGAGTGGGCCCTCCAAGTGCTTCCCCGGTGCACCCTCTCAATCCTTCCACGGCATGCCCTTAAACCCTTTCGTCGGTACACTCTTAAACCTCTTCGCCAGCACGCTCCAACTTCCCTCCCGATATGCCATCCTTTCTTGACCGACACAGCCATTCCCAGGCCCCTCACCGGTACAACCTCCATCGCCTCGCCAGCACTCCCTTCCTGGCCCCCTCCCCAGCACACTCTTCATCCCAACCTCCACCAACGCACCCCAACCATTCCTTGGCATCCTAGCCCGGCATAGCCCCACCTGCGTCGACTTTACTCATGCATAGCCCCCACCTACACCCACATTGGCCTTGCATGCACAGACCCTACACGGACTCATCCAAACTTGCATGGACCACGTTCCTACCTTGCACGCACCTGCATGGACCTTGCATGGACTTAACCCCAAGCATGCATGGACTTCGCCCAACATTGCATGGACTTAACCCCTAACATGCATGGACTTTGCCCAGTATTGCATGGACTTAACCCCTAACATGCATGGACTTTCCCCAGCATTGCACAGACTTAACCCCAAATCTGCATGGACCTTGCCCTTGACCCCATGCATATGCACAGACTTACCCAACATTGCATGGACTTAACCCCAAATCTGCATGGACCTTACCCTTGACCCTGTGCATATGCATGGACTTGCCCAGCATTGCATGGACTTAACCCCAAATCTGCATGGACCTTGCCCTTGACCGTCCATATGCACGGACTTGCCCAACCACGCACAGACTCAACCCCCAAAACATGCAAGAACCTTGCCCTTATGCACGGACTTACCCCGAAACATGCACGGACTCAGTCCAAATCTACATGGACTTCATCCCAAACCCTGTGCATATGCACAGACTTACCCCAGAACATGCACAGACTCAGTCCAAATCTGCATGGACTTCATGCCAAAACCCGTGCATATGCACGGACTTACCCCAGAACATGCACGGACTTCATCAAACATGCACGGACTTTGTTTATACAATATTCCAAATTCCTATGTACATCCACAACCTCTGCTCTGATACCAACTGTAGCGACCCAAGATCCGGATACCGGGGGGAGCCCAATACCATTCGAATCCTGGCCCGCCACCCACGAGTCGGGGGACTCGGAAGGGCTAAAAAGGAGTGTTGAGGCACAAAGAAATAGGAAATAAAGCAGGACAATGGAAATAAACAAATAACAAAATCTACAATAACTACAACAGAGTCTAGTCCAAAGGAAAGTATAGTCTAAAGAAGTAAAAACATACCACATGCTAAGTGAGAACTTAGCCAGGTAAGATGGCAACAAGGACCTCCACGCAGCACTCTTGAGCCTCGAGGAAGAACCACCGCTCCTGAAAAGTAGGGGTGAGTCTCCAAAATAGAGACTCAGTAGGGATCACGCAGAACACCACCGAGTAAACTACTGCGGAAAAGGAAGCTACGCTAGCTAAGCAACTACGGCAGGAGCAACAAACCGGTGGCCGATCAAAACTCGGCACTAACCCTACTCCTACCAGCAATAAAAATGAAAGGACTAGACCTCTAGATCAGGAACCAGATCACACTAACACCAGACCTACCGAGGAAACACTCCCGGAAACCCTACCGCAGAAGTCAGCCCACACAAGCACGACTAATGGACCACACAGTCCCACACGGACACAACGAAGTCTCGGTGACTCCACCATGCACCTCAGACTGCAACCTCGAGAAAACACACTGGAACGGTCCAGAGGCCACATCTCGCAGATAGGAAATAGAACCCAAAACATAGGAGAGTCACGTCTCACGTGACAGGAGTACCTACAACTCCAACACCAGTCTCTCGTCGTGAAGACTCACACACACGTGCCACGGCGACACACCCGGAACCCAATGGTCAGCACGATCAAAATAGACAGCTACTCTCTGTCCAGAACAAGAGTACCTCCCCCTAGAAGGACGACTGGATGCGTCCATTGACGTCTTACACCACGTCACAAGTGTCTAGCTACAACGCCCCGGGTGTGAGACTCAGACACACACAAGTAACCACAAAGCGAGTGACTAGCTGGGGTCACGCCCGTCGACGTGTGTCCAACTGCCCCCAACCATGTGTGAACACACAGACCATGCATCCTAGGTCTGGCCTCTAACTGGTTTTCCCCTTAGCCGGACTCTGGCTGATGTCGTGGGGCCCGATGGAAACCAGTCTAAAAATCATCCTTAGGGTAGCCCCTCCACCACTCCTTGGTGGGCCAGTACATGCGTACCGAAGGCTACGACTAGTGGAGGGTCGCTGAGAGAGTAAGCTCCAAGAACCACACACACACTGTGCAAGAGCCGAGAAGAACCAAGTGATGCTAAGCCACTGGGCTCAGGATAGTCCTCTAGACGCACTAAACCCAACGGTCCTTGAGTCACAAGACTCAGGGTCAAGGCTGTTGTACCGGATAGTACTAAGTCGTCAATCTGCCCTAACCCTAGGGTCAGAAACCTCAGCACGATAATGCACAGGAAGTTCGCAACCGCCATGATCATTCCCCCAAAAGGAAACTAAGAAGACCTCCAGCTCCCAGGCTGGACAACTGGGCTCGCAGTCCAAGGCCTCACACGGGGCCCACTCGAAAATCACTTTCCGGAGAAACTGACGAAGCACGGGGAACCCTCACCGCACGCACACCAACACACGGTGGCACAAGTCGAGAACACCAACACTTGGGATCCCGCTGCATCCAAACACCTGGCCCCGACGAAATGCACAGCACTCGTTAGGCCACGGGTCAACACGCGAATCGAGAACCACTCGCTCGGGACTCGAATCGGCCAAAACAGAAACACCGGGTTAGACTGGCACATGGGCGGTTCATCTTGGGCCGCTCAAGGGATGTACGGCTGGGAACGAGCCGCACGAAGGACATGCAGTCAGGGATGGGCCACACAAGGCTCTAATCAGACTAACCCAAGGGTAGGAAGGACGGTCAGGGCTCGGCCGCCCAAGGCATTGTGTGGCTAAGGGTCAGCCGCACAAGCCAACCGACCTACTACAGTGCCGGTCAATGCGGCTTTGACCAAGCTACACAACCCCACCGACACACAAATGTTGACCAAGGGTCAATAGGGATATGCGGTCAGGTCCTGGCCGCACGTCCCAATGGAAAACATGGGCGGCTGGAAGCTGGCCGCACAGGGGAAGATGGGTGGAGCCTCACTAGCCGCACCACCTTGAGCGGTCGCACGACAGACCACTCAACCCCAAAACCAACCAGAGACAAACGGTCCACAGGTGGCCGCTCATACCGATGGGCGGCGCCTGGTTCGACCGCACAACCTTACGGCGAGCAAACCGTGGGGTTGGTCGGACAGAGGCCTTCCCACACCCCGTTCGTTCCAAAACGAAGGGGAAACAACCCTGGGCACACATACAATCACATAGACTCCGACCGGAGTCAAAACAGGTGGGAGAGGCAGCTTTCCCAGTAGCTACAGTAGTCTACCCAGTGTGTCCTCAATGGTGGGTGGGGGCACAGATGTCACTGGTTCGGACTCATCCTCAAAGGATGGCAAGGCCACTGATGGGCCGGCGTCTGCCAACTCCTTGATCATCTCCAAGGTGGCCGCCGCATCCTCACCTGCCAAACGAGCAACTTAAATTAAGTCAATAATTCTTACTTACTATCAAGGGTCCAACAACAACGGGACGAACCCCTCAACAGCAATTGGACACATACCTGGACAGCTACTAGCCACCGTGGGTCCTGGCTCGCCAGCCTGGCCATGCACTTCACCCTGTGCCCCAGTAGGGGGCCCAGTCCCTGATGCCTCTGCCTCCCCTGCACAATCCAGACGGTCATGATAAATAGCCAGAATCAAATCAAAGCCGCGGTGAACGCCCAAGGTTAGAGGCTCTTACCTACACGGGCTCCTCCTGTAGCTTCCCACGACTCAAAGTTGGGGAAGTCCTCCATGTTAAGAGGGGGTTCGCTCATCAGGTGCATAAGCTCCTCCATGTCAACCTCACCCCTGGCTCCCTCCTCATGTGGAGAGTCCACCTCCCGAGGGGGCGAGAAGGTCGCCTCCGCACCGGCAGCCAGCGGAGCTGCAAAATACAAATAAATCCAGCAAAATAGAATTACCCGACCATCCTAGCTAAACCAAACAAGGACAAAGGGGTCGAAGCAACACTTACTCAAGGCCGTCTCTGCCCCCACTTGCTCTTCAGCCTCAAGTCCCTCAGCAGACTCACCAGCCTCAATTGCTGTAGCCTCTACACGAGGGAGTTTCCGCCTAGGCTGTAGGCCTCCATCCCCACTCCCTGAGGATGCCTCCATGGAGGGTTGATCCCCCTCTGTCGCAGAATCTGTTCACAAACATAGCATTATACAATGCTCCAGTCGCACACCCGAAAAATAACAAAGTAAAGACGGGAAGTGCTAAAAGAAAGAGCCTTACTGGGAGCCTCGAAGGGCGTCGACGGCAAAGGCACTAGCTGCTCCGGTCTCAACGCCAGTGCCCGAGCCGCCATCGCAATAGCCTCCTGAATGTCTCATAGTGTGTACGCACACTCGATCTAGGACATAAACTCCACAGGCCCAGCTGACCCAATCGCATGAGCGATGTGCCGTCTCTAGTCATCGACCGCAGTGTCAGTAAAGCTCCCGTGCGGGAGCGCCCGGTCCAGCGAGCCTCTGCTCTGAAAGCCACAATCGGCCAAGAACTGAGCCCACCAGGCCCTAGGTGCCGTCGGTCGAGACACCTTCACTCTAGTCGCTACTGTCGATGCCTGTCTCAGGGGCTTCAGTGCCCCTCCATTGCTTCGGCTCCCAGAAGATGAACCCCGGCCACTCCAGGGCCACTGCTCTACAACTCGCTCGATCTCTCTGCGGATCTGAGCAACAGGGGTCCTTAGGTACCCCTCATCCAGCGCAATAGGAGGCAGATCCTCCCTCAGCAAGTGACTGTCCTCTGCTTTCTTGATCGCGGAGGCCTTTTGTCGGTATAGGTGGCTGTGCTCAAACCACCACCTAGCATAGTGTACGTCAAATCACCCCCGACATCCCCGTCCTGGCATTGGGAATCGCTCTAGCTCTCAGCGGCAGTAAAAGTCCCACTAGGCTGCCATGAATAGGTGGGTATCCCTACCCCTGTACTGTCTACCCGTCAGAGGGAACACCCTGTTTGACGGGATCCCCTGGTCATACCCGAAGTTCCTTGTAAATTGATATGGGTAGTACGGCTCCAAGGAACTCATCGTCGACTGGTGCAATGTCAACACTATCGACTGGGTGCTCAGTATCCACTCAGTCCGTGGCCCTGCACCGGCTGCCCCCTGATTGGGGTGGGCGCTGGTCGCCCCTCCACCTGAAGCCCCCAGAAAAAGTCCACAGTCTCTCGCGGCACTGTCAAACGGTAACCCCTCCTCACCCCGGGAGGGCAGGTAGCAAAGGGCTCTCCTAGCCCCCTCCAGCTGGGCCTCTGTGTCCCCGTCGGGCTGGCCAGTGAAGCTAAATAGAAGTGGTGCCGTCAGGTTCACCATGGTCCCTCGCGTCACCAGTCCTGGAAACAGCAGCCCAGCCCACACACTGAGATAGTGGGTTGGCAGGAGTATACTCCTCTCTCTCGGTGCTAAGTATGCCGCCAAAACTCCCAGTCCCTGGTATATGTTGGCCAGCACAGCAGGAGCCAGGGCCAACTATCGCCCCTCCGCTAACAAACAAGCCAGCCACAACAACTCAGCTCTCAGTAGCCCATCCTCTTAGTGCGGGACCACAAATGTCGCCAACCAGTACGCTAAGTAGGCGGTGAGGTGCGTCACGTCCGGCAAACCGTGGGGGTTCCACCCCTCCTGTGTCACGTAAATGTATCTGGTGTAAGTCTGGAAATGAAGCTCCACCTCAGGGCCAAATAGGTCTCCGCTTCCTTTGGGTGCTGTGAATAAATCTTTTTCAGGTGGGCCTCGTTAATATCAAATACTGGCCCTGATTGATGCTTCAGAAAGGAACGCTCAGCCACATCTCAGAAGGTGCTCCTGCCACCCCTATAAAAGCTGGTATGGGTGTTCCACCATTTGATATACTCTGGTGTGATGCGTGGAATACGGTTAGAAATGGTCGGGACCCTGAAAGCTGTGCCATCTTGGCGATGAAGAAAATCCCACCATAATCGTCCATCACCAACAATTGTAGACCCGTGCTTGGCTCGACTGTCAATAGGGAACTGAGCAACTAAGGTGGGGATGTGTTGATCATAGCTGAAGTTCTTCCTAAAGCAGAACGGGCAATATGGTTCCAAATGAGGAGGCCACCCTTTCTGAAGACCAAGACACTGGGTCGGATGGCCATGGCCCACCTGACCAGCTCTGGCTCCAAAAGAGATCGAACAGCGTTAACTCCCGAGATAGGGTGGACATAAGTCTCCACCTCCTCCATTTTACACTCCCGTTGAGGGTGGACCAAAGGAGCTGAACCTGTCGCCAAGCTCCAGAAGTGAATACTACCAGGTGCATCTACTGGTACTCTTATCAGTCTGCCTCTTATCTTGAACAGCTGGTCAGGGAAAGAGCCGGGCTCATCACTGGCAAATTCAATCATCCTGGGAAACAATGTATCTGCCTGCAAAGTTCTTGGAGCCAGCTCAGGGAAGAGACTACATACCCAGGCATTGAAGAAATGAAATGGACCCACAGTCCTTGAAGAACGGGGAACTCGGTGCTTGTGTAGGTCCCCAAGAGATTTGTAAATCAAACATAAGGCCATCGGACAGAGTGATAACCTCATTCCCCAGGACATCTGGCAGGTTGGGTATATAGCCTCTGGCCGAATAATCGTCTCATCCCCCTGGGGGAGAGCGAAGGTGCACAACCAAAAGGTCAAATAAGCTACACAATGTGTAATAGGGTCTACCCCTGCCGGGTTCGATCCATCTTTGCCGACACGGCGCAGTGAAGCTGGCAGCGCTGACTTGTAGCGGGGAGTCCTTATCTGCTTACTAGTGGTCGGCCCCACAGAAGGAAAGTCTGCATATTTCAAGGGACCCCCGAAGAAATACTATATCCATTGTCTGACTCTGACCCTCAGTCTGCTGCTTTTCTCTCGAGGTTGGTAACCCCTGGAAGATCCTCTGCTGTAAGCCAAGCAGATGGAGCGATAGGCTTTCATTAAGTATCGGTATGAGTAACCAAGTGAATACTTGCCTTCGCCATCAGAACTGTCCTTCGCTGAATCTTCCAAACAGACCTCTTCATACGGTTCACCATCAATGGGCAGGCCAGAAAGCTACGACAGGCTCTAGAGGTCGAAGGATGTTTCACCCTCTGCTATATAAAATGTGTTGAATAGAAGACAAAACACTTCAAACATACCACAATACAATCGTCGAAAGATTGGGTAGCGGAATCTGGAAGCAAAGACACTGTGATATACCCCAGCTCGGATCAGCAGAGGGACATATTCCTTCAAGATGAATTCTGTGAACTCTACCGCTCCCACTCGAAACAGATGGGCATCGGTCACCCTGGCATCCCCGAACCAGCCAGTAGCCAGCTGATACTTAAATTGGACAGCCAGACAGTTTAGTACAAAAGGTTCATCTCTATACCCCCACTTTATCGGTGCCAAGAACAGACCGTAGCTGGGTTTCTCTCTGTGAACTCTGCCACCGTCGGTATCCCACCGAGCGGGTGTAAATTTCGGAGCCCGGGTCAGCATCTTTTTCTCTGGCTCCAGTTCTGACACACCGAGGATTGCATCCCAGTTGCGCTTCTCCCCGGGAAGATATATAGCCTTGCCGCAATATACTAACCCCTTCATGCTGTCCCTTTCGGCAAGTATAGCGGCTTCGCCCGCACGGGCTATCCAAGGGTCCTGCATGCCGCCCACTGTGAAAGTACGGATGAATGGCATCAAATGGCGGTCCTTTGGCAAGTCAGGACGGTAGTCACTACCCCGCCTGAAGCACATCTCCACTGCGGTAGAATAGACCCTGGACGTCGACACCGTGTCTGTTTCAGAATCAAAGGATTCATCAACAGTAGCAATCTTGTCATAACCAAAGTCCAGGTTGTTCACATTCAACCAGTTCACTAAAGCCCGAGATATGTCTGGTTGGGCTGACGAGCTCACCCCAACAACCGCGGAAGTCACAACAGCATAACTGGAAGTCATTTCAGCACCTGAAGTCAAAGAAAGACATGAAGATGAGCCTCAAAAGGATGGATAGTCTTATAAAGATTAAATGCATGATTTTATAAAAATTTCGGCAGCATCTCCCCGTATTCGGGGTCTACCCAAGAAGAATAGGGAGTCACCCACCAAGAGGGAGTGATCCCGCAAATAAAGGGAGGTACGGGTCTCCTGACCCGGGGACAGGGCTCCCCAGTATCTCATTCGGGTCTTCCGACCCAAATTTCTGAAGTGCAACCGCCTCACCCGAGCCATCAATCCCCGATTTGAGGCTGCTCAACATGCAGACCGGGCATGCAACCCCGGGGTTTCCCACGGACGACGCCTGGCGTGAGTGATCCACGTCAGGTTTCATATCCCTCAGCTACGTCGTGGGGGCACGTTCCCTACAACTCGACGATGCCGACTCCCAGCACGGGTCTGCCTCTATGGGATGTGGTGGCCCCGGTGTAGACTGAAGGCCCTGTATCCCACCTTCCGGTCCCGCTAGTCCCTGGTCCAGGCTCAAGGCCTAGGGTTGCCAGCATCCCAGCACCTCCTGCAGTGCCAACTCTCAGTACAAGCACGTCATCGCAGGCAGCGGCAACACTATTGTCAGCTTGGGTAAGGGCTTACACTCGAGCCACCCAGCTGCTGGCCTCCACTACAACCCTCGGGTCTTGGGGACCGATTCCAGTGTTGCCGGTCGATGGCCTTGTGCCACCAATAGTCACCGGCCAAGTTTTCTCAATCTACCACCTTGGAGTGAAATCAGCTTCGGCTCCCCAGAAGAAGCACCATTGTGGCCGTAAAGGCAAATGACCTGCCACTGCCACCAGTAACTCCAACAAGACTATTCTTGTCGGGAATATACAGATTCACCTGGATAGGGGCGAACCCATCACACCCCCAGAGCGGATCGTCTCTACAATCCCTACTACCAACCGTTTTAGCCTTCTGTGTCAAACGCGAGAAGACAAGGTGGAACTCAGAAGGGCAGACGCTCCCGCAGCGGCCCAAAGACACCAGTGTCAGTCCAGTGTCTGAGCTCCCAAGTCCCGTCGAAGTGACAGGGACAAGGGAGACCAACAGTCTGACTTGAGAAGAATTTGGGTTACCCTGAAGGAAGCTCAAGCCATCCAAAAGGCGCATCTTAGCAACCCCTTTCGGGCACTAGGATGTTGCGCCAAGCAAGGCATGACTGATTCTACAGTCCCATCATCGGACGGTGCCCGGCCATTCAGTGCCTCTCGTTCAGATAGGCGAAGGTGGAGACGGGCTCGTTCCGGGCCCCACCGACATCCAGCCTCGAGTTCTCCTTGGGCAGATGCCGTGATGGAGACTCCTCTGCAATGCACCTTAGTCTTTGATAGGCTGGAGACACCCGTCTGCCCCAAGAGGCGCTCTCAGAAGAAGCAGACGATCTAGCTCCTCAGTGACGTGGTCAAGGTGTTCGCGTGTTATGCCACCGGGCACCAGTCTGAGGTTCAGACTAACGACCTGAACCAGCCTATATCTCAACTCAGGAGGCCGCGTCACCTGACCCAGCAGTCGGCTCCTGCCGGCCATGTCGACACTTCTGTCGGACCTCAGGCATCGACGCGAGAGGAGGAAGCTCTCATCGAGGATCGTGCCACCCCCGTCAATGCGAAGCCGGTCAATAATGACCCTCTGGCAAACGAAGTCCAAGAGGTGACTCTTGAGACTCTTATGAAGGAGAACCAGCACTTGAAGGCCCTCCTACAAGACCTGTTGTAGGAGCATGACCTCCACCCTCAGCTGCCTACTGGGCCTTCAACAGAGACGTCGGTCCTGCCAGGTGGGCTAAACGGTGCCAACACCTCAGTTGCAGCCGCCCGAACCCCTATAGTAACCGGATTTGATACACCCTTGGTCAAAGCTCAACCATGGCCATCCAACACACCGATACCAGAAAGCCTCATGGCACAATGCTAGATCATCGAGCGGATCGTTGAGACCAAGCTCGCCCAGTTTGGAGAAGGGATTATGGCGGTGGACCTCTATAGTGTCCCCTACCCGCTGCATCACCAGCTCAAGAAACTTCCCCCGGAATATGCCAAGCTGCTGAAGTTGTAAAAATTCGACGGTCATGGGTCTCCGCATGAACACTTGGCCTACTACATTACGGCTATGGGCGAACTCGCGTTGGATGAGTCTTACCTCCTCTGCTACTTTGCCACCTCACTTACGGGAATGGCCTTCCAATGGTATTCCCGCCTGAAGCCCAACTCAGTCATTGATTGGGCAGATCTCCAGAAGAAGTTCCTCGACTGCTTCCAAACGGCCGAGCGAAAGGTCTCCTTAGCCGAGCTCTGCTCTCTCCGATAGAAGAAAGGCAAGAGTGCCCTCGACTTCATCAAGAAATGGCGAGACCTTAGCATGAGGTGTGTCAATCTACCAGTCCAGGAGGATGCCATCACTATCTGTCGTCGAGGCTTGGCGGCCGAGGTTAGCGAAAAGCTTCTCGGCACCAACGTCAAGGGTTTTGATCAGCTCAAGTCGGTAGTCGCTGAAATAGAGATGTTCCTCGCCGATAACCCGAGCTACATAGCAGCAAAGGGTAAACAAGCGCGGGAACGCCATCCCGCCAAGGAGATGAACACCCAGGTCATTTGAACCAATAAACTCTTCTCTCCGTCCCTTCAGGCGACGGACACCCCTCATGACCTGGACCTTCTGTCCAGGTCATTTGAACCAATAAACTCTTCTCTCCATCCCTTCGGGTGAAGAGTACCTTCCATCCAGGTCAATCTCCCCCATGGAACCACTCGACGAGACCACGAGGCTCACGTGGTGGAGTGATCCCCTCGTCTCTCCCCTGGGGAGGCGAGCACTCTCCTACGCACCTCTGCAAACCCGACCGAAGCATTCCTAGACCAAGCCATCGACGCAAACTCGCATCCCGTCGAGGAGTAAGAGAAAAGAAAAAAAAAGGAAGAAGAAAGGAGTCGTGGGCTAGCATGCAAAAGTATGTGCGCGAATGATTTTCTATTTCAAAAAGGGGGAAGGCTACACTTGCTTCGGGGCATACCCCTGCTTTACATGACAACAAGACATATCAACAGAAGGGAGGAGAGGACGCTCAATCTATCCCTCGGAAGATCTCCTCGAGAGGGAGGATCCTGACATAGGGGAATTCTGCCATGTCGCGCAACCAGCTCCTCTGCCCCTCGAGGCGCGCCAGCTCAGACGTCACAGATGCCATCTCGACCCTGGTGACGGCAAGCTCCTCAATCTCTCTGATCACGGCAGCCTCAGCTTCAGCTAGCTTGGCCTCGGCCGCAGCGAGATAACCCCTCAGCTTCTCTACCCTGCCTGTGAGGGCGCCCACGCGACGTTGGTTTTCGTCCAGGGCCCTTTCGTGCTGCTCTTCATTGCCTCGCTGCACGTCCAGCGCACGCAAGTACTCGCCCTCCTGGGAACTGATGGCGGCGAATTCATTAGGAGCTCGGGTCTCGAGGAACTCGTGGCGGTTGACGTACTTCAACAGCAATAGGACTCACCGTGACCATTCCTCCAGAGGGTAGCCCAGCATTTGCAATGCCCCAGTCAGCTGCACCACTCGGTGTGTACCCCCCGGTATGTGAGGGAAGGGTCGGCGAAGATCATCGACCGCAAGACCAGCAGCATCTACCAGACTGGCGTGTCCGAGGTGACGTGGCCGATGGAGGGCACGGCTGAGGGTCGAACTCGACCAAGTTGTCCACGGCCGCCCACAAGTCCACATCCACCGTGCCCGAGGAGGATGGGAGACTAACAGCCAGGTCGCTTGGGCGCCCGACTCCCACAGACAACTCCCGGCTGGTTATCACCAAAGGAGCCGGTAGAGCTGCAACTGAACCACCTGGCTCCACCAGCGCGAGGGGTTGCTCCACCTTGCTCTCGGTCCCAGGAAGGGCAGGAAGCGGAGCTGAATCGGACGCCACTGCTGAAGAACCGGCCACCTCTTCCGCTGACGCTCCCTCCTCCCCATAAATCGTGAGGCTAGTGAGCATCTTCCCCAAAAGCTGGCTCTCCTGCGGTGTCATGAGCGGTCGGGGAGGCGGAAGGGGAATCATAAGTTTCAGTCTACTCCCCGATTGCAGGAACGACACCAAGCGCTCCACCTCTGACGCCGAGAGTAGCTGTGGCTCATCTACCTCCGCAGGGCCTGCTGCCTCCCTCCGCTTCGTGAGAGCCTTGCGGGTTTTAGTGGCGCGCGCCTCTGGGGGCCTTGCTTCCTCCTGAAACATAGAGAATGGGGTTAGCCTTCCGTCAATCGAGGCATGCTACCCTGAATCTCGAAGAAAAAAAATGTAAAGATGGGTCCCGGAGGTCCCGCGTTACCTCAGTCACCGGGACTATGCTGTCTTCCGGTGCTATTTCTCCTTCCTCCAAGGTCGCACCGGTCGACGTTGCAGTCCCCACGGCTGCTTCTTGCCGCAGGACCTCGAATAAGGCTGCCAGCTTCCCCAGCCCGGCATCACCTCCCCCGGATTGTTCTATGGGTACATCCGGGATGGGCGCCTCGGCGGTCTCCAGCTGGATCTGCTCCTAAAAGTTAACCCAATGATAACAGATAGAGGATCGAAAGTTGGGTGTAGGGGGACCCCATGTGAACAGGCTCACACTTACAAAATCCTCGCTCGAAGTCGCCTCGTCGGAAGAGTGGTCGTAATCTACCTTCTCTCCTGAGAAAGACTGGGTCAGGATAGGCTCCTCCCTTGTCGGAGAAGAGACTCCCGCTTGGACACTAACCGCCTCCTCCTCGCGCGGACTGGGTGACAGTGACTTCCCAGATTTCAGCTTCCTCCTCGCATACGCTTTCGTCGGCTCGGGGATTTTTTGGGCCTGTATCCACTCGGGGAAGGGTGCGAGGGGAGCTGGCAAATGAAGGAGCATTTGGGTTAGATGAAAGTCTTTGGGCCCCCAACGAATAAAAAAGGTCAGCCGCGCCAGTGGAAGGAATTACCTTGTTCGGTCTCCGCGGTCGGGGGCGGGCCGGGGATTGTCTCCTCCATGAAGGGTGTGACCCCAGGTGCGATGGTGGTGTGACACCACTATGAAAATAACAATGACTTATAGTGTTAGCCATTATCAAAATCATGAGATACAAATGACCAATAACCACAGGGGCACAACATTTTATTCCCTCCCTTTACATAGGGGTTTAAGGGCCAACACCCAACATGTGTGTTCTACTTCATGATTTACGTTCATATCTACACTTGGGATTTGATACTACACATCTTGGTTTGCTAATCCATTCACTTTTGTTGGTGTTGTTCAATCTTTTGCAAGGGTAATCTCAAGGAAGACTCTCTTCATCGGCCGGCCGATTTGGAAGAGAAGGTCGACTCACACAATCTCCCATGCCTTTCAAAGATATTTATCTACGATCCCTCCTTTGTTTATTGTTATATCATTTGAGGCCCGCGGTCTCTGGCGATCACACACTCCACTAGCATCCTACGCATGCTCCCTTTTCCATCTATCCTCTTCTTTTCATAACCCCCTCATACCTTAGCTTTGCTTATTTTCTTTTATTTATTGTAATTTAAGTAGATTTTTAAATATATCTACAGTTACTGCAATGATCTTCACCTTATTTATAGGATGAAGATGATGTATCCGTTAGACACAAACTCATCCAACGGTCGGATCTTAGATACTCAACTTTGAGAGATTTGCTATGACTCCTGGGTCTTGGACTTCTGACCGTTGAGTCCATGTCCACTTCTACTTGAACTTTGTTCCTTTGTTCTTCTGGGTAGAGTGATATCTCTGAGCTGAGTAGCCTTGCTAGTGACTATGCTGAAGTCTTTGTCTTTCCTCGATCGTAAAGCCTACATAGTGGAGTAAATAACAAGTGTCTCCAACGACTACTAAGTATTCAATACAGTCGTATACAGTTCCTGTAGAAGTATCCCAATGAAAACTTGGCATTAAATGCAAGGGCTGGTTAACATTACTTTATATGTAAGACCGTACCCATATGTATAATGGCTACTTTTGAAAGATGCTTTATAATTATAATTTTATTCTTTGTTATTCAGGCAGTTGTAGATTACTTGGGGGTACACATGCACCTTAGTTTCTTCGAGACGATTTGCCCTTTTCTACCTGATAGGCGTAGGTCTGCCTATATCTTTGTTTGACATTAGAGCATGCTATGCTTAAATAGACTATTTTATATTTTCTTCTTGAGATAGGTGATAGATCACCTAACCCTTTATTTATAGAGGAGGTCTATCCTTTGTCGTTTTCCTGAGATAGGCGGATGTTCGTCTATGTGACTAACTATCTTTCGCTTATCTCATTTAGATACAGAAGTAGCTCCTACTTCAGTTGACCATGTTTTCATCTAAGCTCATATAGTACCTTAGTTATATCATAATATTGCTAATCACTTTATTTCATTTTTATGATCTTTCGCCTATCACAAGAGATAGTAGGATTTCACACATCTATTTCAGAAGATATTGCGCCTCCAGAACCCCCTCAACTAACCTAAGAAAATAGATCATATCTCGTAAATGTCTTACCACTTATCGTTTCTACAACACCTGCAGATTGCAAGCCCCTACAGCACAACTCAGTATCTCAATTCTCGTACGCTGACACAACGTGAACTACATTCCCCCTTTCCCCTCCTAAAACAACAGCAAAGCAACATGCTGAAAACCACGGAATCACTACTAATCCACCCAGGCGTACCACCGCACACCAGATCACCACCACCCATCCCCCTCAAACAGCGCCCAAAGAAAAGTGTTCGAAATCCAAGGTGGTCACGAAGAGCACACCATGATTGCCCCCAGAAAGGAAGTAACCAGCGACCGGATCAGCTCACCCTAAGAACGCGGCCAAACCCCAAAAGAACGCGCGAAACTTTCAAGCAACCTGCCATTAACTCCCCCACAGCCCGAATCTCAAACCCCACAGCAGCCACCAAGACTCACATCCCTCCGTCCGTCTCTTAGATCCGCAAAGCCGGAAGGAGATCCAGAACACACTCCACCGCACAAAACACCGAGCGCCTTCCACAGACCGAGCACATTCCACAGAGCACAAAGAAGAGAAAAGGCTTCCCTCCCCCCCATTGCATTACCTCGAGGCAGCACTCCGTATCAGCGGGGGACAGGGGACGGCCTCGAGTTGCCGCCGATCGCCATCCGCAGAAAACCCCAGTCGAACAGCGGGGGTGGGGGTAAAAAGGTGGGTAAAAAAAAACAGGCTTCACCTCCGTCGTCCAATTAGTATGACGACAATGCCCCTGGGGTCTAGACTAAACTTCCGGAACTGCCCTCCGTCGTCCAAAAAACTCTGTGGGCTCTCACTCTCTATTTTAACATCTCTCACAATTCACTGTTATTTTTTGCACTACTGCAACTAGATATTTTACCGATCAATGCCTAGTTATTCTTTTCACTCCAAATAATACTAATCATATTTCACTATAAAGCAAACCTGTTGGTAACTGGGAAAGGAAAAAGGAGATAGGTATCATCCGGACTCTCCAAATATGCACATGCTGCCGTGAAGCCGCCTCCGGAGTCACGACAGCGAAAAGAAATCAACTACCAGGAGCCTCACAGCCCGTAGGCCCCGAAGAGAACTAAGTGGACCATTAATCGGGCTCGAAACAGGCCCAATTCTCTCTCAACAACACACTCCACTGGGGTAGCCCTTTAGCGGCACACCCAGCCTGTGCCCCTTCAACGGCACGCTCAACGTTGCCCTCCAACGGCACGCCCTGCTGCCCTCTAGCAGCACACCTGGCGGGTCTTCCCCGGCATGCCTCCTGGGTGCCTTTGGCGGCACGCCCCCCGTGAAGCTCCAGCAGCATGCCCCCTCAACGGTACGCTCACAAGCCTTCGCCGACACACCAGCGGTGTGGCTTCCCCGGCACACCCGTGCCAAGGCCTTCACCGGCACACCCGGCTGGGTGTTTTCGCTGACACACGCCCAGGTTAATACCTTCCCCGGCATACCCAGCTGGGTGTTTTCACCGGCACACCCCTGCATGTCCATTCAGCGGCACGCCCAGGGTGGCCTTCCATCGGTGCCATCCCTTCAGTGGCACGCTAGTTGTGGCATCCCACGGCACGCCCAAGCGTTCTCTTCACCGGCACACCTGGGCTAGCCCTTCGACGACACGCCTGCAAGCTCTTCCAGTGGCATGCTTGGGTAGCTACTCAGCGACACAGCGGCCTAGCTCCTCAGTGGCGCACCTTGGTTCCTCCTCTACTCGGCACATCCGGCGGAACGATGTGATGCCCATCCCCTAGGGATCTTTGACACGCAGCGAACCCACTGAGCTGTCGACCGGAGGAGAAGGCACGCAGGCTACTTCCCCCCTGCCACCAAGGACGACGGGTCAAATCCCCATTCAATGTCTCCAGCCGCGGGTGCTTCCCGCCTTCGAACGATCCCGCCGTTGGGGTATAAAAACTCCTCCCTTCGCTGCAAACAAAGGGGGAGAGAGAATAGACAGATACATGACACACACAGAGAGAGAGGAAGAGAAGAAGAAGAAGAGAAGAAGAAGAAGAAGAGAAGAAGAAGAGAGCTCCGCCGTGAGGTTCCCCTTCGACGACCACCTAAAGAGAGAGTAAGAGAGAGAGAGAGAGAGGTGTAACATGGGGAGTGGGGAAGAGCGGGGAGCCATCGCCCCTGCTTAACCCCAGCTCCTCCCTTTTCTTCTTCTCCTTTCTTTTCTTCCCCCTTCCATCGCCGTAATTTCCAATCCATGGTTTTGAAATGTGCATGGCCCTTTGTGCCCCCTTTTTTTGTGAATAAAAAAATTCATGCTCTTTGAGTTTCCCCACTGCCTCCGTGTGTTTGAGCCCCTGTATGTGTGTGTTTGGGTTCTTCTTCCTCCGGCGGTTTCCTCCCTTCCCCTATTGAACATGTCTCGCCCTTGACATTGCCGGCCCTCCCATGGGGTTCGCTGACCCCTCTACTCCACCTCCCCTTTGGACTGGTTGAAGCCCTTCCCCCTTAAGCCGATCAAGCCAAAGGCCCCGGACTCTTCCCCTCTCCAAGTCCAATCCACCTAGCTAACCCTCAGCCTTCACTCCCCTGAGCTGATCCCCAGCCCAGTGCCTTCCAGTCTTCTGGCCCGGTGCAGTCTCCCCAGCCCTCAGTGGCACCCCCCCCTGAGCCAACCTCTCACCGACACACCCCTTTAGCGGCACAGCTTGAAGCTGCCCTTCCCCGGCACGCTCTCTGCCTCCGAGAAATCCCTTCGCCGACACGCCCACCAACAGCTCTTCCCTGGCACGCCCGAGGTGCCCTTCGCCAGTACGCCCCCCGGCTTTCCCCCGGCACACCCATGCCACTCTCCACCCGGTGCACCCTCAACCCGTCAAGGCCTTCCCCGGCACAGCCCCGCAGCGACACACACCGGCCTCCCTTAGCCTGGTACACCTCTCCAGCCCCTTTAGACTCCCTTGCCAGCACACTAGTCTCAAGTCCCTTTTGTTGCCCGGTGCACCTTATGCAGTCTTAGAGGCACCTCCCACTCGTCGTTTCCTCCAGGTTTTTCAAAGTTTTATCAAAGGTGTTGCCGCTCTCGGGCGCCCACCTCTGAATGTCGGGTTTCGCCACTCCATGTGGGCGCGTTCCCTGTATCTCCCCTACGCTCAGGTCAAGGGGAGATGTTACTGAAATTTTGTTAAAAAAGGTAATAACAAATTAAAGGGTGAAAGGGAGCAACAAACAAATGAAATAAACGATGGCAAAAGGGCCTCAATCAGAGCGAAGGGACTACATTTAACATGAAGAGAATGGGACCGAATGACGACTAAGCAACCCGAACACCCATCCTACACAGAAGAAAGAGGGGAAGATACTTAAGAGAAGGGAAGAGAAAAACCATGCGGACTGCACAAAATTAAAAAGGAATAAAGGAAAGGCCTTAAGAAAATAGAAGAGGAGTGGGCCTCTAAGGGAGAGGGGAAAGAAGAAGTCGTACCAGACAACGGCTTCTGAACTAACCATGGTACCCCAAACTACTCCAAGCAAGGGTAGGAGAGAGACTCAGAGCTGACAGAGTCAAGAGTTGCCGAACTACCGACACAAGGAACCTGTAAAACAGACAAAAGAAACCTAGGAAAAAGCTGGACAAATGACCGACACGGACGACGGACAACACGACGAGGACATCGTGCATACTGCCCCATACACAATCGGAGAGTCATACAGGCAACAGACATTGACCTCGAGTACAGCCACAAAAGGGCTAACCCAGGAGGTCACGACGCACGAGAAATGTCGAGAGTCACGCAACACGTGACTCAAAAGAGAAGCGACCAGCTGCGTCCACTGACGTCTCACACTGCACCACAACTCACTCCACAAGTGCCTCGACTACTAGCCGAACGTGGTCTGCCACAGCTAAGGCCGAGTCACAGGCCCACGCGGAAACCATCATTGCAAGGACCAGTCAGGGTCACGCCCGTCGACGTGAGCCCGAAGCCCCTGACCCCGTGTGTACACACTGGCCGTAGACCATTAAGCCAGGCTTCTAACTAGTATTCTCCCCTGCGGACGCTACGATAAGGTCGGGAGCCCATGGAACTAGCTTAAAAATTGTGTCTCGGGAAGAGTGCCCCGCTACAAGAGTCATCACCCCAAAGCGTGTCGTAAGGCACCAACCAAAGAGGAGCCACAAAACCCGAAGACTCTGAAACATAAGTGCCAGAGTACAGACAGGCCGTACTACGCGCACCATGGTAGTATAGGAAACTGTCGACCACTCAGGGCAAGGCAACTAGACCTATCGCTACAACGGTCCCTGAGTCCTACGACTCTGAGTCAGGATCATCGTACACAAAGGAACAAAGCTGCCAATCGGTCTAATCCTAAGCTAAGGGAAAATAACGCTCCGCGAGAACCAAAACATGGAGACCTGAGGGGATACTGAGAACCCTCAGCACACCTGGACATGTAAACAGAGGTAAAATGATACATCGAGGCATCCAGAACCATGGTCTCAAATTGGACAAGGCCATCGAGACACAACAAGACTGCCTGTCAACTACTGGGTGACCCCGAGTTGACCAGGACCAGACACGACACCGACACACACAGACACACACACACTACATGCATAAGCACTCATGGCCGTCCGATTAGGGTTACTGCCCTCATAGGATGTCAACAGACACCCACGGGTCATGGGAAAACCACGAGATCAAGCCAAGACAAATAGAAACCGAAGCGGTGGACAACGACAACACTCTGGGCAAAGCAAACCATCACTCGACCGCTAGATGAAATCAGCAGTCAAGGCAGAGCCGCTACGCAACCAGAGACAAGGACACTAGCAATTTTAGATTGAGTCATTAGGGTACTATCGTAGTCAAGGAAAAGACCACACCCAGTCACCTAAATCGACCGATCTAGACAACCACCAATAGATAGACATTGCCCTAGAATACGATCTAAGATAGACGAACACACAACACAGAACCAACCAACGGCCACCACGGCCAACAGGACTATAACACACCAGCATAGGGGCGTTATACCAACATAACGCACCAAGGGAGGGGCGTTATGCCAACCAGACCTGAAACCACATGCAAATGATATAGCACACCAAGATAGAGGCGTGATATCAACATAACGCACCAGGATAGGGGCGTTATGGCCAATGGACAAAAACACAAACGAAGAGGAATATAACGGACCTCCATAGGCGCGTTAAAGCCAACAGACCCAAAACACTAATACGAACAAGAAGCATATAACAGACCATAATGAGCCCGTCATAGTCACATGACGCACAGGGTTATGCGTGTTATATCAACTGTCATACCCAGTCAAACATCGGTCAAACACACCATAACGGATCCACACAAGTGTGTCACCTGAACTATAACGCATGGGGAACGATCCGTTAAATGAACCGACTGACACGATCTTCGAGGAAGTATGGTCGTCGAGGGATCTAACAATGGCAGACGGCCTCGAAAATAACCCGAATATAACGTGCCTAGGCAGGGGCATTATACTCAAATAATGGACCAGGCTGAGTCCATTATGCTCCATGACCTCAAAAGATGAAAACGAACGAACCATAATGGTCTATCGTGGGACCGTTATAGCCTATAACGATCTCTGGTAGGACCGCTAAATCAATCCGGCGGGTAAAACGGTAGAACGGTCGAATCGGCCCGTTCCACACCCCATACATGCCGTAGCGCAAGGGAAACAACGCCAAACAATGGGAAATGACCTCAGGGGGTCAAAAACATCACATGCATCCATCGAAACGCACTAAAACGTGAGATCGGGGCGATTCTGACGAATCGACCCTAAACGAGTCACCAGGGTTCCCGGACTCCTACCGGCCCCAAATGACAACCGATCGACACGAAACGAGGAAGCAGGAGTAGGGAGCAGGAAGGGACGAGGGGAATAACCCGTGCCACACTAGCAGCTGCTGAACTAGCCTCAACACCCAAAGCTACTCCTAGCAACTTAGAAGGTTAGGAGTCACCGATCTGTCGACAAACATGAGGCCAAAAGCACGGCCTACGAGACCAGACCAGAAGTCTAGAAAAGACCTAGACGGACACAGACGCAGACTAGAAGGCACACACGACCCGAATGTCATGCACGCACTTCCAGACACGACCACTCACGACCTGAACGTCATGCGCAAGACCCAACACTGACCTCGAGTAATGCCACAAATAGGCTAACCCAGCCAGGTCACGCCACTCGAGAAACACGAGAGTCACTAGGCAGGCATGCAGATATATAAGCAATTAAGGCATGCATTTAACTATATATATAAGCGATAGGAACTACATCCACCAACAGAAGAAAAAGCACAACTCCCCCAGTGATAAGAAAAAGAAGAGACCAACTAGAAGAGATAGACCAGATGCATCCACATATGGCTTACACTGTATCTCAAGCAACTCGCAAGGCAGACTGACAACAAGCGAGAGGCGTAAGGGAACCAAACCAAGTACTAGTCAGAGTAACACTCGTTAGTGTCAGTCCAAGTCTCTGACCACGTGTGCACACACTGACTCCTACCTAGAGCCAGGCCTCTAGCTAGGATTCCCTCCCTGCGGACGCTTCAGTACAAAGCCGGGGGCCCACAGAACTAGCTTAAAAACCATCTAGCAGGAAACACCCCTCCACCTTTCCCAGGTGGGTAGACACTAAAAGTCCAGGGCTACGACTAGTGGCTCTATCACGAGGGATGAGGGGGCCAATCTATCGGGATCTAAAGTAGTATTGCACAAAACCATAAACACAGTGCATATGCCAAGTGAAATGCGCTAAAGACTGAACAGGCTACACCTGATACGCCTGAAGACGTAATGGTCACAGAACACCACGTCACAATACGTGACGGACCAGGGTAGGGGCATTACACCCATGGTGATGCGCCTACAAGAAATCGTTACACTCACCAGAACACACGAAAATCCACTGGTCACACAGAACCTAACGGACCCATATTGCTTTGTCACAACGTAACACACTAGCCAAGGTGCATTACACAACCAGACGCTGATAACGCACAGACACACACACAAACAGACTCGATACATGAACACTCTTGGCTACCTCGTCACTGTCCCAGCCCTCATAGGATATCAAAAGACATCCACGGGTCAACGGGCGAACCCTGAGGCCAAGCCAAGACATACAGAAACCGAAGCGGTAAACGACAACAACACTCTGGGCAAAGCGAACCATCACTCAACCGCTAGGTGAACCCGGTAGTCAAGGCACAGTCGCTACGCAGTCAGAGACAAGGACACTGGCAGTTCTAGATTGAGTCGTTAGGGTACTGTCGTAGTCAAGGAAAAGACCACACCCAGTCACCTAAACCGACCGATCCAGACAACCACCAATAGATAGACACCGCCCTAGAACACGACCTAAGACTGACCAACGCACAGAACAAAACAAGGACCATCACGGCCAACAATAGGACTATAACGCACCAGCATAGGGGCATTACTTGCTATAACGGACCACAGAAGGGGCATTATGACAGACAGACCCAAAACACCAATACAGACAATATAACGCACCAAGACAGGGGTGCTATATTAGCATAACGCACCAGGAAAGGGGCGTTATGGCTAACGGATCAAAACTCAAACCAAGGAAAATATAACGGACCGCCATAGGCACGTTATACTATTATAACGAACTAGGACAGGGGCATTATATCCAACAAACCTAAAACATTAATACAGACAAGAAGCATAGAATGGACCAAGCTAAGTCTGTCATAGCCACATGGCGCACAAGGTTAGGCATGTTATATCAACTGCCATACCTAGTCAAACATCGGTCAAACACACCATGACGGACCTGCACCGGGGCGTTATCTGATCATAACGCACAAGGAACGATCCATTAAACGAATCGACTGACACGATCTTCGAGGCAATACGGTCGTCGAGGGGCTGACAACAGTAGCAGGCCTCGAAAATAACCCAAATATAATGCTCCTAGACAGGGGCGTTATACTCAAATAACGGACCAGGCCTGATCCGTTATGCTCCATGACCTCGAAAGATGAAAAATAACAAACCATAACGGTATGTCGTGGGACTGTTATAGCCTATAACGGTCTCTGGTAGGACCGCTAAATCAATCCGATGGGTAAAATAGTAGAACGGTCGAATCGGCTAGTTCCACGCCCCACGCATGCTGTAGCGCAGAGGAAATAAAGCCAATCGATGAAAAATGACCTCAGGGGGTCAAAAATACCACATGCATCCATCAAAACGCATTAAACCATGAGATCGGGGCGATTCCGAGGAATCGACCCAAAACGAGTCACCGAGAGCACAACACCCACGAGAATGAATGCAGAGCAGAGGGTACTTTATCAGCAAGGAAGCTGACGATTTTCCCAACACTCGTAAACGCCAACTCTAAAACCAGAGGAATGACCGACAACAGCGCGGTCACGACAATGTCTAGGCACATGCAGCTAAGACGGAGTCACATTGAGAAAAAGTAATCCTCTCGGCTAGACAAAATTACACGAAAAGGAATCCTCGGCCTGTGGGTCATCAGCCCACACGCTTCCGCTGCGCACTCAGCATTGCACAAAGGCATCAAAAAGGTCCTCGGCCTTCGCATCTCAGCATACACTAGGTGTCATCGCAATCACAGAAAATCGTAACGTAACACACCTCAAGCACTGATCTAGCGAGCAACCGAATAAAAGAAGTCTAAGTGCAACAGAGAAGAGTACCAACTTCAGCACAAAGCCCAAGGAAAAGCACTAGTCTCAGCTTACCTTTACGCCCTGTAAATGACAAATGAGCCTCACATCACATCGGTCGTTGGACACGGCACGATGAAAATATGGTACATAACAGCTCTCGATGCAAGAATTAGGTCAAAAGTCATGCAACCATATAATAAGGAGATGATCTGGCTCAAATTAAATTGTCCACACTTGAGCAGACACAGGACAAGGTGACACTAAAAATGGCAATTCCTAGGCCAACCTCACAAAGAGATCCACCAAACAACGTGGGAAGCATCGAGCTTGGCAATAAAAGCTCACCAAGATGGGAAGAGCCAAGTTTGCTCGAACAACTTCTTAGTCAAATTGGATCCAATCAAGCACTTCAACTCCAACAGAAGCGAAGCACGTCAGGGGCTGACCAGATTTAAGCTGGGATGACCAACGTAGTGTAACAATCAGTACGGCCACCACCACAACTCGAATGGTCAACAGCAACCTAAGCAATTAACAGAAGAACCGAACACCAGCAAATCTCGACCAAAAAGGGGAATGCCAACAGGAATAACATTAAGAAATTCTTACACTGCACGAGTAGCACAAAGGACGGCTGTCGAGCAATAACGCCAAACAATCCACAAATCCAGACAATAAGATATGATAAGGAAAGAGTAGAACCAACTACTCCACCTAAAAACACGGAGCACAATATGGATTATTACATAGGGCTGTCAACACTACGGGTGACAAGCCACTGAACCCACGCAGAGAAACGGACTTCCACGGAAGCCGTAGGCGATAAACAACCAAGCCACATTAGCATAGGATCCACCCACGAATCCTGTTAACGTCCACCTCATCCATCATTTCGTCACGTTCTATCCCATTCCATCACGTCTCTACCTCAGTCAACTCGGCACGGTCGCACGTCCCGCGTCGAGAAAAATAGAGGGAAAGGAGAAACGAAGGAGAAAGTAGAACGAGAGAAATGACAAGGATAGGAGAGGGAAAATCACAATCATACACAAACAACACTATCACAACAAACATTTAACAGATAGCTAAATCACATAAAACTTAAGCAACTGGAATAATAAGAACATAATTTAACTAACCGAAAAATGGAAACACACCTTCCAAAAGATAGGATGTCAGTGCTCAGCATGAGGAGGCTGAGATGCTGGTGAGTCCTGTTGAGGTTGCGGCGGCACCGGTGCAGACTGAGACTGCTGTGGCTGGGCCGACAAAGAGAACTGCGCTGGTATCGATCTGTACGGGCAGTCTCGAACAATGTGACCTGACTAATCACAACGGCAACAGATCACCAGCAAGGAACACGGCCTGTCAGGATGACTACCACCACACCTCGCACACGACCTCGCACGCAACTTCGATAGACGAGTAGCAGGTCCCTGATGTCGCTATGAAGACGGAACTGATGATGGAACAGCACCGGTAGAAGACTGTTGAGTGCGCTACTTCTCATGTCCCTTATTCTTGAACCTCTGGTACCTTTGCCTTTGGACTTGGAAGAATAAGTACCATCAGAAACGGGAACAATGGAAAGAATTTCAAAGACGTTCGGCCGACAAACCTACTGCGATTGCCTAATCAGTTGGAGGACAGGGTGATGCCATACACCAAACTGAGGAACTCAACTTGGATGTATGCTCAGAATATCACCTGCCCTACTCCGGACGGCAGACGAGGCAGCACGACTTCACTCTACATTCCATGCTGAATATCCGGCAAGCCTTCCACAGCTGGGGCGAGAACTGCTGAAACTTGACTCGGCTCAGGCGCATAAACCATCACAATGACCACCGGAGGAGGAGCATCATTTCTCTCCCTGGAGGTCCGGGCCTTTCGGCGACGTGCCATCAGAACCTAAGAAACATATGTCGACGAAAATCACATTAACAATCACGGAAAAACACCCTAAACCAGTAGTAGACGACTCAAGTGGACTTGCTCTGGACTAACGCTATGCAATTTCAATTCCTTATACGCGTCCTCAACGCTGCTTTCACTGAGAAACTGGGTGTTTCATCAATGAAATGGAAATCTTCCTATGTCATGAGGTGTCAGATTATCTCTGTTGTATTAAACAATGCTAGTTTTTGATCATTACAGAGCAATGGTGAAAGGTGGTGAGTAACTGGGGATTCTGGCCTCTGATCAAGGTGTCTCCTCACGCAAAAAAAAGTCACAGTCACTATCTCTGTTCTCTAAAAGAGAGGTAATGAGGTTCTCACATTGAGTAACTGGGGACTCTGGCCTCTAATCAAGGTGTTTACTCAATGTCAAAAATGTGATCTACCAAATTACTTATGGATCTCATTGCTGGAAGTTATAGTGAAATCTCTCTTAGTCAAATCCCTTGTCCTTGCTCAAGTCAGTGGACTATTTGTCCTCAATACCTCGTATATCATTTCTGAGGAACCCTCTCTCACAGTCTATTTGTCTAGTTCTTTGGATAGCTCTCTCTTGTCATACTTGTTCACTCTTGATTTTTAATCTTTCTTATGTATGCAGATAACCTTCCTTCACACTCTGAGCCCCTCCTGATTACTGGTCTTGGAGGCTCTAGCTCTGCCCTTGTTCTCCTACTTAACCTTTTAAGATATGGTTATGTGTTCTTCTACCCAATGACACCATCACCTATATCTTGCATCTTCTTTTGATGATGTCAAAGGGGGAGAAGGTGTGTTTGCACTAAAGGGAGAAGTTGTCTGTGGAATTATTTCCAGTGTTGTCTAAGTCTCAGGGGAGAATTTTTGGTTTGGTGCTGCTATGTGTGTCTAAGAGGGAAAGTTTCTTTTTGAAGAGGAGAGTGTTTTTGGCATATGTACTTGGCTAGAATGAGTGTTGTGTGAGTTGCATGCATGATTGATCATTTGCATTGTAGATTACTTGACAAAGTGTTGCCATCATCAAAAAGGGGGAGACTGTTGCATTCCTACGATTTTGACGATGTCATACACCTTTTGTCACAACATGCTTGTTCTATTATCACACATCCTTTTATTTAATGTGTTCCTCATTGTTTCATTTCTGAACTAATTCTGCAATAAAGTGTTCATATTGTTCACTTAACTCCCTGCATGTCTGTTCATTTACTTATAAACTTCGTGTGTGTTTCAATGTTCGTGCATAACCGTGCATATTCTGTCTCTGTGTCTTTTGAGTCCATGCACACTTTGGTAAAGTTTGTGTTTGGTTGCACGCCTTCAAGTAAAGTCTGTGCAAGATTTACCTTTGTGCATTTTTTTGTTGAAAACATAAGTATGTGCATATTTCTTGCCTTGGCACACACTAAGTTTGTGCTGGTTGTAAGTCCATGCATATTTTAGTTTGTGTAGAAAAACATAAGTCAATGTGTGTTTATTCATCTGCATGGTTGATTTGTGGCATACCTAGTCCGTGCATATTTCTGTTAGAAGGAAAACATAGTCTGTGCAGGTTTTGCAAAGTCCTTGCATGTTTAAATGCCAGTTGCATATTGTGAGTCCGTGCACCTTTCTCTCCTGGAACGAACCAAAGTCCGTGCATACATAATCAGTGCACATTCTTTGCTTGTGAAGTACATGCATGTTTTTCAAATGTAGTCCGAGCACATTTTTTCTAACAAAGTCCGTGCACACTTTCTTCAATCCAAGTCCATGCACTTTCCCCAAACCAAGTCCGTGCACATTTTCGTCATGAACAACCAAGTCTGTGCATACTTTCTTTGCGCTTTAAGAAGTCCGTGTTTGCTTCCTTGAAACTAAGCAAGTTTTTCATACATACATACATACAAGTCCGTGCTTATTCCTTTCATGCACTCCTTGAGTCCATGCATACTAGACAATAGCGTACTATTTCAATGCTAACTAGGTGCTTGTTATAATGACAGGGACTAAAATGGAAGGGACTTCCTGAGAACCAAGAGCTGTATTCATAAAGCCTGAGGAGAGGCACGTGATCTGAGATGCGATGTTTATGACACGTGGCAAATTACAGAGTAGAACTGGATGAAATCTCGGGCAGGAAGCGTGGTCTCCACACTCTTGTTCCTCTATGAGCTCCCATATAAATAGATGATGTCTCCACTAGCGAAAAGAAGACAGAAGAAGTGAGAAGAATAGATCCGATAAAAGAAGTGAAAGAGAGTGAGACATGGAGAAGAAAGAGAGAGACGCCCAGAAAGGAAGAGAGCTTGTTAGATCAATCAGTCTATTAGAGTCTGAATTTCTGCTTCTACGGAAGCTAAATTATCATCATTTCTGAGTGTCTTGTTATCCTCTGAGGTCACTTAGAGGAAGGGAGAAGTTCTCCATATTTCCCTCCATTGTGCTTAGAGGAAGAGAGGAATGGTGCTCTGGTTTGTAAGTTGCTGGGAGCAGCTTACGGGGTTCCCTTTGCAGGCTGCGAAGGAAGGGAGGTTGGTCCTCCAGTGGTACTTCTGATCTTCAGAAGTTCGAGGAATGACCCTTTGGCTACTAAAGCCCTATAATTACACACCTATTTATGCAAGGACATAAATAAAAATAAAAGTACATAAAAGCAAAAATAAAATGTGGATGCATGTACTCGATTCCCATCAATAAGTCATGTAATCCAATCAGGGAGTGGATCTCCTGCCTCGCTGGAGCCAGTCTCTCTGTCCTTAGTTATCCCCGTTCAGTTGTTGTTGCCCTATTGCTGTTGCATGGACTGAGCCCTCCCAACGTCATGGCATCCAGGGTCCCTGACTCTCTTCTTCGATAGTAGAAACAAAGGTGTTTGGGCACCGTCCGATGTAAAATCAACACTGACTGCTTGTGGTCGGTGGGAAAAGATGTCCAGTACATGACTCCCCACAGTCGCCTGTCCACTCGTACATGTGGAACCTCCTTCCCTCCACGTGACACACACGTGCTCACGTGTTGTGCCCTGGCAGCACATCCCTAGTTAAACATTTGGTTCCACTGGTGATCATTGAGAAATCGACTGGCACACCCGCATTCCATCCAGCCATCCCTGTCCCAATCTTCCAGAACGATCAACCATACGCCACTCCCTCCAATGCATTCCTATTGTTCTTTCCACCCTCCTTTCAATACCCATAGAATCCCCGTGTGCCAAATCGACCAATATCGGCCTTCTGTAAAAGGCGAGTGTACATCCCCGCCGCGAGGGAAAAGGAACCTGAAACAGGGAATTTCCTCCACGGTCGCAAATAGAGGCACATATGCTTTGACCTTGAATGCTATAGGAGACGTAAATGAGTATCAACCCGAATGGACATCATGCATATACCTGCACAAGCCTTGTATGCAATAATGAATCATGTGCTTTGACCTTATGGCACCATGTGCACAGACCTTAAGCATGCAAAGACTTGTATGTATGCAGACTTAAGGACATGCATCGACCTTATATGTATATATGCTCAGACATGAGTGAATGTGCTCCGACATCAAGAGCAAGTCCTCTGACTTGATGCCTTCATATGCACTGACTACAGTAAAGGTGCTCCAACTTGTCTTAGTAATATAGCAGTAGATGCACCGGCTTGTCAAACCAAGGTAGTGCATATGCACTGACTTATGTGAAGGTGCTCAGACCTTCATGCTATGAAAATGCGAATGTGCACTGACCTTATGTCAAGGTCCTCATACTTTCATGCTTGCAAATGAATATGTGCACTGACTTAGAATGGAGGTGCTCTGACCTTATGCTACACGCATTGCACATATGCTCAGACCAATATGTGCACAGACTACAGAACATGCACAGACTTTACAAAACATGCACAGACCTTATACAGAATATGCACAAACTTTATGAAGAATATGCAGAACATGCACTGACCTTATTATGCACACTGGCATATGTGCTCAGACTTGATAGTGCAATCTAGCATATACGCTCTGACCTTATAATATCTGGTGTATGCATGTGCTTCGACTATGAATGCATATGCTCAGACTTCATGCTTTGGAAATGAACATGTGCACTGACCTTAGAGAAGGTGCTCAGACTTTGGTCTATACATGTGCATTGACCTTGCTATGCATAATGCACAATGTGCACCGACCTTGTGGCAGATGTTCACTGACCTTAGAGGAAGTGCTCAGACTTCGGTCTATACATGTGCATTGACCTTGTTATGCATAATGCACAATGTGCACCGACCTTGTGGTAGATGTGCACAAACCTTGCTTTATGCTAGCAAAAGGTGCACTGACCTTCTATGTGCATAGGAAAAAAGAGTGTCGACCTTAGTATGCACGAAGCAGAATATGCTTCGATTATGAATGCATGAATAGTAATTAGCATTGACCTTAGTGAGACCAAGGCGGATGTGCTCTGACCTTGAATATGCATGAACAATGATGTGCATTGACTTTCTATATGCATGAATACTAACTAGCGTCGACCTTAATGAGATCAAGGCGGATGTGCTCTGACCTTGAATATGCGTGAACAGTGATGTGCACTAACTTTCTATATGCATGAACAGTAACTAGCGTCGACCTTAATGAGATCAAGGCGGATGTGCTCCAACCTTGAATATGCGTGAACAGTGATGTGCACTAACTTTACATGCATGAATAGTAATGTGCATTGACCTTATGGTCACATGTGCACAGACATCCTATTTGCACAATAATGTGCGTCGACCTTACGGTCACATGTGCACAGACATCCTATTTGCACAATAATGTGCGTCGACCTTACGGTCACATGTGCACAGACCTCCTATATGCACAACCTTACGATCACATGTGCACAGATCTCCTATATGCACAAGAAGAATGTGCATCGACCTTACATGAGTGAATAGTAATGTGCACCAACATTGAGTGTGCCAGAAGCAAGGTGTGCTTCGACTTTAAGATGCACAATTGGACATATGCTCCAACTTTGCAATGTAAACTTGTGCGGGTCATAGCCATTTTTGCCCTTGTCCTAATGTAGGAACAAGACTGGCGGGGTATCTCTATTTTTAACCCCATTTTATTCTTCTTTCTCTTTTTTTTTAAAGGGCAGATGCTATATCGAGACGTGATACGCGACTGCTGATTTTAGCGGCGTACCGGCTAGAACGGGGTGCTGACACCCAAGGGAAAGGTGACTCGATTAGGGCGGAATGCCGCTAACCGAGGGATAGCTCGACTAGGGCAGAGTGCCACTGATCGAGGAATAGGTGGCTCGGCTAGGGCGGAGTGCCACTAACCAAGGAAAGGTAGCTCGATTAGGGCGGAGTGCCGCTAACCAAGGAATGGTAGCTTGATTAGGGCAGAGTGCCACTAACCAAGGAATGGTAGCTCGATTAGGGCGGAGTGCCACTAACCAAGGGAAAGTAGCTCGGCTAGGGCGGAGTGCCACTAATCGAGGATGATTTCAGGTGCCCATGGGGGTTGGTGGGGCTGGTGACGGTCCTCCATGGTGATCCGCGGCCGTCCGACGGCATCTAGTGGCATGGGAGGCTGGTGGAGGAGCCGTCACGACACCATCCGGCATATGCGGGCCTCTCCTCATCGCGGGGACCAATGGAGACCGACTGGCTAGACGACGTCGACGGCGGGGTGACCGGTACGGGTGGACATGTAAAATGTCACGTCCATAAGGATCCTTGAATAAGTTCAGAATAGACGGACATGATTCTTCTAGGCGGTGTCGAAGCTCGTCTGAAACACTCATCAGATGAGAGAATCTCAGGGAGATCCGGTGGGCCATCACAGAAGGGGTCCAACATCCAAAGATGCCTCACGCCTGACCGGGCGCATTGAACCATAGGGAGCTAGGCATCCCCGAATCAATACATTGTCATGGATGTACGGGGATTCACTCCGTAGCTATGGCAGCGAATAACACACTGGAAGGGGGGGCTCGAGATCCCCGAGTCCCCGAAGAAGATCAACAACTGTGGGCGACAGCAGGTGCATTAATCCACGCTCAGATGGGCGAATCAAACTCTTCACCCAAAAGGGGAATATCCTTAAGGGTCCCCTAGCAGCGAAGGCAAAATGAGCCTCAAACTCCTTTACGTCAAGAGGGCCATGGTTTCAACCCAAGTGGACCGGTGGAGACACTTTGGGTGTGATCCAGTGGCGAAGCCTCGATCCAATGGGGGTTGGCCAAGCCTTGATCTGATCCGAGCTTGTCGTCCTGATCCGGTGACACCCCGAAGCTCGGACGCGGTGGCACCCCAAAGCTTGGACACAATGGCATCCCACAGCAAGTGATCCGGTGGCAACTTCGACATCGTGATCCAGTGGCGCTCTCAGTAGTGGATATGGTGGCACTCTTATTGCCCTGATCTGGTAGTGCTCATAGCCATCCGATCCGGTGGCTCTGAGCACCACTGATACGGTGGAGCCCCTTCAGCCACTTGATCCGGTGACACACCTCGCAACCATGAACCAGTGGCTCGTTTCAGCAGCCAATTCGGTGGCACACCAGGCCTTCTCCATCTGGTGGCTTCGATGATGGCGTGAACGAGGGGCCTTCTTTGATGAATGTGACAGGATTGCCTTTTCCAAAGTTCACTGGACATTATTGGGGACCAGGGGTCCCTGTCCTCTGGCCTCTGGCGCATAGCGGTGCTGGCTCCAAGCTTTGCTCCTTTTGTGCTAGCCTTGGACAACCCACGGCCACCAACCTTATGCTCCTCCCAAATGAGGAAATGAGATGCCACGGTGGACGTCAAGGAAGAGAAAGGACCGGGAGAAGCTTCTCTCATTGACCCTCCTGGCGCCAACTCTAGACCCCCCTGCATATATAAAAAGAGCAGAAGAAGAAAAGGAAAGGAGGACTGGACTCTGGACATTGGGGAGAAAACCATAAGAGAAGAAGGGAGGAGCCTCCTCCGACGGCCACCACCACCTGAGTGAAGAGAGAAGAGAGCAGAGAAGGATAGAAGAAGAAGGGTGAGTGAGGAAGAAGGGATAGGTTCAGAGGGGGAGGAGCTCATGCTCCGTTCTCCCCTCCTATTGTATCTTTGTCTCCCCACTATTCCTTTTGTTTCTCCCTTTTAGCTCTTGTTTTCACTCTACACTGTACCAGCCATCGTGCTCACCTTATTTGCAAGGAATAAAAGTTTGTAAGTGTTTACGCTGTGTGTTGGCATCCCTTGCGTTGTTGTCTTCGTTATTCTCTTGGGTTACCCTTTCCATTCTCCATCTTGTTCCTCTATGGCCCACCTTCTGGTGGAGTTCTGAGGCCCAGGGTCTCTAAGCCTCACAGATGAGACCACCCTTCTGGGCCTGGGGGGATGCTCTTGTTTTCTCCTCACTGTCTCTTTCCCCTTTGCTCTTCCTTTTGAGGTATTAATCATATGGGCATTGGTGTCTGGCCCCTGTCAGTCCATGGTTGAGGCCTAGCCATGTAGTATACTGGTTTTCTTCGACGAAGCCCACATCAATAAGCTTGTCGACCTCTTTATTGATCTGATTAATCAGCTCAGGTCGCATCCTCCTGGGCGGCTGCTTTACGGGGCTGGCCTCCGGATTTATTGCCAGCAGGTGCTGCGCCACATCGGGGCTCAATCCCGGCATCTCATCATATGTCCAGGCGAAACAGTCTCTGAACTCCATCAGGAATTGCTTATACTGTTCACGTACCCTGGGTTCCAGCAGTGCGCTGAGAAAGGTTGGCCTTGGTTCCTCTTCTGTCCCCAAGTTTATTTCTATCAGCTCATCAACAGTGGCCTGACCACCGTCCTCAACTTCAGGCGGAGCTTCCTGCAGATCAACGAAGCCCCCTGGGATATAATCTGGCTCAGTCTCAGAGTTCTCTGACTCTTCATTTTGGACTCCTGCCGATGCTGTCTCATCATATAGAGTCGAGACCATTGGGCTTTGTTCAGCTTGCCCGCGGGTCATGAATGGCTCTGTGTATGCTTGGGAAACGGGTCCTTCTACCCCCGGAGGTTCTGTTGATGTTAGTTCCTCTAGGGGATCCATATTCTGTAGAGCTCGGACTTCTTCCAGAATGCGTGCGAACTCCAAGCATTCCCTTGCCTCATCAGAAAGCCGGTCTTCATCCGGAGTTCCTGTATCAAATTTTGCTTCAGCCTGGAATAGGTCCTCTTTACAAGACAGCTCTTCCCAGCACCGACATACAGTAGCCTCATCAGGTTTCTCTGCTTCAGGCTGGTTAACTGAAGGCCCGTTATCAGCGAGGGACTGGTAGATGATCTCTTCACCTTCTGAGGGGTAGTCATCATATCCTATCTCAGGAGGGTTTGGCCATCTCCAGATCGGAGATATACTCCACTGGGCCTACACAGCCTACAATGTTGATCACGTGGGCCCTCCACTCTACAAATGTGCTGCCACCGAGTGCTCCCTCGGGTATTTGCTGAGATAGCTGGGACTTCTTTCTCATCCCACGGGAAGCCTGCAAGTCTTCCCACCAAGAATAGGTCTTTGAAGAGCCTGGGACTGCCCCCGAAGTAGAGGAGGAAGTGGCGGCGGCTACTACTGTTGGTATACCCTTCAAGGACTTCAAAGCCCCATTATACTGACTTCTGTCTATAGGGACTGTCCAGCCTTTCTCTAGCCACTTGTCCTCAATGTCACTGATGACCTGGGTGACTCCTGAAAAGTGGGATCTAATGAAGTCCGGGTCCACGAACATAGGAGGCAGGTCCTCCCTCCTCAAGCGTTGCTCTTCAGCAACTCGAATGGCGCCACGATGCTCTCTGAAGACATTATTGACATTAAACCACCAGCATGCATAGTGAATATCAAATTGGCCTCTACGCCCTTACTCCGGAATAGGTCACCTCGCGGCAAAGAAAGCCCTGCCACGCTACCGCCACAAAGTGCACGTCCCTGTGCCTGCATAGTCAAAGGACTAGAGAGAACTCTACACTTGAAGGAATGTCCTAATCATACCCAAAGTTCCAGACGAACCGATGTGGGTAGTAGGGCTAAAGAATAGCTATGTTGGAACGCCGATAGACCAATACACTCGGGCGAATACATATAACCCACTCGGCTAAGCCGTGTCAAGAAAGTAGAGCATGTGAAGACACCCTGCTGACAACCGTGCCTCTCTCTTGCTCCATATAGGGGCGGTAAAGGTAGGAGAAGTAGTCAAGGGCTAGGCCCTTGCCTCTCCTCACTGGAACAAAAGACAAGGCCCACCGGGCCCCTGCAAGCTGAACTGTGACATCCTGTGACGGCTGTCCTATGAATGAAAAAATCAGCGACGCCGTTGGATTATCAATTGTGGTCCCCTCCGAGAGAGCTCTGGAAATAACAACCCTGCCCATGCGCTCAAGTAATGAGTGGGCATCATTATATTTTTCTCCTGTTGTGATGAGTGAGATGTCAAAGCCCCAAATGAATGGTAGATATTCTCTAGGGTTGTAGGAGAAATGGCGAGTCTCTGGCCACATGCTGACAACCAGGCTGGATAAATCACCTCAGGTTGCAGGACCCTGTCCTCCCCGTGAGGAACCACAAAGCTGGCTAGCCCGTAGGCTAAGTATGCCGCCAAATATGTGAGGGGAGGCAGCCCCCTCTATCCCTGTACAGGTGTAGGCAAATGGCGCGGATGCAGAGAGAGGTCTATCTTGATCTGTCTGCACTCTTCCCAGGTGTTGTACCCGTAATTTGTCATACCAAATTCCGGGATACTAGTTTCGCATGTGACAAGGTTTCGGTACGGTGTATCACCATCCGATAGGGTATTCCTACACGGGGTTCATTATTCGGCGTATCGCCGTCCCGCCGGGTATTCCTAAGTTTAAGGCTTTATAGCCCACATGTGGTTACAATTCAAACCCCTCAGAGGGTGGCCGCAAGCCAAGTTTTCCGATCTACCCTTTACTACCCCCCTTAACTCATCCCATTTCCCCGGATCTTGCCCCCCGTTTCATTCATTATACCCCCCCTCCACATATATACACCCCACTCTCTCACTGTTTGGAGGAGGCTTCTCATTTTCTCACCATCTCTCTCTCTCTTCTGCTCTCTCTCTCTCCTTCCCACGCACTCACTCTCTCTCCATTTCTCTCCCACCACACTCGACCTCCGGCGAGCATCCCTCTCCATTTTCTTTCCCCGCAGCCACCACCTGCCCTCCACGCCGACTGCCACCTCCGGCAACACCACCGTCGACCTCCCTCATTCCCTGTCACCCCCTCTCATTCTCCCCATCTCCCATTCTTTCTCTCTCGGACACCACCTCCGGCAGCCACCCGACGCCAACCCAACTCCCTGCATGCACCCAACAGACCACCTCCACCCTCCGGCCACCATCACACCCTTCCCATCTCTCTCCCTCAACCTGCCACACCACCCCGCCGGCGACACCCAGACACCGCCGCGAACCCCCCGTCGTCGGCCTCCACCTCCACCCCCTCTCTCCACACCTCCCTCCCTCTCTAACCTCCCCATGCACGCCGCTTAGCCACCGTACCTCCCTCCCACTCCTTCTCACGCACGACACCACCCGCCGCCCGCGGCGGCCACCCTCTGCTAACACTCCCACCGTCGACCTCCTCTCCCCATCCTGCTACTCCCACCGCACACCCCCACCTCACCGCAAGCACCCCCTCCCTGCCTGCACCGCACGTTCTCCCCTTCGACCACCGCACTGTCCGCCTCCCTCGCACCGCCCACTCCTGTGTCGAAGCCACCCTCACGTAGCCCCTCGCCGTCACCCACCTCCGACCGCTGTCGTCTCCGGCCTCCCGTCCGACCCCTCCGACCGTCGCCTGCTAACCCCACCTCCGTTCCCTGCGACACCTACGTCTCCTCCCGTCGCGGACGACCTCCACCGAGCCCACCTGCACCGCCCATCGCCCCCTCCCTCTTCTTCCCCCTGCTAACCCCGCGAGCACAGCCCTCCCTTCTCGCCATCTCCGGCACCCCCCGTCTGCAGCCGCCCCCCTCCACTGCCAACACACCCCGCGGCAGCCACACCTCCGCCTCCTCTCTCTGCATGCCAACACCCATGCACCGCCGCTGCACCCTCCCTCACACCGGCTAACCCCCTGCAACTGCCACCCACGGCCGCCGTCCCTCCACTCCGACGCCACCGACGACCGCCCCGTCACCGGCGAGCCCACCGCGCCGCCACCGGAGCCCAGCCTCCCTCCGCCGACCGTGTCACTCACGACCCCCCTCTCACCCACGTCGACCACCGCCCTTACCTGCAACCCCGACCACCGTCGACCACCCTCTCTCTAACCCTGCGCGAACTCCCTCTCTCTATCTCTCTCTTCCTCTCTCTCTCGTTCTCTCTATCTCTCTCTTCTTCTCTCTCCCTCATCGCGGGAACCCCCCCTCTCCTTCTCTCTGTCTCTCTCTCTCTCTTCCCCCCGGTCTCTCTCTTTCTCTCTCTCTCCCCCTGTGGAGCCTCTCTCTCTCTCCTTTTCTCTCTCTCTCTCATCCCGTCTACTCTCCCTCCCTCCATCTCTCTTTCTCTCTCCTCACGCGCTCTCTCTTCTCTATCTCTCCCTATGGATCAAATGCACACACTTATTTCTTTTCTTTAATATATCATCTCATTGTTAAGCCCTCATTTCTCTTTAAGTTCCTATCTCTACCCTTCTCTATTTTCATTATTTGTTGTTAGTCCTTTATCTCCATCCCTTTCCATCTTTAGTTATTTTTAAGCCCTTTTTCATCCTTCACTCTATCTTCCATCTTCACTTATATTATCTCCCCTAAATATCTCTCTAAAAAAAGATAAAAAAAAGAGACCTCTCTCTCTCTTCCCTCTCCATCTCTCTATTCAGCATGCAAAGTCACGCGTTTTAATATGTATATACATATATATTTTTATTTTTATTATTGAGTCATCATCCCTATCTTTCTCCATTATTATTATTATTAAGTGTATATACACATTGGTTTCTAAGTCCTATTTATCACTCTCCAACATAAAAAAAAGGGATAAAATCTCTCTCCCTCTCTCGCTCTCACGGCGGCATCGACACCAGGAAGAGCCCGCCGAATCCCCGGGTGCCCAGGCATACGAGGAAGGTCGCTCCGGCACGTCATCCGCCCGCGTCGTCACCACGCTGAAGAGGACCATTCGAAGCCCATCAACGGCCTCCCAATAAGCTCCATCCCCTCTTTTGTCTTGATTTGTTTCTATTCCGTTAATTGCATTGCATGCATCATTTGTCATCCTCATTGTATTTCTCTCCCCGAGAGTACATTGTGTTCATTCATCATATCGTTTATCCCACCCTTTGCATCCAAAAGGGGTTTAAAATAACACCAACCAGGTGCGTCTCGCCCATTGAAGAACTCCTCGAATTCTTCCCACGTCACTTGTTGATCGCCGAGTGTTGCCTTGACGGAATCCCACCAAGTACGCGCGTCCCGCTCTAGTTGAAAGGTAGAGAGGAGAACACGCTCCTGGTCGGTGCATTGCATAACTTCGAATATCCTTCCCAGTTCGTCGAGCCAGTGCTCGGCCTCGTCGGGGTTGGTCGAACCAGCAAATCGTGGAGGGTTCATTCCTCGGAAGTTCCGGTATAAGTCACTGGTGCCATGTCCAGCTGCTCCCGCTTGTGCCACTTGGTGTGGCGCCTGTGTAAGGCCTTGGACCGTGCGTTGTAAGTTCCTCCACTCAACACGTTCGGCAGCCATTTCAAGTACCTATAAGAGAGGTAGATCATGTAAGGTCTTGTAAAACATTATAGGCGAGTGACATCTAAACAAGTGAACCATGCATTTCGAACATAAAAGCTCTGGAATCTTTTATTCCCCCCCCGACAGAAGACACAAGAGCGTATACATCATGAAAATGAGAAAGAACAGAGGAGGGCTAGAAGGGAAGGAAAATACATCAGGGAGGAGAGGAGGATCACTGGGTCTTCTCTCCCCCACCTTCCTCTTTATCCCCTCACCTCACTCACACACCCTTTTCTTCTCTTCGGTAGCTCACCTTCCCCACAGGAAACTCACAGATGAGCTCCTTTTACACTCGCACTCTTCTTCTCTTCACTCCGGTGGAAGTAGCTGAATGAGCAGGCCCTCTTCTGAAAGCCAACTCTTTTTCCTCTCTTCGTCTCTTCCGTTGCCTCCCCTCCTTCTTCATCTTCTTTCCCATTCATATGGAAGCATGCAAAGCGGATGTCGAGGAGGCAAGGAAACGTTGGAAGATCCACTGGTTTCTTCCCGCCGTCCTGCTTTTCATGCGTCGCCTTCATAGTTTCTCCTTCGTGATAGGCAGGCAGTTGGCATCAGTGGGCTCTTCTCGACGCCTGCTAGATCTGGGAAACATCGACCTCGTACTAGCCTTTGACGACTGCTGCGTGCTGGGCACATGGGTTGTCATAGGGCTAGGACCCCTAGTTGTTGGCGAGGTACAATAGTCATTGGCCCGGGCAGCCATGGCCCTTTTATATTTTCAGTAAGAGTAGCTGTGTGCTGGGCACATGGGTTGTCATGGGGCTAGGACCCCTAGTTGCTGGCGAGGTCCAACAATCATTGGCCAGGGCAGCCATGGGGAGGTCCAACAGTCATTGGTCGTTGCCACCGTTTATGCAATTTTCCCACTGTTTATGGGGCTTCCAACCAGTTATGGAGCGCTGCCCACCGGTTATGGGGTGATGCCACCATTTATGCATGCTGCCCAGCCACCAGCTATGGTGCTGCCCAGCCATCGGTTATGGTGCTGCTGCCCACCGTTTAAATGCCCTGTAGGCAGTCACAGTTCTCCGCCTCCTAGGAGCACTTCACTCCGAGCCCGATGTGGTCGTTGTCGTTGCTGACGATGACGAAGACCTTGAACCTGGTGCACTATCTGGTGCGCGTCTGGTTCCACACTGGCATGATCTTCATGACCTCATCCTTGAGTTGCGGCCTGAGCAGGGTCTCCAAAATCTGGTGCTTGCCCCCCAGGGGGGGAGTGCAGGTCGATCTGTGAGATGGCCGAGCTTGGTGACAGGCAGATTGGGGCCAGCGTGCTTGGAGGAGAGAGAGGGCGCTCGCCCACGCATGCTCGGGAGGGCGGTCGATGTGCTCAGAAGGGAAAGATAGCGCTTGCCCACGCATGCTCGGGAGGGCAGCCGACGTGCTTGGAGGAGAGAGAGGGCACTCGCCCACGGATGCTCGGGAGGTGGCATACATGCTAGGAAGGGAAAGAGAGCGCTTGCCCACGCATGCTCGGAAGGGCGCTCGCCTACGCATGCTCAGGAGAGAGAGAGAGATGCTCGAGAGGGGGAGAGAGAGAGATAGAGAGAGAGAGCGATACTCAGGAGGGGGAACTCGACCCATCGATTATCTGCCCCTGGGAAAGCCACCAGTTAACAATTGTTAAATGGCTACTGGTTAAGGCATTTGGGAGCCACCCGGTATGGCGCTTTAGAGCTTGGAGGAAGCCACCGGTTATGCAGCGCTGGGAGCCACCTGTTAATGGCGTTGCGCCACTGGTTATGGTGCTTCAGAGACACCGGATATGGCGCTTCGGAGCTTGGAGAAAGCCACCGATTATGCAGCGCTTGGAGCCACCGGTTATGCAGCACTTGGAGCAACCGGTTAACGACATTGCGCCACCGGTTATGGTGCTTCGAAACACCACTGGTTAAGCCCCTGGATGGGCCACCGGTTATGGGCGTTCGGGTGCCACCGTTTAACTCGTTTAGGAGGCCACCGTTTGTTGGCAGGAAAATGACTCCTTCTACTTTTACCTCTTTTTGTCTCTTCTCTTCAATCCTCTCGCTTATGTTATTAAAGGTGTGGGACGGTAATGCTTATCCCGCCAGGAAGAAGCTTTGTTACTAAGGCATCAGACATCCTGACCTCACGCCGCAAAAAATTGCCCTCGTAGTGCTGCCATTGCAGAGGGAAATCAGTCATATTTTCAGGAAAATAGACTACGTCGTGAACGCCAGCAACGGGGCCAAAGACAATTCTCACGCATTGCTGCGTCTGAAGTGTTACTTCACTGAACGCTGTGACGCGATTAGCCGCTTTGGCCCAAGTGTCTGTTGAGAGTAGAGTAGAGAGATTGGCCTCTGGACAGTTGAGTCCTTGCCAATTATCTGAGATAAGGAATGAAAAGGCTTCCATCAATGGGTTGCAGCCCGTGATAGGAACGGCACTTTGATACTGGCGATTTTGGGTTACCATCAAGACGGAACGCGAGCTCTGGAAGAGGATGGATAGCGTCCCTTGCGTCCAGCCGCCGACGCTCGTGCGCTCATGCGCCCCAGTGGCTGCTACGACCGTGTCGGCTTTCCAGCCATAGTCCCCGCCTTTGAACACGAAGCTCACGTGGGTCATTAAAACGTCACGATCATGGCTCGTCTCGTTGATAGATTTCCGAAATCCGTCCGATTCGGTGTCTTTAGTATCCACGTCATACTTTAGAGTCTGGATGGAACTCCACTTGTTCGGAACCTGAGTTAAAAAGGCTACAGCCCTTGTCATCGATGCTTCATCGATCGTGTCAGGATCCGCAGCGAGGTTCTGGTTGGAGAAGGCGAAGATTAAAGTGCAGAAGGCTGCAGCCAATGCTGATGGAAGGCACACGTGGTGACTGTTCATGAATTTAGGGGGTCTTTCAGGCGGAAGCCCGAGATTAAGCTTTCGAATCACTCGTTGACGGGATCGCCAACCTGCATCCCGCAATCTTGGTTACCAAACCAGCCGCAAGGTATGTCGCCAATGCTATATGCAGGATTTGAACTCGCGGAATACCACATGGGCGCATTAGCCCCGGTGCAGGCTTCATAAACAGTCTTGCCCTTGACGGTTTTCGCAAAAGCGCAGCCCCCGTCCACCCCGCCGCTGCCAGCGATCAGGATGGTGGGCAGGAAACTGCTTACAATGAGCAAAAGGGATGCAGCTAGAACAAGGGGTGGGCGTTGCCGATAAGCCGCGAGGTTTAGGGGTTTTGGCATAACATTGGGTCCAAAAGGTGATCTTGAGTTCTGTTTCCGTGCGTGCGTGACACGAGATAGAGGATATTTTTCCCTTTGTCGAGGAAAACTTTCCTCGACATGAGGAAAATGATCCTCTAGTAAGGGAAATCCTTCCTTATGGTGGCGGCTACGGGCTGCGCGAAGATTGAAACACGCGCAGACATCCTGGAGTAGCCCGAAGATCTCTGGAGCAAAGAGGCTACCGGGGGGGGATGAAGAGGAAGGCGCCTATGAAAGATCGAGGACAACTTCTGCAATTCGAAGAAACTGGCTGCTTGAGGCCTGGGGTGCATGACTGCACCTGGGACACGCTCAGAAAGTTGACCTTTACGAATTCCTATCGTGAAGGCATGGGAGGAAAACTTTGGAGATTCTTGAGATGGCCCCTTCGTATGGGACAGTTTCCTCGAGTCTACATTGGCGGAGGATTTGTCTCAGATAGCCCATCGCCGCAAGACATCGACTTGGTATTGGAGACGCAACATCCGTTTGGGATGGAGGCGTTCGGCGCGCTAGAGCCTTTTTTCTCCAAGGGCCTGGATAATATTCTGAGGACCTATTCCGTGGATCTCCATTTCTGGATGGAGGGGGCTCCTGCAAGTCTCGCGGACTTTCGATCTTTCTTTCAATATCAGCGGCCGCCGAAAGCGGATCACTTTGACATTCAAAAGCGGGGAATAGTCAAATTGGCGTTGAACCTTGAAGACTTTCCCCGGTTGTCCGATCACGAGGAGTGGGATGAGGAACCGGGAGAGCTTGTTGTCGAGCAACGCACAACTAAATCTATTGCTGGAACAGTCCCGTGGGCAACGCAGTTATGAGAGCCACTTTCCGTGCCTCCCAGATGGCGAAGAGCAGAATCAGATATCTGATGTTTTTAGGATTTTGGTCCCTTTCGATAGCCTTCCCACGCCTTGATGCGAACGTCGGGGGTGTCCTGAAACAGGATGCGACTATCAAGTCAGGAAAGGACGAAATCCATGTTTCCAAGGGCTCATCTTTGTCTGTACTCAAGACGGGAGACTTTATCTGCGTCGTGTCTTTGATTCTTCCCGACGGGACGCCAGTCATTACCCAGATTCCTTCCTCTTTGATTTCATTGTCAGACTCTCCCCGTGATGATGAAACCAAGAAGCAAAATATAGCGAACACCGATGCTACGACAGACACCCACGCCCAGCCAACCGCCCTCCATTCAGAGAATGCCGAGCAGACGGAAGTATCACCGCCGGTTGGACCCGATTATCCACGCTTTAAACTCCCTCAGGAGTCCTCGGAGTCAGCTGTTCCAAATGGTCAGTACACTGTGCAAACGGGAACATTCGTACTGCCGATAAACGATGCTTTTGCCTCGGTGGTCTACGCCCTCCCCATGGAAGGACGTGAAGTTGCAAAGTCGGCCAGCAACCTTGTTTTCTACGGCCCTTATCCTAACGAGCGAACCCGTCTAAATGGAAACATCGTTCCTAACCTCGTCACAAAGCTTGGCTGTGCCGTCTTTTCCTTCCAGATCGAAGGCATCGGTCAATCCGTTAGTCAAGAACCTTACTGGGCCAAGGAGGCAGGTTGGTTCGAGGCAGCGCTGAGAGCGAGAGAGATGCTGATCAAGACGTTTGCCTTGGAACCCAGAAAATTGATTTTAGTCGGCTACTCGGGTGGCGGTGGAATGGTTATGAATTTTGCCGGTGCCTATCCGGATCAGATCGAGGCCGTGGCCGCTCAAGCGCCCGACGTTGTTCCGCCCGTTCCTCACGGAAACCAGATCAAATGGCTCATGGTCGTCAATCGAGGCGATCCCAACCGCTCGATAATGAAACCGTTCTATAACCAATTGGCAGCGGAACATTGCAAAGCCTTGTATTGCGAAACTACGCCGGACCGAAACCGGGCCCACTATCACGCTCCTTCGGATCAGACTTTCGGCCTCATCTATTCGTTTATCGCCGGCATCTTGGATCAACGTCGTCTCGCGAGTGAGGGCATCGACGATATCGGGCATCTCTGGCCGTTTGTCGCTCCTTCCTCACCGCTTGAGCGCTACGCCATCATCAAGACCTCCGACCTCACTCAGGAGGACCTCCGAAACGGACACTTTGATTTTCTTCCCTCGCTTGCCTTCACGATGAGATGGAGTCAGGTGTGTCCTCCCGAACAAAACGTCAAAGTTGGCAAAAGCCACGCACGATTGACGCTTAACTTTCCTTCTCGCGCGACTCCGGCAGGAGTCATCCTCTACTACGACAATCCTTCTTATGCCGACATACCGCGGGAAGTAGAGGATATCAATTCTCTGGCGGAGCACGGATACTTGGTGATTAGCACAATGACTGCCGATCCAGACGGATTCATTGACGCTGCTTCCGAGTGGGTAAAATCCGAAGACAAGCTGAAAGGCCTGCACATCCACCTCGTCGGAAATGGTGTGCCAGGGGCCCGGTTCATTTCCAAAATCGCCGCGAGAAATGACATCACGTTCAGGTCTCTAAGTGTAATCGATTTTGGCGATTCATGGTTGGACGCCGATTGTTCCGATCAAGTCACTTTGGCGGCTAAAGAATGTGGTATGTACGGGTTCTATTCCTATTCCGACTCTGACGAGGATAGTGTCCTGAAAATGTGGGCGGCCGGTTTGGTCGATCGTAGTGCCCAGGAGCGCGGATGCTTCAATTTTTGCTCGAAGCCGGTGGATAATTCCCCGCTTGCGAAAGCGGCGAGGCACACCCAAGCCGAAGATCAGGCGCTGTCGATGATCAAGGCCCTGATCGTTCGGGCCGATGCCCAATGAGATTTTGCACCATGACTCTCCGCGCGCACTTCCTTATGGCCTTGATGCCCGCAGTTCTCGCCTGGGGGATGCCTCTCTCCGCTCGTGTAGATGAAGTGTCGAAAATAAGGGCAGTTCCGCCTCAAGTAATCCTTGGTGCCTTGGATTTTGGTCAGACCGGGACTTCGATAGTGCGATTTAAGCTTACCATCGAAGGGATTCCGGCCGGAAACAACCTGACACAGATTGATTGTACGCAAGCTTCTGGTGTCAGCGTTGTCAGCGAGCGAAAAGAAGGACCGGACACAATTGTCGAGCTGGAAGCCGACCTACAGCAACTTTCCGCAGGGCAGCGCTATGGTGCCTTCATCAAAAAGCAGGTTAGGCTGGAAACGGATTGCTTCGATCAGCCTCAATTTGTCGTCCCCGTCGTCGGATGGTTGGACGTCAATCGCTCGTCTCGGAATTTCAGCCAATTCGTCTTCCAGCGAAGACCCAGATGGCAAGGGCCTTGGCCCACACCCAATGTCGCGGGTGCCGTCCTTGTTTCGTTCATTCTTATTCTGATCGGGCTTTCGGGAGCGAGCCTGAAGCGAATCCGCAAAAAGAGGAATCCGCTACTCATCTTGGGCTTTGGAGTGGCCCTGGTCGGCACAGCCTGTCTTTTGTGGCTACTATGTTCGACGTATTCCCGGGAGGCATGGCTCGCATTTTTCGTCGCATGTGGCGCGATGGCGATTTTCTCGAATCCACTCCGCGTTCCGGCGCTTGCAGCAGTTGGAGTGTTTTTCGTTATCCTTTGCTGTATTCCCGCCGGCGTTCAGCGGTTGGAGACCTACGCCCAGGTTGATGCCGATCTCTCAATCGCCAATCGCTTCAAGCTTTGGACGGGCGCTCTCCAAATCATGGCGGATCATCCCTTCACGGGGGCGGGCGCAGGACAATTCCCATTGGTTTTCGAGCAAGACTACCAACCGTTTAACTATACCGCGCAAACCTCGAGCGCAGTAAACGATTTCCTAACGGTGGGCGCCGAGCACGGCATCTTCGTCTTGAGTATCCTGCTGGGACTTCTTCTGTTGTTGGTGTCGAGGTCGCTTTTTCTTTGCCGCAAGTCGGAGAGTCTTCCCCAGATGGTTTTGACCGCGATTTTGCTAGGGTTGTTGACGACTTCGTTTTTTTCGACGCTCTGGGTTGTTCCGGATTATCGCTGGATCACAGGTACAACCGTGGGGGGACTGCTCTGGTTTGTGGTTTTGAACGACTTCCGCAAACTTGAGGCCAAATCCGTGGTCTTTCAGGTGATCGTCCAGTGGGTCTTCAAAAGGGTACAACCAGCCCGGCGTCCGTGAGGGAATCCACGGGTGCGAGGACTTACTGAGGTCTTAGAAAAGAAATTTCCAATCCAAACAGACGGAATGCTCAATGGAGGGTCCTTCCAATTCCAAGAGGGTGTGTGGAAACCTAGGTACGGGGAGAGGAACCTCTCAACCTAATGAATGATGCAACGAGACAGGTAGGAAACTCACAATGGATGCAATCACAATATATATAAGATGCAATCAAGTAGATGAGCAACAGCAGGAATCAGGTTCGGTGAAACAGCTCAAACGACGCCTTTATGAAGGGCGCTATATTAAGGATTGGCGCCTGTCAGATAGGCGTCCAGTGGTCAACAGATGCCTGTAACAGAGGCGTGAAATTGCAATGGCAAGACACAGCAATGCATAACACGCCTGTAAGTAAGGCGTTAATAACAAACCAACGCCTCTGTGAGGGGCGTTAAAAATGAATGAACAGAGTTGGCAGGCTGAATGACGCCTTAGAGTTAGACATCCTATGAACAATAAACGCCTCTGTGAGAGGCGTGAATAATAAAAGATGCAGGAATACGGAAGATAGCGTAAACAGCGCCTATATGAAAGGTGCTGAATGATGAAACATCGGCCCAACAGAAGACGCTAATTAAAATGGAAGCAGAAAACAAACAGTGGGTGCTGAGGACAATATTTCAAACTGGCTAATCACAGTGGGGGGTGTGCTCGAGGTGCACAGGGGAGTGTGCTACGTGGAGCACTAAGGAGTGGCACACGTGGGTGCCGAAGGAGGGGCACCGAGGGCGCCAAATGAGTTGGGTAATTAAAAAAAAACTAGAACATAAAGGGTCCCACCGTGATCGCCAATTTGTGAACCGTGTCACTCAGATCATCTTACGATGATTTTGACATCAAAAGAAAGAGGTTGGGGAAAACATATACAAGAGACTAAAAATAAGACTAACAAGCATGAGATGCTAGAAAGGAAAGGTGATCGCCAGAGGATGAGATCCTCAAAAGACAAGAAAGGGATCGCGTACCTTGTTGAAAGCGGGGAGATGTGAGCACTTTACTTCCTCTTCCAAATCGGCCGGCCGATGGAGAGGGTTCTAGTTTCCCTGATTACCCTTGCAAACAATAGCAAACAAAAGAGACGAAAGTATTAGCCAATAGTGTAGCAAATGTACTCAAATAAATAATTAAAGTAAAATAGCATGAACACACCTTTTTTAGATTTTTTTCTAAACCCCTAAGTAGATGGTACGTGGAGATGATGAAATGCAATGAAGTAATGTAATAAACAATGAACTAATAGGAATAGGGTGATGTAGATGGCAACATCAACACAGGGAGATGTAAAAGGAAGCTAAAACCTCAAATAAAACCCAAACAACAACAACCCCGCTGCTCCTGCTAGCAGTAGAAGGGTGAACAGAAAGAGAGAGGACGCGAAAGGGGGGACTTCTGTCAACACCAAGGCTTCTTCCTTCAAGCGCAGTAATGGAAGCAGGAACAACAGCATGGGGCTTTCTTCAACACCTCATTAGCATTTTAAACGTGGGATGGGGATCTTATTTATAGATCTAGGAAGCCAAAAGATAGCTATCCTTAAACAGAATATCAACCTTACCCAAAACTCCCCTTCCGTAATCGAAACAATGATTCAAACACGGCAGGACTCTTCCGGGGAAGGTTGCAGTGGAAATAGAGATGGAAATAAATGACGACACTCACAGAGTCGCTAAATAAATAAATGACGCCACTAAAAAAACCATCATTCCTGATTTTCCATTAATTTTCTGATTTCTTTAAATAAAAGGGCGACTTTGATATAGGCGCTATTCAAATAAATGACGCCCCTTTGAAGGACGTTAATAAATCTGGAAATTTAAAGCCCCTGCGTCGACGCTGCGTCCGTGTACACCGACCTTCATTCATGTGCGTCGACCTTCACGGCTACAGCGTCGACCTTCACGACTTTAATCAATATCAGGAAATGACGACTTTGTAGAAGGCGTTGTTTATTTAAATGACGACTCTGAGAGAGTCGCTATTCAAAATGATCGAAAGAAAGCACAAAAACTTCATATTATGTAAATATTGAGGTCCAATTTGATTGTCGCATAGCAATATGAGATTTAGCCGACTTAACATCAAATTTGGCGTGTCTACAAATGGCCGCAGAACGTGCCCAGTGGCGCGACATGCAAAGGACTGTCCAGGGCCTCACCCGGGCCTTACAACAAGTCGCCCAGGTAGGTGCACAAAGGGGAGCTGGGAATCTGCATCAAAATTTCAGGAGTATGAACCCTCCTAAGTTCACGGGATCCACGGACCCAGATGATGCCGAGCACTAGCTCCGAAAAACGGAACGCATATTTAGGGTTATGCAATGTGAAGACAAGGAGAAGGTCTTGTTAGCCACGTTCCAACTAGAGAGACCGAAAAATCTGTAAAAATCGACAGAACTGACAGAATCGGATCTGGGTCTAAACCACTACGGATCCATTAAGACATAAGCGCTACATTGGGGGTCCGATGAAGTAGGCTCGTCAGAGGCCGCAGTTTGAGGCTCTTCCAAGCCCAAGTGGGCAAAATAAATGAAGTTGTCTAATGTCCGAGCTAGAAGAAGGATAATGAAGCTACTCAAAAAGCTCCTAGTGAGGTTCATCATATGGGAGATCCTCTCCCTGAGTGAAGAGACCCGACATGCAATTATTACTGCCTTGCAGACGCCTACTCAATATGAGACATGTCTGGCTGAAGCACTACCGGAGGCCAGTGTGACCTTCACTCAGGAGGATATGTTACTCCCCACTATCAGTCACAGCAGGCCGCTGTACATGAAGGGGCAGCTGAATGGTCAAGAGCTGAATAGAATCTAGGTGGATCTCGGAGTATCTATCAATATCCTGCCTTGCAGAATATATCAGAGGTATTACTTTAATGTGTGTCTCGACAAAGTCGGAGATACGCGTATCGTCAGCTTCAATCAGAAATGTGAAGTGCCGCTGGGAGTAGTAGAATTCACACTCACTCTGGCAGATCTTACCACAAGGGTACGATTTCATGTCATAGACTCCCACACCTCATATAAGACACTACTTGGCCGTCCCTAGCTGCATGAGAACATTATGGTACCCTCCACGCTGCACCAATGCATCAAATACAACTAGGAGGGGAAGGAGGAAAGGATATTTGCCGACCACCACCCGTTCGAAGTGTTCGAGTGTCATCTATTGGATGCTCCTTTGAATACAGAATGGTCACAAAAGACCTCTAAAGCCAAGTCCCTTGTCGGGGCATCAAAAAGCACTTCTGGCGATGACTGGTTCCCACTGTCGTCGCCCAGGTATGTAAATCCCAAGACGGTCTCACATATCACCGTCACCAGGGATGTAGGCAGAGTAGCAACTCCCGCTACCTACCATGAAGCCAATGAAGCTAAGGTCGATCAGCAGCATGACCACAATGAGATCCCAGAAGGCCTTACCAAGCCAATTCTCGGTCTCGATAACATCACTGTCAAGCCTTTCAAAGCATGGAATGTGATGCAGTCTGACGGTCCCGGCAGCTTGTTTTACATGGCTGAGGAGCATCCTACATGGGAAGACACCGATTGTCATCTTCCTGAAGATATAGAGAACCCATCAGTCCATGTTCAGGGTTTGACATTCATAACAAATTGAATGGCCAAGATGTTTTGGAACTAGCATATCCCCTCCGGCCAGCCTCGCAAGGAGAAAGAGGCATTTCAAAGACTCTGGTATCCGGCCAGCATAGACAAAGAATTGCGACGTGTCTCTCAACATCTAGGGTTGGGATTCACCCTCAAAGAATACTATTATAGCAGGCGCTATGAAGTGGACACCGTTTTCACTTTCTACCCAACTGCAAGCAGCTCACTAGCGGTAACTTTTGAAGAATACCCGGTGGAAGATGAACATATTGGGCCAACCCAATCAAGGGGCTCAGAGTCGGAAGCAACAACTCATTGCCAATGCTGGGAGCAGGTCTATCTCGAAGAGATGGCTCTTCAAGCCAAGTTTGACACAGTCAGCAGTTGCGAAGCCGAAGATACTGAGGAAGCAGGGCTATCCCCCTCTTATGGCCCTCCTTCGATAAAGATGTCAGCACCCCTCATGCCAATCTGGGAGGCTTCTACCAAAACCAAGTGGAAGATGCATGCTGCTAGGAGGGAAAGGCTACCTCAACCGAAGACATGGTGATTCAAGGAGGGGCTGAAGCTGCTAGCTCATCTCCTGAAATTACGATGGTGGTGTGGGTGTAGCAATATGGAATGTGGCGTCACAAGTCACATGAACAAGCATATGTGTATAAATGATAACATAATGTGCCAACTAAGTGAATAACATGAACATGTGACTATGTAAACAAGGTAGTATGATCATACAGCAAGGCAAAGATAATAAAAGATGTAGAAGAATACCGTGATTGCCACCAAGGAAAGTCAATGCCAAAGAGTGTGATAGAAGAGTATGCGTGTGGTGTACCTTGGAAAAAGAGGATGATTGTGCTCAATATAAGTAATGCGGGGACAATGTGGATTACCTCTCCTCACCTTCCAGCCGACTAGAAGGCAAGGGCCTCGCTTTCTATGCTTTCCTGTGAAACAAAGACAACACAAGAGGTAAAACCCATTAGAAAATACTGTGTAGAAATCTACCCAAGTGCATAAACTGGCATAAAAGATTGAGGGCAAATTTACTGGGGGAGGATTTTTAACCCCTGTGAAATAGTGGAAATAATAGGTGTGTATATTGTGATGAGAATAAAATGCAGAGATTGATTTAATATGCTATGATTAACAAAGATAAGTAAAGTGCAAAAGTGCAGTTCATGCAAGAACAGTACAGTAAACTCCTCAACTCAATGACAAATATCTGAAAGTGAAATATGGGGTGGAAGCAGCAGAACAGTAAAAAAATGGGAAGAAATAAAAGGAAGAGGAAAGAGAGGAGAAGAGTATAGGGAGCAGCTAGAGTATGAAAGAATAAATTGGGAGCAGTGGGAGTGTCTTCAAGCCATCAATAGAAGAAAAAGGAAGGAGGCAAAGGAGGAGCCTAAAAATATAGCTTTCTTGTAGAATGTCAAAGAGATGTCGTGGAGGGTAGGTCTACTTTTCATCTTTTCTCCGTCAGCGTTGGTCCTCCCCGGGGTGGGGGGGGGGGGGGGGGTTCTCGCCGTAGGGGGGTGGCCGGCCGTTATCCACCGACCTGCTACG